>CM068746.1:35305591-35905591 GCA_035084275.1 Hydrolagus colliei
TCCTCTCTCTCCCTCTCCCCCCCCTCCTCTCCCCCCTCTCTCCCTCTCCCCTCTCCCCCTCTCCTCTCCCCTCTCTCCCCCCCTCCTCTCTCCCTCTCCCTCTCCCCCCCCCCCCTCCTCTCCCCTCTCCCCCTCTCCCCTCCTCCCCCCCCTCCCCTCTCCCCCCCTCTCCTCCTCTCCCCTCTCTCCTCCTCTCCCCTCTCCCTCTCTCCCTCTCGCTGCTGATGGGGAACCAGGCGAGAGAATGAGCGGATCCTCAGCCCCGGCCACACCATGACCAGCAGCCCGATATCTTACCGTTTCGCCGATTACTTTGTGGTCGCTGGTATCGATACTGACAGCGGACTGGAGCCAGACGAGCTGTCGGGTAGGTACCTCTCTCCTCCCCACATTAATGCCAGTGTAACTGAGCAGAGCGGGGGGGGGGGGGGGGGAGGACGATGCTCGGTGTTATTTACCGACTCCCCGTCGCTGTGAGACCTTGTGCCATTCATTCACGTCGATAGGAAACGATATTAATATGAACGTTTGGCGCCTCAAAGCGCTTCTCGGGAATGATACCGGCGAAAGTGAACCGACTGTATATATTTCTGGGCGGAACGCGGCTGACGTTTGGCGTCCCCCACAAATACACACCCGCCGATTGAAAAATGAACCGATTTTTATTGTTGTGGGGGGGGTTTTTTGAGGGGGGAATGGATTATTATTAGGCGCGTGTGTGTGTGGGTGGGTGTGTGTGTGTGTCTGTGTGTGTGGGTGGGTGTGGGTGTGTGTGGGTGTGGGTGTAGGCGTGTGTGTGTGTGTGTGGGTGTGTGTGTGGGGGGGTGTGTGTGGGTGTGTGTGTGGGTGGGTGTGTGTGTGGGTGTAGGCGTGTGTGTGTGTGTGGGGGGGGGTGTGTGTGGGTGTGTGTGTGGGTGTGTGTGTGGGTGGGTGGGTGTGGGTGTGTGTGTGTGTCTGTGTGTGTGGGTGGGTGTGTGTGTGTGGGGGTGTGTGTGTGTGTGTGGGTGTCGGCGTGTGTGTGTGTGTGGGTGGGTATGTGTGTGTGTGTGGGTGTAGGCGTGTGTGTGTGTGTGTGTGTGTGTGTGTGTGTGGGTGTGTGTGTGTGTGGGTGTAAGCGTGTGTGTGTGTGGGTGGGTATGTGTGTGTGTGTGTGGGTATGTGTGTGTGTGGGTGTAGGCGTGTGTGTGTGTGTGTGTGTGTGTGGGTGTAGGCGTGTGTGTGTGTGTGTGTGTGTGTGTGTGTGTGGGTGTAGGCGTGTGTGTGTGTGTGTGTGTGTGTGTGTGTGTGTGTGTGTGTGTGTGGGTGTGTGTGTGTGTGGGTGTAAGCGTGTGTGTGTGTGGGTGTGTGTGGGGGTGTGTGTGTGTGGGTATGTGTGTGTGTGGGTGTAGGCGTGTGTGTGTGTGTGTGTGTGTGTGGGTGTAGGCGTGTGTGTGTGTGTGTGTGTGTGTGTGTGTGTGTGTGTGGGTGTAGGCGTGTGTGTGTGTGTGTGGGTGTAGGCGTGTGTGTGGGTGTGTGTGGAGTAAGGAAACTTGCCCAAGGTTTCGCCCTGACCTGCCTGGATTCGAACACGGGTCTCACGCTTGCTAACCACTGAGCTTATCTAACCACTGAGCTCTAACCGCAAGGGAGTTTTTCGCTTGTCTTGCTGGCCTGGCCAACAATCGATCACAAAATACCCAGTCACTCCACTCTGCGGTGTGCGAGGTGATTAGAGACATCTTGACGCGGCAAGGCGGCCGCTGCATCAGATGCGAGGATTATTACTGTAATAACATGAGCCTCGAATTACGTCCAGCGTCTGATTTTTGTAACGCTCCGTCGCTCTATGTAAATGCAAGTTGTTGTTGTTGTTGTAGCTGATTTGTGACTCCACTCTCGCAGTTGTTTGGAAAAGTGAGAGGTTTTTTTTTTACAATGTCATTGCCATAATGTCCAACGTAAAGGAGACTGGCAGGGAGAGAGTTCTGCCTGTGATCGCTCAGGGCAAAATATATAATACTGTAACAGGGAAAACTTGCAGATTTATATCGAGGAACAAACTCTTGTTTTCATCCTGCAGATACAGCTTGTTTTATGCTAAATTGGGGAGGGATTGCTCTTCGTAATAGTTATTGATCTGAACTGTGTGTATGTATCATTAACGGTCTCAGCTTCAGAGCATGGCGTGTTCTCAGCCGTATCTGTGGAGTCCTGTAGCTCAGTGGTTAGAGCAATCGCTTCACAGATTCCCGGCAGGGAGAAACCTTGGCCAAGTTTCCTTCCTCCGCACGCCTGATAAAAATCCCTCAAGAAAATGAATTAATAAATAATTTGGTCACTCAATCCACGACTGTTTGTGAGACACTGCTGTGTGCAATTGGTTGCCCTGTTTTGTCCACACGTACTGTATGGTCAATTAAATTTACAGTATATTCTGTGAACTGCTATGAGATGTCTAGACCAGTGGTTCTCAACCAGAGGTACAAAATTACTTCCAGGGGGTACAGGTGGCGGTATGTTGATTTATTGAGCTCTCTTATTTGGTGTTTTATAGCCTTCCAAATTGTATATTTAATTGTTATTCCCCTTGTTTTGTATGTGCTGGTTATTTTGTTATATAAGAAAAGCTTGGTCATAAAATGCAAGTGGAATGAGGGGGGGGGGGGTGATGAGTGTGTGTGTATGTGATTGGGTGGGGGTTCACGATAATGTTGAAAATTAACAAGAGCTACATTACTGAAAAAGGTTGACAACCACTGGTCTAGAAGACATGAAAAGCGACCTATCAAATGCAAGGATTATTATTACATTGAGACGGATTGTAGAAATAATTTTGAATAATAATAATAATAGAATGAATAATAATCCTTGTGTTTAGTGTGGCACTTTTCACATAAGGAGGACGTCCCAAAGCGCTTCACAGCAAACACTGTAAAGTGCAGTGATTGTATTGTGGATGATCCCAGCAGCACAATTATGTGTCTCACAAACAGCCATGAAACAAATGATCAGTTTTATTTGGGGGGATTGTTGCCCAGGATACCCGGAGAGAGAAACTCTCTCCTTTTGCTTTCCACTGCCTGTCAGTTTTGCAAAATCTGTTACATTTGCATTAGAAAGGATGGGAATCTGCAAAGGACCAGGGCTGTTTTCTGTCATTTTCAGTAAATTGCTTGACATTTATCCCTGTTGTGTTGTTCGTGTGGGTGGGAGGGATTCAGTTGTTTTTCTGTTGAGAACTAATTTGTTCGAGGGTCCTGGAGCTGGTGATATATCCCCCTGTGGAATGGGACACCCCATGTATATTGTATTTCGTTGCACAATACTTCCATTCAGCCCAATGACCAGAAATAATCATGTGATGAAAGCACTGAACGTTAGCCAAAATTGTTCCTTACACCAAAAGGTCTGGCCGGGTTGTATTCTCTGGTCTGTATTGAGTGACCTTAGGTGAGCCATTTACAGTTAGGACACAGTGAACCAATTAGCCTAAATCCCTGGTTCTTGATAACCCGTTCCAGCTGTAAGTTACCATCTGTCAAAAGTAACCAGGACTGGGCTTGGCTTCGATGCTCCCTGTGGTTGAATAGCCTTTTGACACACTGTGTCCGCACACACACAGGAATGGAGAATAGTCTCTTTGTGGCCTGATGCTGACCAGGCCTTGGTTCCTCCAGGCAGAGACTACATCTTCAGCGGAGAAGGAGGGACCAAAAAACAAATTAAACTGATTATTGTTCTGTCGAAGAGTCGTGGACCCGAAACGTTGACTCACTTTCCCTTTCTCCATAGATGTTGCCTGACCCGCTGAGTGTTCCCAGCTACAGTAGTTCTGTTTTTTGTCAACTGATGATTGCGTATAACTTACTAACTGATGTTCCACAAGGCCATACAATATCACTCTGATGCAAGTCATTGAATTGGTGTCAGTCACTTAATCTCACGTGATTCAATTGCACATCATGTGATCTGCTTCATATCACCAACTGAAACATGATCTGGCTTTTTATTAGCGATGTTATCAGAGGTTTTATTCCTTTCTGTGGCCCCATGAATACAATGCTCTAGTGCATACGAGTTGACATCATGCACAGATAGGCCGTGTTGGGCAAATCACCACGTGGATGTACCAGTACAGTGCAGGTCAACTTTGCTCGGAATGCTTTGTATCAATCTGACATATGTTGAAAGAAATGCACAAACGCAAAATTATATCTTAACACCAGACCAACCTGTCGGCTCGCTCTGCTCTGCTCGGTGGCCGTTGGCCTGCTCCATGTCCCCGTCCTGCCCGCCCCATCATTAGCGGTCAGGCCTTTCAGCTTTTCTGCCCCCATTCTCTGGCACTCCATCATGGAATTCCCCCCTGCAAAGCTCATCTGAAGACTTTCCTCATTGATTGTAGCTTTCGGCTACCCTCACTACCCTCACTACTCTCACTACCCTCACTACCCTCACTACCCTCACTACCCTCACTACCCTCACTACTCTCACTACCCTCACTACCCTCCACCCCTTTAGATTCCAATGCCCGGTTCGGGTGCAAAACTCTTAATTGTCCAGCGCCTTGGGACGTCCTACTGACGTGAAAGGCGCTCTATAAATGTAATGTTGTTGTTGTATTTTGTTGTTGCTATTGCTCTTTCATTGTTCACGTTGAGCAGCCTCCCCCCGTACCGTTATGAACTGATAACAACAACAACGACTTCTATTTATATAGCGCCCTCCACACTGGACGGCGTCTCAGAGCGCTTAATGATGAAATCATTGGGCTGTTGCTGGGTATTCTCACGGCCATTTGTGTTGACCACAGGTTGACTCATGTTCAGGAATAACAGAACCTATTATTATAGCCTCGTTTCTTTCAGATCTATTTCCAGATTTAGACAAATCTCTCCAAGCAAAGCTGACTTTCATTGCACTGGATGAGTGAATAGCCGAAATTATTATCGTGTAATGTCCTTCAGATGAGTTAAACCAAGGCCCCTCCTGCCTGTTCATGTCGACGCTTCAGATCCCATAGCAATATTTCGAAAAGAGAATGGAGTTTCCCTTACCCGGGATCCTGGCTGACAATCCCCCAAATAAAATTGATCACTCACTTCATGGCTATTTGTGGGACGTTGTTGTGCATAAATTATCAGATGCGTTTGCTCACAAAATACAGTTGTATCCACTCTACAATACATCCCAATACTGTACTGTGAAGTGCTTTGAGGCATCCTCCTAACATGAAAGGTGCTACAGTATAGCAAATATAAAGATTGTTATATAAATAGTAAGAAAACCTGAGTTCACCTGATTGGTCTCATTTACCATTTCTGATCTCTTTGAACACTTTTGTATCCGTATATTTTGTAAATTTCATCGTTGAATCTGATCCATACCATAATAACAGGGTATTTCTGAAATGGCAAAACAAGGAGGTTAGAGTAAATTAAACCGTCAATTCTGTGAATCGACTTGTGGTATTTTTGTTCAGCCCAACTTTGGCATTTCAAAGTATTGCCTGAGTTTCTTGGCTTTCCCGAAGTAAAAGAGAGGACAAGGTGAGAACATCTTCAAAGTCACCTGCAGACCTTCCTAAGGTCACCCACTCTTTCTCCCCAGCGCTAAGTCACTGTTTAGCGCTCTGAGGCACTAGCTCATGTGAAGGCTGTGATATGCTGTACATGCAAGCTATTGTTGTTTTGTTCAAAGTCTACCAGAACTGGAGAGCAATAATTGTGACCCTCGATATTCCTACCTCTAACCTTGAAATGTCTCCGTTTCATAGGTAATTGCTGTCAGGTGTCGTGACTCTTCAAGCGCAGTTGTGTTTCTTCATTGTAGTGCATGTGGAATGTGCTTCTTTGAGCAGTTCTGTGATATAAAATGCCTGAATTAGACTTCAGGTTGAAAGTATAGAAACCTCTGAGGAAGCATTTGTGTGATAACCTCCAGGTACTGTTTATCAACAATATTGCTGCCTTCTGACACTCAAGCCTCCTGCCTTTACGTGTTTTTTTTGTCCACAGATCGAAGAGATCTTAGGTGTAATTATTTTCTTCCTCTATCACTCTCCGTAATGAGACTGTCATTGACCCAGTTTTAAAAATGTGACCTTCACACATAAAGAAGCATCATTATATTTCAAGATGCCCAACGCTTCTTTGCAATAGAGCGATGCTGCTGGGACAAAATGGATTGCTGTTTTGATCGCAAACATTTTGGTGCCATTAGGTAAGCATTTGTGTAACATGTTAACAACGGCACCATGGTGTGCAGCTGTTTTGAAGCTCTGTCTTGCAAGCTCTAAGTGCTGATGACATTTGGCCTGTAATTCCCCCTTTAACACAAATCTCTGTCTAGCCGATAGCTGGTTTCTTAATTACTTTGGATTGTTTATGTGAAGTGAGAATAGTACAATGCATTTGGAATTTAACATGGCAGCTTGAAATCACTGAAAGCAGATGGGGGAGGGAGCATTTCATTTAGATTTTTGATCGGGAAGGGAAGAATTTCCTAACATTGAAGAATTGTCTGTGTGTGTGTGTGTGTATGTTGTCTCTGCTTTAAGGCTATTTGCTTCCTCTTCAAATGTTCTTTCATTACGTCATGCACTGCACATGAGCGGCTGTCCAAGACTGCAGTGAGCTGCTCTGATCAGATGAATGGTGCAGCAATCATCGTAATAATATAGGCTGTGATACCAGCGTTCATTGTATCTGGGACAAGGGAGACATAGCTGAAATCAAACACATAGCAGCAATTTTCGCTATGCTGCTTTTCCTCAGTTTGTTTTTCCCCCTCATGTAAAAGTGCAAATGAAAAGATGAGGGAATGAAAGGGAGCATCCATAGCTGTCATCAAAGCCCTCACAGAAACACATTGTGAAGGATAGTGAGAAGAGCTTTATTTTACGGTTTAAAATGCATGTGGGATATGAATTTTCTTCTGGCACAATTTTTTATGTTGTGGAAATGGGAGTTCGCAGGAAAAACAGGAAATTACTTGTTTAATTAGGTTTGGATTTCGGAATTATACCTTCCTCACAGCGCATTATTGTAATACACTTTATTGCTAACCTGTGTTGCATATTGCTTTAACAACATAAATGGCAATTGAATATGGATGGTGCAAGTATAAAAAGATTCTGGGAAGAGTGACTTGCAGATTTGAAAGAGAGTGTGAAAGAGGTTGATTTGAATCCACATTGCATTTTGTGCATTAAACAACATTTCAACCTGAGCTCAGCTATATTTAGTTCCATCCTGGACCACTTAACAACAATAATTCCTAGACCTTGTCTGTGGTGATCCTCTGCTCAGATATAATTTGAACCGTGGCTTCATCTCATTTGATGTTACTGTATCTTTCAGGGCTCAGGGTTAAGGGAGACTTCCGTAGAATATATAAGGCCAGAAATGGTGCATGGCGAATGGACAGACTGACCAAGCAGACCCACGTTTTGCTAACTATGTTGTCCTGTGGTGACTCCCATTGCTTTGAATATTTTTACAGTGAGGTCAGGCATGCTGCTTAAATGTAGATACAGTATATTGCAAATGTGGCGAATAGGAATGAGCTGAATTTACTAGTGAGCCTGATTCTGCCAAGTGTTGTGAAGTTGTTTATTAACGCTGTGATGTGTGAAGGTTTCAAATGCACATTGAACATGGGAGTTTTGTTTTGACTTTATGTTGGCCAGAATCTTTATCATAGCTTCTTTCATGGGTTCAGCAAATGAGATCCTTATAATGTGTATCTTCCCCTCTGCCAGATAAATGACACATCCATCCATCTCCCCCTCCCCCCAATCCCCGACCCCCAACACACACAATTTGTACATTTGAAAACAGGAATCTTTCCAGAAATAATATTGATGGATTTATACATCATTGTCATAACTTTTTTTTTCAACTGTTGTATAATACAATCTCATCCATCATGCATAAGTAAGTTAACAGTGAGAGGTGAATGCCTCATTTACAGATTAATCTGTTCAGTGCTAAACTAGGGCCAGAAATTTAATCTTATTTTTCTTTGTCTGGGTGCAGTCATTCTTCTGTACAGACAAGTGACTCGTGTAAGATTGAAGGGAACTTCCAAGCACAGCACCACACTAGCTAGCACAGACAGTCGTGCAATGATGAAAGCCTTGACATGAATACAGTGGGTGGGGAGAGGGTTTGGAGTCTGAAAGCTTTGTCTGATGTTTGAATGAATACTTCTGAGGGTTGTATTAATGAAGCTGAATAGATTTCATTTCTTCATTTGAACACTGAGGTTTTGTTTGACATTCGGCACGTTCACGTGACGGGATGGAATGTGACATTTGGATGAATTGGATGCATTTTGTGAGGTTAGCAGTGAGTTTAATGGTTTGTCATGGATTTGTGGCAAGCCAAGAAAGGAATATCAGGCTTACACTTCGCCATTCCAACAGCGAGGTCAAGGTAAATATTCATCCATCTCAGTGTTACAAAGTCAAGATATTAGTTGCACACGTTTTCTGTGACGATCATTATTTTAATTTCTGTCGCACACAAAATCGACAACTTTATGTTTTAATTTGTTTGCGAGAATATTTGTTATACATTTGAGTTACCTAATTTCACTTGATAATCAATCCTTTTCTGCAGAATTGTGGATTCAAACCGCACAGCAGGACTTGAGTTTGGATTATTATTGAGTTTGGGTTGCAATTAATTTGGTCAAAGGGTATTTTCTTCTGTGCTCACTGGTATGAAATTGATTCATAAACAGTGGAACTCTTCCAATATTCTAAAAACATAGTGAATACCATTTCACAATTTTTCTCACTCAAACAACGCACTTAAATTTCTGGGTGGAGTTGCGTGTGCATTTGTTTTTCTGTCAATTTTCCTTTTCCTTATGACAGATGGTTTGCACAGGGGACACCTTCAGAAAATAATTTTGCTGTGTTTGTTCTGCTGGGTTCAGAAACAAGATCACGCTATGTTCAGAGTCCAGCTGAGACTGGCAGATGTGTACCTTGTAGCTTCAGGAAAAAATCGAGGTTTCAGACTCGCTTCGGGGCAGATATTGTAGTATATGTCTCAGTGCTGGGACCGTTGGACATTGCTTTCTGCGTGGCCTTTGTGAGCCTTGTGAGTTGAGCTTCTTTGTGTGAGGTTGCAAAACTGTGGGACAAAACAAAATGCATTACTAGGGGTCAGCACTTCACAATAGGTGCAGCTGACTTTGATCACTATTGAGAACCAGTTTAGGGCATTCAGACAAAAGATTGGAGACTCTTGCTGGCTGCCATCTGCTAGCAAAAGTGTGTGCTGATACTGCATGAATACTAACTAATTATTCTCACACACAACTTTTTTTTCTCCCATTTTCTTTTTCTGGGTGTATGGTGTTGAAGAACCTTAGACTGGCCCATGTGATTGAAGTTTACATACTCAACCGTGTGGCCGCCTGGACCTCAGTCAGTGGTAACACTCTCGCCCTGAGTCAGAAGATTGTGGGTTCATGTCCCACGTCACGACTTGAACTCACCCAATCTAAACTGACACTTCAATGCAGTGTTTGGTAGTTGTGCTGCATTGTCGGAAGTGCCATCCTTCGTATGGGACGTTAAACTGGGCTCCCATCTGCCTGTTAAGGTGGACATCTAAGATCCCATGGCACTATTTGAAAATAGAACAACAACTAGCACTTACATTGCACCCTCTACGCTGGGTAGCATCTCAAGGCGCTTAACAGTAGTGGAGACTGCCTCTGAGCTGTGGAGGGGAGGCTATGAGCACAGTTGTAGAAGAAGGTTTTCAGGCATGACTTGAAAAGGGGAAGAGAGGGGGCAATGCGGGAGAGTGAGGGAGAGTCTTCCAAAGTTTGGGGGTGTAGTGGCTGAAAGCGCGACATCCGATGGTGGAGTGGACATTCCGAGGGACGAGCAAGTGCCAGTTGAGCAAAGGCTCCGGTTGGTGGTTTGCGGAGTGTGGAGGTTGGAGAGGTATGGAGGTGCCAGGGAGTGAAAACAAGGTAGTTTCTCCTGAATGTCATTGCCAACAATTTCCTAAATAAACTGGTCATTTCATGTTTGATTGTGGAATTTGGCTGTGTGCAAAAGAGCTGCCGCATTAGTCCACGAATACAATCACTCCACTTCACAGCTGTGAAGCTCTTTAGGACGTCCTCCCAACGTGAAAGAGGCTGTATGAAATGCAAAGGTGATCATTATTATTGTTGTTTTTGTACATCAAATTTTACCTCTCTGTTCAAGGTAAGTTAAAACAAGTGACATTTCCCAATTTTTTTTAAAAAAAATCATTCTTTGGGGAAGGTAAACAGGGACAAAACTGGCTCTCAGGAGAATCTCGAATAATTTTATATAGCAACTTCCACATCAGGGGAATATCCCAAAGGACTTCATAGGATGCACTGAACCATAATTATGTAAAAGGTGAAATATCAAATGCAGTCATCATTAACATTATATTAACTGCATTGACAAATATAATAATTCTGCAAGGAAAAATGATTGCCTTGAAAGAACTAACATAGGAGAAAGATGTCAATATCACAGTTTGCAATTGTATTAGTGGTGGACAAGGGTTTTACAAGAGGAATCCATTCGTGTGAATTACAGTGAACATATATCTTGGCAAAAATTGAGCAGGTTTACTTTATAGGTAGATGGTTGGACAACAACTGAGTAAAGGTCAGGGGAGTACTTGTTAAGATCAGATATTTCAACAGAAACAGATTGTGAGTCACAGTGAAATCAATTGAACTTTGCGCCCGATTTCAGTTAGCAACACAAGATCTAAGTCTTTTGCTTAAGATAGATGGAACAAACAAATAGTTTGACCAAGAGCAGATGATTGTCTCTGTCAGTACAAAACAGTCCACGTTTGCTCTGACTCTGCAATACTGTATTTCTAAATTGAAAAATTGCCTGGTTTGGTCAGTTAGCAGCTGACAAATGCGGAAACCCATCATCATGATATCACAATATCCAAACCAGACTGAGTTCATGTGTATGACGCCCACACATGGACTTCTCCCTACATGTTTGGAAAGTAATACGCACTCTTGTCTGGAGAGACTCACCTTGCTTACCTGGTTATGTGTAGATTGTCAAGAGGTAAGCCATAGAAACCCCACTGTGTATTTGTTGGGATGCTGCTGGAGTTGAACCAGCTAAACCCACAGAGCTTAAAGTCCAATGCACTTTCTGGCAAGCTTCCTGCTGCTTGTTCAGCAAGGAGCATCACCCTGTCGATTTGGGCTTCCGCTTGCAGGGTTAATAGCACCTGACTTCGAAGAATCCCTTCAAGTGAGAGAACTCCTGACTGAATGTATTGACAATGTGTGCAACAAGTATGTTATTAAACACAGTGCAAATTGATGTCTATTTTTTTTCTGCTTGATTCATGACAATGGACCCTGGAGGTGAGACGTGTAACTGAGTGGTGAAGGCAGGAAGGTTGGAATTTTTTTATCTAAGAATTCTCCAAATCTTTGCGATGAAGAAAATATTTGAGTTGTTGAATTGCTCTTTCATTTTCAAAGTGGTCAGTAAGGTTTAATGAAGTATTTATTCAACGTTGGAAGAATGCTTGATCCCATCAGCGGTATTCAAAATCGTTCTCTTGGCATTCACCGTTTCCACGACCTTCACACCTTTCCAGATGCGGAGACAATACTGTACCATTTTAAGTTGAGGAAGGAAACATGCGAATTGCTGCATATCAAGGAATTGCTGGAACAAACTCATCCATCACATGTTGCAGTGATTTTGAGTTTCACACCAAATCCCCAAATATATAAAACAAAAACAGAAGTCGCTGGGAACAACCGGCAGATCAGGCAGCATCTATGGAGAAAGGAAAAGTATGTCAACGTTTTGAGTCCACGACCCTTCATCAGGTCGTGGACCCAAAATTTTGACTCACTTTTTCTTTCTCCATAGATGTTGCCTGACCTGTTGGTTGTTTCCAGCAATTTCTGTTTTGGTTTCAGATTTCCAGCATCTGCAGTGTTTTGCATTTCTCCAAATATATAACCTGTCTTCCAACAAATATCATCCATCCATAGATAGATATTAACCCAGTATAGTACATAAATGCTGATTCTTGGTGGTCCTTTTGAACTAAGTTGGCACTCTGTTAGACTGTTTAGTTTGCAATGCAAAATTGACATGCACATCCCTTCTCTATTTACAAAGAGATTGAGTTTCACTCGTGTCTTTGTTGTTAAACCCAATCCCAACCACTCAGGTGCAAATACCTTGAGGGTTTGCCAGTTCCAACCAACCGATCAATAAACATGTCACTATAACTGGAATCTATTTGAAGGAGGGCGCCGAAGTTTGAGGTCACAGTAGCAAACTTGGCTGTCTAAAACAATCTCAGTCATTCATTCATCCATCCATCAGTCAACCAGTGCCGAAACAATAGTCCTACGGCAATATATTCCCACTTTCTGAATTATATCTCGAATGCAGAATAATGTGGCGTTCAGCTCTGTTTCAGGAGTGTACGTGAGAGTGTGAGTACAATTACTGTAATGGAGCCTGCACAGTGTAAGGTCCATTTTTACAGAGAAACATTGCACAAAGGCAAGAGGAGTGAAATTGCTGGAAAGAGCTTACCATAAGATACTTGATACTGTAAAGTTGAGATGCCCTGAGCATTTGGCTTTTGGCGTAGGCCTGGGGTCGCATCTGTATGTAAATTATTCATGAAGGAATTAAGTGGTTTGCGAATGGTAATGGATATCCACCAAATCTGAAGAGCTGTTTTCTGTGTCCAAATGAACTTGTGTTCTCTCGTTTACTCGTGTAACTTTGTATAAGAAAGAAGCTGCAAGATTTTTAAAATATAGGTAGAGATGTCATATGTTATATATTAGGGTTAAAATATATTAAGAGCTGGTGTTTGCCTTTTTAAGAAAAACATGAATCTTGATCTATTATGTTCACTTATTTTTAAAATGACATTTAAATTGCACGAGTTATTACGTGGCTGTCGCAGGCAGAGAGATCCCACTTTCTTCAATCTGCCAATGGAGATGATCAGTTAACATGAGCAATTGGCTAAAACGCCAGAGATGACTTTATTTAAATTATCTATGTTACTTCAACTCCCACATTCTGGTGGTATTGAGTAACAAGCCTTTTCGGCTCTTCACAAAGATTTCAAAGATTGACTGAAATGGAAAAACATAATATGAAATGGCGGGAAAATGGAACATGATCTAAGGAACCTGGCTGAATTCCTCACCATGAACCTAAACTGATTGTGACTTTCTTTTAGAAAATGAGATTCTGTGCTTTGCACGTGATTTAGCTCCTGTTTTGCAGATATGGGTAACATCCTTCACAGTGGATATTGCTAACTTGCACGAGGCACCTTTCCTCCTCCAATAAATGAATCCTGTGGAACATTCAGATTCGCCCTTTACATGGTCTGGAGTCCTCGGCGATATTACAGCAAACCCGATGTTGTCAAAAATGTTCAAGCTGTGAAATTGAGCTTGTGGGAATCACAAATCTCTGGTGAATCTCAAATGGGAGTCCTGTAGCTCAGTGGTTAGAGCCCTGGTCTTTCAGGCGTGAGACCTGGGTTTGATTCCTGGCAGGTTAAAATGTTGGGCAAGTTTCCTTAAATGCTGCTGTTTACCTGCAGTAAGAAGGAACCCCGGTTGTTAGTCGATTGGTGGATCATGTTTCCATGAGTAATAATTCCATCAAAAAATTGGTCATGACTCTATCTACGTCTGTTTGTGGGACACTGCAGTGCGCAATTGCCTGCCACATTTTGCCCCTACAATATACAGTTTGTTCACTTTACAGAATGCGCTGTAAAGTGCTTTGAGATGTCTCAAAGGCATGATAAGGCACTCTATTAACTTCAAGGATAATTATGATGATTATAAATCACTAATCTGGAGAAATGTTGTGATTGAAATTAGCTCCATTTGACTTCAAGCCTCGTTCAAACTGCTCACATTGGTCCTGCGTTTGAATCGGTGGTACAATTTTATCTTGATTCCCTATTGGCAGTTAAGCACTGTTGAACAGCTAGTACTAAAGTTCTCACAATGCATGATCTCTTCCCCCACCAGCCCATTCTCCTACTCTCTCAGGTGCTCATTTAAAAGGTGCATTTGAAAATGATATCTCTCTGCATCCGCCTTACTATCAAGTGGTAAACCTAGAAAATATCCAAAGATCTTTATTATTGGTGGTGGTGGTAGTTGGCACTCTCTGGTGTGGGAAACCACAGATTCATATTCCATCTAGTTTTTCATGTACATATGAGCACTCTGCTCCCACTGAGCTTGTAGTGCGCAGAAGGCCAGAGAGTCACATTGAATCAGTTGGAAGAAGGAATGTGCAAGGTGGGGGTGGTTCCGCTTGTTTATGCCGCCTGCCATTTGCCAGTATGTTGTTTGCATAACAGCTAAAAAGAAAAATAATAAGTCTCCATTCGATTGACACACCAAAGAAATTGCTAGGCGTTCACGACAATAAGAATAATCCTTGCATTTGATATAGTGCTTTTCACGTCTTCTTGAAGCGCTTCCTACTGTAAAGTAAATTGACTGTGTATTTTGTGGGCAAAATGCAGCAGGCAATTGCGCACAACAGTATCCCACAAATAATCCTCATTCTGCAATCAGGCTGGCATTGGTTTGGTCACAGTTCTTTTGGGAGCACTGACCTGTTCATTATAGGGAAAAATAGTTTGTGGGTCTGTCAATTACATTGAAATTGGATAATGCCTCAATGAAAGGGAACAATGCCAATTTCTTTCGGCAAAATAAAATGCCCACTGAGAGATAAATATAGTTTGTTCCACATTAATTTCAGGTTAACCAACCTTGATTGGACCAATAAAAAGAGAAGTTTGGTTTACTTTCCCATCTTCAGAAGACCTTTTGGTCACCTCGCCTCTCTCCCCAGCTCAGAGTTAAGTCGCTACACACTCCGGGTTGCTGCTATACAAATGCAAACTATTGCTGTCTACCTTTCCCAATATGCTTTTGCCTGATATTAAACTGCAACAGTTTCAATAGAATCCAGAACCACCCCCCCACACAAAAAAAAAGCTCACACATGAAGCCAAGTGTAAGTCTCAGGTTCTGGCGCTCCTGATGCATTCAAACCAATGAATCTATTTAAATGTTTTAGGCAACAGGGTTAATTACATTAACCTGCTTGATTTCATTCAGTTTGCAGGATCCCCTCCAAATGCCTTTTAATTTGCTTCTGTTCTGCTGAGGGCTGGTGAAACCGAGTGGAAAACCCAGACTGAAACCTGCTTTGGATTTTCAGTTTATTAGCTGGCCAGGTGACAAATCTGTTGCCGAAAGAATGAATCTGAGTCAGCTGAGATTCATTTGAAGTATTTCACTTTGCTAATGTGCAGCACTGAATGCTTACAGTAATCCCCCAAATATGTGTTGATTGATGAAATGTGACTCCTGTGGTGGGATGCAGGAATGAGTTCTCTTATGGTGCTATAATATGATAATAATCCCTGCATTTGTTAGAGCGCTTAATCACATCTTTTGATGCATCTCAACGTGCTTCGCAGAATTGATTGTAAAGTGGATTGACTGTGTAATTTGTGGGTGAAACACGGCAGCCAATTGAATACAGCAGCATTGAGGAACTCAATTTTTGGGGGATGGATTACTGTCCCTGAAAAGCAATCCGCCAATCGAGTAACAACCGAGTTCCTACTTACTGTTAGGTAAACAGATCAGTTTGGAGTAAGGAAACTTGCCTAAGGGTTTAACCTCTTAGGACTAGGAATCAAATCCAGTTCCTCTCACTTGTGAGATAACTGCTAAGCTACATCCATGATGGATTTCTCCTATTTCCTCCCCCTCCCATATAGAGGAGAGGGAAACCTGTCATCACCACTGCGCTGAGCTGATGTACAACTGCAGAATTATGGCCAAACAGATTGGGGAGAATTGAGCAAAGCATTAAAGCCACCAGTCTACTGGACAAGATGAGTGACTTTATTTACCAGCCACTTTCATTTGGCAGCCACTGTTTCATGAGGATGACCTTCTTCTCATTGATGAATGAGGTTGGCATCATGTGGCAAGCAGACCATCAATCTCTGTGAACTTTCTATATTTCTTTGTGGGCTCGGTTTGAAATCTGACATGTACACAGACAGCAACAGGGAAAAAATGCTGTGCCTTCATTTGGCACTTGCGATAAATGTCCAGTGTACTCTGCATTATAATGCTCTCTCAATCATCTTCAGGATCCTTTTCGGCTTAAGTCATTTTTTATTGCCATCATGTATTCTCTACGTGCTTTTATTCCTGAGCCACACACCCACTTCAGAGTTCAACCTTCCCAAGGCCAATCTTGTCAGATTTGCAGAATGTTAGCCCGTTGATAGCAAACCCAAACTCATTTAACTCTGTGCATTGATGGAGAACAGCTGAGCTGGAACTTGTCACAAGGTAATCACAAGCAAGGAGATGCTGATGATTCACTTCCTTGTCTGTGAGTGAAACCTGAGCTGTTTGTGTTGCTCATCAGCATGTGAAAATGTTGCCAGTAACTCAGTTCAGTCTATCACACTGGATTGCCTGCTGTTTGACTCCGATGGGAGGGAAAGATGTGAGAAAGATTGGTTAGAGCAAAAGTTGCAGGATAGAAAATCTTGTGATCACAAAATGGGTTGAAATCTCCTTTGTAAACCTACCGTACGCCTGGTTAATTGTGGTCAAGTAAGGAATAATTATCCTTTCAATACCTATGGTGCCTTATCATGTCATTGAGATGTCTCAAGGAGCTTCACAGGATTTTACGGTATAGTGGACTGACTGGAAATAAAAGCTCAGTGTAAAGGCAGCCTGGAGCAAAAATGCAAGTTGGAAATAATGACAACAACAAAATTACACTTGTATAGCTCCTTTCACATCGGGCGGATGTCCCAAGGCCCTGAAAAGGTGAATCAAAACAAAAATGAGTGGCGGGGGAAAGGCTGTGGATGAGAACATGGATTCAAAGCGAGAGATAGACAGCGACGCAGAGAGTGGATTGAAGATTAGTTTCTTTGGTTTTTATTACAGAGACAAAGCAAATGATCCTGAGTAAGACTGCATTGCTATGTTTTAAAATGCATCCAAGAATTGAAGTATTGACTGCAGTGAATTCGATATTAATTTCAGTGCAGCAATTTATTATGGAACAGGGAAGACCATTATTATTTCTAAATTGGCAATAAACCTCAGTCCCTGGAAATTGCGTTCAGAGTGATTAAGGTCTGCACTGCTATCATCCATTTTGCATGGCTGCTCTTCGTATTATTAGATTTTTTAAACTTCTTTTGCTACTTTTTTTTCTCCTTTTCTACTGAAGGCGCTGCTCAGGTGAGATCCAGTTCCACAGGTGTGAGCTATCCCTGTGGCATTCACGTTTGAGCCTGCTTGGCAAGAATCAACAGGCTGTTAAAATCACAGCCTCGCCTTGTGTTATCCTCATCCCATATCCACACTTGCGCGATCTGAATCCCCATCGGTGTGACCTTGGTTGATTTTGCCTTCCCTGGGCGATCGGGTGGCACATCTGATTGAAAACTCTTTACAACAATCTAAAACAGACTGACAAACTATACAGTACAAACTATACAGTACAGGAAATCCTGTGAACTTGTTAGGACAGGGTTATAGTTATAGTAACATGATAATCCAGCATTTGCTGCTGTGTTTTTTATATGCTCGAGAAAACACTACAGGAAATGCAAGGATTATCATATTACGATTACCTAAACAGAGAAAATATTCATAGAGTACAAGTGTGGGTCTAAGCCAATCCATTATAATAATCAGTAAAGATTGAAATAAATCTCAATAAAAATTGCCAATCTTTGCATTTGGTATAGCATGTCTTCCAGACGTCTCAAAGCGCTTCACAGAATATACTATAAAATTAATTGACTACATTTGTGGGCGAAACGCAGCAGCTAATTGCACACAACAGTGTCCCACCAAAAGTCGTGGATTGAAGTGACCAATCATAGAATCATAGAATCATAGAATTTTACGGCACAAAAGGAGGCCATTCGGCCCATCTAGTCTGTGCCGGCTCTTTGAAAAGAGCGATTCAATCCCACTGCCCTGCCCGCTCCCCAAATTATTATTGTTTTTTTGAGGGATTATTATTAGGCATGTAGAGTAAGGAAACTTGCCCAAGGTTTTGCCCTGCCTGGAATTGAACGCAGGTGTCTCGCTTGAAAGGCGAGTTCTCTAACCACTGAGCTACAGGACTCAACTTCTCTTTTTCTTCGTCTGTGAACCTTTGTTCAGAGAATCTGTTGAATTCCATGTTCTTTCTGAGTTGATTGGCTGTACAGACAGAGGCACAATATCACAAGGCATCACCAGTTAGATCAATCTTTAGGCTTGCACAGACTCTCTCCTTGGAGAAGACCTAGATGATAATTAGCATGGTGATTGGTAGAGGAGGTCGGTGAGCTCCTTTTAAAGCTTTTTGTTTTAATATCACTTCAGACTTTGCAAAGGCAATTATGTTATATTAATGAAATATTAATTGCTTTCAATTTTAAAGTTTGGTGTATTTAATCTGTTGGTATGTGTATAAACCAAAAGTGCAGATTCCTTTAAATATAATTCCTATTTTTGTTCAATTTGAGTATAATTTGCCGAGCAGAGAATTTACTGCCACATGACTTTTGAGGATAATAAAAACATACCTTGCAATTGACATAGCTCCTTATCAAGTCATTGAGATGTCTCAAAAGTTCTTCACAGGATATACTGTAAAGTAGATTGACTGAATTTTGTGGGTGAAACAACAACAAAATTACATTTGTATAGCGCCTTTCATGTTGGGAGACATCCCAAGGTGTTGGACAGTTGGCAGGGGAGGAAGGAGTGTGATCAAAAGCATGGTTCAAGAGGAGGGTCTTGAGATGGATCTTGAAGGAGGCAAGGGAGGAGGCGAGGCAGAGGAACTGTGGGATGGAGTTCCGAAGGGTGGGGACAAGTGGCTGAAAGCGCGCCCACCAATGGTGTGGTGGGTGAGGCTGGGAACGTGAAGTCGGTCAGAGTCCACTAGCGGAGGAAGTGGGCAGGATGGTAGGGGGTTAGGTGATCGCAGAGGTAGGTGGGGAGCGAGGCCGAGGAGGGCTTTGAAAGTGAGGACCAGGATCTTGATGGGAAGCCAGTGGAGTTGAGCGAATATGGGGGTGATAGGGTCACAATGCCTGTTGTGGGAGAGGGCACAGGCTGCAGAGTTCTGGATGATCTGCACCCTGTGGAGGGAGGAGTTGGGGAGGCCGACTAGGGGTTTGCGTAGTCAAGCCTGGGTGTTATGAATGTGTATATGAGGGTTTTTGTGGCTTTCTGTATAAGACAATAGCGGAGCCAGGCGATGATGCGGTAGAGCAGGTCATGGCAAGGGCGGAAAGGATAGTTGACGGTCAAACAAGACGCCAAAGTTCCGACCGACTTAGTAAGGTGGTGTGTGCATCCATGGATGATGATGCTGTCAGGGCCTGAGGATGTGTTGACTGGGACACAGTGGATAGTGCTTTCAGCGGGATAGATACCAAACTCAACCATCCACTTATTTGTAGGACTGCACAAAATGTCTTTTGTTTGACACCATGTTCTTTTTTTTATCCGTTGGCTATCTGAATGCGATTTGGAAAAATGACAACAAGTCTGTAAATAGAACCCAAGACACTACAAAAAGTCAGAGCAGCCTCCCCTGAATGATGCTCACAGCATTTGTTGAATGTTAAGTGGTGTAACGACAGGGTGTAGCCAGAGGCAAGTCCAATGAGGCTGGAGTACTGCAAATTTGCCCCCAATGATTGCTGGAAGGACAAAAGGGCTGTGACTGGCATACAAGGTTAATATCATGCCACCAGCTGCACTCAGGATGATACTTCAATGCCACTGGAATATTGCTCATCATGCAGTCCCTGTCTTTTGATGTAAAACTCCAGACCATTCACCATGTGCCTGAGCACCACAGAGCAGTCGCTGCTAGATTTAGATCACGGACGTTCAGAGAAATCAATGTCATAACTTTCCACCCACCACAGAATGCACAGTATTGTCCTTTCACATGCCTGTCCACGCAAGGAGCCATTGGGTTCCACTTAGGCAGATTGGAAAAGGCCATCAGTACTGTTCATTGAGCCACTCAGTTGGTGAGCTGGCCGCACAAGAGGCAGGTGGCCCCAGAATCAAGGCAGTCACGGTATATGAATCCAACATGATGGTGCAGTTTAATTTGTCTCCTTGTGCCACAGTGAACCTGCTGCTTTCGCTCTACTCTAAACTGTTCAACTGTGGACAGTGGACAAGGGGAGGAGTGCAGCCAAACCAATATTCATTGCAGTTCTGAGTTTACCAATTTCATTATGTTGAAATCCAATGTAGAAACCAGTGTGAGCAGCAAGACAAGAGTGCATTTCAGTTTCCCCCAGTGGTCTGAGACATTTCAATGCTGTGAAACGCGAGGAATCCTGTAGCTCAATCGTCTTGCAAGCGAGAGACCTAGGTTCAATTCCAGGCAGGACGAAACCTTGGGCAAGTTTCCTTACTCCACACGCCCAATAATAATCCCTCAAAAAAACAATAATAAATTGATCATTTTCAATCCATCACTGTTTGTGGGACACTACTGGGCGTATTTGTCTGCACGTTTTGCCAACAAATATACAGTCAATTCATTTTACACAATATTCTGTGAAGCGCTTTGAGACGTCGAGAAGACGTGAAAAGCGCTATATCAAATGCAAGGATTAATATTATTAGGCCAGTTTTGTAAAACAGCACTTCTCAGTCGCAGCATGAAATTGCTCATACTCAATTTAGTGTTGAGGAAAAAGTCAAAAGTAGTAACATCTGGTGGTAAGGAAGCTTCTTAACATTGATGATCATAAACTTCTATACTAATAAAACGTCAATGTTTTTCTGCGCTTCAAGAAGTATCTCAACAACTGATTGATGTAGAGAAATTATTGGTGACAGTGTTTGTCACGGTTTGTGACGGAAGTTGCAAAAGGAAACGGAGCAGGTGTGTAAGTAAGTGTGTTTCGGGGAGGGGGGGAAGGGTGATGTGTTCACGATTTGGTTTTATTCATAATCCATGCATTTGACACAGTGCCCTCCCCATCAGGAGGATAATATCTCAAAGCATTTCACTGGATTAACTCTAAAGTGCATCCACTGTGTATTTATAAAGCTCTTATATCCTAAATTGCTTTTATGACACGGCTGAGGGCATGTTAAACTGGTTGGCGCAGGCGAAACATGGCTCGTTATTTTCGTCACTCTCACTGATAAATTTAGATTAATTTACATGATAATTGTTTAAAAGATGAAAGATTATTCTTGGTGTGCGTGTTTGTGGAGGAGACTTGGTTTAATGTTAAGATTGGCTCAGTGCGACAAGCAGCTCAGCCAGGGAACAGAAGCAGTTGAAAATAAACCAAATTATTATTATTTGTATAAAAGCCCTAACTCTGGGGTGGGGGTTGGAGGCTGAGCCATGAAAACTGTATAACGTATTTACACCTTGTCTGTTGGAAAAGTGCAAGGATTATTATATTACATATTTATAACATATATCCCAACCCTGCCACCCCGCCCCAACATGCTCGGGTCATGCCACCTGACTGTTCAGCGTCTTGGGAGAACCTTCCGACGTGAAAGGCATGCTACAAATGTAATTTTGTTGTTGTGTAAACTTCGCTAATGTATCATACTGCGCACCTTGTCTGCTGGTAGAGTGGTAGAGTACATTGGAACAATGGTTTTAAAAAAATACTGCAAACTCTTGGTACTGGAGAATTAATAATTTTGAATTTGCCTTCGGGTGATGTGCAGAATGTTATTAATTGCTTTACGTTTAAAGAAGGGGCAAAATGTAAAGTACAAAGACAAACCCATCCTGGAGAATTGTTTCACTCAGCTGGGACCAATTAACTGGGAAATTAACTTGTGCCATGAGTTAATGGGCTTCCAGCAACCTAAAATACACTCCTCCTTTCCAGGTTGTCTGTCGCTGCTGGTGCTGAATTTAGTCTGCAATCCATGACAGCCCGATAACAGTGTTAAATAACATGAACTGACCTTCCCCCAGCTCCAACACAAGGGGGAGGGGGAGGCTGGTTCCAATCAGTATCATTGTCTGTAGCTCAGAACTGTGGAGCTTTCATTGTGTATTTGTCCATGTGCAGTCAATGCTTCAATGTGTTTCATCCTTGCAACGAGCAAGCACAGGCATATTTATCTCGCATGGAGTTTGCATGTGAGGTGAAGAGTACATGGACATGATGAATTCTGCTGTGAAATTCTATTCACAGAAATTTCATTCAAGCTCACTGATCACGGCACAGAGAAGAGCTTTTCTTGTCTGCCTATGGAAATCAAATAACGTGGCTGATTAACGGTTAGATTAAATATTAGATGTTTTACACTTGTCTATACAGTAATTACTACCAAATTAGAAGAAAAAGTAAGAGGGAAGGAAGGTCATGTTTTGTGTTGTGAAGACAGTTTCAGAATTGACACCTGGAAGTATCTTTTCATAAACAGAATAATCAACTATGTATCTCAAACCAAAATCAGCTTTATAGCAAATATTGCTTTGAATTTTACAAAGCACCCCTCCCTCATCTCCCTCACTTCATATGCACATCACACAAAACTCTGTCATGCACATTTTGTCCACAGCCGCCAACCTCCACTGTCTTACCAGCAGTCAAGAACATGCTCACCTACAAATTCTTCCTGTCTGGGAGGAGGAGATGAAATCTTCATCCGAACGTCTCTTGTGAAAAGCAACGGGTTAAATTTCTGCTTGATTAAGTAGCTTATTATGCTTGCAACTGAGGCTTGAAAGCAACAAATATTGAGAGGGTATAAAGGCCAACTGATTGTAAGGTATACGACAGGCTGTTCTGGAGTTGCTCCAACAGAATCTGATCCAATGTAGACACATGATCCAATGTAAACCTGCCTCACTGAGCTGACCCTGGTGCGAGTTGCTGTCTTTGTTGTTTGTCTTCCCTTCCCCCCCCACCCTCCACTATCCTGAAGAGCAATGACTGGTGCTGGATTCCAAGTCCATTGCTTGCCCTCCTGCACTCTTTCTTCCACATGTGCCGTGTCACTTGTGAACCTGGGCAGAGTGTTGAAACCTGGCTCATCAGATCTTTGCCGCGTTAGTAACGTTAGTAACAGAGCTCTATCTGTGTTTAAGCCTGTAGCTCAGTGGTTAGAGCACTCGCCTCCCAAGCGAGAGATGTGGGTTTGATTTCCTTAGCCAAGTTTCCTTACTCCAGTGCCTGATGATAATCCCTCAAAAAAATAAATAAACTAAAAATTTGGTCACTCAATCCACAACTGTGTGTGGGACACTGCTGTGCGCGATTTGCTGGCGTAGTTCACCCACAAATATAGCCAATTCACTTTACAGTATATTCTGTGAGGAGCTTTGAGATCGCTGGAAGACGTGAAAAGCACTACATCAAATGCAAGGATTATTATAGTATTAAGCGCTTCAAGATATTACCCTGCTTGAAGGCTGCTTTGTAAATGCAAGTTTGTTGTTTAGGTGTACTTAAAGTCTAGAGTGTCTATTTATTTTCTTATTGTGCTGAATTCTGTCTATGTAGAAACACAGCAAATGGAAGCTGGATTCACTCACTATACATTGAGTGCTCCCAATCCATTCAGCCTTTGTCTGTTGTGGCTAGCACACCCGCTGCTGAAAGAGAGGCTGCATCACATCAGTCAGGTTGAATCACCATGCGTCCTCACGTGTGATTGTACGTCAGAGCGCAGATGTGCTGGGTTTATCAGGGAAGCAGCACAGTGACTGTTTGGCTAAGGATTAGCCCAACTGTAAATACTGACTAAATGCAGACGTTTTAAAATCTGTGCCCTTCATACAAAGATGAACAGATTCTTTGACAAAGATTACAACCGGATTTATTTGACTTGTCAATCGAATGTAAATCGAATTGTGCTATCACTGCATTAGTTTATGTATTCCGGACGCTTAAAGCATCATGAAGCATGAAGTGCCTCCCTTGTTTTAAGACCATTTTGCCTTAAAATTGGCTGTAAGCTTGGCTCAGTTAGCGAACGCTTGCCACTGAGTCAGAAGATTATGGGTTCAAGCTCCACGTCGGGGACTTTGCACTCAGTGTGTGGACTGACACTCCCAACGTATACAAAGGAGCGCAGCGTTGTTTGAGATGTTAAACCGAGGTACTGTCTCCCTACACAGGTGGACTTTGAAGATCACATGGCACTAATTGAATAGAGGAGTTTCTCCCATTGCCCTAGTCAACAATATAATATTTGAAAAAAATTATTTCATGGCCGTTTGTGTGTGCAAATTGGCTGCCGCCTTCACCAACTAATACACAGTCGTTGCACTTCAGAGTGAATCCTGTGAAGAGCTTTGAAACATTTTGACATGAGGCGGTATCAAATGCAAGGGTTATCTTTAATGGAAGATTTTCTGTGGAATCGTAGAACCATCTTAAATTGGATCCAAATTTGGAAACCAAACTTTCTGCAGTTCTTGGAAACAACTGGCCCCTGAATGTGGATGTCTTAACCGCTCTTAAAAAGCTCAAGTCAAAACATTTTTGCTGGTCCCTTCACATGGCATCAGATAAATAATAATAATCCTTGCATTTGATATTAGCGCTGTTCATGTCTTCTAGACGTCTCAAAGCGCTTCACAGAATATACTGTGAAGTGAATTAACTGTATGTGGGTGAAACGCGGCAGCCAATTGCATTTAGCAGTATCTCACAAACAGTCATGGATTGAAATGACCAATTTATTATTGTCTTGTTTTTGAGGGATTATTATTAGTTGTGTGAAGAAAGGAAATTTACCCAAGGTTTTGTCCTGCCTGGAATTGAACCCAGGTCTCTCGCTTGTAAGGCAAATTCCAACCAGGATTGCAGGAGATCTGGCCATCTGTTTTTCAGGATATTATACGAATGGTAAATGCCATTCAGTTGTTGGAACCATGTGTCTTGCTAACAGCTTCTGGCAAAATAAAGCACACATGCCTGGATTCAGATAATATTGATTGTCAAGTCAAACTTTGTACAGGCAGCACATGACATGATCTCAATTGCTCTGAGCAGTCCAATATGGTTCCCTGTTTTCCTCTCTGCATCTGTCAACTTTTGGTAAACGTCAGCCTTCATTTTGTCTTATTTTCAGTGCTGCTCGTTCCGCAGTCAGTTGGGCCCTCTTCAATAAGTGCTTCACTACATAAATACACACGGGCAGGGTTTACTTTCCAAACTCATCTCGGCTTCCCATCTCATTTTGCCAACGCTCTCAAAGTGAGGAGCTGTTGATAAGCCTGCTTTTGTACTTTATTTAACAATTTATTTTCCTCCAGAGATGTGCCAAATAGCAGCACTCAACAGTCACTATTGCGGAGTTTCGCCATTATCCAACAAATCACAGGCCTGTGAGTAAGCTGAAGTGCGCGAAAAAAAAAGCCTATTGAAATTAAAACCTCCAGCAATCAAGAACCAATTCAGCATTAATGCTCCGTTTGTTTGTAAAAACCTTATGGAATGAGTACTGGCTGAGTGAGGGGAAGAATAACAGCAAAATGTGCCCCCTTTTTACGAGAAACATTAATTGGATACCATTCGTTTGACATTAGGATGTGAACATTGACTTTAAAATGTGCTCGAATCTACAGGAACACAGTGAAGCAATTAATTTTGCTCTCCAGCAGAGAGCACTGAGGACGATTACAAGTGAAATTGAATGTGTCCTTTTAGAGTAAACTTGCCCCCACTTTGCCTCGGGCTCCCTGGCAAGCTCATTATTGTACAAGCCGAGATAAAGGCAGCATGGCAAGTTACTATCTGTACATTAGAGTGCAATTGCAGAATTTACTGCAGAAAATTAACTGCTACAAAACAGTAAAACATCCCTTTGCTTCTCTTGTGTGAAAGGTCCACAACGAAAATTACCCAAATTATGGTGGGCTTTTGCAAGTGCCACAATTGGAGGGATCAAATTCCATCTTATTTTATCAGCCAGTCTTTGTATTTAAGATCATGCAGAAATGCAGAAAATTCACCCCCTTATTCAGTCTGTTTCATCATGCGAATGGTAGAAAACAGGTGATCAAATTACAACAACAACAAAACTATATTTGTATAGTGCCTTTCACTTCAGAATGTCCCAAGGCGCTGGACAATCAGTGTTTCGGACCCGAACTAGGGGTTGGGAATGGGGAGGGTGGAGGATAGTGGGGGGGAAGGAGGGTGAATGAAAACATGGTCAAAGAAATGGGTCGAAGGATTAATACTGAATTTTGAAAATGCTCCACAATTCAGCAAGATGTTAAATTTTGAGATGAATAAGCCTTAAAGGCAAAGAACAAGGTGGAATTTCAGACCACCTCAATCTGGTAAATTGATGACGGTCTGTGTGTATAGTTGTGCTGGGGATTGGTGATGTTACCTAGGAATATTTCCAATAACATGCAGGTCATTCCACATGTTTTGCGAACAGAGTTGTACACATCTTGTTTTAAGTTGGTACTCACGCAGGAAACCATTGTGAGATGCCCTTTTTCATGGCAATCGGTTAAAGCAAACCGACAAACTGGCAATGGTCTTTCATGTCGGGAAGATGTCTCAAAGAGCTTCACACTGTAAAGTGTTAAGACTGTTACTTTGTACACAAGTCAATTTGGATAATGTCTCACAAATAGCCAAGGAGAACGTGACCAATTTTATTTGGAGAATTATTAGCCAGGCCACTGGGCGAAACTCCCCTCTCTTTTCAAATAGTGTCATAGGATCTATTAACACCCATCGGAATAGGCAGACACAGACAGGACCCTGATTTAACTTTGCATTTCAAGGAAGGTGCCTCCAACAATACAGCACACCTCCAGCACTGTATTAGATTGTCAGCTCAGACACTGAGCCCAAAGTCCCGATGTGGGCCTTCAACCCACAGCACAATTGAGTTAATGTGACAAACGCGGAAATCTTCAACAGCTGTATGTATCTGTGTTGTTTTGTGTTTTTCACGGGTGAGTAATTTAGCAGGTGTTCTACAGTTTGTCTATTCTGTACTATTTTTGTACTTTTTTTTACCATTATTGGACTGTGGGACAGTCCCACAAGTTGGTGGTTAAACATCCGATATGCATATGTGTGTCATCACAAAGTATTTCAAGAATTTAAAGATCGCTTCAAAATCAATTTAATGAATGATTATTTAAACACAGTGGGTTCAAATAGTGTAATCTGGCTGTGTTTCTAATCAGTGAAGCTGCAGTGAAGCTGGGCTTGTGGCAGAATTTTAAGTGACTTTGGCACAAAGTGAACCCAAGATGGCATGGTATGATTTTTTAAACACATCCACAACAACAAGAACAAAATGACATTTGTAAAGCAACAATTTGTGTTTATACAGCGCCCTTCACGCGGGGTTCCTTTCCAGAATTCCAGAGGCAGACAAATGTCCATGTCTTATTGACATGTGGAATTCTCGGTCAGGTTTGTACTGTATATTCCTTAGAATGGTAAGTGTCTGCATGTGTCCAACACCCAGATGACCCCTCCCCCCACCAAAAAAAAATCTGTGGTTGCAAACCTTGTAGTGGAAGAGAAGGAGCATTGCCAGTTGCTGTTAGGGTTGTAATAGTTTCCTTGTGCAGTGCAAGAGAATTGCCTTGTATTTTGTCAATTTGTGGATTCTTTGGCATGCACCATTTTTCTGCTGTGTCTGTTGCTTGTTTATTTGGGTGTTATTCCCCATGCTAGCCTTGAGATGTCTCTTATATGACGTACACAGCTCGTGCAGGATTTCTGCTGCACTGCAGGCACCACTTGTCTGCTGTGCAGAATACATAGGTAGTGCCGATGGGAGCTGCTGTAAATGATGTCATTTATACCCTTGATGAACTGGACTAAATGTGTTTCAATGAAATGAGATTTGGAAAAAAGAATGATTCAACTTTGAGATTGAATTAGATACAGGAAGCGTAGTGTAGCCTCTGGAGCCATAGGACACTGTTTTCCAGAACCATTTAGAAAACCAAGCTGTCTTTGATGTCCTTAACCTCCTGCCCACAATCTCAAGCTCAGCGTACCAGTACACCAAGCTTGACTTCTTTTTTCCCCTCAAATCCAATCTCTGACTGAGTCTCCTCATCTTCACCTCTGCTATACAACAACTGTACAGCCTGCCTCCACTCCTGTCCCACAACAAATGCTGTCAAAACCCTTATCCGTGCCTTTGTCACTTCCCACCTGGATTTTTCAATTGCGCACTTTGCTGGTCCCCCTTGCTCCACCGTCCAGAAACTCCAATTTACACAAAACTCTGCAGCCTGTCTTCTCGCCCACATCAAGCTCTGCTTGTCTCCATTGCAGGGAGAAGTTGATTATGTTGGTAACTCGGCTGTGAGAAGAATAGAGAATTTTTGCTTTCCTGTAATGCAGAGGTTACTAATCGTTAATCAGTTTTTTATGTTGTATGTGGGTTCACCAGCTCCTCGCAGCAATGTAGTAACATTGTGATCCCAGAGGTGTTGGGGAGTGCTGTCGAGTGGAAAGTGTGCAGATGTAAGCGTTTTGCTTAAGATGAGTTTTGCTCCCATGTGATCATCATTTACTGTAGAAACCATAGAGATGTATGATGCGACATGAGGCTGTTCCATCCAATATATCTGGGTTAGTGTTCATTCTGTCAATAAAATGATCACTCGTAATCCCAACTCCCCGACCTTTTCACCGACCCTCTAATAGCGTACCTTCATATGCTTGCTGAATTTCCTTTTAAATACTTACAATTGTCTACTCTGATTGCCGGCAAACCATTCCACATTCTGAACTGTGTGACAGAAATGTCCTGCAATTGTTTATCAGGCTAAAGGGGCTGAATAGCCCACTCCTAATCCTATTTCTTATTTTCTAATGTATAATACTGTAATAATAATCCTTCCATATGATATCAAGCTTTTCACGTCTTCTAGATGTCTCAAAACCCTTCACAGAGTATACTGTGCAATGAATTGCATGTGTATATGTGGGAGAAATGCATATGCACATGATAAAATTATCAGCAACAAAAGAACAAAGATTTCCTCTTGCAGTAAACCTTTAATTTTGTTGTTCACCTGTTTGGAGATTGGAGTTTAATTGTGGACCATGCAGAAAGTCCCAGGCTTTTCATCTGTTTCATTAAAATGCACCTTTAAAATGATCTCTTCAGTGTGCTTTGAGCTGAGTAAAATAATAATCCTTGCATTTGATATAGTGTCTTATCACATCTTTGAGATGCCTCAGAGAGCTTCCACAGAATATATTGGAAAGTGAATCGACTGTGCCTGAAACAAATCGTTTCCGGGAGGGAATCTCCTGACTGTACCTATATTAACACATCTTTTTCAGGGTGTGAGCCCCTACTCGTTCTCTGTTTTCGTAAAGGAAGATTTGTCTTCAGATGCATTTGTTCGCACAGGAGGTTATCTGACATGTCAAAGAGGTTCTGTAAATACTTGTGAGAGCTAATTATCTCGCTGAGGAAACGACATTGCTGCAAACATTGGCTTGCCTGGATCGAAAATAATCTGTTTTCAAAAAAATCTTTCATCATCTGGAAGGAAGAGTAGTGGGGGAGGGAGCAGGTGGCGCTGGTGGGGGGAATTCTATTACGGCATTTGCAAATGATGAATGTTTTTAGGGCCAGGAAGATTCAAATGGACACGAAAGTGTTGACCTATGTCACACTACGCACTGAATACCAGTGTGTAATGGGTTTTTGGTGTGAAAGGATGTGAAGTGCTGCTGCCAATTGGTTTTGATGGTTGCTCCCCTACTCAAACCACATGCAGTGTTGCTAGACAAACAAGGGCTGCAATAAACGTCCCCTTGCTGCCTGCAGTACAATGACTCATTATCCGATTGCAATTGTGAGGGAACTGATGTCACATAAATGCTAAAATAAACATTGATGTATATTCACTAGAAATGTTACTAGGGAAGCTCTATCACGTGTTTCTCTCAGAGGACAAAGGGTTTGGGCGAAGAAGAAATTTGGCAAGTTCTGGCTGTTTTCATTAAGGTTAATTATGGTTCTGATCTGTTAAATGGGAATAGTATCCCGGGATCCGTTGCTGGGAAGCGCTCTGAGACGCCATCTGGTGTGGAGGGCACTATATAAATCGAAGTTGTTGTTGTTGTTGTAGTAAAATAGTAATGGTCAGTGAGCCAGGGGTGAAGGACCATCAATTTAAGATGAGCAGAAAATGAATTAGAGGAGAGGTTAGAATGGAATCTACAGATTATTTTAAAAGGGAATTCGATAAGCATCCTTGCATTTGATACAATGCCTCATCACGTCATCAAGAAGTCTCAAAGCACTTGGCAGAAATCACTGAAAAGTGCAGTAACTATAATTAACAATAAATGATAATAATCCTTGCATTTGATATAGCGTATTTCACGTCTTCTAGACTTGATTTGATGCGTTGCAGTGACTGTGTGTTTATATTTGAAAAATATTAATATTAAAGGGTGTGGAGAATGTGCAAAGGAGTTGGAAAAGATCGAGAGGTTTGTGTGGCAGGAAATCACCAATGCAGACCTGGTGGGTACAATTACATGCTTCTGCGCTGTATCTTTCAAGGAAAGTTTCATTTGTTGAAAATGTACGTGATTCATCCTAAAAGCGGATGCAATTAATAGTACATTACAATTCCATTGTTAGGGATTGAGAATCCCATGTTGCTTTCTAGTCTGGAGACTTGACTTGTAAGAGAGATTTTTTAGTGTCAGTGTTATTGTTTGGAAGATGCCGAAATACAAAACAATTCTGCAGTGGACTTCTGGGGCAAGCAGGGACCAGAAATAAGTAAATGGTGTATTGATTCCCACTGCCTGTTCTGAAGAGAAGGTCATCTGAGAAGCTCTTATTCAGATGCATTTGCTGAATAGACAGCAGACACCCAAGTTTCGGTTTGATAAATAATTAAAAGTCGAGATTTGTCAGCTTGCAAAGCAAATTGATGTATTTGGAGGATTCAGGGGAAGTTGTTTTGCTGAAAAGATTTGATGTGTTGCAGGAAGCGCTTACAGTAATTCATGAGAGTGGGTAAATAATGTATCATTCAGGCTCCTGGGATCTTCAGTCAGAAACAGTCATCTGGAGAATGAAGTAGGTTTCCCTTGTTAGTAGTTATTCAGGCATGCATGCAGTGTTTAAAGACAACCTTGGCTGATGAATAAAATAAATTAAACGGAGCACATTCTTGACAAGCCCCAGCAATCTCAAGCACGTGGTGGAACTCCTTCATTCTTTGTATGTTATGGAACGCAACTCATGTGCTTCATGGCTATTTGTGGTGACATCGCTGTTTGCAAATTGACTGCCACCTTCACCAATACATAAGCAATTGCTACTTCTTACTTCTGTTAAATGTTTTGAGTTGTCTCGAAGCCATGATAAGGTACAATCAGGCATAATATCAAATGCAAGGTTTATTGTTAATATGACTCTGAACTCTGCAAGCATTGGATCTAAAACTGTGGGCTGGGAAAGCTGAAGAATTGCTTTTCTATTTCATCTGTTATGTGATAAATTCCTGTCTGCTTGATGACAGCTTATACTGAAATATAATGCTATCTTGAAATATAACTATTTTTGGAAGCTTTGATTATTAAGTCTTTGAATCTATTTTTCCAACAATTGCCATGATGGGTGCAGCTGTCTGTCTGTCTACGGAGGCATTTTGTGTGAAGGTCAAATCTTTGACCTAGGGTTCATAGCCTTCAATTATTTTAATTGTAAAGATTAATTTTAGTTTCTGCAGTTATTTGTAAACACTATAGGTCATCGAGTGGTTGCCGGTTTAAGACACCGACACAATAGTCTCCATTCATCTCTTGTATCTGGATATAGAGAGGAGGAAACCAGACAAACAAGAAGAAAGTGAAAGAGGCTGGGGATGAGGGGGGGGACGAGGGATGAGATTTAGCGAAAAGAGATCAGTATGGATGAGTTTTAGTGCTGTATCGCTCTGTGTGACAGAGAAAGGGAACAAAGAGAAGTGGGGGAAATAAGAAAGTGAAAGCAGGAAGACAGCTCTGCGCTTTAGGAATTTAGTATTACACACACACCTGCGGAAGGATGATGTGCTAGTGACAAGAGAGACATGGTGACAGCCAGGTCACAACTAGGAGCTGAGTCAGTGTATCAAAATGTAGGTCTTTACAAGGAACAGGAGAAAATCGGAAAAGTGAAGTCGCATCATTTATAAAAGATAAAATCCAAGTAGTTGAAAGGAGGGATAGGTTTGGAACAAGATAAGGCAGAGTGTCACGGTGGGTCAAAGTACAGAAGAGGAAGGGTTATAGTACTCAGGTCAGAGTTTATTTTACAGATCTCCTGCGTGTGATGAGAAAATAGAGGAATGTGCAGTTGCAGATCAGGGAAGCTTATGGAAAGATAAGGAAAAATATGTAAGATTTTAACTTGGGTATTGATTGAGAGTGGTAAAGTAATGCAAATAGAAAAGGCAGGCAATGTTTTTCTTGATTGTGGATTGTAGTAACGCAGAGCTTAGAGCACTCGCCTTACAAGCGAGAGACCTGGGTCCGATTCCCGGCAGGGCGAAACCTTGGGCAAGTTTACTTACTCCAAACGTCTGATAATAATCCCTCAAAAAAAACAATTAAGAATTGGTCATTTTTCACGATCGTTTGTGGGACATTGCTGTGTGCAATTGGCTGCCGCGTTTTGCCCACAAGTATACAGTCAATTTACTTTACAGTATATTCTGTGAAGCGCTTTGAAACGTCTGGAAGACGTGAAAAGTGCCATATCAAATACATACGGAATACATGGGGAAAAAATCAAATAAACTGGTGCAATTGATGGGATGAAAACATTTACAACAGTCAAAGAAAGTATAGTACAGTACTAACTTGCTCTCCGAACTGTGAACTGTTGTGGTTGACGAGGCCTTGATTCACCGAGTCTCGCCCCATGTTTATTGCACAAAATAAGGACAAGCTTACATTGGTGAAAGCATATTTTCAGGGTAGTGAGGGCAAAGGAGTGTGTGTGTGGGTGTATGGAGAGCGGAGGACCCTTGCTTCACCTTTCTGCCTCTCCTGGCTCAGGAAATATTGGCTTTCCATCCGTGTTTATATTAAATGAGAAAGATAAGAGCTCAGTCAGCGTGCAGAAGCTGCAATGACTGTACAACTTGCAGAGTAATTTCATCTTGGGACAAGCTCTAAATGTTTCATGCAAGGAACGATTATTTTTTTTCTCCAGGCCACTTGGTTTATGACTGTATGAAATTGGTGCAGAGTTATTTTCATACTGAGAACCTCGCTGAAAGGATTATGTAACAGAAAGTAATGTACAGTTTGTTAAAAAGTCCAGAGGTGCAGAAAGTTTGCATTGAGAAGCACAAACTCTGGAGAAGCGGGTTGATGAGATGCTAGGCTGAGGGCATTTCTTCCTGAAATTGTGGAAAAATCATGCGCAGAGTTTCAAACAAAGGGAGCTTGGCTATTTGCCTAAAATTGTTTGTTCTACTTTTTACTGTGCCCTGGTTTCAATGATGACGAAACAATGGCTGCAAACAATGAAGTCCCTGTAGTGTGTTAACTAGAGTGCGTTGGGACGTCCTCCCCATCTGAAAAGCACTGTATAAGTGTAATTCTGTTGTGGAAGAGCATACGCCTCACGAGTGAGGGGGCCTGGGTTAGATTCTTGGGAATTTTAATCCAAATTTCCTTACTCCATTTGTCTCTGTTCACTTAGCAGTAAGTAGGAACCTAGTGGTTAGTCGTTTACTGGATAGCTTTTTGGGAGGAAATAATCCCTGTTTTAAAAAATTAAATATAGTAATATGGTCACAGGCCTGTTTGTAGGAAACTGCTGTGTACTACTGGCTGCCATTTTCACTTTACAGTATATTTTGTAAAATGCTTTTGAGCCTTCCACAGACGTGGTATTTTGTGATCTGGCACAATTTTATAATAATAATAACCCTTGCTTTTTGGTGAGAGGTGAGAGTGCCACCAACCGAGCCAAGATTATACTTGATAGTCTGCGAGTTCCCAAGGCAGGATTCACATCTCAAATTAACATAATACACAAGACAATTAACATCTGAAAATCCATATCCTGTGCCAGTCTTAATCGTGTTGCCTTTTTTTTTGTCTGTAAATGTATCAGGAAAACAACATTTTGCAGCAGAACCCCAGAGGTAAGACAGACCTGCTGAGTGGAAAATCTGTGATAATCTGTATCTGTCCGTAATATTATAACCCACTGGGTTGCAACCACATTGAATAGTTGTGGAGTTGGTAAAAAGGATTTTTTGTGACACAGCACTATTGCTACCAAATTGTAAGGTGCAGGGTTAAAGGCAACAATATCACGGGACAAGGGACATGCTGAGTGGTAAGGGAGTAAGAAGTAAATTGATTGAGTCAAGTCCTGCAACCCTATATCTGAAGTTCTGTACCCCAGGTCATGCACCCTCTCCCTTGAGCAATGTTAGAATTACAAAAAACATAATCATTGCATTTGATATAACGCATCACCACGTTGTTGAGATGTCACTATACAAGTTTAATTTTGTGGTTGTTGTTGTTGTTGTCGTCTCAGAGAGCTTCACAGGATATACTATAAAGTCACTTGACTGTATTTTGTGGTGGGGGGGAAATGTGGCACCTAGTTGCACAAAGTAATGTCCTATAAACAGCGATGGAATGAGTGAAAAGTTTATTTGGAGGATTGTTGACCAGGACATCATGAGAAACTCCCTTCTCTTTTTGAATTGTGCCATGGGATATTTAACATCCACTTGAACAGATAGATGGGACCATTATAATAATAAAATGAGAGTGCTTGCTTTATTAGATGCTTGACCTTGCTTTAACATCTCATCTGAAGGACGAACTTTGGGAATGTAACACCCTCCACCACCTCCCCCCACCACAAGCACCGCATTGCAGTGTCAAGTTGGGCTAATTGTTTACAAGTACCAATGTGCAGCTTAAACCGCAACTTTCTGACTCAGACGCAAGAATGCTGTGCCTGCATCAGGCCAACACTCGGTTACGAATCATGTATTAGACTGGAAGAGAAGAGTTGTGAAGAGTGCAGTCTGGGGCAAAATCCCTTTCAAGAAGATACTGTTCCTTGTTTAAATGGATGTGTACATATTTTAAAGAATTTGTCATTGTTTCTTTCTCACCACTGACTGATTTAACAGCTGATCAGCAGTTGGCATTAAGAACAACAGATCAATGCAATTTATTACCCCGGCATATTTGGATCCTGCTGCTCTGTCTGCTCATTGCAGCGAGTTTCACTTCTGACAATAATTGTTCACTATCTCAGGTTTTGGGGTATAAATCGACTCCTATTGCCAAGTGTAATTGTTGTTTAAACATACATCATCTGTTGTTTCACCTCCTTCATCACACACTGTAGCATCTCCAGTCACATGTGTCTCAACTTCCGTCGGCGAGAACCTCTTAAAATGCATGAGACGTACATTAGCTCAGGCTCACGGTGCTTAGACACAGCCTGTGAATCAATCCCTTCCCCTTCACTGATGCACACACCCCAGCATCGTTTTGCCTGTCCTGACCTGAATGAGGAATTGCCACACACTTTATCCAGTGAAGACACTTCTCCCTTTGTAGGATAATCTATGAGGTTCCTTTTTTTGTGGCGCTGTTTAAATTTTGTCCTGTTATCCTGGCCATCATATGAATTGTGCTGGGCAGTGACATTGCTGTCTAGACCATTTCAGGTCAGGAAACTGGCTGACTGTCTTCAGCAGACTGGACCAACCTCAGTCTTCCACACTGTCTGCAGCAGACTGACTGTCCATTAAAAAAAAAGTGGCTGCAATCTGCCCATGGCTGACATGGCAAACATTGGAAATACTTGATTCAAATCTTCACTCTGGAGGCTTTTTCGTTCACTCCAAAACTGTAAATGATACGAAAATGCAGCCCGATGTGTTTTTCGTTTACATTCCTTTGTGGTATCAAGGATTCTCACAATTTGTTATTGATGAGTTTCTTAGGGTCAATGGGTGGTTTGCTGAAAACAGCTCATCAGCCAGACAGAAAGTGTGTTTGAGATAGAGACCTAAGGCAGCAAAGACCTTGCGTGTTCCAAACATTTACAAAACATCTCAAAGCTCTTGAGGGTAATTATTGTCAAGTGAAGTGATTGTTCCTTGTGGCATACCATATGGCGCAAGGTCCCGCAAACAGGCGTAAAGTTTACAACCGATGATATTTGAATAATTGTTGGTGAGGACTTTGGGAAAATTCCCTCTTTTTTTTCCCCAAATAGTCTTATGAATCTTTAACACTCACTTGAGGAAAGGTAGATAGGACCATAGTGACCTTAAACCTAACCCTAAAAGTGTTACATGAGTCACGAATGTTGTCAATAGGCCAAACTTTGGTGTGTTTTCATTCGTAACTTAACTTGCCCCAAACACGCTCTGAGTCCACCAATTCTCGTAATAAAAATGCTGCTTTGCAATGAAAGCCGGATTCCAACTCCCAAGTTGCACCATTTTCACCTCCTTTCGATGAAATGCAGAACCATTTTAACATCTTAACCTGATCAGAGTTTGGCATCTGCAGAGGATTGAGGTGTTCAGCTATTTTGCTGCAACACAACTGACTGATGACAACAATTGATGTCAAATTAAGAATAATTTGGAGTCCTGTAGCTCAGTGGTTAGAACACTAGCCTTACAATCAAGCAATCTGGGTTTGATTCCCGGCCAGGCCGAAACCCTGGGCAAATTTCCTTAATCCACACGCTTGATAATAATCCCTCAAGAAAAAAAACTAATAAATTGATAATTTCAATCCAATGTTTGTGAGGCACTGTGGCTGCCATATTTCGCCCATAAATATACAATCTTTTCACTTTACAATATATTCTGTGAAGAGCTTGGAGATGTCTAGGAGACACGAATGCAAGGATTATTATTATCATGATTATTATTATCACTTCACACACTTGAACAGTCAAGCTCGCTCCATGTATCACTGCTGTGTTACAGTCTATTTTTGATCAAACAAGACCACAAATTCAACCCGCCTTGATCCCTGCTGAGAGTTTGTGTCCCAGAAAAACAGCAACCATCATTTCAAGGGAAGCCTTGAAGCATCTCTTTGCACTTGCAATAGACGTGAATAAAAAGAAAAAAAACATTAAGAAGGTTCATGTATGTTGGATGAATCGAAAAATGATTGAAACTGCAATATTAACGGAGACAATTTGGTGCTTTATAATCATGTCACTGTTTGTTACGCCAGTAAAGCCAACTATTCAAATCCCCATTCTCTCCTCTTTTCTCATACCCTCTAATACCCTTTCTCCATATATGCACAGCTAATTACTTTTTAATGTCCCTCTGGACTCTGCTCATGGACTCTGCTCCAGCAACTATTCATTAATGGAAAACTGGGAAATACAAGAATATTAATAATTTGTATGTTTTGAGAGAACATCAAAGGATATACTGCAAAGTGCAGCGCTATCCAAATGTAATTTTGTTGTTGTTGTGGATAATGATTGTGTATTTTTGTGGACACACAGTATTGGAAGGCCTTAATGTGCAGTTCTTCCTTGGCTAATGTATTTAGGTTTCCACTACTCCCTGATAAATATTCTTTCTAATTAGACAGTTGATACCAGCGGAAAATTTTGGCTGATCAAAGGTGCGTTTTGAAGTGTTAATCTCATTTTGCCTTTGAAGGCTATATTTAAGCCTTCTCGTTCCAATTTATGTAGCAGCCAAACTGCTTTGAAGATTAGAATATCTATACCTCACCCCCACCCTGTTAGTGTTTTTAAGGCATGCAAAATGATCAGATCACGACATCGGTTCATTTCATATATTAGGCATGTTTGCTGGCTCATGTGCCTTGTTTACCGAGATTTAACAGGAGCCTTTTTAATATCCCCCCAATTTTCCTTTCCATACAAGGCAATTATGGCCATGTGTTGTGCAGTTCAGGGACTTTAGCGAAATAATTCCTGTGAGCAGCGATGTACTTCATAACAAATGGCAAGTGCTATTATGTGATTTACAGGCATTATAGAAGCAGAAGGAGCTGCTGTGTGACCCCCCACCCGCTGCTCCCTCATACTAAGCAAAAAGCTTCACCTCTGCTTTGTGCTCTTTATTAGCTCTAAGGAGAGAATCTTCCACCAAATCTTGGAACATGGGTTTAGCTTATGATAATATATAATAATTCTTGCATTTGATATAGCGCTTTATATGAACATAAGAATTTGCAAGACAAAAGATGACCAACAACAATGACAACGAAATTACATTTGTAAAGCAGCTTTCACATTGGGAAGATGTCTCCCAAGGCGCTCCATGTAGTTTGCCTTTCTTCATCCTGGTAGTCACTTGACATGTCGTGTCCCAAGCTATTATACTGTATCACGTTGTTGAGACGTCCCAAAGTGCTTCAAAAAATATATGGTAAAGTGGATTGACTGTGTATTTTTTGTAGACGAAACATGGCAATTGCGTGCCATGGTGTCCCACAAACTGGTGGATTGAGTGAACACATTTTGGTGGGGTTATTACTCCTGGAAAGCGATCCACCAATCAACGAGCAACCGGGTTCCTGCTTGCTGCCGGGTAAACAGATGTGTGTGCAGTAAGAAAACTATAAATGGCACTTGAATCAACAAGTTGTTGTTGTTGTTGAATCATCAAATCCAGCGTTCACCAGTAATGCAGAGGCAGGCGTTTCCTAACAACAACAACAACACTTCGATTTATATAGCGCTCTCCACACCGGACGGCGTCTCAGAGCACTTACTGTACTCTCAAAGGCAAATTTCATCTTAAACAAATTTCATCTTAAACCTCCAGAAAAAACACTGGTTAGGCCTCAGCTGGAGCACTGTGTTCAGTTCTGGGCACCACCAGTGAAGGGAGGATGTTAATGCATTGGAGAGGGCGCAAAGGAGATTTACCAGGATAATACCAAGAATGAAGGACTTCAGTTATCATTACAGAGAAGCTAAGAGTCCTGTAGCTCAGTGGTTAGAATACTAGCCTTACAAACCCTGAGAGAGACACTGGGTTCAGTTCCATTCCAGGTTCAATTCCAGGCAGGGTGAAACCTTGGGCAAGTTACCTTGCTCCACACACATAATAATAATCCCTCGAAAAGTTCAACAATAAATTTGATGACTGTTTGTGGAACACTGCTGTGCACAATTGGCTGCCGCGTTTCATCCACAAATGTAATACAGTCAATTCACTTTACAGCATATTCTGAGAAGCGCTTTGAGACGTCTAGACGATGTGAAAAGTGCCATATCAAATGCAAGAATTATTATTATTCTTTTTGAAGCAGAAAAGGATACCAATTTAAAATAAACAGAGGGGAGGTGAGGAGAATTTTTTTTGCACAGCAAGTTGAATTCATTGGCTGAACAGGTGGTGGTTGCCAATTCAATAATAACATTGAAGAGAGAAGTAGAGAAGTATTTGGGAAGGACAAGTTTGCAGAGCCATGGGGAGAGTGCGTGGGAGTGGGATTGATTTAGACAGCTCTTTTCAATGAGCCAGTCCTGATACAATGGCATCCTTCTGTGGTGTATAGTTCTATGATTCTATGAACATTCACTCTCTTTCCCCAAGCATGGCCAATAATCTCCAGAATTAGAGATAAAATGGGTGGGTTCCGTGCCTCCAGGGAAAATGTAAATTCCATTCCAGACACATCAGTGGAGTATATGTGTACTCTCGGTCTGGGTTGGATATGTTTAAGATCGATAACGAGTTTCCAAAAGTGTAAGACATCCAGCTGACCAAAGCAACATGAACGGCAGCTGTGGCCTGTTAGCTCACGATGGGATTGTGTGGAAAGTGAGGAGCTGTGCGCCCCTGGTGGAGGACTGATTATTGGCCTCCAAGGAAAAGAACTGACGACACAGTCTTTGGCAGTCTTCAGAACCTGCACAACACGACTTGGGAGTCCAAAGGGAACCAGTTCCCAAATTATCAAAGAGAAATAGTTCTAAGTGTGAGGTTTCCACAGAGTTCCACGGCTGCCAAACAGCTGTAGAGTGGAACACAGAAATTTGTGAATATTTTATTGTCTTCATGAAAGTGATTGGAGCAAACTGTTTCTCCCACCTTTGGAGGAAGAAACCAGATATTTTTACAGTACTCTGCTTTCTCTCTGCATGAATTCCGTGAAAGGCGCTTATACAAATTTAATTTGTTGCTGTTCAAAAAAGTTATTTCCGCTCACACCCGTGGTGGGGGGTGGTGCTATCGTGTGACACAACGAATTAACCCTTGTATATTTCAGCGACAACAAGAGCCTCAAACAATGTGAGTTTGGACAAAACCGTATGGTCTCTCAGCACAAAACCGCCAGTGTTAACAGCAGCCCCATGCTGTTTGGCTGGGAGTTTGGAATGTCACACCTGGTTGCTGTGGAGTCCCAATTGCAATGTTTCAAAACATCTTTCGAGTTTGTTTCTTTTTTATTTAGAATTTTCTTTTACGCCGAGTTTTGTTTCCGTTTGTGTATATAGCTTTATACCACTGGCTAGCAGCCGAACGACAAGGCAGGAAGCAAGACCCTGCACGTTCGACCAAACACTCAGGTAAAACGGCAGGAAGCCCGACAAGCTGTGTTCTTTCTGCATGTTCTTTCATCTCCTAAAATCTGGGGATTCTCCTGAATATATGCTGAGGTCTCTCTCGACCCGTCATTCCTCCTCAGCACAGTCACTGTGCTCAATTCTCAAAAGTGCATAGGTTACCCAATGTGGGTGATCAGAGCTTGTGGTGCCCTCTTTCTCTGCTGAGCTAAATGACTACTTCCATTCGTGGCTTTTCCTCTTTCGCTTTTCTGGCTCTGAGTGCTTCTAATCCATCTGAAGGCTTCTCTGCCTTTGAATGAACCGTAGTGCTTTGTGCAGTGTTAATTTGGTGCTGGTGGCTCAGATACTCTTCTCTACATTCACTTTTTGTCCGGTGAACCTTTCCTGGTTGCAGGTTTGCGCTGATGATGTGTGGGTGAATTGCAATCATTGTGTTTCCAACCCATTCCCTTTCGAACAATTTCCAAAGCACAGTGAAAAGCAACAAATGCCTCGTCAGATTTAAATGGAATAATGGAAGCTCCTTCATATAACTGCAATAATTCATTTTAATGAAACGCTTTAGTTTTCTAAAGATTTCTTTATTAAAAAAAAGCTTTCACTGCCGACTTCTGTTGATAATACAGATTGTTCTGGAAAGATAAGAGATTGGGTGTGAAACATAACTGTAACTTTGAATATTTTTTCACTTTGGTCTGATTATATTCACTCACTGTAATCTCATCCAGAAAATGATCTGTGTCTGATGTCTAAATATTCTGCTTCAATTTGACTGCTACCAGTGATGATTCAAGTACCATTTACAGCTAATAATACTTTTTTTACAGGGAAAACCAGCAAGAAAAATGTAAAATTCCAATGATGTTTGGGGAGCCCATTTCTGGAGTATCTTGTGTAGTGCAAGTTACATTATATATAGCTCCTCTCACATCGGGAGGATGTCCCAAAGTGCTAGAACCTTGCCATAATTCCACACTATACTAAAGAGAGGAAGAACATAGGATGTAACTTGGTTTCTGGCAAGTTTTCCATCTCAACTCAGGTGAAAGCAGCAAAATGCTTCTTGGAGGGTGTGATTCTGCGGAGATTTGGGTACACTTTAACCTTTGGTATGAGGATTCTCAGGTTCAGTCAGCCAGGTTGAGATTAACATAGCATTTGCAGAAACCTACAAGCACATTAGACACTCACCCTTTCAGTTGGCCAGTAATGTATGATGTACTGGAAATTGTAAACATTTGACCACTTTGTTAATATTGAAACAAATTCATACAAGTTTTGGATTTTTTAAAAAAATGGGTGAGTTGTGCAATGAATTGATAGCTGCGTGCATTAGCCTTAGAGCTAGCTAGCCAGGGGCCTTGCAGATGCCAAGTGATTTATGTGTCATTCTCTCTTTCTCTCTTCATTTCATGCAGGAGAAAACTTTGAGCAGAGCCCACTGCGAAGAACATTCAAGTCCAAAGTATTAGCTCACTACCCTCAGAATGTGGAGTGGAATCCCTTTGACCAAGATGCTGTCAATATGGTGAGTGGCATTTGTTTTACGTTACAGGGCAGATGCCTGTATTTGGGGGATATTGGCTTCAAGGCCATGCCTAACAGGAGGAAATGACCAATTCATATTCAGGGAATAAGAGGGATATCTGTACTCTGTTAAGGTTCTCAAGAAGGCTCCTGAAAAGAGGAACGGGGTCTGCCACCAGCAAAGAAAAAAAACATTATGCAAATTCTTTGCAGTGACGAATGAGCACTTTTCTAAATCCGACTAAACTGTGCATATTAATTGCATTCATGTCGTGTGAAGACATCACATTTTGTTCTGTGGCAGGGACACTTGTACCTGAAGACTTCCTACCAAGTGTGCTCTCTTTCCCATTAGTAGTGTCCGGCGATATATCGGTTATATCGGCATAATTTTTCATATCGATATGCTGATATTGGAAATTCAAATATATCGATGTATCGAAAAATTCGATATGTAAAAAAAAATCAGTATATCGCAAATATCGGTATATCATGTCCGGCAATATATCGGTTATATCGGTTATAACGGTATAATGTGGACTTTTTCAACTTACCTTGTCGATATCTGAATGCGTGCGCATCCCTGAATACGCGCGCACCTCCGAATGCACCTCCGAATGCGCGCGCATGCGCAGGACAAAAGACACGCGATATCGATTAGGCTTTCCCTAGAGCAAAAGTGCAAATGGTAACAGTTACACAGTTACACAGATCTACAGCACAGAAACTACTCGCCAAAATTTTTTGCTCCACATATGTCTTCAGTAACTCCTTTCAAAACCCTTCTATTCTTTTCTGCCTCATGTAAAAGTCTTTCTTCCTCTTTAATGCATCTATATTATCTGATTCTACCATCAGCAAGCTGCACATTCTCACTAACCTCTACGGAAAGCATTTTCTACTAAATTCTCTTCAAGTTCTTCTAGTCTTATATTTGTGTCCCCTGGTTATGGACTCGCCAACAAATGGGGACATCCTATGTATGTTAATTTAATCAACTTTAACAAGTGGCTGCAATGACCTACTCCTCTGATTATGGGTGGATCTGCAGCCACAGCATAGGGGATGATTGGCTTGATGAGAATTTTTCTTCTTGTCACAGGAAGACTTTTCTTGTGTTCTGCTGGTCACACGGGAACAGCAGCATTTCTATTTGCAGCAATAACAATTTCCATTGTATGGCACCATTCACGCGGCAGCGTCTTTGAGTGATTAATAGTGACGGAGCCCGACGCCGAGCCAGGGGGAGGGAGGAGGTGACTGTAAGCACTGTTGAAAAGGAAGGTCTTCAGTCAAGATCTAAAGGAGGAGGAGGAGGGGCAAGGTGGAGGGAATTGGGGAGAGACTTCTGTAGCATTGATGCTGAAAGCACAGCCACCGATGAGTGGACAGGCCGAGGCATGATTAGGAGGACGGAGCCAGCCGAGTAGAGCCATCGGGTAGTGGAGTGGGGAGAAAGCAGTTCAGAAAGGTAGAGAATCCAATTTGCAATCCAGCCACAGTGTGTGGTGCAGCACGGCAGTCTGCAAAGGTCATCAGTCACTTGTTTAAAACCGGAACAATAAAGAACTCTTGCTTTCATGCCAATGTTACAACAATACTTCTGGAGAGGTGACTTCCAGTTTGTTTAAAAATAGCTTTTCCTAAGATGTGCAAACCAATATATGAGTGCCAAGCGTTTGTGAGTGAGCGAGGGGGGGAGGGAGGGAGAACTCAATGGACAGGAACAATCTATTGTTTTCATCACAGCACATCACAGTATGTAGGCCACTAAGACCCTCATTCAGGCATTAATCACAAATTTGACTATGGTAACTCCCTGTACGCCGGATTTCTTCTCTCCACAAACTGCAATTATTCAGAATTCTGCAGCTCGCATCCTGTCCCACACCAAGCTCTGTGAGCCGATCACCCCCATCCTCACCCGGCTCCACTGGCTCACTTTTAAAGCCCCCCCATAGTTGTGCTCCTCCTTACCTCTGCGACCTTGCTATGGGAACATTATATCAACCTGTCCGCTCTCTCTTTTGGCAGCCAGTGGCCTGCTCCTCCATGTCCCATACCCTTTCAGCCCCGCCATTGGCACTCTGGGCTTTAGACGTCTGGCCCGTCCTTGTGGAACTTCATCCCAGAGCTGTCTGCCTCGCACTCTCCCATACCTCCTTCAAGGCCATCTCAACATCTTTCTCTTTGACTATGCCTTTGGCCACCTTCCCACATCCAACCCCTTGGAATCAATCCCCTTGATTCCAGCCACCAACTTGGATGCACACCCTTGACTGTGTAGTGCTTTGGAATGTCCTTCTGATCTGGAAGATGCTGTATAAATGCAATTAGTTGTTGTTTTCCAATGATTTATGATAATGCGGCAACCCCTTGTTAGAACAATGTTGTGCCCACAAAACAACAATCACTCACTCCACTTTACTGTAGACCCTGCAAAACGTTTTGAAACATTCCCTCAACGTTGTACCAAATGTCAAGATTATTCTTGTTCACATGCCAAACATTTCATCATTAAGATGGTGCACATTACAATTAGATAAAGGTTCACACTTATTCATGTTCTTTCAAAAATAAATAAGTATTGCATTGACCAGTTAGGCACACAATCACAACTCTGACGAGTCAACTAATTATATTTATGCTGGAAAAGAAACATCTCAAAGCACACTACAGGGGCAGATTGATCAGAAATAAATTTGCACAGGCAAACATAGCAGCTCATTCCTGGTGTCAAAGTTCCCCAGACAACACTGAAATGAGTTGGCAATTCATTTGAATTCCTTGGTTAAATTTTGACGGGGGCCGAGGGATGTACAAGCCAGGATAATTGGGATAGAGAAAAAAATCCACAGTTCTTTAAATAACATCCGGAGGTTCCTTGAATCCCAGGGTAGAAAGGACTGATTGAATAAAAGGATTCATTTGGAAAGGAATGATGAACTGCACACAAGTACCAAATGCTTACTGAATGCAGAATATTCCACAGCCAACTGCACCAGCAGTGTCCCACACACAGCAATGGGATCCACCAACACCCGAACATGCTATTGAATGAAAGATGTCTGGAAGTTAATCAAAGCCGCGAGCACTCCAGGAGCCAAGTGATTGAGGTCGGAGCAGTAACATCTATCAATTTAATGGGGATGCTTTGGTAGAGGGGAAATTGAAAACAGACAATAGATAAACCAAATAGAAAAGGAATGATTCCAGACTCACTGCAGATTTGTAAAGAAACAAGACAAATTTTCAAATGCTTAATTTCAATGAGCTCCTTCAGGTCTCAGAGCTACATTTCAATGCAGTGGTTTTCATTACATACAATGAACCAACTGCTGTGATAATGGGCTGGCATTTGGTAAACATAATGTGACCACAATCCCATCGTTTGTTATCAGGTCTGAAGAAGGGTCGTGGACCCGAAACGTTGACTCACTTTTCCTTTCTCCATGGATGCAGCCTGACCTGCTGAGTTTTCCCAGCAACTTCTGTTTTTGTTTTGTTATTGGTATCGATTATAATAGTATCACGGGGGATCTTTCTTTGGCTATCTGAATGCTATCAGTGACCAGTAATGAAACAGACTCCAAAAGTAATGAATATGCCTTGTTTCACCTTTGTAGGAATGTTGAATAATACATGCGGCCTGTCCATTGTTTTTTTTTCAAATTACTGTACATGATGAAAGCGTGTTCTGGCAGGGGAGGAATGCTGCCAGGATGCAGAGCTATGGCTCTAGTCCAGTGCAGAGCAGGCACCGGAGCAAGGAAACTCCCTGTCTGCCTGGCTCAGTTTTTCACTGATCAATGATCAGTTAACTTACTGTCAGCCAGCAGGGAAGCCGGGGAAGGTATTTAAATCATGTGACATCATTGTCATGTTTAGAGGCCCCAAGCTGTGCTTATCTTAACAACAACAACAACAACAACAAAAACTTTGATTTATATAGCGCCCTCCGCTAGGTAATGGCTGGAGCACAACAGGAAGCCCAAAGGGCTTTGGGATTGGGAAACGTAAAGTAACCTAGGCTACTGATGCCAGGCCATTGTGCGCATGAAAGGTATTGTGTGAGGTGGGAAGAGTTTCTGCGCGATGCCCTCCATCATCCTCAAATCATCTACCAGCACCCACTGTCTATCACACTCGAAGAGTTGACCACTGAGCCAAGACACTGGAAGGTGCCTGGTACCCTTAGCAAGAATCAGCCCCTCCAGCTGACAAGAGTAGATATTGCCAAACTTGTCTGGCAAGCTGTCCTACTGCCACTGATTGTCCAGCTCTAGAGACCATCATAGAGGGCTGTCTCGATTTTGACATTCCATTGCAAACATATCACATTGGAGCCAGTTCAGTTCCATGGAGTTCCCACTTGCACCCCCCCCCCCCACCCCACCTCCAACCCAGGAGATTGAGGCAGGGGGTGGGGTGGGAGGGGCACTTTACCTACTCTTGGTGACATTGGGGTGGAATGTGAACATGCCAGGTGGGAAATAGTTAAAACCAAGAAAAAAAAACCCTGAAGAGATTTGCTGCAGAATTGCGATCTCTTCTCAGGCGAGAGTGCTGGGGAATTTTAAGTGACTTCTCTCCCACTTCATGTTTGCAATGCAGATGCCTGGAGCATGTCATTTGTTTGCAACACAATCTCAGTAAGCTGTGCTCAATTACAAACCACTGAATTCTGCTCTACCTCAACTCACCAGAATCTCAATGATGTATCCTGGTCTTTTCTTAATATATACCTGTCCTTTGGACGAGCAGCTAAGCCGAGGTCCTGTTCAGGTGGAAGTTAAAGATTCTATGGCCCTAATCGAAAAGAGAAGGGAGTTTATTTCTCAGTATCCTGGCCATCAATCCTCTAAAATAAACTCAGTCACTCACTCCATAGCTGCTTGTAGGATTTTGCTGTGTGCGTCTGGCTGCCGCATTTCACCCCAAGATACAGTCAGTCCACTGCATAGTATATCTTGTGAAGCGCTTTGAGAGATGTCTCACAAAGACGTGATAAGGTGCTATATAAAATGCAAGGATTGTCATATGTGTGAGTGCGTGTGTTAATAATACAGTTGTGTGGGTCCTTTGTGTCGTGCTCCACATTATAAAGAGGCACGGTAACATTATCGATTTCTGACTCAGCATTTGATGTCACTTGTTCACCCTTAGCAAAGGGATGTTCGCGGTGTTTCCATAAAGCGTGAGTGCAGCAACACACAGCAACTCGCGGTGGAGCAATTTCTGTTTTGGCTAAGAAGATGTCGGTAACCCAACTGCGTTTTGCACGGCACGTGACAACGGGCGGTTCTGGAGGCAAGTACTTGTTGAGGGATTGAGGGCCAGTGCAGCTAATTGCTTAAATCTAGAGCGGAAAAGATGGAAAATATGAACGACAGCAGCAAAACTGTAACCTGCTCCTGGCATCTCCTGTTGCCAAGGGAACAATTATATATGTAAGACATTTGCACAGCTCATGCACATCGTGATTGGTCAAGTCGTGCTTTGAAGTAGGGTTATAAATGCAGAACAGATCGGATACATCAGCAGCAGCTGGTTAAGATGCTTAGGAGTTATGGACTACGAGTGGGAAGGAGACAAGACAATAATAGGATTAAACATTTCCTCAGATTTTACAACATAGCAGAATGGGTTGAATTCCCGCCTCTGCTCCACCACGTTGTGAAATGTCTGGCAATGCAGCTCTATTGTGGCAGGATAATGGGGGGAAATATTATAAGCTCCTCTGCTGAATGCCACAATAATTCACTGGCTTGAAAGTCAGCAATTTTTTAAACACATCATCTCTAATGCTGGAAGAATGCAGTCCAATACAAATTTATAGTTATACAGAAGCTTTAGCATTCCAAAGCCCTTGTCAATGACGGCTTGACACCTAAACTGGGGAGTGGGAGCCGAGGACGATGGGGGAAGGAAATAACACTGAGAGTGCGGTGAATGAGTACGTCTCGAAACTGATTTTGAAGAAGGGGAGAGGGACGAAGTGAGTTAGAGAGACTCTGGGACGGAGTCTCTCTAACTTTTTATGAGTGGATCCCACCTGCTGTTGTATCTGTGACTGATGCTCAGTTTGTGCTATGGAAAGCAAAGCCTTGCGGCAATGTGTTTGGAAAAGTACTTGCTCATCACATTGGTCAGAGGCTCAATAAGAGTTAAACATTACAAGCAGCACCTTAACCACGGACAAATTTATATTATATTTATATTTAAAGGGTCAAAGTGCAACAAACATAGATGCAGTTCCACCTGTCTTTGGTGTTCAGTGATTGTGCTGGTGATGTGTTTATGGTAAAGCACGGCAACAACAACATGTATGCTTTTATGCAATTGATGGGAATTGACCCCCCACCAGTCGTTGATGGTGGCTTGTGAGGTGCCCCACATTCTATGCCTAACATCACACTTTCTTAACGCCATTTTCGCTGATGTTAGTGAGTGTTGTAAATTGGCGAATTGACCGTGTTATCTTTCCCTTGCATGTCATACTGTATGCGCCAAGAGTTTATATTATTTTTATCAAACCAGACACGAGTGGTGGACTGCAAATTCCATTGGCATTGCACATTGTGCCTTGGGCGATACGTGGTTACAATGGGGGAAAAACTCTGAGCAGCCGACATCCTCAGTGCCGCGACACATAAAGCCAACTGGAATTTCAACCCCTGGAATTACAGCCAGTGGTGGCTTGAGTTTCGATTGCCTGGGTGGGAGGGGCTGGGCTGGTGCAAAATGTGAGCGTTTGAGTTAAATTAAAATTGTGTGACGAATGGTTCAGGCGGAATGGTCAGGAGGTCAGATTCCTGCAAATGCTTTGTGTCTATCCTTTGATCAACTGCAGTTTTAATTAAAACCTTTCCCACCATTAGTTTCTCCCCCAGTTGAGCTGCCAAGAAGGACAGTGCAGTATCTTAATGCTTGGGTGTCACCTAAATTACTAATCTGTGTCCTGGTCGTCTTTATGTGACATTTGAACATTGTATTGTGGCAGAGAACGTCCGGGCGAATTTCAATCCATCACTCTGCGCATCTTGGAAACGAATGGGAACAATCAGCCTGAGTGAGACCTCAGTGGCCCTATTTAATCGCCATCATTGCACCCACACAATGTCAGGCTGTACTGTACTGACGTTGTTAGTGTGGCTCTTACTGTGGTCTGGCATTGGGCCAGTTGTTTACTTCTTGCAATCCCAGTGAGTTTACCAACTCACTTTCGTTTGTTTTTGTACCAGATCCCAGCTATTTCTCGAGCTTAATTGTCTTTGCAACATTATAATATATTTCAAACCAATACATTTTGTGTTTTGCCCGCAAAAGTATAGAGTCAATTTACAGTATATTCTGTGAAGCGCTTTGAGACGTCTTGAAGACTTGATAAGGCGCTATATCAAATACAAGGATTATTATTATTAATTCAAATCACATGGCCCCTCCTGAAAAGAACACTATGAGTCAGGGCAGGACTAGACTGAGCTGTGATTTCTCCCCCTGATATCCCATAGGTAGCCATCTGATAGATAGACAGCAGGTATTCATTGGGTGGGCTCGCTGCTCTTGTCTGAAGATATTTATCTCCCTTCTGCCGCTGTTCCTATTGTACAAACATTCAAGTACACGAGCTAACAAGCTATTCTGACTGAAAAGGGAATAGAAAGACATAGGAGAGGGGAATAGACGAAAGAGAGAGTTGAATAGGTGACTGAGAGGGGAATAGGTGATTGTGAGAGGTGGGTAGGCAATTGAAAGGGGAATAGGTGGCGGAGAGAGAGGATTAGGTGGCGGAGAGAGGGGAATAGGGAACAGAAGAGGGGAGAATAGGAGAAGGGAAAAGATGAAGAGGAGATAAGACTCTGGAATTTGAGATTGAATTGGAGAGTTTGAGCCTTGTATGGAGTTACAAAGCTTTCAGTTACAAAGCAAAGTTTAAATAGGCAATGTAAAAATTCATAAACTTTGTAAAACAATAATTCAGCTAGTGACGAGAAATCTGTCTACATGTGTGTGTCTCTCTTTGTATCTATGTGTATCTCTGTCTGTTCTGTCTGCCTGCCTGCTCTCAGGTACGCTACCCTACGTGAAGAGCAACATATAAAGTTGTCTGTTCGAGTCTCTGTATCTCTCTCTCTCTATGTATCTCTCCCTCTCTTCCTGTCAGAAGAGAGAGCATGAGGTTTAAATCTGATTTTCGCAGATGCTCACACAGAGTGGAGTGCAAATTCTGTCAGGAAAACTGTCTGTGACAGTGGCGCAAACTGTATTTTTGGGTTAATCCACTCCGACATTGTTTCAGTGTCTTTATTTGGAGTCTGATCTTTCTGTCTTGCCCTCAGCTCTGCATGCCCAAAGGACTATCCTTCCGGACCCAGGCCGAAAACAGAGAGCCGCAGTTCCACTCGTTCATCATCACCCGTGAGGATGGCTCCCGCACCTATGGGTTCGTCCTCACCTTTTACGAAGAGGTGACCTGCAAGCAGATCTGCAGCGCCATGCAGACTCTTTACCAAATGCACAATGTGGAGCAGTGCAGCAACATCTACGCCTCATCCTCCTGCAGCATGGACTCGCTGGCCAGCAGCCTCGACGAGGGCGATACCACTTCCCTGGCTAAGCTGCAGCGTTACAACTCGTACGACATCAACAGGGACACCCTGTACGTTTCAAAGTGCATCTGCCTCATCTCCCCGCTGCCCTTCATGCAAGCCAGCCGCAAGTGTCTGACGCAGCTCTACAAAGCCGTGGCCTCCCAACAGCCACCACCTCTGCCCTTGGAGAGCTACATCCACAACATCCTGTACGAAGTGCCCCTTCCCCCACCCGGCAGGTCACTGAAGTTCTCTGGGGTGTGTGGGCCTGTGGTGTGCCAGCGGCCCGGTGTGAACGAGCTGCCGCTCTTCGATTTCCCGCTGCGAGAAGCCTTGGAGCTGTTGGGTTTGGAGAACTTGGTCCAGCTGTTTACCTGTGTGTTGCTGGAGATGCAGATCCTGCTGTACTCGCAAGGTGAGTCCGGTTAGCACCGAGACTGTACTGTACTGCAGCATTGGACACGTCACACTTGGATACACAAGCATGCTAGACTCCCCAATAACGGTTTTGTAAAATGAGCCTCAGAAGTGTACTGGCCACAATCTGTAGCTTTTAAAAGCTGGTGGGTCTGAACCACTAACTCTTCTCCATCTATCTATCTTATCTATCTCCATCTCTATCCTTCGCCTCCAACCTGATCCTGAGGTCATGGCTGGGTTCAAGATGCAGTGACTTGAATCGAAAGTTACAAACCTGCGCTAATTAATCGAGAGAGGTCACTTTTTGTCCCCTTTCTCACGCAAACATACATATGCACATAGCCACACACACCCAACCCCCCATACAAACACACATACATACACCCACCCCCACCCCACATGCATACCCAACCCCCACACACCCTCCACACCCCATCCCCCCACACACACATGATGCACACATCCCACCCCACACCATCCCGCACATTCACATACACTCCCTGACACACAACCCACACACCCACACACATTCTCCACCCCCCACACACCCATATCCCACCACCCTCATGCACATATAAACCCTACATGCATACTCCCACATGCACATATATCCCTCCCCCACACACACACACAGCACATACACACACCCCACACGCTCTCCCTCACACATACACACATGCCCATTACTTCGTTGAGAGGTCTCAAAGCACTTCACAGAATATATTGTAAAGTAGATTAACTATATTTTATGGGTGAAATGTGGCAGCCAATTGTACACAACAACAACAACTAAATTAAAAAGAAATTACATTTACATTTTTATGTAACACAACAGCCTCCCACAAACAGTTGAGGATTGAGTGACCCAAATTTTTTAGGGATTTTCCCCAGAAAGTGATCCTCCAATCGATTAACAATCGGTTTCATATTTACGGCCGGGTAAACAAGGCCTTGTGGAGTAAGGAAACTTGCTGCAGGCTTCACTCCGCCTGAAATTATACCCAGGTCCCGGCTTGTGAGGCGATTGCACTGAGCTGTAGGACTCCCATGTTGGAGCTCATGCTGATGAGATTTACCGTATCGACACTAAACCAGTGTGCTTTATATTTGCTGAGATTTGTGAAGAGAGAATTGTGCACTTCATCGACTCATAAAAGGTTTGCTGCAAAAGGAGGCCATTCAGCCCACTCCTGTCAGTTCACTGGCACATTGCACTCTATTCCTATTTCCCTACTTTTAATCCTTGTTCCATTCCCTCACTCTTTCTCCTTGCCCTTCAGTATTTTATTCCCTCAACAATTTATCCAGGTTTCTTTCAAATGCTGCTTTGGGTACAGCTTTGACAGCATTCCACCTTTCCAGAAAAGAGACGTGACATTGTAAATTCAGTAAAACACACCCCTCGTGACAACTGTAAATGACAAAGATCGCAGCGGCATTATGCAGCTCAGCAAGTGGCGTTTTACCCCCACACGTAAACAGGATCATGGAGCTGAAATTAACTCCTCAAATCTCAGCATCTCGGCTCTGGCAGCATCACCGCAGTGTAGAATTAGGAAGAAATTAATTAGGAAAACTGAGCAAAGTCACCCCAGCCACTTCACCTCGTGTGCAACTGCTCCTGTGACATGCATTGATTGTATCGCAGCGTTGGTCGTCAGTTCTGAGTCTGTCTGCCTGTCCTATTGAGTAGCTTATTGCTGGAGATGTCTGGTGGGTGGCATGGCAGGATATGGAAGGCAATCACTACTTGGAGGGAAAGGTATTCAACGACAGGCAGGACGGTGCAATTGCTCACATTGATTAAGGATGAGTTTCACATATCCTTCTCCACTGTCATCGTTTCCCACCCCTAGCTCAGTCACTCAGTCATTATTGTTAAGTGGCCTGGGAATCACCTCCCGACATTTAAGGCACTGTAAAAATGTAAATTTGAGTTGTGTTGAGGTTTTATTTATTTTCCGCCGCCCATTTAATTCCACGCGAAAAAAACGAGTGCAAATGTCATGAAATTAAATGGGCCGTGAAAAGTATTGGTCTGATGTATAGCAATGATGTCGTAGGGAAGGGAAAGAAAGCGGGCCTATCAAATCTGTAGGGTTGTGGAACAGAATAAACCTCCCTTGTTTGTATTCAGCCTTGAAAGTGTTTGGCACCTCTTGTTGAATTGGGATAGCTGTAACCTAGGCTTAGTGCACACTCAGGAAGTTAGAAACAACAGGGTCTTGAAATCGTTGCTCTGTGTGTGTACTGACTACCACTGCAATCTTCAGGGCTGTACTGCGGAATGAAAGGTGTTTTGCTTGCCAGCCTGCAGAGCTTGCACACTGAACCAGCTCGTGGTTTCATAGCAACCTACTTGAAGTAGAGCAACACTGTGTCCTTCTAAAAGGTTGATCCTCAAAGAGACACATCCCAGAATTGATCAAAGTAAGACAACAGCATACAAGAAGGTTATTCAACTGGTGCTGTCTGAGCTATATACCCTATAAACCCTATATACAACAACAACAATAAATTACATTTGTGCCTTTCGTGTCCCAAGGTGCTGGGCATTCAAGGTTGAGCAGGGGGATGGAATCAAGAGAGATGGAGGGCAGGGAGGGTTAGGGGTAGGAAGATGACTGAAGGCACGGCCGAAGAGGAAGGTCTTGAGATGGTCCTTGAAGGAGGCAAGGGAGGAAGGCAAAAGGACTCCACTGGATGTGGTCCTAAAGGGTGGGTGGCAGAAAAGCTGAATGCCAGACCCCCGATGTTAGGGCGCACAGATTGGGGTCCATAGAACAAGCCAGAGTCCCCTGAAAGTGAAGCCACCATCCTTCATGTTGTTACAGGTATTTAAGCAATTCACTTTTAAATACTGTGATGTTATTACTATCGGGTAAGTTAAAGCATTTAAAAGAAACTTTTTGTTGATTTATTACATTACAGTTCAGTCAGCAAACAATAATTGCCCCCTGTTATGGAAGTGATATTAAACTAATAGGCCGACTCTTTGTCCATTCATTCAGTCATCTATCCCCAACCCTTGGCTCCCCAGCCATTATCTTGTGCCAAGGCCAGGACTGATAAATACTTTGGGATGCTTGTGAAGTGAAATGCAAATTTTTACTGTATTGTAAGTCTCTCCATTTGAAGCTGCAAACATGCTCAGCCATCTGTGTCCACGTTGTGAAGGCTTATCGAATACAAATTCCATCCCCTGGGCATTGAGATAATAAGAACACAAGAATTGCTGGACAAAAAAAAAGAAGGTCACCTAGTTTGTCTTCTGCTGTCCTGGTAGTTGCATGTTACATTAACGGAGATGTGGTACGAATTAATCTACATGTACAACAGAACAGAAATCTTTGGGAAAATTGCCTGGTTCCTCCAGCCATATGTGAGATGACTATTGTTGGGGGGGTGGAGAAAAACAACCTCTTCTCCCCTAACCTAAATTTGTTGATTTAATTGCAAGACAAGTGTACAGTGAGTGAGTCCACAAGGCAGAAGAATGAATGGCCTTGAAATAGGAATGTGAAAATAAACAAACTTTACATGACGATAAACAAAAATGAAATAGAATCTCTCTGCAAGACTTTGCTGAGATTTGATTTTTAAAAATCCAGTCAAAGTGCACTGGACTGTGAGGCACCTTCTGTCAACATCGGAACAGGGCAAGAATGGTTTGAGAGGAAGTTTGAACTCGAAACACGCAAACAGTTTAAACTCCTGAATGAATCGAGTGTGAAATGAATCACTAAACAGTCACGTAATTGGCAAATAATCCTTGCAGATCACCCAACACGTTACACGAAAATATATTTTAATCAGTGCCTGGAGTGCTTTGATTTTATTTGAATGGATCGGAACTAAACGCTTCCCCCAGTTCGTTAAGCCTTGCGATTTTCTCAGTCGCCCTGCTTGTGGCAAAGTAACACTGGTGAGAGTTTGTTTGTCGCTCTTGACTTTGATTAACCTGATTTGCCTTGCACGAGGAATTAGTGTCAGGCGAAGAAGCGCATCACACTAAGTATGGAGCAGAGAGGAATGACACTGATTTCATGCTCTCATGGGAGTTGATGCGTGTGACGCACTTTGTTAGTTCATTTGCAGACTTTAATTTAGAGCTGTGTTCAGTTAACTTGCAATTACTCATTGCAATGTCATGGCAACCATAGCATGACCACAAGCACTGAACAATGTTTGAAATTAATCCTCTTACACTTATCACATTTTACAATTTAACTAATTAAACATATTTGTCTCCAAAGGAAGCAGCCATACTATTGCACAGACCCTGATTTAACCCGTTGCAAATTTGGAGCAACTGCAAAAAAGAGCCAGACTTCAGACTTATTTTGAAGATGTCTGTGCCTGAGACTTAAGATGCTAAAGTTACTGCAGGCTGACTAGTGTTTGCTCTACTGCCACCTTGAGCAGGGATGAACAGTACCCTGTGGAAAGTAAACGGCTGAAATCTTTTGTGTGCACCGTGTTTTTAATTCATTAACATTCAGTACATTAACCCATTCATCCTGACTCAACGGATTGGCGGTGTGACCCACACCCTGGAGAAATAGTGAGGACACATCTTCAGACCGTGTGTGCTTCAGACTCTGCCCTAAACTGCAGTCCTCAAGGGTGTGTAACAAGGAAGGAATTCAGCCGACCGATGTCATGAACAGCGAGGACAATGCTCAAGAATGTTATAAACAGCTTAATTCAGAGATTACCCAAATATCTTGTGATTCACTGCCACCAGTTTTTGCCTCAGTCTGCCTTCAAGCAGTGGCGTTTGAATTAGAAGGATGGAACCCTCCCTTATCCTGTGACATCAATATAAATATAGCTGACTTGCTGCCACACAAATACTCTATAATTACTCCCTATCCTTCAGTTTGGATGGATGCTATTTTTGGGGAAAAGCATCAGTGCCCCCATTATCTTTCTTCAATTACTGTAAGAGGTGTTATATAGCCCCAGTAATATATCAGTCTGCCTATGATGGGAGCGGAAAGGGTTGAGGAGAGCCAACTTCCTGACCAGTGATTTCCTCTTGTGGCGTACTGAGTTCCTTTCATCAATGTGCATGGAATGGGTGCGACTGACAATGAGACCATAATTCTAGAAGCATTGAAATTGAATTTATTTTCCTCCCAATTCATTGAATTCACTGTGATTGTGATGGGAATGTTGACTATGAGCAGGACAAGCATAAAATGCCCAAACAGTTTCAGGACAAGCCCTCAGAAAGTATTTCTTCAGTTTGAGAGTTATCAATGAGTAGAACAGGTCACCAGGAAAGCTAGCTACTGCCAGGACGTTGGACTCATTAAACACCAGCTTGATGCTGTGATGGGAGGATGGATGGGTGACTATTATGAATGAGATTAAATAGACCCCCCTTTTTTTTCCAAACCTTTTTTTTACTCAACCTTATGTAACACTGATATTTGCGCTTGTCTTTCTCATCAAGAACCAAACCATTGAAAAAAAATTGTTCTGGCGAAATGAAGATTATTTTAAAGGAACATGCAGCATGTGATGCTTTTACATGTCTTCTTGAGAATCCTATGCTCAACGGCAACAACAAGAAATTGCATTTATGCGCTGTCTTTCATATAGGGAGGACTTCAAAGGCACTGGACAGTGAACAGCTTGCACTTAAGATGGGGGTTTGAATCAAATGGTGGAGGGCAAGGAGGGTGGGGGTGGGAAGATGGTGGGTGAATGTCACAAATGAATAAACTGTACAAGCTCATCTGATCAGAATAATTTCTACATTGTGAGCTGGTGCTTTGTATAAGCTTTTATTGGAATTTTCAGCATCTTGTCTGTTCACAGACAAACACGTTGTTGTACCTATGTATTCCTTTACACTTAACTTTTTATTGATATATTTGCTTTTGAAAAAAGATTATTTGAACATTTTGATTTGAATGCGTCTTGCTTCAGACTGGAGACCTGTCCATTTGGTTCTGTTTGTCTGGGTTAGTGTTGGAGTTTCTATTTGTTTGCGCAGAAATGCTTCATCAAGGTTTTTTTCATCTCAAACTTTGGGGAAATGTCTGATCTTTCTGGAATTCTTCCTCCCCTCTCTTCCTACCACCCCCACCCCCCGTCCTCCAGACATGAAGGGCGCTATACAAATGTAATTTTGTTGTTGTTGAGACGCCTCAAGGCGCTTTTACAGAATATGCTGCAAAGTGAATTGACTGTGTATTTTGTGGGCAAAATGCATCAGCCAATTGCACACGGCAGAGTCCCACAAGCAGATGTGGAGTGTGTGACCAAATAGTTTATTTTGAGGGATTATCGCCCTCAGTTAAGTGATTGCCAATTGACTAACGACCGGGTTCCTACTTACTGCTTGGTAAACAGAGGCTTGTGGAGTAGGGAAACTTGCCTTTTTTCTTGCCTACGGTATGTGTGTATGTTTAGTTATAAACAGAGGCTGGTTGAGGGCAGTCATGCTTGTCTGACCTATTTTGAGCCAGAGAGGCAGCATGGTGGAATTTAGAAATGTGGGCTGAAAATAGTTGAAGTGCACGGTGCCATTTAAAGAAATATGATTTCAGGTTCAAAGGTTACATGAGGCCTTTGGGTGCCGGTCTTCCTTTTATTCCATGTGATTTAAAGCTGCTCATGAGCTGCTGCCCGGGAGCAGGTCTTCAGTGCAGAATGATTTCCTCTTGAGTAATGAAATGTGGGATTGAAGGAGCACACTCACGCCTTGAATCCATTAATGAAAGGATTGTGCAGTGAGCAGCTGCTCCCAAGCCCGCCTTTAAACACGGCTCTGATAACACTGGAGCAAGAGGGGCCTGAGGCATCCCGACCTCCATCCTTTTAGTGACATTTTGCTTTATATGCAAAAATAATTTGGCCACTCAATCCATGACTGTTTGTGGGACCTGCTGTATGCAATTGGCTGGTGCTTTTCACCCATAAAATATAGTCAATCCACTTTATAGTATATTGTATGAAGTGCTTTGAGACAGGTTAAAGTGTTATATGTCAAATGCAGGGATTATTATTTTTATATGTATTTCAGTTCCGACAAAATCCACTCTATATCTATAGCGAGCTCATTATCAATGCAGCATTTTCTGCGACCTTAAGGAATGAATTTGCAGTTGTTGAGCAAGCTGCCTTTCTGGGATAGTATTTGCTTCTCTCCCTCCCTCCCCCCACCAGTCTTCATTGTGAGCTGTTCGCTGACAGCTTTGTTCTTTCAGCTAATGAAGGCCAGTGAGGCAGTCCAGGCCAGGAGCTGCACACAGCTTAGTGATTGACCAAGTAGGAAGGTGACGTGCTGAGGGAGGGGGGGGATGGGATGATGTGCTGAGGGAGTGGGGGGGGGATGGGATGACATGCTAGGATATCTCAGTTTCCTCTCAGCCAGACCAAATTGCAATTGTGCTCCATCTAGTGCCCAGCTGAAGATCAACCAGAAATGTGGTTGGCGGGCTCGCGCTAAAATACAGTCAATCTACTTTACTATATATTCTGTGAAGCACTTTGAGACGTCCCAACCATGTGATAAGGGGCTAAGTCAAATGCAAGGATTATTATTATTAGAGTGTGGCTGACCAACACTTGCCACCTCGACTTGCATACAGTGGGGAATTCGATCCCAGCGAAAGCAAAGCACAATCTCTACAAAAATGTTCAAGCCAACCAACTAAGATTGCATTAAACACAAGACAATACGGATTGAGATCCTTTGAGCCGCTATCTGTTGGCAGCTCAAATTCCTACTTTTGTGAGATAACCTCCACTGGGATTGAGTATCCCATGGTGTGTTTGAGTTTATCTGGATTTAATTGGAACTGAAATGGATCATTTTGTCACATTCCTCAGCCTTGTCTATAAAAGTCAACTCAATTACCGTTCAATGGCCGGGTTCCCCCATTCCCCATCTCTTTTCTTCGTGGATGGACTCCGGTAGCTCAGTGTTTAGAGCAAGCAGGAGACCTGGGCTCGATTTCAGGCAGGGCGATACCTTGAACAAATTTCCTTACTCCACACACCTAATAATAATCCCTATACATATACAGTAAAATTCACTTTACAGTATATTCTGTGAAGCGCTTTGAGACGTTTAAAGACGTGAAAAGCTCTATAACAAAATGCATATAACAACAGGATTATTATTATTGTAGAGGATATCTCTACCATTGTTTACTTCTCTAATACCTTCACTCTCACCTTCATTATCATAGTCATATCCTTACCTAGTTGCATTTTTATCTATATTCGTGGAGCTCCTGTAGCTCAGTGGTTAGAGCACTTGCCTTACAAGCGTGAGACCTGTGTTCGAATCCAGGCAGATCAGGGTAAAACCTTGGGCAAGTTTCCTTACACCACACACCTAATAATAATCTGTCCAAAATTCACAATAATAATAAATTGGTCATTTCAATCCATGAGTGTTTGTGGGACACTGCTACGTGCAATTGTCTGCCGCGTTTCCCCCACAAATATACAGTCAATTCACTTTACAGTACATTCTGTGAAGCGCTTTGAGACGTTTGGAAGACGTGAAAAGCGCTATATCAAATTCAAGGATTATTATTATTATTACTGTTTAAGTGCACATGGTCTGTTTAGTGAGGTTGCAGATTTATCACTAATCTGTGGTCAGGTGTTGATCAAAAATAGATAGAAGAATTAGTTATGAAAGAGTGGGTGAATATACATAATAATATAATAATCCTTACATTTGATCTAGTGCCTCATTACATCATTGAGCCGCTTCAAAGTGCTTCACAGAATATATTGTAAAGTGGATTGACTGTTTATCCAATTGCACACAGCAGTGTCCCACAATCATTGATTGAGTGATCAAATGTATTTTTGTCTGGGAGGCATTATTTCCCTGGGAAAGCGATGTGCCAATCGACTAACAATTGGGTTCCTACTTACTGCTAGGGAAACAGAGATGGAGTAAGGAAATTTGTAAACGTTTTCGCCCTGCCCATCAATTGAATCTGGATCCTGTCGCTTGCGATGCGAGGGTGCTAACCACTGCGCTATGAGATTCGAGTTATTCCCAAGATTCGGGACTCTTTTTACCAAGCACAAAGTACCCATCTGTGATATCAAATGTGTATTTTGGATTGGCGAGTAAATTGATCTCATTTGTTTACCAAATGCTGCCGTAACATTTCTATTTACACTTGGGTTGACTTTGCTAAGTGCAAAAAATCCAGATGGAAAGAACATTGTACGGCATACTATCAATTTTTGTACACAATGGACGTATTTCTGAAGCTGCGGTAAGGGTCTTTTCTGGCTGAGTTGAATGCAACTCATTACAGAGCTCTGCAAATGGATGGGTGATGGTGAGGGCAACTTTGCGATTGCACAGGTCCAGGATTAGAGCACTGCCATCCATTTGTCCACAGAATCCACCTTGCATCATCTGAGCAGGTTTCACTGCAGAACACTGTCGTTTCACTGCAGACCTCAGTTCATCTCAGGATGGTAGTTGCTTGGTCAGTGTTAAAGCGAGAGCTTATTGTACTTTGTGACGGGCACAATCTGGTTGGAATGACCCACATAGGTTGCCAAAGAAGTGAGTGTACACTTTATTCAGCTCTGAGATTTTAAATTAATCAACAATTACAATAAAATTGCATTTGTATAGTGCCTCTTAACATCAGGAGGACGTCCTAAGGCGCTGGATAGTCAATGTTTCAGACCCGATCTGGGATCCGGGATCAGGGAGTGTGAAGGGAATGGGGGTTGACCAATGGCTCGGTTGAGGCGGGAATTGAAGGAGGCTAGGGAGGGGGCGAGATGGAGGGAGTGCGGGATGGAATTCCAAAGGTTGGGGGCAAAGTGGCTGAAAGTGGCTCGCCTGTGAACAGGATCGAACCTCTTCGCCACTGTTTTAGTTTTACGGGAAGAGAAAAACATAAAGGTTTTTATATCTCTATTTTCAACGTGTCAATGTCACTTGTCCCAGAAGGGGACAGCAGCTGGCTGGCATTGTCTTTCCAGATGTACAGTGGGCTGCTGAGGGATCTGAATCTGTATTGCAAGTGTGTCGAGGGAATTCATCATCGTTCGGATTAGTGATGACGAACCTGCTGTCAGGTTGCTCTGCAAACGGCTGCGACAAAGTGACATGTCTCTCTGCTCATTAATACAGGCAGCAGTTCTTCACATCTCAATTGGTGATTGATAGTTTTCTGTAGATCCATTATCACTTGCAGATCGAAGTCAGCGGTCTTCACAGTCAGCTGTGTGTACCAGGAATTCCAGGTTTAAAGCTCCAATGGGGTTTTGTGGAGTCCCGTAGCTCAATGGTTAAAGCACACACCTTACAAGCGAGAGACCTGGGTTCAGTTCCTGGCAGGGTGAAAACTTGGGCAAGTTTCCTTACTCCACACGCCTAATAACAATCCTTCTAAAAAAAACCTGGCCATTTCAATCCACGACTGTTTGTGGGACACTGCTATGCGCAATTGGTTGTCACGTTTTCCCCCACATATATAGAGTCAATTTACTTTACCCTACACGCCTGATAATAATCTCTCAAGAAAAAATATAATAAATTGGTCGTTTCAATCCACAACTCTTTGTGGGGTCACTGCTGTGCACGATTGGCTGCTGCATTTCATCCACAAAATACACAGGCAATTCTCTTTACATTTTCAGCACCTTGGAACATTCTCCCAACATGAAAAGCTCTATACAAATCTAATTGTGTTGTTGTTTGTTGTTGAAATGTGGCCCTCACCTGTAGCTCTGTTTTCGGGTCTCCTCCTATCCCTTTACCCTCAGGAGCCTAAATCAATGGAGGAGGTAGTGACTACCAACTGCCTCCTCGGGCAGTCTGTTTGCACCAGCATCTGTCATTTGGAGTTCTTCCATTGAAATAATGTATCAGCCCTCTATTTCTGAGGCTAGTGACCCTTATACATTTCATTAATAGCTCATTTGCCGACAAATGTTGCCTGCAATATTTTTTTTGAACGTCCTCTCACTTGCAAGCTGTGAACTGTACTTTGTGAGAGGAAAGTTAGAAAACAACAACAACAAACATTTGTATCGCGCCTTTTACATCAGGAGGACGTCCCAAGGCACTGGACAGTTACTGATTCAGACCCGAGCTGAGGAAAGGGTGGTGAGGGGGGAAAGGAGTTGCTGATGGGTCCATCGAAGAGGAGAGTCTTGAGGCGAGACTTGAAGGAGGCTAGCGAGGGGGCAAGGTGGAGGGACTTCGGGATGGAGTTCCAGAGGTTGGGGGCAGAGTGGCTGAAGGCTCGCCCGCCAATGATTGGGCGGGTGGGTCAAGCGATGTGGAGCAGGCCAGGGTCTGCTGAACGGAGGGGGCGGGCAGGTTGTTAAGGGGACAGGAGGTCACGGATGTAGGGTGAGGTAAGATTGTGGAGGGCTTTAACGTGAAAACATTTGATGTGAAAAATGTCAGATTGAATTTGATAATTTCTGTTCTGTTCCTATCATTATTAGTAGTAGTATTATTAATGATATAAAATTCATTTTTATACTTGCAGATTATCAGCGGCTGATGACAGTGGCTGAAGGCGTCACCACTCTTCTCTTCCCATTCCAATGGCAGCACGTCTATGTTCCCATTCTTCCGGCTTCTCTCCTGCATTTCCTTGATGCACCGGTGCCGTACTTGATGGGCCTGCAGTCCAAGGAACCCAATGATCGGTCCAAGCTAGAGCTACCACAAGAGGTAAAGACAACAAAGTGAATCTCGCTGAGGCAGGTGTAGGAATACAAAGAGACCATTTTTCTCATTTTGTCAAATCATAATAACAATAATAATAATTCTTGCATTTGATATAGCGCCTTTTCACAGCTTTGCTGTCCGCTTGATATGTGTGAGATGCCAAATCAAATGTAAGGATTCATTTATTTGTTTTATTCAAAACCAAAAAATGTTCACTAGAAAATCTTTGAACAGGGATTAGAATTCATATCTCCCAGACCCAGGCTGGCGGCATCACAGAATTGACTCGTTGAATTATCTCCACAGGATACAGCACAAAGTATTGTTTGATGGGGCTGAGGACAGCAAGGTCAAACTACACAAATGTGTTCATGTATATAGCAATGCTTATGTTGCTTAAGATTACTGCACTGAAATTAGAACTGATGGGCCTTGCCATAGAATCGCTTACACCGAGGAATGAACATGTGGGGATTGCTTCAAGGAATTGCTGAGTACCAAATTAGCTCTGTGTTTCACCCACAAAATACACAGTTACTGTATTTTACACTATATCCTGTGATGTGTCATATCAGTGGAAAGCTAAGTGGTTTTTGCTGGTTAGAATCTTGCAGTACACCAATGCACACTCTGAGGTCCCCAAGCCGAGGCCATTGCTAAGATGCCCCTAATTCTCCTGAGAATGAGGTAAACAGGATACGTACCTCCAAAGTGCTCATTCCATTCCAATAAATACCTGGTGACATTTCCATGTGTAGGTGAAATGACGGAACCCTCAGTTTGTTTTGGATAACCTTAAGCGTGGTAATGGGTTTCCACATTTGTCACATACCCGGCTGATCAAATAAAAGCCACAAGCGATATCATCATACAAGTCAGTAAATAGAGTTACAAATTTGCCATTAAAGAATTTAGCAGTGGTAGCCAGACTTTGTGAAATGAACGACACAAGTCAGTTTCATTTGGGTCATTCCCACTGACTTGCCATACAGAGCTCCTGAGTGAGTAACACAAATAACTTCAGCAATGGGAGCATTAAAATACTATACTATGTTTAGAGTGAGATAACACACAGCCCTTCAAGGATCACATAGCGGCAATACAGGAGCAAGAATAGCATTTATGAATAAAACATCCAGTCCCATGTTTCACTGAATGCACCATTCCTGGTGTTCATTGCACAAGTAGGGAGAGATGACTCACAAGCGAAAGACCTGAGTTCGACTCCCGGTCAGGGCGAAACCTTGGGCAATTCTCCTTACTCCAGACGCCTGACAATAATACCTCAAGAAAAAAAATAGTTATAATTGGTCATTTCAATCCTGTTTGTGGGACACTGCTGTGCACAATTGGCTGCTGGATTTTGCCCTCAAATCTTCAGTTAATTCACTTTACAGTATACTCGGTAAAGCACTTTGAGACATCTAGAAGTTGTAAAAAGTGCTATATCAAATGCAAGGTTTATTTCTATTATTATTATTATTATTATTATAATAAGATGCTGAATGAAATGCAAGCATTATTATTACTATTATTATTTGCATACACTTTCCACTTGGGCTTCTGCCCAGCTATCATTTATCCAGTGTCGTTTTTAGAGCTTTTCTCTCGATGATAATATAGTCTCAACTCCCGAATGAAACCTTGTCTCCTTTCATACGTATCCCATTGTTTCTGGGTTACACAGTTCTTTTACTAGATGGTGACGCACTTGTTAAAAGCTCCACACATTAATGTTGCCAGAAACTTGTCGTCAGTCCAATTTAACACTAAAGCAATGTCTTTCAAAGGGAGCTGTCATCTTCATGTGCACTTGTCCTGCACATTATTGAGCAACCACTTCCCTTCATTGTAAAGATATCATGTAAACGTATCTTGGCCAACAATTTCTACAGTTTCTACAGTTCCCAGTTTTGCCCCTTGTCTGTAAGAGATTTTAAAAAATGAATGACAGCCCATTGCACAGTTTGAATCTCATTAATCACTTTGAATAAATCATATTAATCGTTTCATTGTTTTGTGTGAGATTTTCCCACGGGCATTCTGAACTCCAATCCAATGGAATTTTTTTTTCAAAATATGCAAGTTAAGTAAATCGAAATGGAAATTGCCTTTTCAATCTCTGAACACTTTGAAAAGAACTTATAGGATTTCCATCTGTAAGCTCCTTTAAAGTATAGGAGACTTGAGCTGCAGGAGCTAAATATGGATGTGCTCAACGAACCAAGGGAATTAGACACTTGGACGTCAAGTCCTCTTTTTAAAAAGAATGAGCATTTATAACTGTACTGTGAGTCTGAGCAACTGCAGAGACTGACAGGGTTGAGAAAAACCGAAGTTGTACGTATCTTAAGCTTGTGTTGTGTTACGGTGAAGAGGTTCCCCCATGTACCATTGAGTTGTACCAATCACTCTTGAGTGAAAAGGCTGGTCACTTGGTCTGGAAAACTTGAAAGTACAGCTTGCAAAAGTCCGACATTTACTGTAAGATCAATGGGTGCTGATTGGGTAGCAGATCCACAGACTTGACACCAGAGCATGAAACAATGGGGCCAGAGAACTTTATGGTACAAATGATAGTTCGGCCTATTGTGTCTGTGCAAGCTCTGAAAGAACAATCCTTTCAGCTCCATTTACCTATCTCCACCCCCCACCCCCCCAACTACTTCAGATAACTTCTCTTAAATATCAACTGCTTGCCTTTTGAAACCTAATTTGAATAATACTCCAACCACATCACCATTCCCTATCTGCCGTCTCCCAGCTGAGACAAGCTGGCATTTGACTCTCAAGGAAAAAAGTTGCATTGAATAATAATCAGTAACAAAACCTAAGGAAGCCCAGATCTATTGCATGGTTTATGAACCAGTGTTTTTAATGGCATCTCTGGAGGAATAAATGTTACACAGAGAATGGATCTGTGATTGATGTGTTTGCCTGTTTTTGCTTCCAATCGTGTGCAGCTGGCATCTGAAATGATAAATTCCTTTTGCCATCAAATACCTCGTCTTTGGCAAATGTGCTGTGGTGACATTACTGATATGACACTTGAACCCAGAAGTTTGTGACTCGGAGCCGAGAACCCTACCAACTCAGCCATGCTCTTTACTCCTGACTTTACAAGGCTTAATAAAAAGGGGGAAAAAAGTGGATGGTGGAAGCAAGTTCAATAACAACTTTCAGAGGGGAATTAGATAGTTACTTAAAAAGGAAAAAAATTGCAGGGGTATGGGGAAAGAGTGGGGGAGTGGGACTGATTGGATAGCACTTCCAAAGAGCTGACCCAGGCACGATGGGCTGAATGGCCTCCTTCCGTGCTGTAATATTCAATGATTCTGTGATTTAAAAATAACTTAAGTACATTTTACAAACAGTGTAAGTCTCTAATGGCAGTATCTGAGGTGCTTGATGGCTCCAATTCAGCTCAGCTCAGTGTGTTACCTGGGCATGTGTTTCCTCACTCTTCCCAACAATAAAATTATTATTGTTGTTGTTAATCGCATTAACTGATGGCTACGGTTTCCTTTCTGAATCCTGCAAAATTAAACCTTGCCCAGGGAGCATAGAAAACAATAACTCAGCTCAGTGAGGTGGAACAGTCTTCCCAGAGAGAAACTAATTTTTATTTTTGAATAGTGCCATAGGATCTTTAACATCTATATTTTAGCAGACAGGACCTCGATGTAAGGTCTTATCCGAAGGAAGGCACCTCGAACAATGCAATACAATCCCAGCACTGCATTGGAGTGTCAACTTAGACTATGTGATTCCCGACATTGGGGTTTGAACCCACAACATTCTGACTCAGAGGCAAGAGCGCGACCACTGAGCCAGGCTGACAGGGTTGATGAGTAGAACTTGAAGGTCTTCTGGCCTAATGCCTCTCTGTTCTCTGCTTGCAGGCAAACTTGTGCTTTGTGGACATTGACAACCACTTCATCGAGCTTCCAGAGGACTTCCCGCAGTTTCCCAACAAACTGGAATTCATTCAGGAGATCTCCGAGGTGCTGCTTCAGTTTGGGATCCCACCAGAAGGTAACCTTCACTGCAGTGAAAGTGCCACCCAACTGAAGAACCTGGTGCTGGACGACCTCGCCAATGACAAAAAGAATGGAAACCTGACCAGTGAGACCATCAACATGTACCAGTTGCTGGAGGGCAACGAGACCCTGGCCCGCCTTCGGGCCTTGGCCAAGCGAACAGGGGTGACCGTGGATAAAGTGGAGATCTCGCGCCCTATGGCGGCAGAGAGGGCAAAGGACACCAAGTGGCAGTGCACGGAGGAAGAGGTGCTGGACTACAGGCTGAACGTACAACTCCGTGAGGTCTTTGCCAACCGCTTCACTCGGATGTTTGCAGATTACGAGGCGTTCGTCATCCAACCCACTCAGGATATGGAGTCCTGGCTCACCAATCGAGAGCAGATGCAGAATTTTGATAAGGTAATTGATTGCACTATTTACCCCCTGCCACACACACACACACACACACATTGATTTTTTGAACCTGTCAGCCATATAAACCACTGACCGCAGTACCTCTCTCCACACAGCAGTACCCGCTGCCTTCGCTTTACTGAGTCCAGCCTCCTCCTTGTCCCCCGAATCCTCTGCTACCCTATCAGTGGCCGTGCTTTCTACCACTATGCCCTGAAGCTTTGGAACTCCCTCCTTCAACCCCTTTGCCTCACCCCCCTCCTTTCCCATCTTCGGGTCATGCCTGAAGACCTTTCTCTTTGACCACACACAGTCACCTTCGCCCTCCCCCTGGCTCCGCCTAGGGTTCCGCCATTGTGAAGTGCTCTGAAATGCCACCTGGCGTGGAGGGCGCTATATAAATGTAAGTTATCGTTGTTGTAATAGCAGACTTCTGCTGCACATATATTGTCAATACAACTCCTGGCATGGCCGAAGAGCGCAGCAACAACCAATTATATTTATACAGCGCCGTTCAAGTCAGGGGGATGACCCAACTCTCTGGACCATCAAGGATTTGCACCTGAGCTGGGGGTAGGGATTAGGGAGGGTAGGGGTACGAGAGTGACTGAAGGCGCGGTTGAAGAGGAGGGTCTTGAAACAGGCCTTGAAGGAGGCAAGGGATGGAATGAGGTGACGGTTGAGGTTTGGGGTGGAGTTCCACATTATGGGAGCAAAAATTCCGAAGGCCCAACTGTCAATGATAAGGGTCATGAAGCAGACCAATGTCCACTGAGTTGACAGGTTGGCAGGATCACAATGCTGTATGATCAGCAGAGTCATTTGGAACCCAGCACTACGTCAATCCACAACTGTTAGTGGGTCACAGCTGTTGCCAGCATCCGAATAACGGGAGCTATATAATTGTAAGTTGTAGTCTTTCGGGGCTTCTTTGCCATGTAATGGATAGTGTTCTGCGATAGGAAAGCTCCTGGACAGGTCACAACATGAAAGGATTTGGGGGACAGCATCCTATAACATTGTTTAGACCTCACATGTGTTACACAGGAATTAATATATCGTACCAGGTAGGTGAATGTAGCAGCCAATTTACACACGGCAATGTGCCACAAATAGCCCAAACGCATTTTGTCTGTAAGTTTGTCACTGGGATACTGGGAGAAACTCCCTTCTCTTGTCGAATAACCCTATGAAATCTTTAACATCTACCTGAACAGGCAGACTGGGCCTCGGTTTAACGTCTTGATGTAAGAGCACAATGTCAATGCACAGCTGTATCTGAACAAATGATTAATTCATGCCCAGGATCAAATTATTTTCCAGCACACAGAATATTTGGCTAATATTTTTAACCGGACGACTGGATTTATTTTCAATGCAGCTTTCCACCAACACCAACTTGGCATGTTTCCTCAAAGAAGTTCAGATGTGAATTCTAAATGACAGAGTATTTCATCTTTCCTTTCCACTGAAATGCGAGTCTCCCAAGCGGAAGTGGAATTGGACAGCGTGAGAGCATGCAATCCTACTTTTGAACTTCATTCTTCTTTGAAATGGGATAAAAAATCAGGGAATTGCTTCCATTTTTTGTGCTTCCATTTCATATTTCTGCATAAAATAAAATCACATCTCAGAAAAGGATTCAATTTCTTACACCACCCCTGCCTCCAGCTGCAGATTGTTTCATCAAACAACAAACTAGAACTGTTTAAGAAGCAAATCCACATTTAGATCATCTTGGAATTCCAGTTCCTTTATCCAGACAATATTAAAAATAATAATAATTTTTGCATTTGATATAGTTCTTTATCAAGCCATTGAGACATCTAGGAGCACTTCACAGAATATATTGTCTATTTTGTGGATGAAATGCAGCAGCCAACCGCTCACAGCAGTGTCCCACAAACAGATGTGATTGAGTGGAGAATTTTGAGGGATTATTACCTCCCGAAAGCAATTTGCCAATCGACTTAACAACCAGATTTATATGTACTGCTAGATAAGCAAAGCGGTGTACAGTAAGGAAATCTGCCTAAGGTTTCACCCTGCCCATGAATCAAACCCGGATCCTCTCGCTTGCGAGGCGAGTGTTCTAACCTCTATGCTACGGGACTCCCAATTTCCCGTCATTTCCTGAATTTAGCCATTTCACATGAACGCAAGTCTTTGATCCATGGAGCCCAGGCTCCTTTTGTTAGGTCCCAGTACTGTGTTACTGTGATGATGAATGAAGAGCGGTGTGGACATGCATTGAGCTGATAGGATATTTCTGTTGGCACTCTAGGATTTTCTCCTCATCCGTATGTGCTTTCCATCAAATATTATGGTGAACCTCAAGAGGCAGCCATACCTGATGGTGATCTGCTTGAAATGACTATCTCTCGCTAGCTCAATTGACAATGCTCTCGCCTCGAAGTCCAAGGGTTGTGGGTGCAAGTCCCACGTTGGGACTCAGTACCCCTTTTGTCTATCCAGATACTATTGAGGCACTGACAAGTTCTGCATTATTAGAAGAGGTGAAAAAATTAAACTGAGGTTTCCATCTGCATGTTCAGGTAGACATTCAAGATCCCGTGGCATCATTTTGAAAAGAGAAGGGAGTTTCTCTCTCCTGGCATCATGGCCAACATTCCCCCAAATAAGATTGTTTCTTCACTTTGTGTCCAAATTGGCTGCTACATTTGCTCCCAAAATACACAGTTCTTGAACTTTACAATCTATCCTGTGAAGTGCTTTGAGATGTCTCGACATCATGATGAGATGCTACTTTAAAGACAAGGATAATAATTATTACTCCATTCAATATGCAACTAACATTGCAAATACAGGATTATCTCCACAGCACAAACAATCTGTGCTCAGTGAAAGATCATTTTGATAAATCAGGACAATTATACTTCAATTTAAGTACTTTCTAGAACTAAAATAAAAGGTGGACAAACTCAGCCAATGTAGGAGAAACTGAAACATCGAAGATTTTTTATTAATGGTCTTTGAGAGACATGTGTGTGAGATGTAAAATACTGATTGCTTTTTACTCGCAGGCTTCATTTCTCTGTGACCAGTCGGAACCCTCCCTCCCCTTCCTCTCTCACTTCATCGAAACTCAGATGTTTGCCACGTTCATTGACAATAAAATCATGTCTCTGTGGGAGGAGAAGGACCCCCTACTCAGAGTGTTCGACTCACGAATTGAGAAGCTAAAGATGTACAATGTGCGAATCCCTACACTCCGCACCTCAAACTACCAGAAATGCACAGTCTTAAAAGAAGCCGGTGAGTACTGGTTTTCTCTGCTTCTCTCTCTCTCTCTGTCTGGTCATTCTTTTTTGCATTTTATTTTGACACTTTCTTCAGATGACATGTTAACTAACATTTAATAATTGTCTACTTATTCAGGCGTTACTCAAAAAGAAAAGGGAGTTTATGTCTGCCGGTATCCTGGCCAACAATACCCTAAATAAAATTGGTCACTTATTCCATGGTTGTTTGTGGCAAACTGGTTGCCACATTCACCCACTAAACACAGTCATATCACTTTACAGTGAATCCTAGAAAGTACTTTGAGACATCCTCCAGACATGAAATTTAAGGATTATCATTATTAAGTCATGATTTATTCCTTGTACTCAGTAGAAACTGAAGCAATGTTCCCACAAAATCGATTGCTATCCATTAAGTCCATTATAATCGCACTTTGTAGTGGGTTCATCGAACTGTGAATCAGTGGAGAGCGGTGGCTCTGACTGAACTATAGTAATACTAATAATAATCCTAGCATTTGATATAGCACTTTATCACGTCATTGAGATGTCTCAAATTGATTCACAGAATATACTGTAAACTGTATTGACCGTATATTTTGTGGGTCAAATACGGCAGACAATTGTGCACAACGATACCCCAAAAACAATCGTGGATTGAGTGACAAAATTATTATTATTATATCTTTTTTATTTGAATGGATTATTACCCATGGAGAGCAATCTGCCAATCAACTCACATTCTGGTTCCTGCTTACTGCTAAATAAACAAAACTGCTTGTAGTTTTGCACTGTGCTCACGATACACCTGTGACAATCAGCAGTTGACCAGCTGAACAGGGGTATGGATTGCCTTTCTCGCTAGATAATCTTACGAACAAGTGGCAAATCCTTTTCTTCATTTCTTTTCCCACACTTTCTGTGAGCTACTTGTGAGCTGATCATTCACATGTGGAATGGAAAGTCCATTGTGAATCGAATTTCTCAGCAAATCGGTCAGGAAAAGTGAGTGAATTGGTTTGTGAGGAAAGATTGTAGAATGTGACACTATTCTTGGCATGGGCATTCAGGATTATAAATTTACATGCGAAAGTCATTGCCACATGAGTTTTATAATTGGTTCTTGAAACAGACCAAGTGATTCTTCTCCCCTTGGAACACATTATTTTGGACATATAGGCTTGCAACCTAACTGCTCCCATTCTCTGCAACTTCACCCTGGAGACCCTCCGACTTACTCTCACCTCACATCTTTCAAGGTCTGTCTCAAGACCTACCTCTTTAATTCCGCCTTTGGTTAACTTTCGCATCCCACCCCCTCGGCTCCCACCCCTAGTGCTTGGGTGCCAAGCCGGGACTGTTGAGCACCTTGGCATGTCTTCCCGAAAGGTACTCCAGTAAAAGCCCGTTTATCTGGCACCCTCGGGACCTGGCCAAAGCTGGTTAAAGCACGTGCCGGATACTCGGCCAAAATCCCTCCGCTACCCCCAAAAAAAAATGTAATGCACTTTTCCGGATAAATTCCGGTTTATCGAATGCGGACCTTTTTTTTGCAATGCTGGTTATACGAAAGTTATAGTTGATCGGTTGCCTGATAAATGGACTTTTACTGTATATAAATTAATTTGTATTTTATTGTACATGTTGTCTGTTCAGTGATGGAGTCCACGGTTCAAAGTGAGGAGATGTGGCGATGCTATCGTATGATACGCTGCCCCACTCAGTTACCTTTGGGTGTTCGTTGTGTCTCCAAATAACCAAGTTGTTTTGCAGCTGTGAAGCTTTACAGGCTGGTGGATAACACCTTTTCTCATTCTCTTGCTTTTTAAAACATTTCAAAAAATTAAGGTAAAAATGTATAAAATAAAAACCCTAACAAAGGGTGCTTTCATCTGGTACATTGAGCAATGAAATGACCAAGAGGAGGAACTGCCTGTGTCACCTGTATTTCTGATGTTTACTCAATGACTAGAGAGTCTCATTTGAGCACCAGGGTTTTAGGATACGATTTATTTCTGCCACGTGCCAGCAGTTTCCTCATGTGCCCCTACTCATGCTCACTTGAAACCATCTCCCACAAACTCCTTCGGGAATGCAGTGGGAGATGAGGAAATCACAGTAGAAATGCAGCAGGACTTGTAGGAAGCATAACTAAGCAATCTGGTTTACGACATTATATATCAAAGCCACAGTAAATCCTTAATCAGACGAGAAAATATTGTGGAGTTTGTCGATGTTCCAGGTTTTTCCAGATGTAAGGGATTTCTGTTCTCTTGAGATATTTGAAGTGCTGGCAGCTAATCTCTTTTCATTCATTCAGTTGCTCATCAACAAAGCATGATCATCAATGAGGCCAATGTCAGAGAATGTCAAACGTGCTTTTTATCCGCAGACATGTGGCTTGTTAAAAGGCTAAAATCCATCGATATCCTGGTGCCGGAAGCTCATGTACTTTCCTCAGAAGACCAGGGCGAGACCAAATGTAACAAAACTTCCATTAAGTCTTTTTCACCACTAATTCTGTGGATGATGGAATGTATCACTTGTCTCCTAACAATTAGAAATGATGGGGATTGTGAAGTGTAATGTCGATAACACACAAAATAACCATCTCGGGTTCCATTTTCATTCGGGTTCCACTTTCAATAGCTTTGACTGTTCCTTGTTAAGATTGATTCTAAATCAAATATCATCAAAGAAAAGCAAATGTGTCTTATTCTAAGATGTAAATGAAAATAATGTTTTATCTGTTTGCAGAACTTTACAGAAATTCACTTAGGTTTTATTTGTTTAAAAACATGCATGGTACAGTACCTTCCAATATAAATGTGACCCTGCAAAATCAGAGACAGGATTTAGTTTCCATGCTGGAAGATTTTTCAGAGAACTGTTTTTAACAGTGGCACATATTGTCCATCTCTCCCCTCAACCCCAAACAAACAAGCAATTGAATTAAAAAGAAAGGTCTGTTTCCCTTTGCTTCGGGTATTATTTTTGCATTCTGATGCTTGAGGACTATGGGTCAGATGTTCATTCTACCCACCCAATGCACAAATGTGTGAGTTTCACAATGACCTCTTTTTCACTCTGAAAGGAGTGGAGAAGCCATGGTCACCCTCCGTAGAGAGATTGTCGTTGTGTGCAATTTCAACTTCATTGTAACTGGCTTATGATGTACTGTATATCCATAAATTAACTCCAATGATTATCTGTCAATCTCAAGTCCCTTTTGATATCACTGGCCACCCTGTATAACACCACATAGTGTAAGATTTTACGGGTCTGGCCAACAAAATAATCATAGAAATAACAAAATAGCAAAGATTTGTGCTACAATTCTAGAAATATTCAATCAAAAAACATTTATTTTGTTGGCCAACCAGAGAGTTTGGTCACTATTGGTCGAGATTAACTCTGTTTTACAGACATACGAATCCCAAGAGTGAATGCAAAAGAACAGAAGATACCGGCCTTGACGTTTCATTCTTTCACTGTTTGAGATTATGCACAAAGTTTAAGGTCCAAATAAACTCTTGGATTTTCTTCCTCAAATACATTATTTTTGCAAGTTAGGTTTCTCCAGTGGGATTCTCTTACAAAAATTCAAACTTGTTTTCGAGTACTGAGCTCTGCATCATGAGGTATAAAAGAGCTATATATGCCCAAAATATATTGCTTTTCGTTCATGCAGTTAATGTGAGAAGTTGCTATTTAGAATGTATGAAAGTGAAGTTGATGTACTCTGCTGCTCACTTGTACTTCACTGATAGCAAAATAGCATGTTCCCAGATGAAATGAAAACCCAAATAATAACAATCCTTGCATTTGATATAGCAACGTATCACCTTGTTGAGATGTCTCAAAGCGCTTCTCAGAATATACGGTAAATTGGATTTGACAACCGGGTTCCTACTGACCATTTATTTTCTAAGCCCAGGCACCCATGCCACATTGACATTGTGGTGATCTTGAAATTCATGCTGAATTACAATTTCTATTCCCTTCCTTGATCCATCCTGAAAGAAGAGTCCTATGAGGGCAACTCAACCAGGCTTCATAGGTTCTTTTTAATAAAAAAAAGGAAATGTTAATTTGACACAGCAGCAGCTAAACGTTTAACACGTTTAAGATTTTATTTTTCAGTGCCTAACACATTTCAAATCTGGCCAGAACAGGCATTGAATTATTCAGTTCTAATTGAGAATCAGAACAAGAAATCCAGATTTACTCAACAGAAAAAGCTCTTCTGGTCATTTTGTATGTGAACGAATTTGCCTTCCTCAATGATTAATTGTATTTCCTTCCCCATATTTAATTACCAAGTGCCCAGGCAGAGTTACAGATGGACTTCTGCTGTTTAGGCTCAACGACTCACTGATCCTAACAGTCAGTACTTTGGCCATGTCCCTTCCCTTCCCTTTTTCAAGGTTCACCTCAAAACTTTCCTCTTTGACCATACTTTCCGCTATCTTTCCCCTCCCCCTCCCCAACTTGGGTGCTAATCCTGGACTTCCAGTGCTTTGGGATGGCCTCCAGATGTGAAAAGCGTGTACGCATGCAATGTGTTGTTGTAAATCTTCATTATTCAATGCTCGATGCACAAGTGCAGAAAGGATTAAACATTAGTACTGTTTACCATTTATATTATATTTGTGTTGTACATCAGACCAATTTATTACTTGATGAAGTCAACTGGAACAAAACCTATTTGGGTTACCATGAAGGGCAGTGGAGACTACTGCATTGGATTCATCAGAGAGCAAACAATTTAAGGCACAAAACACATTTTATGTTCAATTCAACATCAGAGCGTAAATCTTTGAAGTGTGACAGAAAATGGAGAGGGTAACGATGAAGGAGACAGCCCATGATGAACTGAACTAAATGCTTGATTTTTAGAGTAAACTGTCTGGCTGTTCATCTGTGCCTCTTCAGGTGAACATTAAAGGTTGTATCAAGACAAAAAAATTGTTCCCTGTGACATACTGTTCACCTGTCCTCTTGGTTTGGCCGTGCACTTATTGATTGCGTTGTATTGTCTTGACTTGCGATTGCTGGGATCTATCAGCTTGTTGAACCTTGTGACTGTATCTCACAGCCCAAGCTATTGAGCAGCGACTGGTGAAGATTGACCACACTGCCATTCATCCCCATTTACTGGACATGAAGATTGGACAGGGCAAGTATGAGCAAGGCTTCTTCCCCAAGTTGCAGTCTGATGTCCTGGCATCAGGGCCAACAAACAACAAGTAAGTGTAACATTATGCTTTGGTTAGTTTTGGTTTCTTCCCCATTCTTCTGCCTACACCTTATCAAGAGGATTATACAACCAGGGCAGCATTTATCTGTTGATGATTACTCTTCATTCCTCCTGTCTTTAGGGTGGCTTCTCTCTCGTCCCTTCTTAATCTGGCTCACGTTAGAATGCTCCTGAAAGAAGGGCTGCAGTGATGTGACTGTGATATAACACTAATTTTGATTAGCACTTTGGCCGCCAGACTCCATTGGTTTTAATGATTGGGTATCTTCCCATTTTATAAAATCCTCTGTATGTAAGCGAAATACCAGCCTGGCTCACTTGGCTGCACTCTCATCCCTGAATCAGCTCCACATACAGACTTTGAACCTGCAATCTTGGCTGACCCTTCAAAGAAGTGCTGGTGAGGGGTGGCAGGGGAGAGGAGGTGCGCTGCATTGAGATGCTCAGCCAAGGCCCCACCTGTGCCTGTTCAGGTGAATGTTAAACATCGTATGGCATTATTTAAAAGAGAAGGTAATTGTTTCTGATGCCCTGACTGTCTGTAGGACATTGTTGAGTCCAAGTTGACTTGTGTTTCACCTACAAATTACAATGACTACACCTCACAGTAAAGCACTTTGAGATGTCTTCTGATGTATATATTTGAGTGAAACAATTATTATTGCTACCCAGTCATTCAAAGTGTTTAATAATAATACTAATCCTTCCATTTGATATAGTGCTGTTGCAAAGCGTTTCACAGAATATACTGAAAATTGAATTGACTATATATTTTGTGGGTGAAAACACGGCAGCCAATTGTATGCAACAGAGTCCCGTAAATAGTCGTAGATTGAGTGACCACATTTTTGTTTGAGGAAATATTACCCTCAAAAAGCAATCCGTCAATCAACTAACAAACCGAGTTCTGACATACTGTTAGATAAACAGAGGTGTGTGGAGTAAGGAAACTTGCCTAAGGTTTAGCTCCACCTGATAATCGAACCTGGGTCCTCTCGCTTGCAAGACGAGTTGTGTGACTAATACATTACAGGACTCCATAGTTTTCATAACAAATCTTTCCTTTCACAGTCGATGGGCAAATCGAAGTGCCACAGCCCAACGAAGAAAAGATCGTCTGAGGCAACATTCAGAGCATCTTGGACTGGATAACGACCTGAAAGAGGTACATAGTGACTCTGGCTATTCTCAGGTTCATAGTCGACAAAGGAAAGGCTTGTGTCTTTGAGGGCAGGACTGTGGAGAATTCAGCTTACTGCGGTTTACTATGTTCTTCCCCTCTCTTTCACCTTCCCTCTCTCTACTGTTCTTTGAGCTGAACTCATAGTAGACATTTCACCAACTTAAATTTGTTTTTAAATCAAGCTTTTCTGGCATCTGTAAATTTGAATGTTTGAGATGAGGATATAAATGCAAGTGCCTGTGTACGCTTTTACCATATTCAGTGGCACTCACTTTCATCTCATTCCGAGATTTGTTTTTAACCCAACATTTTACCAAGTTTGATGCAAGAGAAGATCAAATTCAATAATGATATGATTATATTATGCAGTATGAGCTCAGTGAAATATGAAATGACCTCTGCAGTGAATGTAAACTGCACATTTCAGAGAATATGTGAAAGAGGATTTCAGTGCATGACAGCTTTAATGCACCAACTTGTTTGGAGGTTGGTTTTCCAGTGCACTGTAAGCCAGGGCTTGAAAATGCCACTCCCTCACTCTCAACATTAATCATATCTTGCTCAAAGGTAAGAGAATGTAAAGAGAGTGATACAACTTAATCTCAGCGTGTGTATAATATAACAATATAACAAGCAGCAGTATTACATGCAAAGCACAACATCATTTTTGTGAGCGAGTGGCATTTTCTCTGGCGAATAATGTTGCTATTTAGACAAAGAAAGGCTTTGGCAACTGACCCGCAGTGATCGTGCACCTTTGATCATCTCACACAGCCTGTGTTTAAATCTAAGAATTGTTAACCCTGTCCATTTCATTGTTCCCATTGGTGAAATTAAATTGTTTGATGATGAAGGTTTGCTTTTGAATTCGGTTTACCTCAAATCGACGTTTTCAGTCTTTGTCCAGGACAAAGACTTTAATTGCCAATTAAAGTCAACCAGCGCTGGCGCCTTCTGAGTTACTTTTAGAAACGAGTGTAAAACTCCACTTTGCAATTTTCCAACCACTGCCAAATTATTTTGCTTCAATTTCCAGATTATAATATTGAAATTAACCAAAGTCTGGGGATATGTGACTGAAGTGATTGCTTTTGAGGGAGCTGGCATGGAGACGATGAACTGATAGTTCTTCTTCTGTGCCATAAATTTCTTTTGTTTTGTGATTTTAATATCTTCACCTCCTTTCAGTATCAGATTGTCCTCTGTCTCTGGTAGCATTTCAATTTGACCCTATTTTTGTAAGCCTCTGCTGATAAAAAGTTAAAACATTTCAACATTGAATTTCCACCTGGTCCAGATTTATTATATTCAGGGAGAGCTCAGAATTTGGCAAGTTGTTAAAATGCAGCCTTTGTTTTGAAGCAGGTTTTCTTTAATATCTTTTAAGACCTGAAGTTATTAAATTGAGTCTGCTTGTTCGGGTGGAGTTATGATCCCATTGGTACTATTTGAAAAAGAGAATTGCCTCCCAAATGTAGTCGCAGACCTTTACTCCACTAGACTTTACAGTAAATCCTGCAAAGGGTTTTCAGACATCCTCCCGATGTGAAACGTGCTATTTCAGATGTAAGAATCATCATTATTTTATTATGATTTAGTAAACTGTATTGGAAGATAAAACTGAATCGAATAATGTGCAAAACTATGGGCGCTGCACATTTACTATAAATCCAGTAAATGGAGACAACCCAGTGGGTATTTCTCCCCAAATGTTTGTTGAACTCAAGCTGCCCGGCGTGACAACCGCAAGATCACAGAAGCTCCGATTAAAATTAGTTTTATGTTTCAGCGAGGTGTGTAAATAATAATCCTTGTGTTTGAAATAGCATCTTATCACATTGTCAAGACGTCGGAAGCGCTTCACAGGATATATATTGTGAAGTATTTTGTAGACGAAATAGCCCGTTTGCACACAGCAAAGTCCTACCAACAGCCATAGAGCGAGTTACCAATTTTATCTGGGGGAATGTTGGGGAGGATTAGCTGGAGAAACTCCTTTCTCTTTTCAAGTAGTGTCACAGGATCTATAATGCTTTTTTGAACAGGCAACTGAGACCTTGGTTTATTCTCTCATCTGAACGATGGCACCTCTGACAGTGCCACATTCCTGCAGTACTGCATTGGAGTGTCTACTTAGATTCTGCGATTCCAAGCCCCAACATGAGGGCTTGAACCCACAACCTTGTAACTCAGAGGTTACCACTGCACCAGACTGACAGCAGAATGATCCACTGATACGATGTGTCTATATTTGCTCTGCTTGTCGCAAGTTTCTACTCTCAATCACTTTGGATGGTCAGCGCCTCTCGAAGCTCTGTTTTTAAGCCCCTTTCAGTCTTGGCCTTGCAAATGTTGTGTGTGAATCAATCAATCAATCAATCAATCAATCAATCAATCAAAACTTACATTTATAGAGCACCTTTCACATCGGGAGGACATCCCAAGGCACTATACAGTCAGGTAGTGACCAGAGCAGTGGGGGAAGGAGTGGGAAGGGGAAGGAGAGTAGGAAAAATTGACTGTATATTTGTGGGTGAAATACAATTAACAAGATCTTCACTGTAACTTTGCAACACTTCAAAATGAGTTGAAATCCATCAGGTTTCAAAACCCAACCTTCACCACCGTTTCTGATTATTTGGGAATATTTTTTATTCTTTTCTTGTCTGTTCTTTTACTTTCTCGTTTCTTTCCTTTTTTTCCCTCCCCACCCCCTGCGGCTTCCTGTGCATGCTCATTTGCTTTCTGACTCTCTCTCGGTGTGCATCTGGCCGGCTCAGCCAAGGCAGGGACTCCTACTCCAGCAGAACTCTATGGTATTCTGGGAGTGGGATCAGGGCCCACCCCCACCCATGCGACCTCCCAAAAAATCGTTCTCTGAGTGCTCTCTGGTATGTTGTGTGAGAAACGTATCTAAAGGAGTGCAGAAAGAGGCTGCCACATTTCACTGCTTTGTTTCACGGTTTCGGGCTGTTTTATGTGTCGAATGATCACAAACAAGTTCTGTATTTACTCAAAAGTGATCTGGAAGTGTCCACTATTGTCACCTCAAAACCTCTCAGAGAGACTTTTTCATTAATTTTTTTGACCAACGCTGTTCCTCAGTCCGTGGTCCTACCGGCTTGCGTTGACTTGATGACGGATGAAAAAGTCCGGTGAAAACACTGATGTGTCCTGGTTCTGCTCTAACCCCACAAGCCTACTTCAAAATGCTAAACTCTCAAGGAAGTTTGACTTATTTCACTCACACTCACTTATGTTCATATCACTCAGTCTGACATAGCCATCGCACAGAATGCTAGGACAGTGGCTACAGTTTGCGTGTTTTATAATTGCATCCATCCCTTTGTCGACCAATAGTTGTTTTTGTGAAAGTTATGGTCAGACGTCTCAACAACGGAATAACATTATATCAAATCAAGAATATCATTGCATTTCATAAAGCGCCTTATCACGTCCTCTAAACATCCCAAAACACTTCATAGAATATACTGTAAAGTGAATTGACTGTATTTTGTGGGCAAAACACTGCAGCCAATTGTTCACAGCAGTGTCCCACAAACAGTCGTAGATTGTTAGGTAACCCTAGGTGTGTAGAAGGAAGGGAACTCACCTAAGGTTTTTGTCCCACCAGTGTATTGAACTTGCATCTTCTCACTTGCAAAGTGAGAGTGTTAACCAATATGCCTCGGGTCTCCCATCTATTCACTTCAGCCTTGCAGCACAGAGCCACTACCTTGTATTGGCTCGGTAGCACAATATAAATGTAGTTGTTGTTGATGGTGATGCCCCAAAGGGGAAAAATTGGTTCCAAATACCAACAACAATAACAAAATTACCTTTGTATAGAGCCTTTCACATCCACTCTACTTCTCAAAGGCACCATTTGAACGTGTCAATAATAAAGCTGTTTATCAGATTAATCTGTAAGGCCTTGGGCTTCTGTTCCATAACACACACAATATTTTGTATAAGATTAGTTGCAGGTTAAAATGTTGTCTTATATACGTTTGCTCTGGTTAGCAGAAATACATCCAAGAAGCCCGCAGTTTTGGAAAGAGCCTTAGGCAGCCGAAGCTGTCAGATCTGTCACCTGCTGTCATCGCACAAACCAATTGGAAATTTGTTGAAGGCCTGCTGAAAGAATGTCGATTGAAGGTAACTTTTTGTTTCACGAGGAGCGGTAGAAAATAAATTGATTTTTTTTCTCTTTCCCATTTTAATAACAATAATAATAATCCTTGCATTTGGTATAAGGTCTTGTCACATCAGTGAAACATCTCAAAGCACTTATTATAGTTTACTACAAAGCGGAGTGACTGTATTTTGTGGGTGAATCCGGCAGCCAGTTGCATACAGTATTGCTCCACAAATATCCATGGAAATCATGACCAATTTTATTTACTGGTTTTATTAGCCAGGATACTGGGAGAAATTCCCTTCTTTTTTCAAAAAGTGCCATAGGAACTTTAACGTCCACCTGTACAGGCTGGCAGGCTCGGTTTAACATCTCATCTGAAAGATGGCACCTCCGACAATATAATGCTTCCCCAGCATTGCATTGAATTGTCAGCTTAGACTATGTGATTCCAAGTTCCGACGTGGAGCTTGAACCCACAGCCTTTGTGGGTGAAAGTGAGCCAAGCTGGCAGATAGTACAATATATGTTGGACAACAAAATAGATGCTAAATCTTACCAAATGCTCATCTATCTGTAAATCCTAAAGGTTGATTTTCCTCCACATTTCTCCCCTCTTTTGTGAACCTGTTATCATCAGTAATATTCCTTGCACTTGATATAATGCCTTATCATATCTTCGGGATGTTTCAAAATGCTTCACAGAATATACTGTAACATGAATTGACTGTATATTTGTGGGCAAAGCGCAGCAGCAAATTGCACACAGAGATGTCCCACAAACAATTGTGGATTGAGTGATCAGTTTATCATTTTTTTAAGGAATTTTTAACCGCGGATCCGCCAATCAACTAACAACCCGGTTCTCACTTATTGCTAGGTAAACAGAGGCATGTAGAGTAAGGAAACTTGCCCAACGTTTTGCCCAGCCAGGAATCAAACCCAGGTCTCTTGCTTGCGAGGCAAGTGTTCTTAAGCTACGGGATTCCATATCGCTGTTTTTGCTGAGCACAAATCATGGCCAAATTCACATCTGAAACTCAGCAGTGAATGATAGATGAGAGACTGAAATCCTGGGACAATATTTAAACCTATCTCCCCTCACACCCCCTCACAACGTGGTACCATTTAACTCTTGTGTGTCAGCCAGAAGGCCAAGAGGAGGGAGATTTAATTGTACATAAACTGAGTAATTTTGACACCCCAATCCACTCTTGTTTCATTTTCAGTGTTATTCAGGTTTACAAAGTGATTTTTTTTCTTCTAACCCGTTCCTCCGTAGAACTATTCAGTGTTCATTGTAAATAAACAGCAGCATTTGGGACTGGAATGCCCATTCACATGTGTTCTCTTGCAGACTAAGCGGATGTTGGTGGAAAAAATGGGGCATGAGGCAGTGGAGCTGGGGCATGGGGAGGCCAACATTACAGGCCTGGAGGAGAACACACTCATAGCCAGTCTGTGTGACCTCCTAGAGAGGATTTGGAGTCACGGACTGCAGGTCAAGCAGGTAAACCAGTGGTGAACATCCTTTCAGGTTGGCCAACAAAATATATTTTTTCAATTGAAACTTAATTTGTTTCATAAACTAGATTAGCGCAAACGTTCAGCTGTCCAATTCTTGATAGCTTTGTGGGTCTGTGGGTCATGGGTTGGCTACTACAGGCAAACACCACTCAGACATGTTGCACAGCCAATTTCAATCAATCAATCAATCAATCAACCAACCAATCAATCAATCGTCTTGCACAAGGCAATTCCAATTGTAAGCAAAACAACTCCTTAGCTCTTCCTTTCTTTCTCCTTTATTCCAGGGAAAGTCTGCATTGTGGTCTCACCTGATTCATTTTCAGGAGAGTGAGGAGAAACGGGAGGTAGTAGCAGAATCTCCAGGTAGGCTACTTGTTCTTCACGTTGTCTTTGAGCAGCAACATCTGATGTGTGAATCTCTGTGCTTCAGAGTTAGGCGGACTTCAGGTTGCTCGGCTACTCGCATCACTCAGTGATGTTACTCCACCCGCTGAATAATGCGGCCATAAAGACACATTAGTCAGCCCTGAGGAGGGGGACCCGAGGAGGGGAGAGTCCAATGAGGTCATGTGCTCTGCATGTGTATAAAATCACGGTGAAGCTTGTGAGGAACTGCTCAGATCACTGTTGATATTACTTCCTGTATTGTGCGAGTCTGCGTAGGGGGCACCGCAAACATCACTTCCTGTGTACTGCACACGGGGCCCTGTGCACAGGAATCACTGACACCAATGCCTCGGGATGTCCTCCTAACATGGAAGGCAGAAATGCACTTGTTTTTTGTATTTCGTATGGCAAGAGCAGCACTGGGGATGTGATGTTAGCGTTATGTACTGGGAAGTATGTTGTAACGTGCAAGGACCTGATATCAGTGGAGACTTGCTGACAACACCATCAACACCAAATTGTATTTATATAGCGTTATTCGCATTGCGAGAGCTGAAAATGAAAGAGGCTGAAAATGAAAGTTGACCTGATGTGAAACTTGCCCATTTGTCTGTACCTCACTGAAAACACGGCCAATGAGACATCGAACTCAGGCAACCTCGTGAGAGTAAGGTATCCCAGCATAGAAATATCTGCATTATAAATGTATATATGGAAAACACAGATCATAGAATTACACAGCTCAGAAGGAGGCCATTCGGCCCATCATGCCTGTGCCGGGTCTTTGAAAAGAGTTGTCCAAATCAATCTCACTCCCTCTACAACTTATAATTCAACACTGTCCTAACTTGTCACTACCCGTTAAGTCATCCCACTGTTAATTTCCCAGCCGCATTTATTTGTGCATTTATACATCTGCCGCACTTGCCACTCCTGATAACTCGTCATTGAGCCCCTTTTCCCTTGGCGAGCATTTTACTTAGGAGGTGAAACTAGATTGCAATCACTCTGGTGGTTTATGTCCTCACCTACAAAACAAGACTCCTATGTTTGCAGTGAACAGTATTGAGTCTTACAGCCAATAGACTCTGTGTTTGGTGGATGTTGCCACTGGAGAATGGTTTGAGGAGTCTCCACATTGTCGACTCCGTTATGTTTGCAGGTGGAAATGGCCTGGAGCGTCGGAGATCGGAGTCTGGGTTGAACCTGCCATCCCTCAGAGTGTCCCTCATCCAAGACATGAGGTATGTTCAACCGGAACGCTGAAGGGAATGATGCTGTGAACAAGGACCATGAGCGGAGTAATGCACCCAGTAGCTCCGGTCCAGTCACAGTACTACAGCAACAGATTGGATTTGAGAAGTCACAACTTCGTTGACCAATCTGCGTACAGGTGGAAACGGACTGTAGCATCTGTGGAGTCCTGTAGCTCATGGTTAGAGCAGTATCTCACAAACTAGAGACCCGGGTTCGATTGCCGGGCAGAGTGAAACCTTTGAGCAAGTTTCCTTACTCCACACGCCGCTGTTTACATTCGCCACATTGTCAGGTGTAACATTGTCAAAGGAACCCAGTTGGTAGTTGATTGAGGGATCACTTTTCTGGCAGTTAAATAACCTCTTAAAAGAGAAGAATTTGATCACCCGATCCACGACTGTTTGTGGGACACCGCTGTGAGCAATTGGCTGCTGCGTTTCGTCCACAAAAATTATACAGTCAACTCACTGTACATTATATTATGTCATGTGCTTTGAGAAGTCTCGAAGATGTGATAAGGAGCTATCTCAAATGCAAGGATTATTATTATTATTATTTACATGGAATGGTTAGTACACCCGGATTCGATTCCTGACAGGGTGAAAACATTCTTTCCTAGTGGTAGACAGTTGATTGGGAGATTGCTTTCCGTGGGGTGGGGGAAAATAATCTCTCCACCCCACCACCGCAAAAACTAAAATTGGTCACCGAATCTGACTGTTTGTGGGACACTGCTGTGTGCAATTGGCTACTGTGTTTCACCAACAAATATACAATCAATTCACTAGGAAATTGTAAGAATGTGGGGAATGAGTGAGGGAGTGGGTCTGACAGGGTAGCTCTTCCAAAGAGCCAACGCAGACACGATGGGCTGAATGGCTTCCTTAATATTCTAAAAAGCGCTTTGAGACGTCGATAAGATGTGGAAAGCATTATATAAATGTAAGGATTATTATTATTATATTATATAATTCACGGTCAGTGACTGGTTCCACTTCAGCGTTTGGTGGTATGATGGAATAGTGTTAGCTCTCCACAGTGCTGCACACTCTCAGCCCAGCTCACATGAGACTTGAACCACAAAATTCTGACTTCGAGACAGCAGTGTAGACCTTGAACCCACAACCTTCTGACCCGGAGAACAGGAGTGCGCCAAGATAGGATTCTTGCATTTTTAAATTCATTGAGATGGATTTCATATTAATGTGATCAACATCAATATTTCAAATGCAGGATTATTCAGTGACAACTGTGAACGGCATAATTTCTGATGTTGTCTTTCACCTCTGCTGCACAGCTGTCCCAGGATATGAAGGTTACTCTGCCAGTGGGTGTCAGCTACATTTAATTAAATCCCAAAAGGGAAAACTCATTAAACTCTGAACAGTCTAGCAGAGAATTGTTTGCTGCACTAACCTCTGGCAGAGTTGGGCCACACGCACAGACAGCCTGTGTTAGTGAGCTTTATAAATAATTCACCCAGTCGCCAAACTTGTGTGTCGCCTGTTTTTTTTTAATGAACATTTAAAGATTGATGGTAGCAATTAGTAATAATAATAATACTTTGTGTTTAATATAATGCATTATGTCCTTGAGATGTGAAAAAAATTGTTTGTGTCATAATGTAACCTAGAATGAATTGGAATTGGGACAGAGTGGGAGCAGTGAGAGAAAGAAGGACACATTTTTTGTTTGACGTTTGCCTACGTTTCATGGCCTCTGCTGTTGCTGTAAGCATATTGTTACCAGGCTGATTTTAGTGCCACTCAAGGCTGATTTTTGATTTGGGTTCTTCGCTGCTAAGCTGTTGGCTGCAGTGCTTTTGAGCGCTAAGACTCTGCCAGGTAAATCAGCGGAGTCTGAATCTAGGTCATCTCCCCAGCTGCAGGTGACACAACGACAGATCCAGGACAGAACTATAGCCTCTACAGCATTGCTGGCTGCAAATACAGTTCCATTGGAGCCAGTCCAACTGCTTCTTTTATTCACAGTATAAACATTTTGATAAAATGCACAAATGGTCTTGTTTAGTATATATATTTTCTATAGTGTGTATATATATTCATATATATTAGGAATTATATAAAATCCCTAAAAATATTGGTCATTTCAATCTGACTGTTTGTGGGACACGCTGTGCACATTTTGGCTGCTTTTCACCCATATACAGTCAATTCACTTTATAGTATATTCTGTAAAGCTCTTTAAGACATCTAAAAGATGTGAAAAGCGTTATATCAAATGCAAGGATTATTATATACACAGTGAGCATGTATATAAATTTTTAACTGTATGTATATATAGTATATGTAGACATATGTAATATCTATATTTGAAGTGTGGGTGCATATGTACATACACACATAAATAAGTATTACACCCAAACACATTTAAACTGTGTCAGCTTGGTTCAGTGCTAGCACACTTGCTCTTAGTCACAGGCTTGTGGGTTCAAATGCCATATCGTTGAAATCTCACATAGTCTAAGATGATACTCCATTGCGGTACTGGGGATATTACATTGTCAGAGGTGCCTTCCTTTGGATGATAAATTTAACGGAGGTCCCGACTGTCTGTTCAGATGGACATTAAAGATCCTGTGACACTGTTCAAATAGAGAAGGGAATTTCTCCCAGTGTCCTGGCCACCAATCGCCCAAATAAAATTGGTCACTCATTTCATGGCTGTTTGTGGGACATTGCTGTGTCCCACTTTTGCCTACAAATGCACAGTCACTTAATTGCATGGCAAATCCTTCCAACGTAAAAAGCGCAAAACCAAATGCCGAGATTATTATCATTATGCGATGGGTATCATCAGATAATATATATCAGATCTATACATATCAGTCAATGTTAGGAAAACAAACCAATAATAATAATCCTCGCATTTCATAAAGCGGTTGTTGAGACGTCTCAAAGCGCTTCACAAAATCTATTGTAAAATAGATTGACTGTATTGTGTGGGTGTATCAGGCAATTGCGCACAGCAATTTAAGTCCTTTTTCTCCAGTCCTTTTAAAGTGTCTTTAACTGTAACTAACAATGAAATGTTAATGACCCCAATTTTGAGCTAGCACATTATCCTCTTTAGCTACTCTTTCACACCTTCTTGTGGTCAGTTATAGAATAATATTGGAAGAGCATGGACATAGATTGCCTATAATAATAATAATCCTTGCATTTTGATATAGTGCTTTTCACATCTTATCGACGTCTCAAAGCGCTTCACAGAATATACTGTAAAGTGAATTGACTGTATATTTGTGGGTACAATACGGCAGCCAACTGCACACAGCAGCGTCCCACAAACAATCATGGATTGAAATGACCCAATTTTATTATTGTGTTTTTTGGGGAGGGATTATTATTAGTACATAGGTATAGAATGCACCATTAAGGGGGGGTAATGATTTTATGAAGCATGTGAGGGAGAATATTCATAATAATAATCGAATAACATGTGTGGCTCTCCTTTCTAGGCACGCCCAGAATATGAGTGAGATAAAGACTGATGTTGGCCGTGCTCGGGCCTGGATCAGGTTGTCCTTAGAGAAGAAAGTTCTCTCTCAGCATCTGAAGCAGCTCATGTTCAACCATAGCCTCATCAAGTAAGTGCGGGGACCTCCGCACATTGTTTATCCTCTTTTACCCTACGCTAACTCTCTGTTCGCCCGACTTCCCAACTCTTCCCTCCACCAACAGTAGGTTATTCAGAACTCTGAAGCTTGTGTCCTCTCCCGCCTTAAGCTCTGTGAGTTGATCACCCCGAATATCCTCGACCGGCTCCCTCTCCCCCCCCCCCCCCCCCCCCCCCCCCAGAAGATACAGTTCAAGATTCTTATTCTCACTTTCAAAACTCTCCTGGTGTTAAGTACCCTGGTGAAGAAACAATTCCATTTATTGTCCTAAAATTGTAATTTATTACAATTGTAATGTATATATATATATTCTGGGATTCCCAAGGCTTGGCTCTTGCCAAATTGCATCCAAACTCTTGGGGACTCCAAGAAACAGAATGTGTTTCTCTGGGATGGAGTGAGGAACTGCTGAAAAGGCAAGTGAAAACCACAAATATGTGGAGCCCTTACTTTCTTAGTTTGAAGAGCTAAGACTCTGCGAGTGTCAAGAGCACTGGCTGATCAGATTGGAGTGAGTGGGACAGCATTGCTGTGGGAGGGCAGCCTGATGGTCCAGTGTCCCTTTGTTTTGACAGGAAACTGTACAAGCGATACGCCTTTCTGCGCTGTGAGGAGGAGAAGGAGCAATTTCTTTACCACCTCCTCTCCCTCAACGCCGTGGATTATTTCTGCTTCACCAGTGTCTTCACCACCATCAGTAAGTCTTTCCTCGTCCCTTTTCCTCATAACGTGCCTTTTGTCCATCCTCCCCCAAACAGGCCTTGGCGTGCTCCACAATGACAGATTTTTGAGCTGGGGAACAGGATGTAGAAAGAGACACAAATGGGGTACAGATTTTATTTTTAAAAGAGCAAATGAATTTGAGCTTCCTCAATAGATCAGAGGGCTGAATCATATTGTGAAGTCATTGTGAATCACCCGAATCACAGTCACACTAGCCTGGATGTGTGTGTTTGTTTTTAACAAACACCTGGGGTATTCTTCGCCAGGACAGCGGGAGAAATTCCCTTCTCGATTCAAACACTGCCGTGAGAGATCTTAATTAATGTCCACCCGAACAAGCAGATGGGTCCTCAATTTCATGTCGGATCCCAAGGACGACACAACAACAACAACAACAAATTACATTTATAGAGCGCCTTTCATGTCGGGAGGACGTCCCAAGGCGCTGCACAGGAGGCGTGTGACCCGAGCTGAAAGGGGAGTGTTTGGGAAGGGGTGAAACACAAAGGGGAGGTAAAAGAGACACCTCTGACAGTGCAGGATACTCCCCCCAGAGTTGCACTGGTGTGTCAGCCTAGACTCTGAGCTTGTTGACCCCAATCAAAGTAAATGTCAAATGCAAATTTGCACCCGAAACATCCAGTTTTTGCTGCTAAGCAGCCGTTAATTACCGCTGGGGCCTGAACAATATTTGTGACATTTGTAGCAATGAGATCCTTGCAAGGAGTGCCCTGGGTTTAAAGTACTGTAACTACCTTCTGAGGTTCTGTTTTATAATTAGTGCTTTTCCGTCTCCTCACACAGTCACCTTCAAGAGTTTAGAAAAAGTCTATAAAACTTTTGTCTTCAGGGAGTAAGGGGGTCTCCACGAGCAATGAGCAGTGTTTTCCCCAACTCCAGACTTCCCATCATCCAACTCTCAAGTCCAGTAGCCTCTGGACACAGGCCATCCCATTGCATGATAAACAGAGCCTGCTGATGTGAGGCGTGGTTCAGTCGCTCACTCTCTTGTCTTTGAGTCAGAAGGTTGTAGATTCAAGTTGCACGTCTGGACAGTGGTGTGAAGTACACCCTCTGCTTGTGTAGAGCATTCATATTATACTCATTATTCTGCATTGATCTAAATTTAAAAGCTATAGGGAGAGTCAGGCAGTGCCATCACTTAGAGTCCAGTGTCCCTTTCTATTCTAATATTCATCCTTGTATCCACCATCCCACCCCCTCCGGCAGCTTGATTTAATTGTGATTTCTATTGTTTCCTGTAGTGATACCGTACCGGGCTGTAATTATACCCATCAAAAAGCTCAGCAACTCGATTACAACCTCTAACCCTTGGATCTGTGTCTCGGGGGAGCTCGGGGACACTGGGGTCATGCAAATCCTGAAGAACATCTTGGAAATGGCCTTTGAGGTTTGTAGAGCAGAAACATCACCCCAACATCACTAATTGTGTTTGCGAGTATGAACACTTTTCAGCCTATTTGCATTGCTGCAGAAAAGCACACCCCAACTGCTGTTTCTCAGTCTCCGTAGTTTCAACTTGTTCCATGCCTCTGTGCCTTGTTCTACTTCTTACTGTTGCTTACGTGAGTTGTCAATCTACTGGTGCACATTCCACATGCTTGAGATTTCTCTACTCACACACTGCCCATCACTCTCTTTCCCATCATCCAATTTATCCAGATTTTTACCCCCTTCTTCCTTTTTTCCCCCTTCTCTTCTTTATTCTCGTATTTATTCAATCAATTTAATATTACGTTCTTTCTATCATGTCTACCCATCGCGGGTGGAGCGCTGACTGTGTTGGTTTTAGGGGTTTGATATAGTTGGGATTGAAGAAAATAAAGTGATTTTTTTTTGGAAGTGTTTTCAGTTTGACATTTTGTTTGAAATTTGTTCCCTTTTTGCCTCATTTTCCTCTCGCCTCATTCGATGAACTTTTCAGAGCCAGAGACCTGCTTCTCAGCCATTACCAACTCTATCTTAGACCATTAATAAGTTGTACCACAAGATCCCTTTGTTTTGTCTGGTTGTCTGTCTGTCTCTTAGTCGGGTTGCCTGCCTTTCTGTCAATGCTCTTTCAACTCTCTTATCAATCTTTTTTCTGCCTCAGTATATTTCTTCTTGTGTCTATCATTAGTCTTGCTGATAGAGACTCTAGTTGAACCTGCTTCTCTCTGTGTTTCTCTGAGTATCTCGCTCATTTTCTCCGCACCACCCCCATTCCCTTTCTCTTTCTCCCCCTGCGCTCTTCTTCCATTCAGCATGGTTGATAGCCGAAGGTAATGTGTGGGGGGAATGGTAATTTAGACGTGTGGTGTGTACTGCCCTCCTGTGGTGGCTGTGACATAATGTGCTCTTTTCAGAGTTGTTCAAAAGATTCTGCAAAAACAGGAAAAATAACATCTCCTAACAGATAGAATAAGGGCACCCCACTGAGATCTGTCAGCACTCAATGGTAACTCACAAAGTTTCTCTGTTCTCAGTTGTGCTGCTGCAAAAAAAAAGACGGAATGCAATTCCTGATATTTTCAAACAAAAACACAAGTTGCTGGGGAAACTCAGCAGATCAAACAGCATCCATGGAGAAAGGAAAAACTTCCTGATATTTTATGTTTTTTATATTAAATTGTATCCTCCTTTCAGATGGTGTGAAAGAGCTCCCATCTCTTCAACAAATTTCACACCATCTGATAGGAGAAAACAATTTTATATATAGAGAGAACATATAACAAAACATAGTCCATCTACCAGCAGTGGACACAAGGTGGAGAAAGAAGATTTAACGATATTGACCAAAGGCACAGTCAAAGAAACAACAACAACAACAAAATTACATTTATAGAGCGCCTTTCACGTTGGGAGGACGTCCCAAGGCGCTGAACAATCAGGTCAGGACCCGAGCCGGGGGTGGGAGGGCGGGAGAAACATGTTTGGGAGCTTCTGAAGGCAGGTAGAGAGGCAACAAAGTAAAACAATTTTGAAAGCAATCCAACAATCAACTAACACAGTGTTTCTACTGATTGCTGGATAAACAGAGGCGTGGAGAGTAAGGAAACTTGCTCAGCGTTTTGCCCTGGCCGGGAATAGAACTCAGGTGTCTCACTTGCGAGGCGAGTGGTTTAACCACTGAGCTACAGGACTCCACTGTTTTGAGGAAAGATTTCCTCTTTGATGCAGGGTTTTGCCACACTTCACAAGACTGTAGAGCGGTTCAGATGAAGATGGCTCATCCGCCCATTTCATCTCAATCATCCAGAAAACCCACCCGGCTGTCACTTATTATAGCAACAAGCTGTTTCCCAAAGAGTTCTCACCATAAACGCCCTTCCCGGTGACCCTTTCTAGTAATCTGATTCAGCTATGATTTATCCTCTGTAAGGAAATGCTTCCTGGTGACTTGTCCTGCTGTTTCCCTATATAACCCTGAATGTTGTATTATCTGAAAGTATCATTCTGAGTTAACTTCACTCCTGTTTGGAACAGGAGGTTGGAGATGGGGTGTTAACTGGACAGCAGAGATGGGTCTAGGGAAGGTTTTTGAGGATGGGGGTGATGACAGTTCTTGTTAGGGGGGTGGGAACAATACCAGTGGATAAGGAGAGGTGTAACCGTGAAGGAATATGTAAAAAATACAAAGGGAAGACAGGGATTGAAAGGCAGAGGAGTATCTGAGAGGCTGCTGTTTGCTGTATCTCATTCCTGGATCTCTCATGTTTGTTCTAGTGCCAGAACCTGGGGAAGCTGACCACTGTTCAGATCGGCCATGACAACGCAGGCTTTTTGGCCAAGTGGCTGGTAGACTGTGTGATCGTCAGGAATGAAATTACTGGCCACACGTACAAGTAAGTTGTTTGGACAAAGCGTTTCTGGATCCTTGTTGCACGGCTAGGAAGTCCTGATGACCCTGTTGTGTCCATCATGAAACAGCTGCCACCTCCTACGAGATTGTGTCAGTGCCACAATCCGGACAGTTATGACTTACGTGTGTCCAAAGTTCTCATACTACAGTAAAACACATGTCTTATCATTATCGTATAAGGGCTAATGGCACATGTTTCAGTCAGTGAGGGGGAGGGGATTAGTGTGTGGGGAAGGGGGGTCCACAGGAGGCAGAAGGGGTGAAGGTTTTGAGTGGGGAGGGGCAGGGGGAGAGGGTGCTGTGTGCTGGGTTTACAGTGAGGCAGAGGGGGAGAGAGTAGTGTGAGGGGAGGTGTTAGAGCAGGCGTGGATTATAACCAGGTGTAGATTGGAATAACAAGGACAACAACAATTTAAATTTATAAAGCGCCTTTCACGTCGGGAGAACGTCCCAAGGCGCTGCACAGGAGGCGTGTGACCCGAACTGGGAGGGGAGTGTTCGGGAGGGGGTGAAACATGTAGGGGAGGTCGAAAAGTTCGGGGGGGAACAAAAGGCATGGTCGAAGAGGAAAGTCTTCAAACCGGCCTTGAAAGAGGAAAGGGAAGAAACAAGGCGGAGGGATTGGGGGATGGAATTCCACAGGGTGGGAGCGGAGAAACTGAATGCCCGGCCTCCGATGGTGGGGCGGTTCGGGTGGGGGGCTTGGAGCAGGCCAATTCCTGCTGAACGGAGGATCCGGGTGGGCTTGTAGGGGGAGAGTAAATCGGTTAAATAGGGTGGGGCAAGGCCGTAAGGCCTTGCCCCACTGTAAGGCCTTGAAGGTGAGGACGAGGATCTTGAACTTGATCCTCTGGAGGATGGGGAGCCAGTGGAGACGGGCGAGGGTGGGGGTTATGTGGTCGCAGAGGCGGGTGCGGGATAGTACACGGGTTGCAGAGTTTTGGATGACCTGCAGCCTGTGAATGGAGGAACTGGGGAGGCCGACGAGGAGAGATTTTCCTTATTGTTCTTCGTCAATGGGAAAAAAAAAGGTTTGCCTTTTTATAAAATAAAACCGTTCGTGTTGTGTGTGCTGCCAGGTTCCCCTGTGGCAGGTGGCTCGGGAAGGGAGTGGATGACGGCAGTTTGGAGAGAATTCTCGTGGGAGAGCTGTTAACACCGGTGGTGGAGGAGGATCTCAGCAAGCAGTGCCGAACGCCCCCTCAGCAGCGCTCCCCAACGACTGCACGGAGGCTCAGTGTGACCTTGCTGGCAGGGAAGGCCACCAGTGAGTCTCAGCATTTTATGGGTTGATCGCTTACGTTGACCAATAATAATAAGAACAACAATAATAATCCTTGCATTTGATATAGCGCATTTCACATCTCCTATACATCTCAAAACACTTCACAGAGTAAACTGTAAAGTGAATTGACTGTATATTTATGGGCGAAACGCGGCAGCCAATTGTGCACAGTAGTGTCCCACAAACAGTCGTGGATTGAAATGATCAATTTATTCTTGTTTTTTTTGGAGGGATTATGATCAGGGGTGTGGAGTAAGAAAAATTGCCCCAGGTTTTGCCCTGTCTGAAATTGAACCCATGTCTCTCGCTTGCAAGGCGAGTGCTCTAACAATTGAGAACGACAGGACTCCACATGTTGGCATCACAAGGGAGCTTGGAACACAGCCTTGCTTCATTCCTGCGTGGGGCTGTTCATCACAATGTTCATCTCACCAAGTTCCCTCCCTGCACAAGTCACGCATGCTAAAACATTCACGTGAATTTGTTTCAGATTCCAAACCGTTTGTCCTCCATTTTCCAACCAAAGTATGTAAAGTTTAAAAACAAGATCCAAGTCACACATCACACATCACAGTTTGGAGGGTCCCCCATCACTGGGCACCTTTCTTTGTGTTGATAAGGAATCCCTGAGCCTTGCAGCACAGCGCCAGAACATCCAGTCACTGCATGGTCAATGTTGCCACCATCGGCGGTTGAACCTTCAGCCTCCCTCTTCCTCTCTCCCTGGCTCAGTCAAGACTCCGACACTGTCAAGCTCTTCGGGAATGCAACCCCCCGTGTAGGGTTATATAAATGCAAGTTGTTGTTGTCGATCCAGGTTTCCTTTTGTGAAGTGCTTTGAGACGTCTCAATCACATGATAAGGCGCTATGCAAGGATGATTATATTATTATACCCCAATAGTTTACTCAAGCTTATATGAATTCTTTCACTGTTCCTAATAGCACATTGCATAATACAACTGCTGTGTGTGTGGAAAAAGTAGATACAATACTGTCTTTCTCTGGGTTTTAACACAGACTGCCATCTGCCCCCTGCCCCTGGTTGATTTGTTTTTCCTCTGACAGAGCCCAATGCAGGACAGATCCAGGAAGTAATTGGGGAATCTATCAACAACATTGTGAAACACTTCCATAAACCAGAGAAAGAGGTAGGTTTCCGAACACCACACAAAACGTTGTGGTCTCAGACCAGATAGGCTGCTCCATCCAAATGAACGGTTTTGTTGAAATTAAATTAAGGGCCTTGAAAGGCGCTAAAGAAATGTAATTCTGTTGTTGACGCTGAGGGCACAGCAAGTGAAGAGACATTGAACTTTTCTCTGGAGGCATTTTATTGAGGACTTTCAGAAAAGCTCTTTCAGAAAAGCAGATGGAGGACATAATTTGGATGTTATGCCTTCATTTGAACCAGCTGTTTGAGAGCTCACACCCACTCCTCTACCTACCCCCACTTCAGCACATCCCTCAACTTCACCATTGCAACCGATTGCAATGGAGGATGTCCTCCTGATGTGAAAGGCTCTCTATAAATGCAATTTTGTTGTTGTCGTTGATTGACAGCCGTGCTTTTAGCCCCGAACCTCTGTAACTCTTCCTCAATCCCTCCACCTTGCCGTTCTTTGCCCAGCTTCAGATCACACCCAATGACTTTCCTCTTTGACTGTCCCTGCAGTCACCTCCCCCTTCTCCCCTGCGTGGCGTCAGACCATTGTTACCTGTTCCGAAATCTTTTGTGAAGGGCATTACCTAAATACAAGTTGTTGTTGTTGAATTCGTTAACTACATTTTTCAGTCACAAAGACTGGATTTTCTGAGCTTTTCTGCATTTTTTTAACCTGGGAACATATCGCTCCGTTTTCCATTAAAAAAAAGTAATAATAACTGAACTTGACGATAATTTCCGTAAAGACAACAAACAATAACAAATTATAAATTATGTTTGAATAACAAATTATATTTGCATACACCTTTCACATTGGGAGGAGGTCCCAAGGAGCTTGAAGCTCTTTTAAGATGTAATTTCTTCTTGAATATGCAAGCACAGCATTTGTCAGCGAAAAAATGGAAGTCTATTGGTGACTCCCTTACCGTACATGATGGTGAAAGATTGTATTATTGTCCTCTGACAGAGAGGCAGTCTGACAGTGCTGCTGTGTGGGGAGAGTGGCCTGGTACCCGCATTGGAGCACGTTTTCCATCACAGTTTCAAGTCCGCTCGACTATTCCAGAAAAATGTCTTCATCTGGGATTTCATAGGTGAGTGTCAGCTATGCACAGCACTCCCCCCCACCCACCCCCCCCACCACTCCCTCCCTCAAGTTCTGGACACCTCCCAGTTCACCATAGCACTCTCACAGCTCTGCCACGCACACCAAACACACACTGCATGACAATGTGGCATAATTCCTGAACCCTATTTTTGTGAAGCTCATCAGTGAAATGCTTCTCCCTATCCTGACATAGTGACTGGAAGGAAGGAACGGATGTAATAATAATAATAATAATCCTTTCATTTAATACAGCGCCTTATCGGGTCACTGAGATGTCTCAAAGCAGGTACCAATGATATACAGTATTGTAAAATAGACTGTTGTGTTTTGTGGGCAAAACGCAGCAGCCAATTTCACTTCTTCTACCTCATGCCAGGGTCAAGAACACACCCACCAGCCGTTAACCTTGCATTTTGTGGTGCAGGCAGCAGTGGGGTTTGTAGTGTCAGGAACTGCCGGTCATATCACCTGCTTTATAATAGTTTACTGAGGTCCACAGTAAACATTTAAGGCATTTTCACACTTGAGTGACACCAAGAGGCAAGTTGTAGTTGTCCTCATTCTTATGGGTTTTCTCATTGGATATATTGCCTTTTTTTACTCAGGAAGATAATCAACGCCTGGAACATGTTGCCAGGCAAGGTGGTTGCAGCCAGGACATTTTAAAAATATCTTAATTCAGTGATGATGGGATAGTAGAATGGGTGTTTTGGAAGGTTGAGATTAGATGGGTTGAGGGCCTTCTTCATCCAGACTGATCTTGTAATCTTTTCTCCAATCTCTTTCTCCCCCAACAACTGTTAAGAGACTTTCTCACAAATATTCTAATGGACAAATAAACAGCTGAGATTGATGTGTGAAGCAATGTGGCTGGGTGCCAACTTCCTCCTCTCCCAGCATCCAATTGTACCATTGATTTTCTCTTTGTTAGCAACATCATAAGGTGCAGCTGACAGCTAGAGTTCCTTGGGAGGGGGCTCGGGGAAGGGAGAGAGGGATATAAATGCAAAATAATTAGTTTAGGTCTAAAGGATATGTTTTTTAATGGGAAGAATCCCTGTGGCTTTATTTTCCAACTGACGGGCAGCATTATCACAATGTGCATCTTTCCCGTTGAGATGTCTGTAACTGGTAGCCTGAAGGCACAGTTTGTCCCTGAGGTGTTGTGTGATCTGCTGAACATTGATTTACCCCAACGCACACTTACCTTTCAATCTTACCCTCCTCGTCTCAAAGGCACGAGGACAAAATCAGCCCCTGGCAGGAGAGCAAATTGGGACTTTATAACTACGGGACCACCTTCTGTTGCAGTTGCATGCATTTTCACAGCAGTAGAGCATTCGCCTGAGAAAGGTTGATGTTCATTCTCGCATCCACCGAACACTAGGATGGGTTCCGTTCAGATGCGAGTGATTAGGAATTTCCCTGGGCACCACGCTTTCAAGAAAATCAAGAGTTTCCATTGGACATTTCAGAAGGAAGTTTGCAATTAGTAGTTAATTATTCAGGCTGAATAGAGAGCACTACATTGTTGATAATGACATACTTCAGTTGAGAGGCAATACACCCTTTTCAGACATACGTTATAGATCCCGTGGTACTATTTGAACAGAAAAGGGATTTTCTCCCAATATACTGGCCAGTAAATTGTTCATTTGCTTCATGGCTGTCTGTAAAACCTAACTGTGTGCGAATTGAGCTCCTGCGATTGCCTGTAAATATGCAGTAAAAAATAAAATGCATCACTTAATCCAAGACTATTTGTGGCACACTGCTGTGCTCAATTGGCTGCCGCCTTTCACCCACCAAATACACTGTCAATCCACTTTACACTATTTCTTTAAAGCACTTAGAGACATCTCAACGACTGTGATAAGGCGCTATATCAAATGCAAGGATTATTATTATTATTAATTTGTTGAGTCCTGGAATACTCCCAACTCTCAGACGTTCACTTTCCATTAACATAAAACACAGATCAAAGAGAAACAATACCAAATTACATTTGTACCACACCTATCGTGTCAGGTGAATGTCCCAAGGGACTAAGCAGTCATGGATTTAGACCCAAATGGGGGTTCGGAACAAGACCAAAGGCATGGTCGAAAAGGAGGCTCTTAAGCATCTTGAGATGTGCACTGAAGGAGACAAGGGAGGGAGTGAGGCGAAGCCTGCTGAGGGGACAGAGTGGACAGGTTGATATGGGGTTAGTGGATCACAGGTAGGAAGGAGTCGGGTGATAATTGCAGAGATGTGGGAAGGAAGAGGGGGTCATGGCATGGATGTGGAATAGTTGAGGGTCAAACAAAACCACAAGGTCCCTGACTGGCTCCGTGAGTTGTAGTGTGCATCCTTGGATGGTTATGCTGGCAGTGCCCGTGGTGTGGAGGCACTGATGGGAGCCTATAAGGGGGGCCTTCGTCTTGTTGACGTTCAGTTGTAGAAAGTTAGTTCTCATCCAGGACTTGAAGTTTCGAAGACAGTCTGTCAGGACACCAGTGGTACTGGAGTTTATGGTGGAGTCAGCAAGATATAGTTGGGTGTCATGTTCATACATGTTGAATTTGACCCCATGTCTACGGATGATGTACATGGGTTCAATTCCAGGCAGGTCGAAACCTTGGGTAAGTTTCCTTAATCCACATACCAAATAATAATCCCTCAAAACACAAACAATAATAAAGTGGTCATTTCAATCCACGACTGTTTGTGGGACACTGCTGTGCGACTGGCTGCCGCGTTTTGACCACAAATATACAGTCAATTCACTTTACAGTATATTCTATGAAGCGCTTTGAGACGTCTAGAATACGTGAAAACCGCTATATTAAATGCAAGGATTATTATTATTATGTACATGTTGAAGAGGAGAGGCCTCTTTCAATTCCTGCCTCAAGACCGATGGGACCCATCATTGATGGGTCCCATTGGTCATTCCAAATCGCCCCCTCTCCCCCCACCCTCCCTGTCCCCAGCTCAGGTCTGAAACAGTGACTGTCCAGCACGCAGGACAGTCCTCCTGACGTGAAAGGCACAATACAAGTGTCATTCTGTTGCTGTTGTGACAGCCCAGAGGAGTGGCGCAGCTCTTTTCCGCTGGCTCCAACTGAACATAAATAAGATCTGTACTTCACTGTTATTTCTTCTATAACCGACAGAAAAAACGGTGCTTTACTTTGAGAGCTCTGAGGACGATGAGGAGCTGCGGGAAGACCTGTTGCAGCTGAAAGTCTCCTGGAAAATGTTCTGTCAGTACGTGAACGCCATCAACTGTGCTCCAAGGAACATCGGAAAGGACGGAAAGCTGCAGCTGCTGGTGTGCCTGGGGGCAAGGTAAGTGGCTTTCCAAAATTCCCAAGGCATGGTTACCGCATTCGCTTCGCAAGCCAAAGGACACTGCTTAGATTCGTCAGTGAAGTGAAACCTTAGGCAAGTTTCCTTCCTCCACACGCCTAATAATAATCACTCAAGAAAAAAAATAGATGTCGCAAGACGCGAAAAGCACTTTATCAAATACAAGGGTTATTGTTAGGCAAGTTTCCTTAATGCACATGGCTCTGTTTAACTTACACTAAGTAGGAACCCGGTTGGTAGGCGATTGGCGGATTGCTTTTCCAGGGCTCATAATCCCACCAAAAACCAACAAAAAATGTAGTGATTTAATCCACAGCTCTAGGTGGGCACTGCTGTCCGTAATTGGTTGCTGCACTGTGCCCACAATATACAGTCAATTCACTTTACGATATATTAAGAGAGATTTGACAATGGTCATGAATACATGGTGATGATGTAAGCATAGCCCTTCTATCCCCATCTCTGAGCTGTCAGCCAGTCCCTGTACACCAGCGGTATCAAACCACCGGCCATATGTGGCCATTTTGCTTTTCAGTTATGGTCATTTCCACGCTGATGATCAAATTTAGTTTCAATTTGTGGGATTGAAATGGATTTTCTGTCACCTTATCCGGCTTGGACAGCTCTGCTGTGACACTGCGTAACATGGACCACCTGAGGAGTCCTGTAGTTCAATGATCCAAGCACCTACCTTACAAGGTGCATTTAACTCCCTTACAAAGGAGAGACCTGGGTTCAATTCCAAGTCAGGGTGAATCCTTGGGCAAGTTTCTTTACTCCACGTACCTAATAATAATCCCTCAGAAAAACAATAATAAATTGGTCATTTAAATTCACCACTGTTTGTGGGACACTGCAATTGGTTTCGACCCACATATATACAGTCAATTCACTTTTTCAGTATATTCTGTGAAATGCTTTGTGACATCTAGAAGATGCGAAAAGCGCTATATCAAATGCAAGGATCATTATTATTGTGTTCCAAGAAGCGTTTTGAGATGTCTCAAGGACATGAGGTGTTATATCAAACACAAGCATTAATATTATTATAACAATGTACTGCGCGATCTTAAACTGTCGGAGCTAAAAGTTCGGGCTACAACGCCTTGCAGGCAATGCTGACCTGATTGCTCCTGTCATTTTCTGTCTTGCTATGATGCAGAGATCACTTGCTGGCTCAGTGGATCCCGTTGTTGTCAGAATGTCCGGTCACCGCCAGGATGTATGAGGAGGGAGCTATGCTGCGGGATCGCATGATGGTGAACTCTGTGATCCGAGTGCTGCAAACCTTGCAGGAGTTCAACATCACTCTGGAAGCCTCGCTGGTCAAAGGCATTGAGCTGTAGCACGGGCTGCCCATAGCCGCGGCTCACAGAGAATAGGAGCCACTCGGAGGCCGCCCGTGATGTGGGTAGTGTGACGCTGTAAGAAGCACCGAGGTTCACGGCCCATGGATTAACTGTGCAGAATAGCGCACTGAGTGTGTTTACAAGGCTGGATAGTTAACAAAAGAGTATTTTCATGTGTTAGATGTGTGTAAATATGATATGGTTACCTTCATTGCAAAGTTGTTAACACTGTAAAACAAGTTCACCAAATTGAATGTCCTCACACTGATTCACAAGTGAGAAGGTATGGATGATGTAGAAAATGCCAGTGGGGAGCTTCCTGATCCCTGACCCTTGTGTAAATATTGTGCAAACCAGGTACCAGTGTGTTAAATAAAACCACCTTGACAGACATACCCTTTAATGCACCCCACACACAATGTGATCTTGAACATTCTTTCAGGGGAATGATTGCCCCTGGATTTAATTCCCATTAACCCTACCCCCTTCTCCTCCCTTCATTCAAGAGTGTTGTGGGTGAAGTGGGTCTGTAAGCACTTCACCCACAAGTTGCTTTTAGCCAAGCTAGTGTGTAAATAGGTGGAGTCAGTGCCCGAGGTGCTGCTTCCTGACCTAGTCGTGGCCCGTCTCTCCCCGGGGATCGGTGAATGATGACATTGCAAATGGCAGCCCGGCAGAACTGCAGGGCCAGAGCAGAGAGGTCTTGCATCTCCTCGTTGAACTCCTGTCAGCAGCACCACCACCACGTCAGAAAGCACGGCGCCCGGCACCTTCTGGACGAGTCAAAAAACACAGCCTGAGAGTATTTAATTTTCATATTTATTGGTCAAAACTTGAAAGGGATAGATAGCCCAGCTGACACTCACTTCTGTTGAGTTGGGTTTGAGAGAGAGCCATGTTAGCAAAGAAAGCCTGTTCCTCCCTCCCGCTCTTCCCAAGCCATTTGAACAAGTGCAAGTTGTACACCAGGCTGAATATTGTGCTGCATGTGTGCTCGCTGTCACTTAACAATATACTCTACCCAGTGCTCCCCTGGTCACTGAGAAGAATACTGAAACTAGTCTGTTTTTCACGACAGGTGTGTTAATCAACTGCTTTGACCCAGCTGGTACAGAGATAAAATTGCTGCTTCTAAACTTGGGGATGGATAGGTTGTGGCACATTGCGTTGGGCTGAATTGAGTCCGTTAATGTTTAAAAGGGTGAGCCTGATGTTTTCATGCCATGATCCTGATCAGCCATTGTTTTCGGTGGACTCCGAGCACAGACTGAACTGACCGACAACTGGTCCAGGGGATGGTTGATACAGTAGCGTGAGATGCTTTGCAAACCAGAGTCCGGAGCTGGTCCACTCCATGTTTTGTTTGTGTGGATCCCATCATTGTTGGTTCAAACCCAGTCTGTGATTGCTCACAACCTGGGCTGCCTCCCTTCCACCGTTAGGTACTGAGAGGTGTGCTTACAGTGGACATCACTCACCCCTCCAATTACAAGAACGTCTGTCTGAACTATCTGAACCACCAACTGATGGTCCAGGAGATTGGGAATGTGCCTGCTTCACAGTCTAATCATCTTTGAATTAGAGATTGGAGCTGGGGAAGGTCTCGTGAGCTGTGTATTCATCTGTTTCAGAGGTGAAATTACCACAATGTTTTGCCCACACAATACAGTCACTTCACTTTACAGTATATCCCATGAAGTGTTTTGAAACAACTCAATGACGTGATGAAGATTATATCAAATGCAAGGATTATTCTTATCATGCAAGCAGTGACACTTGACCATAAACTTTCATCAAACTCTGAGACAATCACTTAGACAAAGAGCGAACAGTGAATGGTTCTTCCCACAGACGTGCTGGGGAGATGGGCAGAAGACTTGTTTTTAGAAGGGATGTGTTATTAACAGAGATCTTTGCTGATTTTTCTGTACAGAGCAAATTGGAAAAGTGGTTCCATTATATGGGCAAGTTTTACTTTAGAATTCAGTTGCTTTCATTCCGAAAGGCTGGTCGATACATTCTACAAGATTACGCACCGATAAGTCACAGTAAATTCACTTGGTATTGAATCCTGTGAAGGCATGATTTCAAGTGCCAGGATTTTTAATAATATTATTACTTAGAATCAATCTTTCTTATGACATACTCCATTCTGGTGTAAATGAAGTTGAGGCACACAGTTTAAAAGGTCTGATCTTTGGTCAAATATTTCCAATGACCTGATATTGACGTCCGACTGTTGCAGTGTTTGAATCTGTCTTGGTGAGCTCTCTGGTTCATAAGCCAGAGTCCACAGGCATCTGGGTGATCCGTAGTCCTTACTTACCACTGGTTTGATTTTTTGGAAGAACAGATCGCTGATTATAAGTATTACACATTTCAAGGCACTTTATCAAACAACATATAACATGAGATGGCAGTTTTGTGCTTCTTTTGTATGTAACTTGTTAAAAGACTGTGTCCTTCATGTCTTGTCAAACCTTTAGTGCTAGGGGGTTGGGGGGGCAAGGTTGTCATGATGATGGCCATTCAATGCTATTGATACCGATGCTTGGTTTGGCAGTGAGCATAATAAAGGTTTGCCAGTAACTTTCTTGATGAGGGTGAAAGTAGCCTAACCTGTTGTATTATCGTGTCTGCCTTTTCCTTGAGCCAGAATCCTATCTTCAGCAGTGTTACTTTTACCTTATTCTGAATCATTCCCAATGCATGTCATGACTCTGGCCGTTAGAAACAAACTGCGGTGTTCAGCACGGTGCATATTGGAATGAAAACTACCTGCCAAGTCTCCTCTGTCAATGGTTGCTGAAAGCTACTGATCAACATATCTAGGCAGTGATCAGTCTTCTATAGATGTTTAAATGTGATGACGGTTTATTTTTGTCTGTTGAACACTGGAGATTAGTTTTTTTCCCTCTGTAAATTGTTCTTTAGTAATCGTTTGTTTGAGTGCGTTGTCAGAATATTTACGGGGTCTCCATCTCTCTCCTGTGTTATCGGTTTGCATTACCAGTGATCTTTCAATACTGAGCAATATCACAGTGCGTCTGTTTTTTTACGTTAGCAATATCTGAAGCTTTTGACACATCAACGCTTCTGGAATTAAACTCTCTGGACTATTGACAGGTTCCTGGCTTCAGAAAGCAGCCGAGAGGCATGTTTAAAATTCCCAACATGTGTAAAATAATTGTGTCTAAAAATCCCAGAGTTGTTCTTGATGGAATATATGATACACTGACATTGTAAACGTCTCCAATAACTTGATTCATTGATAATAAAAGACCAGTAAGGTGTTCATTATCGAGTGTGGCCGTCTGTGTCAAGGGGAGACTAACACTCAATGCCTTAAACACTGTAAACGCAATGCAGATTGAAGAGTCCTGGGCAACAAACCCCCCCCTCCCTCTTCTTAAACCAATCATTCACTTCATGGATTATTTGTTGGATAATGCAAGTTGGCTTCCGTGTTTAACTTACACACATGCAGTCATGACACTTGGTAGCAGTTGCCTGTGAAAGTCTTTGAGAGGTTCCAACACTGTTAGCGCTGAACCACATCAGAAAATTATTATTCATAATTGTTTTGGCTGAAATGTTTCCTAAATCCACATGATCACATCCTAATCAAAGGTAAGGATTCTGTCTGAAAAGTATCAGAGGGTTACCTCCCCTTGGGGGAGGGGTAAAGCAGGGTCTCCTTTGAGCTGAACTGGATCCAAAGATGTTTGACAATGGAATGTCGGAATCGAGTCAGCCCTCAGTGGTGTCCATTTCCTGAGCCATAGGATTCCAAGTCACTGCTGATCCCAAAAGTTAAACAATCTTCCCACACACACAGAAAATACTGCTGAACACAAAATTCACCTGGTTGCTGTACGAGACAGAGTGGGGTTTGTCACACAGTGGCTCTTTACACACGCTGAGCTTTGAAACATTTGCGTTTCAACCAGTGGAAAGTTTTACCTGAAGCTACAAGCAATTAATATGTGAGTAAAAGGGAGTTGAGCTTGCACCCAGCTCTCTTTTACAGAGTGCTGTCTGAGAACACTGTTCCTTGTTTGAGATTGCAATTCTGGTCCCAATTTCACGTGAACTGCTCACAGTGCAGTGCCAGTGTGATTTGATATGCGCCATCACAGCCCCAAAGAGCATGTCTGATATGCAGTCCAATATTGCCCTCTTCTAACTCCCAACATGCATGGGATTCACAAGGATATGGGTATTATTATAGGGGATATGGCACACATGACAAAGCTCAGCAGAACAACATCTGACTGATGTATATACAGTAAAACTCACATAGGCATATGTCAGCACCATGACATTAAATATGACTTGTGTGATATCGGAGTTGCAAGCAAACCATTATAGGTTATATAAAATCTGATTTGATTAATAATCTACACTGCACGTGAGATAGTTCATCACTGCAGCTAGTAAGTGAGCATGTGGTGACAGTTCATGACCACATTTCCCATGATTCAAGACATCTCGACATGTCAACGGGATCACAGGAAATTTAAGTTGTTTTAAGCATATGTCGACGGACGAAGACTACATTTCCTGCGAAAATGCATCTGTACAGTAAATGTACATGCGTCGATGGGTCAGGATATCATTTTGCGTGATTCAGTGCAGACAGTAAGTGTGAGAATAATGAAGGATAAGGGAGCGACTTAGTTAAGGGGTAATTAATACGAGTAGTGCAAAGAAATCTAAGTGGTTTTAATAGGAAACTAAATGGGAATCGTGAATGTACATTTATATTATAGACATGTAACATTGTTCATGTCAGGATAGGTCTAAAAGCCCATCAACAGAGACACTGTGGGAGATTGGGTAAAGTGGGACATTAGGATGTAGGAGGGAGGTGGCTGAAAGCACAGTCAAATAGAGATGTTTCAACCGATTAAAAACAGAGGGAAAGGACCCTCCGTTCAACAGGACTTGGCCTGCTCCAAGCCCCCCGCCCAAACCGCCCCACCATCGGAGGCCGGGCCTTCAGTTTCTCCGCTCCCACCCTATGGAATGCCATCCCTCAATCCCTCTGTTTCGTTTCTTCCCTTTCTTCTTTCAAGGCCGGTTTGAAGACTTTCCTCTTCGATCGTGCCTTTTGTTCCACCCCGAACTCTTCGACCTCCCCTTCGTGTTTCACCCTTTCCCAAACACTCCCCTCTCAGCTCGGGTCACACACCTCCTGTGCAGCGCCTTGGGACGTCCTCCAGACGTGAAAGGCGCTCTATAAATGTAATTTGTTGTTGTTGTTGTTGAAGTGGAGTGAGGCAAAGAACATTCAATTGCTTAATTGGTGTGAGATTCAAGTGTAATGTGTCGCATTTCTCTCTCTGCCCTGTCTACCATGACCCGATCCGCCTTCTATCACAACACTGCCTGACTCCGCCACATATAATTTTGTATAGCAGAAGGATAGGGGAGGGAGGGAGGGGTGTTGTGGATGGGGTGTGGGGAGGGATGTTTCCTGCACTCCTCTTGTCCTAATTTTTTTCCCCTGGATTTCACTGTTTTTCTACTGGATTTCTCTTTTTTTGTTGTTTTTCCACTCGATTTCCCATTTTGTATTTGCTTTCCCACTAGATATCCAGTTTTTTTCTTCACTTTCCACTCGATTTCATGTTTTATCTTTATTTTCCCACTGGGTTTCCCATTTTGTCTTTGTTTTTCCATTGGATTTCCCAATTTTCTTCGTGGGGAGGGTGAGGGAGTTGGTGAGGGTGGTGGGGTGAGGTGGGAGTTGGTGAGGGTAGGGTGACGGCAGAGTTGGTGAGGGTGGGGTGAGTAAGAGTTGGTGGGGGTGGGGAGATGGGGGAATTGGTGAGTGGGAGTTGGTGGGGGAGAGGGGGTGACGGGCGAGTTGGTGAAGGTGACGGGGGAATTGGTGGGGGTGAGGGTGGGGGGGAGTTGGTGGGGGTGACGGGGGAGTTGGTGAGCGGGGAGTTGGTGTGGGTGACGGGGGAGTTGGTGGGGGTGACGGGGGAGTTGGTGAGCGGGGAGTTGGTGAGGGTGACGGGGGAGTTGGTGGGGGTGACGGGGGAGTTGGTGAGCGGGGAGTTGGTGTGGGTGACGGGGGAGTTGGTGGGGGTGACGGGGGAGTTGGTGTGGGTGACGGGGGAGTTGGTGGGGGTGACGGGGGAGTTGGTGAGCGGGGAGTTGGTGTGGGTGACGGGGGAGTTGGTGAGGGGGGAGTTGGTGTGGGTGACGGGGGAGTTGGTGAGGGGGGAGTTGGTGGGGGTGACGGGGGAGTTGGTGGGGGTGAGGGTGGGGGGGATTTGGTGGGGGTGAGGGTGGGGTGACGGGGGAGTTGGTGAGGGCGGAGTTGGTGGGGGTGAGGGTGGGGTGACGGGGGAGTTGGTGAGGGGGGATTAGGTGAGTGTGAGGGTGGGGTTGGTGAGGGGGGAGTTGGTGGGGGTGAGGGTGGGGGGGAGTTGGTGGGGGGGTGAGGGTGGGGTGACGGGGGAGTTGGTGACGGGGGAGTTGGTGAGGGGGGAGTTGGTGACGGGGGAGTTGGTGAGGGGGGAGTTGGTGACGGGGGAGTTGGTGAGGGGGGAGTTGGTGAGGGTGAGGTGATAGCGGGAGGTGATGCGGTGAGTTAGTGAGAGGGTTGGTTTTGGTTGTTGTGTTTGGGGTTGGTTGGTTGGTTGGTGAGTGAGTGAGTGGGGTGGGGGGGGGTGAGTGTCATGTTTCCCGCGCTCCTCTCGCCCTTATATGGGAATGCGATGACGTCAGCATGATTATGCAAATGAGTTAATTCACAGATTCGGCCGTGGGAGCTGCGCATGCTCAGTGCGAGGGACACACCATCCAGGGAACAAGGCGATTGTAAAAGTGAAGTTCAGGCTGAGCTGGTGAGTGACATGGGGGAGGGAGGTTTGCTTCTTTATTTGTTTGTATGTAATAAACCCACTGAATGGATATAACCCGCATCTGTTGCCTTTCACGGCCTGACTGTCCAGGTAACTTGCGGAATCTCAGTCGTTTTATTTTCTTTGGGAAAAGAGATTGTGTGTGTGTTCTCTCTCCCTCCTCTCTCCTTCTCTCACCCCCTCTCTCTCCTCCTAGAAAAGATGTGTAAACTGCACGTTTGCCCATTTACAACAATGCAGATTCAGGTCAGGGCAGAGAGGAAGGTGGGCTCCAGCACTCCCCAAAACGGAGAAAAAGGGGGTTTATTTTAAAATTTTAAAACTCAGCATTTCATTGTGTGTGTGAGTGTGTGTGAGAGTGTGTTATGTGAATGTGTGTGAGAGTGTGTTATGTGAGTGTGTGTGTTATGTGAATGTGTGTGTTGTGTGAGTGTATTATCTGAATGCGAGTGTGTGTGATGTGAGTGTTGTGTGAGTATGCGTGTTATGTGAATGTGTGTGTGTGTATATGTGAGTGTGTTAAGTGAATGCGTGTGTGAGTGTGTTATGTGAGTGAGTGAGTGTGTGCAAGACAGACGCTTTCAATCTCTGCAGCCCTGTGCCTGTTTCTCTCCCATTCCCCCCCCCCCCCAAAAAAAAAAGCAAGTTGCTTGTTCCTATGTACAGTACAGTATTTGTGTGACTGTGTACACAACTTGCTGGCTGGCATTGTTTGGTGTTATGGTGAGAAACTCACCTTACATCGCCCTGTGGCACACACACAACTGAAAACACTCTTGTTCTTCACACACAATTTGAAATGACTTGTTGTTGTTGAGCTCGGATTACCTTGTTCACATCCCTTCCATAACAGCCGGAGAAGTCACTGTGATAATAGTGATAATAATCCCTGTTTTTTGTAGCGCATTATTTCGTTGTCGAGACGCCGAGAAGCGCTTCTCGGGATATAGAGTGTGATGTGACTTTGACTGGGGGGGGGGGGTTTCAATGGGCGAAGAAAAGACTGGGTTCTTCTCTCTCCGGCTGATTTCCGAGGTTCCTTCGTAGGTGAACTTTCAGTGTTAGCAGCCAAGCCAAGGCCGATCACTCTCCTGAACCTGTCCTGTTTCCCCTCCCTCCCTCTCTCTCTCCCTCTCTCTCTCCCTCCCTCCCTCTCTCTGCTTGTTCTTTGTGAGCCGCACTGATTTAAAAGGTGGGGGGGAAGGGGGTGATAGAGAGACGGTGTGGGCTGTGCGGGTGGCCGGGCTGTGCTAAGCAGTTGTTGATTTGTGTGTGTGTGTGTGTCTCTCAGTGAGTGTTTGTGTCTGTGAGTGTTCTTTTTGTATGTGTCAGTGTGTGTGTGTGTCAGTGAGTGTTTGTGTCTGAGTGTTTTTTGTGTCTGTGTCAGTGGGTGTGTGTGTGTTGGTCAGTGAGTGTTTTGTGTGTGTGTGTGTGTATGTCGGTGAGTGAGTGTGTCAGTGTCAGTGTGTGTGTTTGTGTGTGTCGGTGAGTGAGTGTGTCAGTGAGTGAGTGAGTGTGTCAGTGAGTGAGTCGGTGAATGAGTGTGTCAGTGTGTGTGTCGGTGAGTGTGTGTGTCAGTGAGTGAGTGTGTCAGTGAGTGTGTGTGTGGATGCACACACTTGTTTCAGTGCCGATCACTGTCCTGATCCAGGTGGTGATTGATGCTCAGAGTGAAAACAAAGGAGTTTGTATCTTCCTCAGACTCTCAGCACATGGCTGGCCAGGCTCCCGATTCTCTCTCTCTCTCTCTCTCCTTCACATACCTTGATAACGCTCCTTTCGTTTACATTCCTCATAATCCTGCTAGAAATGTTCCTTTCTCTCCCCCCCCACACACATACCAAACAAACACTGTCCTTAATTATGTTCCAAGTATAAAAGGTGCAATACAAGTGCAATTTTGTTGTGTTGCCATTGCGCAGATTAGACCTACTTTGGTTTGGTTTTGTCTGTGTTAGGATTTTCAGCAGCTTGGTTATTGATCCCTGGGTTTGGCATCCCAGAGTGTGATCCACCTCCTTTATTTGGGATCCTTGCGTAAAAATAGTACGAACAATCCTTGCATTTGATGCGGCGCTTTTCACGTCTTCTGGACGTCTCAAAGCGCCTCACAGAGTATACTGTAAAATGCATTGACTATGTATTTGTGGGTGAAACGCTCACCTTGCACCTAGTTTGCTCACGGCACGAAGGTTGACACACGCTCCACCCAACGGGACATTTGCTCCTTATTTGTAGCATTTCAAGGTTCAGAATTTGGTAAAACTATAAATAATAATTCTTGCACTTGATATTACCCGGATGAAATCTAACTTCCTATCAACAAGACCAAGACCCCCCCCCACCCCCACCTTGGCTCCCATCAGTGCCTCTATATCTTGGGCACCGATAGCATCTCCCCTCGTGGATGCACTCTACAGCTGACGGAGCCAATACAGAACCTCTGCATCCCATTTGACACTCGATTGTCCTTCAAGATTCGTCTCAAGACACTCCTCTTCAACTGTGCCTTTGGTCACCCTCCTCCCCGATCCCCGGCTCGTGTCCGAAACACTGATTGTCCAGCATCTTGGGATGACCTCCCGTGAAAGTGAAAGGTGCTAAACTCCTGGAACACATCCTACATGTTTGAGATTATTCCGCTCCGCTCACACTGCCCATCGCTGTCTTCCTTTCATACACTTTGCAGAGTCCTGTCTATAGCTCAGTGGTTAGAGCACTTGTCTTGCAAGCGAGAGACTTGGTTCAATTCCAGGCAAGTTTTTTTTACTCCACATACCTAATGTAATCACTCCCCCCAAAAATAACACATTAGTCATTTCAATCCATGACTTTTTTGTGGGACACTGCTATGCAGAATTGGCTGCTGTGCAAATATATAGTTAATTCGCTTTACAGTATATTCTGTGAAGCGCTAAGAGACATCTAGAAGACATGAAAAGCGCTATAACAAATACAAGGATTATTATTATCAATTTACTCAGCTTCTTTCCCCTTTTTTTATTTCCCTGCATTTTTTAAATTTTAATATCATGTCATTTTTATTAGGTCTGTCCAGCGAGAGGTAGAGGGTTGAATATGTTGATTTTAGTGGTTGATATGGTTGGGATTGAAGAAAAGAAAATTTATCATATTTCTTTAGAAAGATTTTCATGGAATTCAACTTGACAGTATTGATGTGTGGCAGTTTTCTCTATTGTTTATACATTCTCTGCCAATTTTCTCCCCTCACCATCTCCATAATACTATCAAATTGGCTGCTCTGCAGACACAAACAATCAAACAGCTTAGAAGTATGCTTCTTTTTCCCCTCTACGTATTATTTCCCACTCCCTGATAGTACAACAACAACAAAATTACAATTATAGAGCGCCTTTCACATCGAGAGGACGTCCCAAGGCGCTAAAGTGCCTAGTATTGCAGATTATATTTTGCCCACAAATATACAGTCATATATACAATAAATTTTGACTGTATATACAAATATACAGTCAATTTTCCTACTCTTCTTCGTCCTGCCCCTCGACCCCTGCTCTGGTCCCTACCTAACTGTACAGCGCCTTGGGACATCCTCTCGATGTGAAAGACGCTTTATAAATATAAGTTTTGATTGATTGATGGATGGATGGATCGATCGATCTAGGGCGTGGCTGGTTCTGTGTGTTTTTATACTGGGTGACCAGGCTCTGCGTTGCTGGATCTCTATTAAATGTCTGTAATGTGTGTTGTTGGCAGGTAGTAACCAATGTCTGTGTTGGTGAAGTTTGTTGAGTTGCCTGAACATGTCTTTATTCATTTGATTCTCTCCACATCCGTCAAGGGTGTGTGTTGAGTGAGAGCAGCTGTGAATGTATATATCTATTGGAAGGACAGAAAGATTTGGGGAACAGTGGTTCTGTGCACTTCCTCCTAAATCTTATTTCACCTTTATCTCACTCAAACGCTGAGGAGCTCACAGCAAACAGCCCAGCACACTGCCATCTTTATTCTACAATTAGAATATTCCGTTGTGGTAATCTCGCTTGAAAACAAAAATGTTTGCTCAGTTGTTTTAATTGTGTTAGAAGTGGGAGCTTCAGTAGTCTGTCTATCTGCTTGAGCAAGCAACCTGGCCTCTAGTTTTGCCCACAAATATACAGTCAATTCACTTTACGGTATATTGTGTGAAATGATTTGAGACATCTAGAAAACGTGAAAAGCGCTGTATCGAATGCAAGGATAATTATTGCCAGGATTATTATTAATACATGAGCCCTTCACAAGCTCTGCGGGGAGCTGTCTCTTGCCTTGAAGGAAAGTGGGGGAAGAGCAGCGCAGAGCAGGGAAGCGCCTGTGAGGAAAACAAGAACAATTAATTTACATTCATATACTGTAGTGCCTTTCACATCACAAGGATATCCCAAAGCCCTGAATAGTTAAGGCTTGCATCCCAACTGGAATCTGGAGGGTAGAGGGAGGTGATAGGGTGGCAAAAAGCTTGAATATAAGGTCTTGAGATAGTTCTTGAAGGTGGCAAGGTGGGGGGTGGGAGCGGAGGAGGCAACCATAGATTGGGGGCAGGAAGCTGAAGGCCCAACTGCCATTGTGGAGAAAGGTCAGTGCTGGCCTAACAGAGGGAGTGGGCAGATTGGTATGGTGTCAAAAGGTCACAGGGGTAGAGAGAAGCAATCAATCAATCAATCAATAATTACATTTATATAGCGCCTTTCACATCGGGCGGACGTCCCAAGGCGCTGACCTTGGAGGGCTTTGAAAGCAAGGATGAGGATTTTTAACTCTATTCTTTGGGGGATGGAGAGCCAGTGAAGGATGGGAGTGACTGGCTCACAGACTGGTGAGGGAGAGGGGGCTAGCTGCAGAGTTCTGAATAAGCTACAATTAGTGGAAGAAAATCTTGGGAAGGGTAGTCACTCCCTAAATAAACTCAAACTAACCCGCAGCAGCAATGCTTGTGTTTGAGAGACACCAAAACCAAAGTCCTGAACCCACCAACTGTTTTATTCGATCTTGGGGAAATGGGTGAAGCTTTCAGATATCGCTCATTCCTGAGCAACTGAATAATATAATCCTTCTTCCAATTGATGTGGTGTCTTTCACGTCAGGAGGACATCTCAAAGCACTTTGCAGCATTTACTGTTAAGTGTAGTGACTATCTGTTTTTGTAGGTATTGTTTTAAAATGATTATTAAAGTGCATCTACTTCAACATCTTTACTTCAAGATCGTTGTTGAGAGGTTTCAAAGCGCTTCACAGAATAGATTGTAAAGTGGATTGACGGTGTATCGCATGAGTGAAACACGGCAGCTAACAGAGTTCAGAATTGTCCCACAAACAATCATGGATGAATGGAATATTAATCCAGAATATTGGAGGGTAGGGGCGGGTGGTGCAAGGATGCCCGAAAGCAATGTCAAAGAGAAAGATCTTGAGACAGCCCTTGAAGGAGGGAGTGAGGCGGAGAGATTCCGGGATGGAGTTCCAGAGGCCGGGGGCAAAAGGCTAAATAAAATGCGCTTATTTCCTTTCACAGTTGTTTCTCCGACACGAGATGTGGTGTTCGGAAACTTTGCTGATTTTGAGTTCTGTGTTGTTTTTTTAAATCCCTGTTGTAGATTATTGTGAAACAAAAGCGGGATAATGTTTGGTTTCCACAAGCCCAAAATGTACCGGAGTCTGGAGGGTTGCTGTATCTGCAGGGCCAAGTCATCGAGCTCCCGCTTCACTGACAGCAAACGCTACGAGAGAGAGTTTCACAACTGCTTCGGGTAAAGAGAAAGCAAAACATTCAGCTGTCGCATTTCCTCGATCCTTTTGTTTCTGTGTGTCAGCTTGCCTCAATGGTAACATTCTCACTTCTCAGTCAGAAAGTTGTGGGTTTCAGCTGCTATGTCGGGATTTGAAATCACATTGTCTAAACTGAGACTTCATTACAGTGCTGGCGTGTGTTGCATTGGATGAGATTCCGTCCTTTGGATGAAACATTCACCTGAAGTCCCATCTGCCTGTTTAGGTGGATGTTATAGATCCCATGCCACCATTCGAAAAGAGAAGGGAGTTTCCCTTTCATTCTGGGTGTCCTGGTCAACAAATTCCCCAAATAAAACTGGTCATTCACTCCAAGGCTGTCTATAGGATGTTGCTGTGCAAACAATTGCCGCATTTCAATCACAAAACGCACAGTCAACTGACTTTAAACTGTTTTCTGAGTACTGCTTTGAGATGTCCCAATGATGTGCTAAGGCATTATGTCAAAATGCAAGGATTGTTATTGTTTTTCAATTGTAGGTTGAACGAAACCCGCTCCGGAGAAATCTGCAACGCCTGTGTTCTTCTGGTCAAAAGGTGGAAAAAGCTTCCTGCAGGGTCCAAAAAGAACTGGAATCACGTAGGTAGAGAGAGCAGTGCTCTCACTTACGTCCTGGGTTTTTTGTTTTCTACGTCAGAAAATTGTGGGTCAAAACCCATGTCTAGACTTTGAGCTCACAGTCCAGGCTTATACACCAACAGCAACAATAAATTACATTGTCAGGGGTGTCGTCCTTTAGATGGACGTTAAACCCAGGTTCTGTCACTACTTGTTCAGCTGGATGATAAGTACACATGCACACAGACACACGCACACAGACATGCACACCCACAAAAAAACACTGATATACACACCCCACGCCCAAAAAAACACATCAGATATGTACTCACACAGAAACACACACACAGACATTCACAAACACACTTTCCCCGTGAGTAAGCATGGCTTAGGAAGTCCCAAGTTGGGCTGGGAGTGGGAATGCTACGGAAAGGGAGTTATTATTGAAGCTCCTCGCATACCTCACTTGGTGAGTGAAGGTGCCTTTGGTAACTGTGTCGGGTCTGTCTGGTCCACAGGTAGTCGATGTGCGAGCCGGACCAAATCTGAAGACCATGCTAAAGCCTAAGAAGATGCAATCCCTGAACGGCAGCAGAATAAAATGTAGTCAGATCAGCACACTCAAGAAGCGACTCAAACGGCAGAGTAAGTCACGTGGGCTGGTTTGCTTCTTCAAATAAGATGTTGAACTGAGGTCTGTCTGCCTATTCAAGTGGACGTTAAAGATCCTGTGGCACTATTTGAAACAAGAAAGCAGTTTCTCCCACTGTCCTGACTCGATAATCTCCTGAATAAAAGTGATCACATGGCTATACAAATGTAATTTTGTTGTTTGGGGGCCAATGTTGTGCGCTGACTGGCTGCCGTGTTTCACCCACGAAATACACAATCTGCTTTCCAGTATATCCTGTGAAGTGCTTTGTGATGAGAACTGATCTCAACGAGATAAGACATAAGGTCAATTAAAAGGAATATTATTATTATTTGCTGCATTCTCTGTGATAATTTTATTTGTTGGAATGAAATGTTTTACTGGAGATGCTCTCACTGCAGCTCATGTTGAGAATCTGTGATGTATTAATGCTATTGTTACCCGGAGTGAATACTCCGCAGTCAACAGCATGGTGTGGCTGCTACAGTGACACTAGGTATTAATCTACAAGCCATGGCGTAGTCTATCCATTACAGTGAGGAGAGGTTTGTTTTCATGGTCAATAAAATAGGCTCCATGACTGTTTGCCCCAAACGTAGGGTTAAATGTAGCATTAATTTGGAAGCTGGTTTACTTTAAGAGCTGCTGAAATCCGGCTTCCAGACTGGGCCTGAAATTAAGAATTTTAGTCTGGTCCATTGGTAACACTGGTGTCTGAGTTAGAAGATCATGGGTTCATCCCCACATCAGGTCTTGGAATCGCATAGTCTAAGATGACACTCCAATCTGTGCTGCATTGTCGTGGGTATGGTTCTTTGGATGAGACAACAAACCAAGGCCTCGCCTGCCTGTTCAGATGGATGATAAAGATCCCATGGCAGTATTCAAAGAGAGAAGGCAATTTCACAAATTAACTGCCAATTTCACTCACAAAATATAGGCACTACACCTCACAGTATATCCTCTGAAGCACTTCGAGGCTTATCAACACCGTAATTCAAGGATTACTTCATCTTAATTCTTAAAGACAAAATAGTGTGAAAGAGAAGTGGATTCACAGACCGCTGACTGTAATTTGTCTATTGCAAACGATGTAGTAAATGTTGTAAATGTGGTTTGTGAGTTGCTTTGTTTAATCTTGCTCCTGTTGTGTTGAAATACAGACTCGGACACTCACAGTATCACCTCTAGTATGTCCCCCGCACAGTCTCCCACCTACAGCAACAACTCGGATGACGGCTCCGACACAGACACGGCCCTTGGCTCCAGAGTGCCCGTCTTCTCCTTCCTGGACCTCACTTACTGGAAAAGGTACAGTCAACACCCTCACCTGCAATTACACTGCGACCTCTGTACAGTCTGTTATTACAATGGCATCTCTATACAGTGACACCTCTGCATAGTCTGTGATTAACAGTGGCAATTCTCTAGTGGAGTCCTGTAACTCAGTGCTTAGAGCACTCACTTCGCAAGTGAGTAGACCTTGGTTTGATTCCTGGCAGGGCGAAACCTAGGGCAAGTTTCTTTACTCCACATACTTGATAATATTCCCTCAAGGAAATAAATAAACTTAACAATTTGGTCACTGCATCACAAATTAACTGTGGGATACTGCTGTGTGCAATTGGCCCCTGACCTGGGCTGCTTTTCCCCCCAAGTTCTCCCTATCCTGCAACCCTCCTGATCTGTCCTCCTCTCTCTTTGTTCTCCTCACCTCCTATCCCCACTTGACCATCCCACAGTCTCCCTCTGCTCCTCGCCCTGGTACAGCAGCCACTTCAGTCCACTCTAGCACTAGTCACTGAATGCACTTCCTTGAGACATCTTCAGCCCCCCTCTTACCCTCTCTGCCTCTACCCTCCCAAATCCCGACCCTGCTCATGTCCTAATCCCTGAGTGTTCAATGCCTTGGGACGTCCTTCTGACATGAAAGGCGCTTTACATATGTAATTTTGTATTGTACATTACCCTCTATACAGTCTGATATTAACAGTGACTCCTCTGTACAGTCTGATACACTAGATGAAAAGTCCTGCTCTAAATGCTTAATGCTTGCCTGGTTGTAATTCAGAAATGGTGGGTTTTGTAGCTCTGAGCAGAGGCTAGAATCTGTAGCTTTATTGTGACCCAATTTTGCTGTTTTCACATCAGCTTCCCTTCGGTTTCTTCTGTTATAGACAGAAAGTGTGCTGTGGCATAATTTACAAGGGCCGTTTTGGGGAGGTGCTGATTGACCCCCATCTCTTCAAACCTTGCTGCCCTGGCAAAAAGCGAGGAGCCTTGGAAAGCCAGGGGCAGCAGAGGCCAGTGTCTCCAACTGCCTCCAAAGACGAGGAATGGTGAACCAGCTCAACCATCGAGTGAGCGAAGGGGAGAGGAACAATATGGGGTTGGGGGAAGCGTGGTCATGGGGGTATGGGGATATGGACTGTGTCAACGGGCAAGACTCCTGAAGCCAGCTAACCTGCCAAAAGACTGTCCTCCTGGTTTATCCTCTCTGTTATCGGCTGGCAAAGAACACTGTAAAATGTTGCATTATTTTCTGAAGTTGCACCGAACTTTTCTGTAAAGTCATCTCACTCACTCACTCACTCACTCACTCACTCACTCACTCACTCACTCACTCACTCACTCACTCACTCACTCACTCACTCACTCACTCACTCACTCACTCACTCACTCACTCACTCACTCACTCACTCACTCACTCACTCACTCACTCACTCACTCACTCACTCACTCACTCACTCTTCTCACCTCCCCAAGTTTTAATTAACCTTCTTTTCCCTTTTGTTTGTTCCACAAAGTATGAGTGAGCAAAATGGGAGAATGTGAATGTTGTAATATGAAATGAAACATAATTATTATTGTGATCATGGTTATTATTTTAGTGCCCTGATATTAATGTTTTGGGGCTTTAGAGAGCACTTGTTGAGGTGGTTGGTGAACGCTGACAACTCGTGCGGCTGGGGGAGAGTGGGGGTGGGGTTCTCAGTCAGTCTTCTTGTTGCTGCTCGTCTCGCTCTATCAGCACTCTTCCTGAGAACATTCTCTGAAGCCCCCAGTCATCACACTATATGTGACCCTCCAGAGTCATAGCTGCTGCTTTTTCCGGCTGTTGTGTGGCGTGAGTTGTTGTGAGTGAACTCCAAGCAGCTCCAGGAGCCATCTGCACGACTCTGTTCAGACAAACTGCAATAATAGTAACAAACAATAAAAATGCTTGCATTTGGTATAGCTCATTATTGGAAGGACATCTCAATGCATGACTGTATTTGTAGGTAAACGCAGCAGCGCAGTTGGGCCCTAGCAATGTCCCACAAACAGCCATGGAACAAGTCAGCAATTTTTTTTATTTGGAGGAATTGTTGGCCAGGACACCTGGAGAGAGAAACTCCCTTCTCTTTTTGGATAGTGCCATGGGATCTTTAACGTCCAACTGAACAGGTGGATGGGAGGGACCTCAGTTTAATGTCTCATCCAAAGGAGCAGGGCAATGGTAAGACATGAGTGAGGGAAGCAAGCTCAGGAACAGACCCGATGGACTGAATGGCCTCTTCCTCTCTTGTAAATGTTCTGTAGTTTTACCTGAGCCTTTGCAGAGTACTCAAATGTAGGCTTCAACTGCAGGGGTTGAACTCAACCAGGGTTTTTATGAGTTTGATCTTCCGATTCCTATATTTATTATTTATTTATTTTGTTTTGCAATAAGAACCAAGATCTGCTTTCCATCCTTCACCTAGTTCAGTGCAGCAAGATGTATTTAGTGATGCACTTTGTAATGTATTAGAGATCTATGGAAACAGTTTTGTACTTTTATACTGTTAATATTCTTGTACTGAGAAGTTTTTTTATTAGCAGTCTTGAAATAAAGTAGATTGATTTATAACACCTGTGTACTGCAATCAGTCCATCTGCTCAAAGTGTCTTTTCTCTTGGGTTTTTGTGTGTGTGTGGTGTTTGTAGGTATGTGTAGTGTTTGTATATGTGTGTGTTTGTGTCTGCATGTGTGGTGTCTGTGTGTGATTGTGTGTGTGTAGTGTTTGTTTGTGTGCCTACACTCGTCTCTGAGTCATAAGGAGCATAAAATCCATATGCAGTACTGTAATATTATTTTAATATAATGTTATCTTTGATGTAGCACCTAATCACGTTGTTGAGACGTCTCAACACGCATCACAGGATTTACTGTGAAGTGCAGTGACTGTGTGTAGGCAAACATAACAGCTTATGGAATGAGTGACCAATTTTATCTGGGGGATTCAATTCTGACTTGGACCCGAAACATTGACGCACTTTCCTTTCTCCGTAGATGCTGCCTAATCTGTGTGTTAACCAGTGACTTCTGTTTTTGTTCCAGACTTCCAACATCTACAATATTTTGTGTTTTGTTTATCTGGAGGATGGTTAGCCTGGATTCCAGGCAAGGGAAATTCACTTCTCTACTTGAGTATTCATGCGCACTTATTAAACTTACCATCAGTGACGGGCCCCCTAAGAAAATTGACTGAGTACTTTGAAGTCTTAAAAACGCCTCTGGCGATCAGGTCTCCATCAATGACTCACGGGCAATACTTTTTATTAACCACCTTGTTTCAAGGATTTATTCTGTACACATGAATGGTTATTGCTGGTCAGCTTCTCCACCAAATCCATTAAGGGAGAGAGAAAACAACCTCAATGCTTTTATGGATCAGGAAAAAGCAGAGCAGAGATGCGAAGAGAACATGGAACTTGTTTTTACACATAACCAACAGCACCATCTGCTGACAAAAGGAAACTAACAACCAATTTCCCTCTGTTTTTGTGCTCGGCAAATAAGAGACATTGTTCTTTGCAAAGGAGAACATTTGCAATGTTCAAGGTTTTTTTTAATGAAACAATAGGACTCTATCAACCATGTCAACAGGACTCGACAAACCTCATCACAACAGATCTTTGCTCTGATCCATTCCCATAGTTCTGTTCTGATGATTATTAATAATAACCCAGATTTATGTAGCTCAGTGATTAGAGCACTCGCCTTGCAAGCGTAGGTTCGATCCATGGGCAGGGTGAAATATTGAGTAAGTTTCCTTACTTCTGCTGCTTTCCTTACTTCTTCCTTACTGTGCCTTCTGCTATCCTCCCAACTCTCTCTCTCCGCTCCAAACTTGAAGAAGGCCAGGGAGAGGGCAAGGCGGAGGGGCTGCGGGATGAAGTTCCAGAGGTCCGGGGCAGAGTGGCTAAAGGTAGCTTGTGGAGGGAAGAGTTGGGAAAGCTGACAAGCAGGGATTTGGTATAGTCAAGCCTAGATGTGATAAATGCATGGACAAGTGCTTTGGCAGCCGACGGGACGAGGCAGTGGTAGAGCTAGGCAATGTTGCAGAGATGGGGGAGGCAGAATGGGTTTGGGGTAGAAAAGAGAGTTGAGGGTCAAACAAGACACCAAGGTTTCGGACTGGCTTAGTGAGATGAAGTGTGCATCCCTGGATGTGAAATGCACTCTATATGTTGTTGTTGTGGTGATGCTGTCAGTGCCTTAGGTGTGGAGGCACTGATGGGAGTCAATCAGGAGGCCCTTTGTCTTCTTGTTGATGTTCAACTGTGGAAAGTTAGCTCTCATCCAGGACTTGATGTCACAGACATTCAGTCAGGATAATGGTAGTCCTGGAGTCAAGGGTGGAGGTAGAGAAATAAAGTTAGGCGTCAACCGCATGCATGTGGAAGTTGACCCCATGTCTGCAGATGACATCACCAAGAGGGAGCATGTAGATATTGAAGAGGAGGGGACCAAGGATGGAGCCCTGAGGAACACCGCACAAGATGGTATGGGGGCTAGAGGAGAAACCATTTGTGGAGATGAAGCATTCAAGGACAGAAGCATGAAGGTTGAGGTGAGAGGAGAGGTTGTGAATAAGGTCAGAATGGCCAACACTGTCAAAGGCAGCAGTGAGGTCAAGGAGGACAAGGAAACAGAGGGAGGGAGTTCTGGTTGCAGATGGACAGAATGCCATTTGTTATTTTGACCTCTGGGCGGCACGGAAACCGAATTGGAGGGATTCACGAAGGGAGCAGCGGGAGAAGAAGGAGTAAAGCTGGGAAGCAACAACTCATTCCAGGATCTTGGAAAGGAAAGTGAGGTTGGAGATGGGATGGTAATTTGAGAGCAGGAATGGGTCCAGGGAGTTTTTTTAAAAGATGGGAGTGGTGATGGCCATTTTTAAAGGGACAAATTTAGCTACAAATCTGGGAGTCTAGTTCATTGTTCAGCAGGGCTGCGGATTTCATCCGTTTCCAAACCCTTCTGTTGGCAGGAGACCACAGAAAACTAGGAAGGTTTTGGGGAAAAGAAGACGTGCCTAACTGCAGAATACGGGAATTCCGGAAGCTTTGATCCATTTGTAACATAATTAAAGAACAGCATTCGACTTACAACAACTTGGATTTATATAGTGCCCTCCACGCCAGATGGCGTCTCAGAGCGCTTCACAATAATGGATCCCGGGGCTGAGCCAGGGGAGCGGGATGAATCAATGAATAAGCAACGTGAGGTGGACAGACCAGACAGTGGAATCACTGAGAGGAGACCAGGGGCAGAGAGGCGCAGAGAAAAAATTGGAAACCAATTTTTTTGGAAAAAAAGAAAAGCACTTTGACTTCTACAATTTGTTTTGATTGTAAAACTGTGAAGTCATGATTGTTTTGGGAAGGAAAACACAGACGATATTTTACACCCAGCATGTTTCCCACAAAGAATCACGAGAGAAGAAACAAAATTATTTACCTTCTGAATCACGTCAAGTTTAAACAACAACTTACATTTATATAGTGCCTTCACTACAGACAGTGCCTCTTACAATGGAACACTCACGCACAATCGCGTAGTAACATAGGAATAAGGAGCAGGACTAGGCTATTTAGCCCCTCGAGCCTGCCCCGTCATTCAATAAGATCATGGCTGATCTTCCAATCTAACTCCATCTGCCTGCCTTATCCCCATATCCCTCAATCCATTAGAAATCTATCAATCTCAGTCTTGAATATGTTCGAGGACTGAGCATCTACGGCGTTTTGGGGTAGAGAATTCCATAAATTCACTACCCTCTTGAGTGAAGAAGTCAACTCTGTACGAAAAGGCTGTCCCCTATTCTTAAGACTGTGACTCCCAGAGAGATTCTCCTGCCAGAGGACACAGTCTCCCAGTATCTGCTTTGTCATGCCCCCTTTGTCATGGCCCTTAAGAATCTTATCGGTTTCTATGAGAAATTGCACCAAAGTGCCTCCACTCGTAAGGTCAATGTGATGAATTTTATTTAAAGGATCTCAAATGGGGGCAGGTGGGAATCTCCCAGTAACTGAGCTGGCACATGTTTGGCAACTGAGGGTCAGAATGAAGCCAGCCCTCTGTGTTTTGCAAGGTCCAATCAGATAATGGAACAATACACTATCTCTGCAAGACTTTTTGCTGCAGTGAGAGACTCGGTCTGACACTGGAGCCTGACTTGTGCTTAGACAGAGATGACCAGACCCTACAGTTGTGTATCAGGGCAGGTCATCTCAAGGTGAGGGTGAGTGAGAGCTGGATGGCGGGAGCAGCCGCGCTGTAAGAGCCTTGGGGGACAGGCAGCACGGTAAGACAGTGAGGGATTGGGCCGCGCTGTAAGGGAGCTGCGTGATTGGGTCGCGCTGTAAGGGGGGGCTGTGTGATTGGGTCGCGTTGTAAGAGGGGCGGGGCGGCGCCGTGTGATTGGGCCGCGCTGTAAGGGGGGGGGGGGGGGGGGGGCGGGGGAGCGGCGCTGTGTGATTGGGACATGGAGCCGCTCGAAACATGGGGCGGGTGGAGGTGACACACGTGGAATCGGGTGACATAAAAGCTGCGGCTCAGGCAGTGGCGGGGAAGGGGTGAGCGGCAGTGAGAGTGAGTGGCAGCTCAGGCAGGGGGGTGGGGGGGGTGTGTGCGCGGCAGCTCAGGCAGGGCAGGGGAGGGGAGGGGGTGAGCGGCAGGCAGGCAGGCGGCTGCCCTCTGTGTGTCCGCAGTAGTGATCCTGGTGAGCCGTGGGTACCGCTGACTGACTGCGCACTTATCCATCCCTTTGACCCCCCACCACCACCACCACCCAAACCTCTCTCAATGGTCCACCTCTCGCGGTCCCCGGGGCTCCCCTGTGAGGAGCAGGTGCAGGAGGCGGAGAGGAGCGGCATGAGGAGCGGGCAGAGCTCGCCCTCCCCCCGGCTCAGGGACAGGGACAGCCCGGCGCCCGCCGCCCTCAGCCCGCACTGTCTGGCTTACGAGACTTACATCGACAATGGCGTGATCTGCCTCAAACACAAGATCCGCAACATCGAGAAGAGAAAGGTAAAGAGGACAGGGGGGTGTGTGTGTGTCTGTCTTATAGCAATCCCCCCCCTTTCTCCCCTTTTCTCTCTCCCCCCCCCCCCCTTCCCCTATTATTTTCTCCCTGTTTGCCTCCCCCTCCCCCCTCTCTCCCCCCTTTTCCTCTCCTCTGAGTCTGCAGTCCACCTCCTTGTACTCATTACGAATCCCCCCCCTCCCTCCCTCCCCCCCACAAAAAAAGCCTTTTAAATCCTTGCTCTATTCCCTTTTGCTATTTACTTCACTGTGCTTTGCACTGCAGCTCTGTATGTGTAATATATATATATGTGTGTGTGTGTGTGTGAATTTTGGTAATGTAGTTAATCTATTTGGTCATAATACTGGTGCACTGTTCAAACACCACTGCCCCCCCCCCCCCCCCACACACACACTCCCCCTGTTCATGCGTTTTTTTGTAATGTTTTAATGAAATAATATCCAGCTATTTGGCACCGCGATGCTCTTCGATAGGTTGTGTTTTGTTCTATTTTTTCAAAATAGTAACACGACCTCTGCAATCGTTCACCCTCTGATGTCTTGCAGTCTGCAGGGAGTTGATGCCCAGTTTTAAATGGATTCTCTTGAGATGTCGTTATCGCCTCTGATCGGTTTCTTACTGTATTTATGACCGAGGCCTGGGTTGTTGCGTCAATGCTTTTCTATCGGGGGAGGGGGTATATATAATAGCTGGTATAATTTATCACTTGAGTTTAATCTGTGAAGTTTTAATTTTGTTGATCAGTGGCGATAATGTTTTTTGTGGGGTGGGTGGTGGGAGAGGATGACCTACAAGCTTATAAAACACAATGGTTTCGTAGAATCCAAAGACAGCGTATCTCAGCTTGCAGGACATGGATGGAGTGTGATTGCCCAGGTAGCTATTTATTTTTTTGCTTTGTCATTTGTGATTGTGGTGTATTCTCTATCTATCCCTCTCTCTCTCTCTCACTCTCTTTTCCTCTGTCTTCCCTTCTCCTCTTTCTATTTTCTTTTGGCTTTCTCTCACCCCGCCGCCCGCTCTCTTTTATTTTCCCCCCTTTTCCCAGGGAAAATTGGACGACTACAAAGCACGCCTACAGCGGGGAGAGGAACTGAACCAGGACCAGCTGGTATGTAACTCGTTTGGACAACGGGACCGAGAGTGATGACGGGGACGAGAATGATACTCAGACGGGCATCTGTGATGGGGTCAACTCAGTAACTCGCTCTCAGTGCCAGTTTTTATTTAAAAAAAAGAGAAATCTTCCTGCGAACTCCGGATTGTCAACTTGTACCTCTGGAGATTGTTAGCTGGTTGAGGGTTGCATTGGAATCAGCTGAAAGCCATTAACTCTGTGGCTTCAGGCAACATCAACAGCTGATGCTGATAGAGCTGCTGCTGAATGGCTTGCAAGTCAAAACCCTTGTTTTTGCTACAGATGTGCTTTTTAATGCCGAATCCCGTAGTGCATTGGTGAGAACACTCGCCGAGCAAGCAAGAGGACCCGGGTTTCATTACAGGAGAACACACAACAAAACTATGAACCTGGTGGTTAGTCGATTGGCGGAGCGCTTTCTCGGGGGTAATCACTCCCAAAAATAATAATTTGGTGGTTCAATCCATGGCTGTTTGTGGAACATTACTATGCGCAGTTGGCAGCTGCATTTCACCCACAAAATATAGTTATCCACTTTATGTTCTGTAAAGTGCTTTGAAATGTCTCAACAACATGATACCACTATATATCAACTGCTATTATTAATTAATGTCTCTAATGTGACTGTTTGATAATGGATATCCAGCTGCCTGGTTGTTTGAATTCCCCAAACGGTCTTGATGTTCATGTCGGGAGGACATCCCAAGGCACTGGACGTCCCTAGCTGTGAGTTGGGAAGAGAGAGGTGTGGAAGGCAGGGTGTTGGAGGAGGGAAGATGACTGAAGGCATGGTCAAAAAGAGGTATTGAAATGGGCCAGGGAATGAAGTGGAACTGGATGGATTTGTAGAGGGTGGGAGAAGAAAGGCTGAAGGCCTGACTGCTTACAGTAGAGCAGGTAGGGGTGGGCACAACGAGCTGGCCAGTGGCTGCAGAGCACATTGAGGTGCCTTTATTTTGATGTTTTGCCACTAATGTTTCTTTGGACCATGTCTACAGAACAGATTGATTGCTAAACTCACACTCGACAGTAAATCCTCTTTGAGCCATCATCCTGATCTGAAAGGTGCTGTGTCAAATGCAAGGGTTGTTGATGTGAATTGTTTCCTTGGCCATTTGCTATATTAAAACCCAATTTGGATCCCAATGTCGGTATCTTCCACGTGCACTTCAATAACGTGTCTCGTGGTGGTCATCATTTTTCATTGGGAAACGTGAAGCACTGATGACAGCCCTGGAGTAACTGACTCCTGCTGTCCCCAAGTCTTGGTTCTCCCCAACTTGTTGTTATCATTGAATAATAATAAGCCTTGCATTTGATAATATTCATAATCCTTGCATTTGATAGTGCTTTTCATGTATTCTAGATGTCTCAAAATGCTTCACAGAATATACTGTAAAGTGAATTGGTTGCATATATGTGGGCAAAATGCAGCAGCCAATTGCACACAGCAGTGTCCCACAAACAGTCGTGGATTGAAATTACCAATTTATTATTTTGAGGGATTATTAGTATTAAATATGATACAGTGGCTTATAATATCTCAAAGTGCCTCACAAAATAGACTGTAAAGTGTAGATTTTGTGAGCAAAGCGTGGCAGGCAATTGCGCACAGCAGTGATCCACAAACAGTCGTGGATTGAATGACCAAATTTATTATTTGTAGTATTTATCATTTATTATTTAGAATACACTTTGGTGTTCTGGAAGGAAGGTGCAGGAAGAGAGCGCATGTTCTGTTCCAAAACTCTGGAGTTTCTGTGTGTAGGTTATACTCCTATGTGGAACTCTCAAATTGTTTTGGAGACTCTTAAGCTCGCTGATAGGTTTCTGCATGTGTCAGACATCCGGCTGACCCAATCAAAAACAAATTGGCTGAGATAGCAAACCTGTAGATTAGTTCGGTGAATGGACCAGTCAATCAAGGTTGGTGGCTATCTTGTCTCTACTCTTTTAGCTTCACAAAGTAGGTATTGGCTCGCAGTACATTGTGAATTGTTAGTTTTATTTCCTTTGCAACTGCTCAACTTGCTTTCCTGCCATTTATTGTCAGAAGCTCAAACCCACTTTTCCCTCAATGCAATCATTTTGCATTTCTATATTGCTTGTCTTTGCGCTTTGTATTTTCTCTTTGCGACGTCCTCCCAATGTAAAAGGCGCGATACAAATGTCATTTTGTTGTTGTATTGTGAAATGTAACATTTCTTTCTATTGGCTCTGGTAAACTGATCTACCCGTCCCGACCTTGACAGGAGGCGGTTCACAAGTATGATGAAGTGGTTCACAACCTGGAATTTGCCAAGGAACTGCAAAAAACTTTTGCGGTACTCAACCAAGACGTAAGTATTGCGTCTTAGGTGGGTGGCCCTGGAGGAATGCGGGTGTCGTTAAGGATTGTTGAGCTTTGGTTGATGTGTTAAACAAGGTTGGGTCTGCCTGATCAGATGGATGTTAAAGTTTCTACATTGTATTTAAGAGTTTCTCTCCCAGTGTCCTGGACAATAGTTCAGTTTCCTCCCACTCCCCAATAAAATTGGTCACTCACTCCATGACTGTTTGTGGGACAGCTGTGTACAAATTGGCCCTGCTTTTCCCCAGAAAATAGTCTCAGAACTTTTAACTGTAATACACTTTAATGTTTTTAGGGCCACCCTAATGTAAAAGACGTGAAACCAAATCCAAGTTATTTGTTGGTTTTTCTGTTGCTGCCCATTGGTGTAACTTGGATGTGCTGTGGACTATGCTCTTTACATTATATTACTGGAGGGTGAGGAGAGGCAAGGATTGGGGTAGATCATTTTCAACTTGTCATTGCTTGGTGTCAGGTGTTGGATCCATCAGATGTTGCTGTAAGGTTCTATTGATTAATTTCAGTCTCCGCCATGAAGCCTCACTAGCAGGTCCTCACTGGCTAATCATTTTGTGGAGCTGTTTCTTTTTAATGAGATTCACTCTTGAGAATTTTTTTTAGCAAGTTGCCACTTTCGAGATCTTGAAGGATTAAGTGGGGTCGGAATGCATTTCCGTGCTCCCTTATTTGGATTATTGATTTTTTGTTTTATATTCTTAAAAGTTGCCTATTTTGTTTTTTATTTTTATTTTTGGGGGAATAAACAGCTTCTGAAAGTGCAGAGAAAAACTGCGAAACGTGAACAGCTTCTGAAAACAGAAGCTGAGAAGAAGCGCTTGTGTGCAGTGCTGCACATTCGGTATATATTGCTTCACTTCAGCCAGGAGCACGTTCAGAGGGACTTCAGAGAAGGCTTCAATGGGGCATTGGTCCTTCCCCGCAAAGAAATTGGCTACCTCAAGGAGTTCTGCAAAATCGTCTGCCCCGAAAGGAATGATCAGACAAGGTAACTCATCAGTACTCTGCTGTTCAGATGGTGAAATAAGTGATGAGGAGCACATTGGATTCTGATCTGCTTCTGATTGCGACTTGTTCTGTTTGACACCTGGAGAAGGTTGGTGACCTTGTTTAATATCTGGTGGATTTTGTGGGGAAGTCCAGCATTTTTTTTTAGGACAAAAGCAATTTGGGCAAAGAAAGCAACATATCCCACTTTCTTGTTGTCTAGCATAACTGTAGTCTCTTCGGACTGAATCTCAGCTGTTAAAATGGCATTTTTGTTGACATTACGCAAGCCTATTGCTGCCAATGTCTTAGGCTGAGCTTGGGTGTCAGTCTTGTTCAGTTGCATGTGAGCTTAGCTCTGAGTCAAAAGGTTACAGCTCAATGACTTGAGCTCATATCAGCTAACTGCAGTGTGAGGGGAACATGATAAATAATCTTTCCATTTGATATAGCTTTATCACCTTGTCAAGATGTCTCAAAGCATTCACAGGCTATCTGCAAAGTGGATTTTGAAGATTCCTCATTCAAAGATAATGGAATTTCTCCCAGTGTCCTAGCCAGCAATCCCCAGATCAAATCGTTATTCATTTCATGCTCATTTGTGGGACATTGCTGTATGAAATTAGTTGTTGGATTCACCTTGAGTGTAGTCCCTACACTGGATCTTCTGTCCTGTGAAACTCCTTAAGACATTTATTGACGTGATGAGGCCGCGTATCAAATGTAAGCATTGTAAGTATTCAGTTTATTTTCAAAACTAGCAAAGAACTTTGAGAAGTCCTCCCAAGGTGAAAGGTGCTTTATAAATGTTAATTTATAATATATATATATTTATTGATATATTTTAAAATCCTTGCTGATTGAGGCTTTCATGGAAGCAAATCTCAAAATGCTTTGACTACTGGCTTCGCACCTGAATTGTATGTGAAGAGGGGAAAGACGTCTTGGACGGAGGGATGTGTTTCCACAGGGCAGAAAGCAGGTCTGCTGACTGAGCTCTAAATGCAGGAACGTCGAGAATGAAAGAGAAACTTGATTGAGTGCCCAGCAGTTCAGTATTCAGTCAAATCCGATCAATGCTGAGAGAATTCTTTGCATCCATGTTAATAGCTTTAAGCAAAGAATTGATTTGAATTTTGTTTCTTGCAGAATTGTGGTTTCTTGGTAAGACAACCTTGTGTTTATTTAATTTTTTTTTTGTTTTGTTTCAATCTCTTGTGTACTCGGCAGCCTGGAAGATCAAATGGATTTGGTGGCAGATCACATCTGGGACATGCTGGAAGGAGTTGAGAAGGCAGTGGCTGGTACCACCTGTAAGTTCACATGTATCAGTCTTTTTTGCCATTGAATGCACCATTAAGCTTTCCCAATATTTGTCCAGCTAGGACCACCCTACATGCTTCTTTAAGGCTTTGGCTTGCAAAGTTAATTCTAGATGAGTGGAAGGAGTCCCTGTCCCCAGTGACTTAACTGTCCCTCAGTGGTCATCAGCAGTAGCTGCTGGGCTCAGGACCAGAGACCACAACACAGGGTGGACTCTATTCTGCAATTGTGTTGCTAAGCATGTCACCTTGGAACCAGTTAGGCTCTCAAGCCCTCACCCCCTCCCCACCCACCCCAGAAGATCTTCATGAGTTGATCCTTTGATAAACATGGGTTAGAGTCTGGGCTTGGTGATTGGCAGGATCAAGGACAGTCTGTGAACTTCTGGTTGGCCACCAGTAGGTGAGTGGATGAGGGCTGAGCAGTGGCGTCTGTGAACCGGTGACTGCGACATCTTCTTCCAGATAAACAAGTGAAGGCCATAATCAAAAGGCTGATGGTTTGCAGCTACTTTAACAGCGTCCCCGTACCTCATAATGGGCTGCAGGAGGAGGAAGAGGAACAGCTGATCAGACCACTTAAAGTCCTGACAACATCCACACCAAAAACACCACCCATGAAGGAGTCGGGTGAGTTTCATAGGTGTCGTTTATTTTTAATGGACTGGATAATGCAGCGCTCGTATAGTGTGTGGTTTGATGACTTAGGCATTTTTCGGGGGAGTGAGCTGAATGTCTGACGTGTGTGAAAACCCATCACCGTGCATAAGAGTCTCCAAACCAAACTGAGATTTTCATGTATCCCACCTAGACATGGAAATTACAAAGACAAATTGTTGGAATGGAATGCATACTCTCTCATGGCATGCATCTTGCTTCCCTAATTCCAGAAAGCATTAGGTACAAGAGTCAAGGATTGGAAAACCGCCAGAGTGTGCTTTTGGGTACTGCTGGAGTCTAACCAGCTAAACCTGCTAGATATCCCTATCAGGCAAGCTTTCCCTCTACTTGTTCAGTTAGGTCCATCCTGCCAGTTAGCTCCTGTTAGTTAGGCCCTGCAAGCCAAAGCCCTGAGTGGGAGAATTCCCCGCCTCCAGTGACTCATCTGCCCTTCCAAGTTCTGCCAATGAGACGTTAAAGATCTGATGGACAAGAAAACCTGTTTCCCCACGAAATACAGTCACTGTGCTTTACAGTAAATCTGGTGATTTGTCTTGGTAGTATAATAAGGCAGCAGAATCAAAATGTCTCACTTTCTCTTGTGCATTAAACTTTTCTCAGGTTATGAAAGTTTCCATAACCCATAAATTATTTTTATAGCGCCTTTCACATTGCAGGTGCATCCCAAGATGCAGGACAGTTGGATATGGACCCTAGCAGTGGGTTGGTGATCAAGAAGGGTGGAGAATGGGTTGGTTAGGAGGGTGGTCAAAGAGGAGGATCTTGAGACGTGCCTGTGGAGGGAGGAAGGCAAAAGGGATTGTCAGATGGAGTTTCAAAGGATGGGGGTAGAAAAGCTGAAGGCCCAACTGCTGATGGTGGGGCTGGCCGATGGAGCAGGCCATCAGTAGTGGAGCCAATTGGAAGGTTGATAGGGAGTTAGCAGATCACATAGGTGGGAAGGAGAAAACAGAGAGAGCCTTGAAGGTGAGAATGAAAATCTTGAAATCTATGTCTGGGTCATGGGGAGCTAGTGGACCAGGCAAGGGTGGGTGTGATTAGGTCATGGTATCTGGTGTGGGAGAGAACACAAGCTGCATGGAGTTCTGGATGATCTGCAGCTTGTGAAGGGAAGAGTTGGGAAGACTGACAAGTAGGGGGTTATCTTAGTTGAGCCTAGATGTAACAAATGTATGGATGAGATCTTTGTTGGCATGAAGGGAGAGGTAGTGATGGAGATGGGCAATGTTGTGTTAGATGGGAGAAGGCAGAGCGGGTCATGGCATGGATGTGGGGCAGAAAGATTAGTTGAGCGTTAAACAGGTTGACAAAGTCCTCTACTGGCTCAGTGAGGTGGAGTGTGCATCTGTGGAAGTTAGTGGATGTGCTGATGGACAATTTGGTAGAGTTTTGGTATTGTTGAGGTTCAACTGGAGAAAGTTAACTCTCATCCAGGACTTTATGTCTGACATTCTGTCAGGACAGCAGTGATCCTGGAGTTGATGCTAGAGGCAGAGATATAGAATTGGTGTGTCATTTATATATATGTAGAGTCCTACAGCTCAGTGATTAAAGCACTCAACTTGCAAGTGAGAGACCTGGGTTCAATTCCAGGCAGGGTGAAACCTTGGGCAAATTTCCTTATTCCACATGCCTAATAATGGCAATTTTTTTTTAAATGGATCATTTCAATCCATGACTTTATAGGACACTGCTGTGCGCAATTGACTACCAGGTTTATCCCACAAAATATACAGTACAATCAATTCACTTTACGGTGTATTCTGAAGTGCTTTGAGATATCTAGAAGACGTGGAAAGCACGATATCTAATGCAAATATTATTATTATTAGTGATCCCATATCTGTAGATGATGTCACTAAGAGGGAGCATTGTAAGTATTGGAGAGGATGTAGCAACCCTGAGGAACTTTGTCAATCTTCAGTGTGGGTTTACCTCGAGCTGTTCTGTTTCCCTATCTTCCTTTTTTGCTGAGTTGCTGCGATTTGGAGAGAACGGAAAAGTTGACTGATGAGACTTGCCATATATTGATTCAGTGAAGCTGTGTTGTAACTTTTTTTTCCCTTTTTTTCAGAATCTGATTTGCGTTTTTTATGCAGTGAAATGCAGCCGAGAGAGGTGAGACAATTGCAGAGAAATATTGTTCCCATGCTTCAAAATCTTTCTTTCTCTTCTTCCCCACCCACCCCCCATACAACCATGTCAGCATGGACTGTTTAGATAGATGTTTATGGCTCCCATGGCTCTATTCGAAAAGAGAAGGGAATTACTCTCTCCTGGTTGTTAAGATGACAAATGCAAGGATTATTATTGTGATGCAACCACACTTTTTGTACTATCTCTTCAAAGCTAGGCTTCATTGCCTTATAACTTGCCTCCTTAAGATGGGGAGATAGATACTCAAAACTTCAAGTCAATTTTTAGATGCTCTTGGGGTGCAATGATCATCTCCCTCTCTCTTACAACTATTGTGGTGATGGGTTTGGAATGCTTGTAATAATCCTTGCATTTGTGCACAGCTATGTCCCACAAACAGCCATGGAGCTCATTAAATTTTATTTAGGGGATTTATTGGCCAGTTGACTAGGAGAATGAAATTCCATTTTCCGAATAAAGTCCACCTGAAGAGGCAGGTGGGATCTCCGTTTGACATCTCATCCATAGGATGGAACCTGCGATACTGCAAACCCCCCTTTGATGTATTGATGTAGGAGTTAACCCCACACACTGTAGACACAAGACCTCAGCTTCACTTAGAGAAATCTTAGATTTTTTTTCTTTAGTGCTTGAAAGTGGCATTGTTCTGTTGAGCACCTTTATTGAAATGTGGGCAATTTGCATTATTGTGTTGGGAGTTATCACCTAAATGGGCTAAATGGAACTGTTCTTAATGTGGTCTGCCCAGTGTTAGGAACATAGGACCACTAGACAAAAGACCAAGGTCCATCCAATCTATCTAACTTGCATTTGAAAGAATCAAGACTTCCTGCTCCCACTGTCTTCATAGGGAGCATGTTCCATTGACTTACCATTTGCTCACTGAAATAGTGTTTCTGCACATTTGACATGGCTAATTCATCAGTCTCCCACTTTGCAGTTTGTGAATAAGCAATATGTGAATAATGTGGAAAGTGCCATCAAGCAGCCGGAGAAGTCGAAGCACTGGGAATCCGACCAGAAAGTCAGGGCCCCAACGGAGCCGGACAAAAAGAGAGAGGCCGAGTGCGACAGGAAGACCGAAGTAGAGCTCCCCAAAGTGTACGTTGTTCGGAAACAGGAAAAGCCAAAAAAATGGGAAGCTGAGCCGCTCAACCGGAGACATCAGGAAGAGCCCAAAAAATGGGAGGTGAAGTGCGTGACACTGCAGGAGACACAGCGGTCCAGTGCCATTGTTCCCAAAGCGGCTGAGCCAAAGAAGCCATTGACAGAACTCAAAGAGGTGAGAAGCCAGCAGTGGTGGTAGGGTTTGGTCAGTGGTGCCGTAGCCTGGCAGGTGACTCACTCTGTCCTTTCTCCACCATAGAAATGGGACCGTAGATCAAAGCCTGAAGCAAAACAGGTGGGTAAAAGTGGTTGGAAACAGACTCGTGATGGTTAAAGGGCTTTTCTCAAGAGGGTAGTGACCGTATTTATTTGGTTGTACCCAAAAAACATACAGTCAATACTCTCTTGAGAAAAGCCCTTTAACCATCACATCTGTTTTTTGATAGTCGTGTGGGGGGAAGGGGCAGATTGTCCTGTGGCTTCCTTTCATTTGATGCAATATCTTGCCAGATGACCAAGACCATGCAACAGGCAGCAGCAGAATTCTGCTCTGGCTCCTCACTCCCCAAAGATCCTGAACTCCGGAGGCAAAAACTTCAGGATCTGATGTCACAGATACAAGGAACCTGTAACTTCATGCAGGTAAATACTGTAGTCTGAGAAACTGCCTTTTCTGCCTTCACCTCAAACTCCCAGACTCGCTTATACATGTTGCAAACTTCTCAGTCATTTAGTGTTAGCTTGGCTCTATTGCTCACCCTCATCTCAGACAAATTTGTGAGAAATGGATTCAAGTCTTGTGTCTGGATTTGCATTTAATGCTTGCAGTGCAGGTTTCAAGTGTCTGGATTCTAGCTATGCTCACTTTATTTTTGGTCTGCTGGGTGTCTGACACATGTGGAAACCCTACCTGTAAGAGCTTTGGCTTGCAGGGTTAACAGGAACTGGAAAGGATGATTCCCTGCCCCAGTTGTGAACGGAGATTAAAATGCTTTGCTGACATACTGTGCTGTGGGTGCTGTCTTGTTGCTCGGATCATCTTTAGGTGAGATTTAAACCAAGGCCTCTATGCCTGTTCAGGTGGATGTTATAGATTCTGTTCCAAAAAAAAGCATCTCCAGCCAGTATTCAATAAAATTGGTTGTTCACTGAATGGCTGACTATTGGTGGGACTTTGCTGTGTGCAAGCTGGTTGTTATATTTGCTTGCTCTTTGATTGTAAGTGGGCATTGTGAATGCTTTAGACAGTTTGTTTTGTGCTCCAGCGCGTGGGAGGGAGCGAGTGGCTGTCACGGTGGGTTGATGATTTTATGAGAAAGCAGATTATTTGGTTGCTTTCATTACATTTTAAAAAATTAATTGGTCACTTAATCCACAATTTTGTGGGATACTGCTGTGCAAATTGACTGTTTCACCCACAAAATATAATCCATTCACTTTACAGTATATTCTGTGAAGTGTTTTGCGATATCCCAATGACATAAGGAGTTATATATCAAATGCAAGTATTATCAAGACGAAAGAAATAAATTGGTCACATCAATCCATAACTGTTCTGTGGGACGCTGCTGTCCGCAATTGGCTGTCGTGTTCCACCTACAAATAGTCAATTCACTGTACAATACATTCTGTGAAGCACTTTGAGACGTCTAGATGTAAAAAGCACTATATCAAATGAAGGGATTATTATGTAAGCAGTTGCTGTTTTTACAGCAATTTGTGCAAACATGTGTCGAGAGCTCAAACACAATGATTATACAAAACAGAACGTTCCTCCTTTGAGCCTTTCTTGCCTGAATCCCTGAACTCACGATGACTTGTGCTCACCTTTGCTAGGATTCTATGCTGGACTCTCTGTTGGAATCAGATGCCTCTTTAAAAGATACTGTTGCAGCTCCCAAGGGTGCGGTGCTGGCACTCCAGGGATCAGGTAAGAGACCTATTTTTTAAAGCCTGCTAAACAGAAGGTGGAGATTTGTAAACCTGCGAGTTTTGTCAAACGGCTACTCTTGGTAACAACAATGAATTACATGTATATAGCGCATTTCACATTGGAAGAACGACCCATGGTGCTGGACATTTAAAGGCTTTGCACTTGATCTGGGAGTTGGAATCTGGAGGGCAGGGGGCTGGGTGTGTGGCTGAAGGTATGATCAAAGAGGAATGTCTTGAAATTGGCCTTGAAGGAGGCAAGGGAGGCGGTCAGAAAAGCTGAAGACTTGACCATCAGTGATGGGGTGGGCAGGTTGTGGAATAGGCTAGTGCCTGCCAAACAAAAGGAGTGGATAACAGGTTAGTCTGGTATTAAGAGGTGGCAGAGGCAGGGACATGTTGGCCTCTGGCCAGTGCACAGTTTCGGTCTGAAATTGTAGCATTAAATTAATGTGGGGAGTTTAGTTTACAGGAACTCCTTCCCTCACTCCCTTCACCTCGCCCCCTCCTTTCCCATTTTCAGGTCGCACCTGAAGATTTTTCTGTTCGACCGCGCCTTTGGTCACCCCCTCCCCCTGGCTCGGCCCCGGGCTCCCCTTTGTGAAGTGCTCTGAGACGCCGTCTGGCATGAAGGGCACTATATAAATCCAAGTTGTTGAAAAAGTGCCGGTTGGCTCAGCACATTCTTGCTATTGCATTGAATTTGCTTTGTTTGACCTGTGGTCATCAATGCAAGTTTGGTTTTTAATATTCGGTTAAATTGCGAACAGGTTTCTTGCACCCAAACTAATTCTGATTATTTTTGTTGGTTAATCTATAGAAGCTCCCAAGGAACCAAACCAGCAAAGCAAGATTGACATTGCGCCCTCATCGCCTAAGGTAAGGCATGTTTAACCCAACAAAGTGAGCAAGTGAGACATTCACCTTCAATTACCTGTTGCTTTACAGCTTAGTTGGCAGAAAAGATTTCACCTAATTAAAATAATAATAATCATCCTTGCATTTGATAATGTCTTATTACATCGTTAAAATTTGAAAGATGTTGCTGAAATGTCTCTAAGCCCTTGATAATGGACTGTAAAGTGGAGGATTGTATTCTGTGGGCAAACGCAACACCCAACAACCACAAACAGGCATGAATCAATTGGTGATCAATTTTCTTTGGGGGATTGTTGACCAGGATACTGGGAGAGACTCCCTTCTCTTTTCGAATCGTTCTATGCGCTCTTTAACATCCACCTGATGACTCCTACCATCTGCTTTGGAGTTAATATGATGGTTTGTAGTGCTGTTAAAGTTGTTCTTTCTCACTCTGCAGCCCATTGATACGGAAATTCATACTCTCTCCACTCTCACTGATAACTCGGCTTCCGATGACCAGGCTTCTTCTTCTGGTTCTGTAACCGACCTTTCAGTAAAGCGCAGTGTGCAGGTAAGGCAGCATGCGGACAGAATCATTCCGCATCTGAAATCCTAATGGTTCTATTGTCAGCTGATTTGGCAGCATGAATTGAAAGTTGGTGTTTTTTCAGAAATGGAAATAGCCTGTGGATCTGTTCAATTCATTATGTAAATCCATTGCTTCACTATCAAAGTTCCAAATGACGAATTCTAGTATCTTGGAACATGGTAGAAGACTATTTGGTCCATCATGCCTGTGCAAGCTCTTTCAAAGAGCTGTTAACTAGTCACACTCCCCCGCTCTTACCCCATAACCATGCAGATTTGTTCATTTTGAAAACTACTGTCAAATCTGCTGCCACCTTCCTTTTAGGCAGTTATCTTCATGTCCTCTGATCACAGAGCCATCCTCCAGAGGAAACTGCTTCTCCTTATTTACTCTTATCAAAATTCATAATTACCGTTAAATCTCCCCTCCACATTCTCTACTCTAAGGAGAATAAGCTTAGTCGCTCCACATAACTGAAGATCCTCATCTCTTCAATCATTCTGCACCTCTCCATGGTCCTAACATCCTTCACGATACACTAGCTGAGGCCTAAACAGTGTTTTGTGTCCTTGTCTTATATTTCAATGCCATTCCCAGGCTCTTCATGCATTTTCATTTTAGAATTTTTTTCTTTGTATTCTGTTTTCAAATTTCTAAAACTTAAAATTCTCTCACTTGTCATGTCAAACAAGATCCACTTTGAGCTCTGAATCTTAGCTAAAATGGCGCAACCTTGAGGTTTTTTCCTTTTTCTGAAACTTCTTAAAAGTGGAATTGAATCCTGCAATGTGCTTGTGCTCAGAGTAACTCGGAGAGTGAGGCCTGTAGTCCCCACCGGCAGATGTTTCCAGCCACCTCACCTAAGATGGAACCTTCAGCATCAAAGCCCTTGGAGACTAAGCAGGTGAGAGATTTTCTCATCTTGTGCATTTCTATGGTTCCACGACACAAAAGGTAGTCAGTCAATCCACTGTGTTTCTGCTGGCTCTTTTTTTGAGATTTTTTTGCGTGATGTACAGTATGATCAAGACAGTATAAATCCTTGCACTTGATGTGTCGTTGCACTTATTAGAGTTTTAAAAAAACAACAAATTGCATTTATATCATTATTTCGTATTGGGAGGATATCCCAAGGCACTGGTAATGTGTCTCGTGTAAGGATTGCATTTGACTATTGCAATCGTATTACAAGAAGCCCGTAGTCATTGTATCGTAACAGTGCAGACTAACACTTCTTGTGGGTGTGCAGATGGAAATTGTTTGCACTTTTTTAATTTCAAACTTGCACTACTTGGTGAATTGTAAATCATGGTGGCTCAGCATTAATCAGCTGTTTGCTTTCCCTGTAGTCAGCAGGGACAAGGGTTGAGCAACGGGTAGATGAATCCCTCGAGCTATTGCTATCCTGTTGAAACTGCTGACTTCTGTCAGTCGGGATTAAGTGTCTGGGATATGGATAAAATGTTGTCAGCTGATTATATTGACCGTTCCCTGGCTGACTTCTGCAGGTTTCTCCCCCACGCGACCGGACTCCCAGCCCAAAGTTGCCTCTGACACCCAAGGCATTGGACTTCCAGGATACAGTCTGCAGCCCACCAGCAAACCGGAAAACCACACCCTTTCAGTCCATGCACACTGTGAGTCATGTCTTTAGCTCCCATCGCAGCAAATTGAGGACCAAACCATGCACTCACCATGTTAGTCAGGTCAAGAAACGCTCACATTTTGAAGGCAGCAACAAAATCATATTTATATAACACAGCAACATGAAAATCATGTTGAAAGGGTGTAAAAATAATAATGTATATTTTAAAAGAAAAATTGATATCACAATCTATAACGTGGGTGCTTTGCTCTCAATCTTCTGTTTCATGCAAAAGGGAGAAAGGAGGGGGATAAAAGGGAAAAGGATGATTCCAAAGCGCTTGTCAAGATATGCTGTTGATGTACCTTATGGTTGCAGGCATGTAACCAGTCTGTTCCGTGTTGATTGGAACATTTGTGTGTGTGTCTTTCTCTCTCTCTCTCTCTCTGTCTCTTCACCCCCTCCCCCCCCATTTAACCACAGTATACTTTCAATTTCTGTCAAACACAATGATTTGCATTTATATATCGTGACCTTCACACGCTGATGGTGTCTCAGAGCACCAACTGTGGTGAAGCCTGATGCCGGGGGGAGGTGACCAAAGCACAGTTGAAGATGAAGCTCTTCAAGTGTGATCGAAAACGGCCAAGGGTTGGGGTAAGGAGGAGGGATTGAGGGAGAGAGTTGCAAAGCTTTGGGCTGTAGTGGAAAGATGGATAAAAGGAAAAAGAATGTCCCAAAGTGCTTCGAGGAATATACTGTAGTTAATGACTATTTTACAGGCAAAAGCATGTGACCAGTTGATGGAGCATTTCCCCCCCCCCCCCCCCCTTTACTTAATCAGGCCATAATTTGAATTCCTATCAACCTGTGGAAGGTTGTCATATAATGACACCAATAGACAGCTCAGGTGCCATTTGCCTCATTGTGTCTCTGTCACTGAAAGAGCTCTCAATGATGTTCCGTTCCTCTCTTTATATTTCCCTTTATTGATATCCATCAAATTCCCTCCACGAAGCTAATCTTGATTGTGATTCACAGCTGTTTCGGGGTGGCTGTTGCATACCCAAACAACTGCTTTGGAAGACTCTTGTTTAGCTCAAGACAAAATGACTCTACGTAGCACTAAGTAGGAACCAGGTTATTTGTCGATTTGATGGGTCGCTTTCTGGGTGGGGGGGGGGGGGGGGGGGGGGGAGGTGGTAATCTAATTACTGTGTGCAGTTGGGTGCTGCATTTCACCCACAAAATATACAGTCAATTCACTTTACAATATATCCTGTGAAGTGCTTTGAGATGTTAACAATGTGATCAGGTGCTATCAGATGTTATTTTAAATTTCTCAGTTTATGGTTCGTTGCCATCAATCCATGCCTTTCGCTTGCAGACTCACCCACCATTGGAAACCATCCTTCTTGTGTTGTATAACTGAACCATTGCGAACCTCTCTGCTTTCCTCTCTATCTTCTCAATCTTCTCTCTAGGGAAAAGGGAGCTAGTTCCTTCAGTGTCTCGGTTCCCAATAAATATAATTACAAATCTCTCTCTTCTGAATGCTCCCTGTAGCCAATGTGACTTTGTTTTCCCGTATCATCTCATAGGTTTTCAACGTGAATGCTCCGCTTCCACCAAGAACTGACCAAGACGTGACTTATAACCAAAGCGTAACCACATCCAGCACTCAAACTCCACCTCAGTCCATTTCTCTGCAGGCTCCATTTGCAGAACAAAATGTGATTGCACAAGATACCTCAACAGGTACAGAAGGCAACTAAGTTGAGAAAAGCATTCAATAATTAAGTAATCCTACTTTGGGCTTGACATGGGGTGGGGTTTTATGGTCCTACAGCACTTCACCTTTTTGTAAGACGTTGCTGTGGCCAAACTGACTCCTACGTTTCGCCTATAATAATACAGTCAATCTACTTTACAGTATATCCTAGGAAGCATTTTGGGATGTTTCGACAAATGTGAAGAGGCACTAGATCAAATGTTGTTTATTATTAATGGCGCTAAAGTATCCAAGCTCCAAACCTGTTCCGTTTCCTTTCAGAAGAGACAACCATTTCCAATGGCAGCCACGTGTACCCACCACACGGGCAGGTAAACCAGCCCTATCTCCGAGCCAGCCAGCCTTATTTTGGAGTTCGGGGGGCTCCTCGTGGAGTGCCGCGAGGCAGCAGAGGCACCCCCAGTGCATACCGCAGCCCCAGCAATGGATACAAAGGTGTCGAAACAAATATTTTTTTGTGTATGTGGGTTTACTTAAGATTGAGATTGGTAGCAGTTTCCAAAACATGAATGTGGTTTCTGGCACCTGGTGTGTTATCTGTTTCCAGGCCTCTTTCATGAGTTTTTAGGGAGGAAAAATTCCACAAATACATTATTCCTCAGGTTACACTCCGCCTTTATTTCCTTTATCTCCTCCCCACCCCACACACCCATGGTGTATTGGAGTGTTTTGGGTGTGCATTGTCAAGACAACCCCACTGCTCCCTGTTGTTGAGTTATTGAAATCTTTGACTGATTAAACATTCCAGTGCTTTGATGCTGAAAAATACCTTGTGGTGTAATTGGGGCATCCACTAGGGAACCTTGTTTGAGCGATCCCATTTATAACATCTGATTCCGCACCAACCAGACTTGATCTCCCTCCCGTTCTGGCTTGGGATAGATTAGAAATTCTGGGGTGTTCTTGAAAATGGTGCAAATTGACATGGAGTCCTTAGGAGCAGGCTGTACTCCTGCAGGGAGGCACACACCATGGTTTGAGAATCTCTGCTGTTAAGTTTGTTTTTTGTGTGTGTGCTGGAGTGAGTGTGTGTGTGAGCACAGTTGCACGAAAGGGTGTCCTGTTTTTAGGATTCGATGGTTACAGAGCGGTGCAGGTTGCTGGCAATGGGATATATGGACCTTTACCGAACCGAGACTACCCTGGAATTCAGTATACTACTCGGGTAAGGAATAGCGTGGTCACTGATTTGTAAACCACCAGTTCAACGGAACACAATAAGTGGTGGAAACTTGACATTAACTAGGGAACACAAATGTGCTCTGTTTAAATCTATTCACTTGTCATGTAGTGTCAGACAAGGGACAGATAAATGAGAGTACTTTGATGGCAGCTCACAAAATGTTCTTTAATTACCTTTGTTTCCCTCAATTTGAGGCAAAATTTAATTTGAGGCAAATGGTATTATTTTTGCTCTAAAGTTATTGCCTTAGTTTCTCATCTGAAATTAATTCTCCAAACATTCACATGCAGTTCAAATCTCTCCAGTTTCACCCTACCTACCTGGCCACTCTTTTCACACAGCAGACACTGGACTGCTATGTTTCTTACTCCACTATTGACAGATGGGCTTTCAGATTGCCTCTTCCCTCACCACCTTCAAAGTCCGCCTTGACCATCCTCTTTGTCTATCACTTTGGACATCTTTCCTCTTCCCCATCTTGGGAGCTTCACCATTAGTCATCCTTTCAACATGAAAGATACTTGTATATAAAATTGTATTTAAACTTCACTGGACTTTGGTTTTGAGTTGTGAGTGGCCTGGACTCTTATATTTTACAAATATTTGGTTGAAGGACTAAGGCATATAGTCAATGCCTTGCTGTGCAGTGTGTTTAAAAAGACCACAGGTTAAATTGATGTTGTAGTTACTTATGATTTTTGGATTTGAATCTGTTTGCAGTTCCTGCTTGCAATTGCTTCTGTTAATAGTGTTCATGTTTTCTGACTACAGGAATCTGGTTATCCGAATTACAAACGAGTCGTACCTGGTGGTCCTCGCACTATGAGAGGGGGTAAGGACTCGAGAGCTTACCTATGGATGGGGCTAAGCCTATACAACAACAACAAAATTACATTTATAGAGCGCCTTTTACGTTGGGAGGATGTCCCAAGACGCTGAAATAGTCAAGTTCACTGTTCCCACATGTATCCCTCTGAAGTGGGGATTTCATTCACACATGTTGTCTCACTGAATTTTGTTCCACCACAATACTGAAATGTTACCGCTAAACGAATGAAGTTTTTAATGAATTGGTTGTGTATTTAGCCTTATTGGGAGGCCATCCTGATTCAAGTGTGGGTGAAAATTGGGCTTTCAAACATTTAATTATCGGTGGTTAGCGTTGGATCATGTTGAATGATTTCAATGCAGACAAGGGCAGTTCTGATCCAAAACTTTTTTCCCAATGGGTGTCTTTTGTGTAACATTGCTTTAACTGCTAAAGCCTGGGTATTCATTCATTGCTCTCATGAGGGAGCAGAGAAGACATCAGTGCCCAGGACAAGGGTTCCCTTTCATGGGTTTTTGTAATTTTGAACAAGTGGGTGAACATCTCCTCATTGCCCTGCAGGCATTTTTCTTGTTACTTTAGATATTTACTGTCGTATCCTCCCAGCTAAAACGTGAATACGCAGTGGGATAGCTGCCTGCACAGACAAGATCAGAACGATCTCACAGACTGCAGACAGTTTGTTGATAATGAGGCCATGGGATGTTGCCTACACAAAGGTTGAAACAAGTTGGTGCTTAAATGTCAATTGGAATGAAGCGGGGGAGAGCATCTTTAAAGGCCGTGGCAACATTTGAAAAGTCTCATATTCAACCCAAGATGTTCGCTGTGTTGAGGGCAAGTCCTTGTTGCAATGTTTGTTGGGTTATGGCCATTAAAAGCTGGGGTTTCTGCGAGTTCAGGGGGAAGCCAGGTTTCTGGTGTTATCAGTGGACAAAATGCAACTCTTTTGTTCAGTCCTAGCACTTGAAATTTCTGACCCACTCTTTCCCTACCTTGTAAACAGGTACCAATTACTCCACTGGGTGGAGTGACTCTTCCCAAATAAGCAGTCCAGAGAGAGACGATGAGACGTTTGCCAGTGGAGATTCGGGGCAGGGAGATTCTCGCAGCCTAACCCCTGTGGACATGCCAGTCACCAGCCAAGCTGCCACCATCCTGCCAGTACATGTGTACCCACTACCCCAGCAGATGAGGGTGGCCTTCTCCACTGCCAGGACCTCCAACTTTGCCCCGGGCTCCCTGGACCAGCCCATTGTCTTTGATCTTCTGCTCAACAACCTGGGAGAAACGTTTGACTTCCAGTTAGGAAGGTTTTCATGCCCAGTCAACGGCACGTACGTCTTTATTTTTCACATGCTCAAGTTGGCCGTCAACGTGCCTCTGTATGTCAACCTGATGAAGAACGACGAAGTGCTGGTCTCGGCCTATGCCAACGATGGTGCTCCCGACCACGAGACAGCCAGCAACCACGCAGTGTTGCAGCTGTTCCGTGGAGACCAGATCTGGCTGCGGCTGCACCGAGGAGCCATCTATGGCAGCAGCTGGAAGTACTCTACCTTCTCGGGCTATCTCTTGTATCAGGACTGAATGGGCCTCCAGCAATCAGCCAAATGCTTTGATCACTGTTAAGAGTTGTATGTTGGCGTGAAGCAAGTTTCTAGATGTAACTGTCGCTCTGCCAATAGTTTTCTGGAAGTTTTGGGGTGGGGGGGGTGCTTAGGGGGTCTGCACTGATGGGGCACTTTAACCTGAGATGCCTTGCTGGTAGAGCTGTGAATCTTATTTTGTTACAGAATGTTGTACCTTGCACTTGACAGCCTGATTATATTTTGATTTCTTCCCAACACAGTATCTATTTACGATGCCTTTTGGTGCCTCAATAAATTGGTTTTGCACTGTTTGCCAAATTGTTTATTTCCGTCCTCCCACCCCAGAATGTTTCACTCTTTCCTGCCTACTTTCAGTGAGACGATCACCTTGCATGACACCAGTATCCATGTCTATCCTGTGGGAGACCAGAGATTTCCGCAAGCTGCGTCTTTCTATATATTTTTAGTCAGTCGAGTGTTTTAATTATAATACTTGCATTTTTTATAGTGCCAGATCACATCATTCACATCCCAAAGGGCTTCACACTATACTGAAAAGTGTTTTTTTTGGGGTACTATTTTGTGGGCTAAATGTTTTGTGGGCAACCAGTTTGCTTACAACAGTGTCCCATAGACAGCCATGGAGTGAGTGACCTTTTTGATGGGGGAGGAGGATTATTTGCCAGGGGAGAGAGAAACACTTCTCTTTTCAAATTGTGCTGTGAGATATTTAGCATCCATCCGAACAGACACGTGGGAGCTCTCTCATCTAAAGAATGGTACATTCCATTGGGGAGTCATCTTGGTCTATGTGATTCTAAATCCCGATTGTGGGACTTCAACCCACAATCTTTTGATTTGACATCATGGCACTCATTGACACCTGGATCACCCCAGGCAACGCCACCTGCCTCACTAAGACCATACTACCTGGCTATACATCCTACAAAACCTCATGTCCCAACTGCTGTGGTGGTAGTGTGATCCTCGTCTCCAAGATCTCAATTGCTCTGTCCCCCCTACTCTGGCTCATTCTCATTCGAGCACCTTACCCTCTGCCATCCCTCTAATCTTCCCCTCAAAATCTTCATTTATTGCCCTCCAAACACCTCCCTCTCTTCAACTCTGACGCCTCCACTCTCCTAGCTTCCCTCTGTTCCTAATGACAACTTCAATCTTCACTTCACTCCCGCCTGCTCCATCTCCTCGGACTCGTCTCTCAACCCTCTCCTTCCACATCTACTCTACCATCCACATTCACTGCCATCCACTCAACCTGATGATCACCCAAGACTTCAGTGTCTCAGATATCATTGTCACACACAAGGCCATCTCTGATCATCACTTCATCTCATTTAACTCCTCAATCCGTCTCTCCACTGCCACCAAACCTAGATCCATCTTCTACCCAGGAAGTACATATGCCCACAATCCCTCTTTGCTGCTCTGGAGTCATCTGAACTCCTCCCCCCTCTAGCTTACCTCTTACTGATTTATTTTCCTCACTCTCCCCCACAATATCCTCTCCAACCCTCTCAATGCCCTTGACCGCCGCCACCCTCGCCTCCTCCTCCACCTTCTGTGAGGTTCAGCTAACAAATTTCATCAGATGGCACAAACATCATCCTGATACACCAGCCACTTCTGCTCCCACAAGGGTCCTTTGAGGGTGGCCCTCAACCCTTTCCTGACTCCTTCACTCCCTTTTCTCAAGTTGTGTCTAGAAAACCTTCCACTTCATCTGTGCTTATGGTCACTTCTACACCCCCGACCACCCCCCAATCACCAACCCCGGCTTGGAGTCAGGCTCCCACTGTTCAGTGCTCTGAGTCACTACTCTGCGTGAAGGGCGCTATATGAGTGCAAGTTAAACATAAACGCAAAATACTGCAGATGCTGGAAATCTGAAAGAAAAACAAATCTCTGGGGAACACTCGGCAGGTCAGGCAGCATCTGTGGAGAAAGGAAAAGTGAGTCAAAGGGTCCACGACCCTTCCTCAGAATTCAAACTCACTTTTCCTTTCTCCATAGATGCTGCCTGACCTGCTGAGCATTCCCAGCAACTTTTGTTTTTGTTATACAAGTGCAAGTTGTTGTTTTGACTGTGTTCTTTTGGCAAAATATGTATAATAAAACTGGAAGCGACATGAGAGGTGTTTTTATTGAAGTGGGTGAGTGGTTGACAGCATTTTTTTTGCATTGTTTTCCAGTGAGAGAATCATAATTAAGCAGTTTTGCTGCTGCTGTTGTACTTTTGTTTTCTTGCCGTACAATAACATGGATGCGCCCTGAGGAGCGAGTCGCTCCGTACGGCGCCTCGCCTTGACTCTGTGGTTGACGCGCGGGCGGGCGTGTGCGTTGCTTTATCTCGCTCCGTACAGTGACATGGCGGCGCCCGTCGAGTGCTTCGTTTCGTACGGCGCTCCGCTTCACAATGGTTTGACTTGACTCTGTGGTTGACGTGCGGGCGGCGTGCGGGAGGGCACGGGGGAGGAATAAAACCGCCGCCGCCGGCGCGAGGCCAGCTCAAGAGAGAGGGCGGGAGGGGGAGAGGGGGAGAAGACAACGGCGGCCCTCGGGCCCGCTTTCCACAACATGGACCCGAACCGCATCGTCCAGGCGCTGAAAGGCACCATCGACCCCAACCTGAGGATAGCGGCGGAGAACGAGCTGAACCAGGTCAGGCCCGGGGTCAGGGCGGGCTTCAGGCCAGGCCAGGCCCGGCCCGCGCTCCCGGCTTCTCACCCAGGAGACCGAGGCCCAAGAGCAGGAGCAGGCTCTGTGCATCATACACCATTAACATTATTATTATTATCGTATCAATTTAGGTGTTTTTTAAAAAAAAAATGTTATCTCACAAGGGCTCCAGTTACTCCCCTTACAACAATAATTTATTCAGCTCCTTTCATAAACAAAGTTTGACCGTTGTAATCAGTCCTCCCCTCCCCTGGGGGAAGACTTATGTTATACCCCCTTCCCACAAAACCATCAAGTGCTGAAAGTTGCTGCCTCACCAAGGCTTTTGCTAGAAATTCAAAATGCTGTTTATAGCCATCAAATACTAGCCTCCAAAGTATCCCGACATCCTGCTGTATGTTGTAATATTGGTTATGTTCTATAATATACATTATAATATTGCACTCGGTGTCGCTCCTTATCAAGTCGTTAAGACGTTCTTGAAGCTCTTCACAGGGTAAACTGTAAAGTGGATTGACTAATTTGTGGGCGAAATGTGGTAGCACAATTGCGCACGGCAATGTCCCACAAACAGTCATAGAGCAAGCGACCAATTTTATTTGGGGGGGGGGGGATTCGGAGCCAAGACATCGGATGAGAGAAACTCTTCTCTTTTCAAATCGTGCCGCAGGATGTTTTTAACGTCCAGATGCACGGGCAGACGAGATCTTGGTTCAACATCTCATCCGAAGGATAGCGTCTCCGGCAATGCCACACGCGTACAATGTCATTCTTAGACTATGTGATCCCAAATGGGACTTGCACCCACAGCCTTCAAGTCCCATTTGCGATCACATAGTTTCTGATTCAGGGGCAAGATACACACCTAGGTAACAGAGTGGCACGATTTTAGGTTAGTGTTATTTTTTAAGTAGATAAGAAAAGGTCCTTAAAAGCCCAAAGCACTTTTTTTCTACACATTTTATGACAAACAAAACGCCCCAGTTGGAGCTAAACCTGCCGAATCTGGCCTCATTGGTTGCTGGCTGTGTATTTGAGACAATAATAATAACATTTATAATAATCCTTGTATTTGATATAGCATCTTATCACATTGTTTAGATTTATAGATTCATAGAATTTTACGGCACAAAAGGAGGCCATTCGGCCCATCTAGTCTGTGCCGGCTCTTTGAAAAGAGCGATTCAATCCCACTGCCCTGCCCGCTCCCCATAGCCTAATAGACCTGTTCTCCCTAAATAAAGATCTAATACCCTTTTAAAAGTTGTTATCGAATCAGCCTCCACCACCTTTTCAGGCAATGCATTCCAGATTCAAACAACTCGCTGAGTGAAAAAATTTCTCCTCAGCTCCCCTCTACTTCGCCTTGAAACTATTTTAAATCTGTGACCACGAGTCACAGATTCACCCACGAGTGGAAATAGTTTTTGTTGAGCTGTCTCAAAGAGCTTCATAGCATTTAGTAAAACTTGCATAACTCATCACATCTTTATAAATCGTATAATCGCCCAATGGGAGTCAGAATGCATCCGAATCCCATTCCTGTCCAAACCACTAAGCTTTGTTAGCATTACTCGTATTAATCACCTCCTAATTCGTAATACCGTCCCCCCATTACTCCCACACTTACCAACTGCATTGATTCGTGGGAAACGACATGCTGACTGTTGACAAGTCTGCACTTACTAGCCCATTGCATTGAATCGTGGCAAACATAGTCTTGATCTGTTGACGCAAACGCAGAAAATCGTAATTTACAGGGATTTCATGTAATTGCAATGCTTGTCATTAAGTACCACGCGATATTGGGTCAAGATACATTGAATCGTGAGAAACGTAGTCTTGACCCATCACCTCATGCCCACTTACTGGCTGCATTGGATTATACATGCACAGTGTAACTTATTAATTAAATCAGATTGTATACAATGTTTGCAAATTAGTGACGTAATGATCACGCAGAGGGAAACTGTATCGAAACAAGCTGTTCGCACAACTTGGGCTAGTCTCTAACAGTGTGTTTTTTAACTCTTACCACTCCACCCCACTTTTTCCTCTTAAATGCATGAATTCTCTTATATCTCTTATATTATTCTCTTATATCTGTGCCCTTCTCTGGAGTGACAAACAAGAAAGTGCTGAGGTATTGCTTGCATGAGCGCTGGATGAGCGCTACGTGTTGTGTTTAGTATGTTCAGCTGGAGGATGCTAACCACAGATCAAGCAGTTGGATAACAGGATTGAAAGGAGAAGAGTATTTTGGTTGAAGATATGTGTTGATATATCTCGTTTGATGAGGACTACAGTATTTCAACCTTTGAGATCACTCTGCCCTCTGTGGTCCTGAAACACCTGATTCTAACCCCTTGATACAACCGTTGATTATAATGGACTTGCAGCTTCACCAACTGCTCTCAGGCCTATTTCAGAGCAATTGTTTTAGAGATTTGCAAGAATAATGCATTCAAGAGTTTTTCTTTTTCTACTGGACAGTCACCTTCCCTTAAGACTACAACAACTTGCACTTATTTTAACACCCTTCAAGCAAGGTAGCTTCTCAGGGTGCTTAAATATTGCACTGTTGTGTTAGGTAACTGATTGTAGTTGAAGTAAAATCCTTTCCACATTGTCAGCCAATCCTTGACAGCTTGGCTGACATGTGCTGTTACCTTAACAACCCCAAATTATATTTGTACAATGCCTTTCACGTTTGGAGGATGTCCCAAGGCGTTGCCATCTGGTGCTCTTGGGAGTGAGCTTCCTTGAAGGCATTTCAGCTGGTTTACGATTTGGTCAAAGTTCTATTTTTCAAAATCGTTTCATCCACAACCCTCCCATTTCAGTTCGGATGCTTGTCAGTTAGTTTGTAGTTGTTTGTCAATATTTTCGTTGCAGTTGTTTGTTGATGGAGAACTTTATATAGCACAGTACCAAAGCTGACTTATGTCTACATTAGTGAAAGAGTAGCAAAACCAGTTGATGAAAAGTAAGCAGTTGTCAAAATTTCCCAAAAGAAAATAAGCAATGGCAGCAGGCGGACTGAGGTCTGTCTCAATACATTGCTCTTTTACTGCTCTTTCGGAAATCTTTCCCATCCCCATCCCCTGAGCAGACCCGCCCCAGCTTGCTTGTCAACCAGTACTGGTAAGCATTTTGAGATGTCCTCCCAACATGAAAGAGGTTATCTAAATATAATAATAAATGACCTATGCATTTGATACAGCACCTTATCACGTTGTTGTGACATGTCAAAGCTCTTCACAGAATATACTGTAAAATATAGTGACTGTGTACTTTGTGGGTGGAATGCGGAAGCCAATTGTGCACAGAAGTATCCTTCAAAACAGTTGTGGATTAAGTGACCAATTTTTAAAATGTGATTATTACCCCTGGAAAGTGATCATCCAATCGACTGACAATCGGGTTCGTACTGCTAGGTAAACAGAAATGTGTGAGTAAGAATCTTGCCTAAAGTTTTGTTATGTAAATATAAATTGGTATTGGATGTGTGTTATATACCAGAAAGGGGATACTTTAGCTTATTTACGCAACAAGCTGTTTATTAAATTGACTGTTTGGGGAAAGTCTTACAATATGTAATGCCATCTACAAAAATATTCGCTCATTTACAGTATATGGTGAACAAAACAGAATGTGAAAATCTTTGATGTTGAGTTTCATCAAAACAAAGGCTGCCCAGAATCTGGGACAATTGAGTCCTTCAAACCACTCCACAGATGGTCTGAGTACAATCTATATTTTTTTTGCACAAAAGATAAGCGAGATTCCGTTGTCAGTCCAAGGTCTGTATTTCCACACATTATTGTGAATGTGTTGCTCTGTTTCTAGGCAAGAGTTAGTAAACGCTGGCAAGACCTGGCTTAAGCTCAAGGCAACAACAAAATTACAGTGATGTAATGAGATATTTTCTCACGTAAATGCACTGAATAAATGCAATTTGTTATTGAAGGTGGAAAAAGTCAATCTAGATATCCCCCCACTGCCCCCCACCGGAGGTCTCTCTCCTGTCATTCTATTTCTCTTTCTGCCTTTCCCCTTCACCACACCCCACCCCCTCACACACAAGCAGTTTACATATGAAAAGGCAAAAAAAAATGGGAACATGTCCCACGTGCCATCATTCTTTACTCCAAACTGTGAAAAAGGTTTTGCCTTCCTTTGTGTTTCAGAAATAGAAGGAGCTGTTGAAAGCTCAGACTAATTGGGCCGAACGGCCTTGTCGCTGTGTAACTGTGAAAGCTTGGCATCATAATAACATCGAATTCCTTGTCTGGAGAACATTGGTATCATTTCATTTGCCATCAGTATGATTTTAAAATAAGATACATTTTATTGGGTCTTGATTTAAATACAGTTCCTTTGAACATACCTTTGAAAGTATCAACTTTTTAAGCACCAGTGAGTGTGTCGGCTATGAGCTGCCTTTAAAGTGCTCAGGACTGTTTGCACTGAACATTGAAGAGTTGTCTTGTTCTCCAAATCCTCTTTTGATTTCTGCAGACAGTTAGTTGAACTTTTCTCTGCGTTCATTCAAACTTGATTTTCTGTATGTCAGTTCAGGGTCTGCATTAATTTAAACTCTTTTTCCTTTTCAGTCCTACAAGATCATTAACTTTGCTCCAACATTGCTTCAGATCATTGTGTCTGATCAGGTCGAGTTTCCAGTCAGACAGGCAGGTATGTTCAGACTTTTAAAAATAAAATCTCTTGGTCATCATTGTAGGAGATGTTCTCGAGGAAGATTATGGACTGTAGTTCCACTTCATTATTAACAGCAAGCTTTGTCACACGCAAGCAACGTGAATAATAAGGCTTTCTCCACACTTTCCCCAGCAATAGCAGTAATAATACTTGTCTTTGAAATTTTCTTTCCAAAGATATTATGTCTCTAAGGGCTTCAGAGGAAATGATCAAGTGCCTTGACTGTACATTTGTAGAAAAGGCAGCAGCCAGCAAGATTTGAAAACAGGCATGAATCCTCACCCTCCAGTTGAAATCCATTCACTCTCTACCACCTCTCAACATTTCTGACCTCCTCACTCTCCAATCCACCTCTGCTCGTGCAACACACCCTCTGTCCCACCATCGGAGGTTGCGCTTTCAGCCATTAAGCACCGAAACTGGAATACTCCCTCAATCCCTCCGCCTCACCCGCGCACTCCCTTTTTTGAAGTCCCAAATGTTCAACCGTGCTTCGACTGTGCTTACAGCCAACTTCCACCACCCCCCCTCCGTCCCTCAGAGTCATAAGTGCAAGCTGTTTTTCTTGAGTTGAGTGACCACTTTATTTGGAGGAAAGCTTTGACTCGTACCGTTTGCCCTTTAATATCCACCTGAACTGGCAGGCAAGATCCTGGTTTATCATCTCATCCACAAAGTCTTGTTTTGCACGAAATGACTGCCTTGCTTGGCTACAAAAATACACAGTCACTACACATTTTCTGTAAAATCCAATGAAGCACTTTAAGTTGTCCTCATAACATTGATGGGATTGAAACATTAAACATTGTTATACATGTTAATTTAATGTTAAACATTAACTTAAAATTTATGAAATGGGAAGATTATTATTTTTTCCTTCTGAAATCTCTGCCTGACCCCCCTTTGCTATTCCTTTTCCATCAAAGGTCCTCTCACTTTGTCTGGGTTTTAGCCACTTCCACCAACTGGTGGAAGTGGCTAAAACTCTGTCTTTGTAAAGTGCTTTGAGATGAAAAACAAGACAGTGATAAATGATATATAAGTGTAACTTGTTTTTGCTATGGATGCCTTCAAAGCAATTGCCAGTCACTTCCACTGCTTCCGTTGGCAGAGTTGCTAATGTGATAACAACAACAACTTGCATTTATATCTGGCCTTTCACTAGTGTAGCGTTTTAGAGAGCGTCACATTTGCGGAGCATAACAATGAGCCTGGGAGAGAAGGGAGGTGACTGAAGGCACAGTCAACGAGGAAGATCTTCAGATGGGATGTGGCGCTCACACACAAATAAACTTTTGAACAGTAAGATGTGAAGTAATTACATAAATCATGAATTGTTCCTTTTTAGATTAAATCTAATAAGAAATGCACATTGTGTCTTGACAGCTTTACTTATGCATAAATTGTGGGTGATGTTGTTGAATATTTCCAGACTGAGTATTGTTGCGAGACTGTGCAAGTTTACAATTGCTGCTTTGCCTGATTTTTTTCTCTCCATTGATGGTACAGCGGCCATCTACATGAAGAACATGGTAACTCAGTACTGGCCGGATCGGGAAGTGCCCCCAGGGGAAGCTATGCTGCCATTCAATATACACGAAAATGATCGGCAGCAAATCCGTGACAACATCGTAGAGGGAATCATCCACTCCCCCGATTTAATCAGGTATGGATGGCATAGTCAAAGAAGATTAGCTGAACGTTAACGTTTCTCTTTCGTGGATAAAGTTTGTCTGCTGTCAGAAAGGAAAATATAGTTTGTGTTGCTTCTTAAAGGATGTATTTAATGTGGATAAGTTGGCATGCTTGGAGATGGGATAGGAGATGTGTGGAGATTGTGATAGGAGATGTGTGTTCTTTATACAGGACAGATACCCCGCCCCAACCGCGCCCTCGACAACCGCGAAACTCACTCATCCACGGTTTGCTAAATGCGACAACCCTTGCAAACCACGGCTTATAACCCTTGTTTATCCACGGGTTTTAACACTAACACTAGCGTTTAGCGCAAGGACCCAGTTGCATCAACCAGCTTTGATGTCGCTTCGCTGTCGCTTTGCGCTTCCCATAGGGCCCTGTACTTTCCAACCGCGATTTTACCAACTGCAGAGGTTTACAGGAACGATACGTATCCCCCACGGTTGGGGAGGGATACCTGTACTTTGTTTTCAGCCTGTGTTTGTGACTGTCTATTTTTGTGACACAATCTATCCATGTTTAATAAACATGACTCAACCAATTCCTGTTGCTCTTAAAGGTCTCAGCTGGCTGTCTGCCTCCGTATTATCATTAAGTATGACTTTCCTGGTCAATGGACAACAGTTGTTGATAAAATTGGATATTTCCTGCAATCTGCAAACAGTGGCAGCTGGCTTGGCAGTCTGCTTTGCCTGTATCAACTGGTCAGGACATATGAGTGAGTATCAACTATTTAAGAATGTTATGTTAGTTTAAAATCAAAGTAGTGAACCCATTATGGCCGGGCAAGTGTTGCGTGTGAGCTGTACATGCAAAGAACGTGGGGGAGAACTTTGGAAACTTGTTATCTTCCACATTTCTCAAAATCCTGTTTATCCACTGAGGCCTCAAATTAGGGTCGAGCATTCAGCCTCTCTGCCCCCACACTTTGAAACCCCATCCAACAATCCGTTCACCTTACCCCCTCCATTACCTCTTTCAGCATCTTGGGATGTCTTCCTGACGTGAAATGCGCTTTACAAATGTAATTTTAATGTTGTTATTCAGGGCCGTTCTCAAGGACTGGACCTATGCACAGGTAGTGCCTTCCTCCTACCCTTATCCTCCCTGCCCTCCTTATCCCAATCCCAGTTTGAATCCAAATCCCTGACTGTCCAGCATCTTGAAACGTCCTCTCAACTTGAAATGTTCCAAACAAACGTATTTTGTTTCACCGCACGGACATTAAAACCTATTCCGTGGTCATTATCCCAAATGTAATGATCAAACTCTTTCCCATTTTCAATTATAAGAGGGGTTTATGTGTTTCTTTCTGCACTGTGAAGAAAAAGTACCATTTTGTTATGTTTTTTTTGCTAAGGATGACAATTTTTAACTCTATCCTTTGGGGTTTGGGGAGCCAGTGGTGTCTTAGGAGTCAGAGGGCATTTGGTAAAGGTGAGAGATAATTGTAAATGGGTGACAATTTTAGAGAATTTTATCGCTGGGTGAAAGAGAAGGTTTGTTTGTGGAAAGTGAACATTTTTTAAATCTTGGAAGGATTGTGTGTAGATGTAGAAAAATAATAAATATTCAGGATCAGCAAATACACCTTCTTATCAGTAACAGCTGGCTCTTTTGTAAGCAGAAGGAAGATTGAAATCAGCTGCAGCCAGAAACAGGGCACAGACATCCTTGGGCTGAATTCGTACGAGTGTCAGGCCTTCCGTGATGACAACCGCTTACAGGATTTCCTGTTGCGCGTCACAGAGTGTGCAGTGCTTCACACCAAGCAGAATTTCAGCCTAGCTCTGATTTATTACATGGCTTGATTTGTTTTGCTTCAGTCTTTAATATTATTTCCACCTTAACATGAATTTTGCACGAATCTGCTATTCCGCAGGTCCAGTTTCACCCGCGGAGGGTCAGGGAGCTTTCAATACAGCTGGATGATGAAATGGTAATGATACAAGGTTGCACTTGTATCATCACAGTGAAGCTTTAATTCGCTTTGCAGATCATGCGTTTGATTTGTGGGGAAGTGTGGCTGCCATCCTAAAGGGTTGATTTATGTTTTGAACAGTTTTGCAGTGATGGGAATTATTTTATTTTCTAGATTCAAGAAGGCAGAGGAACGGGATCCCCTGATCGCGGCCATGCAGATATTTCTACCACGGATTCAGCAACATATTGTGCAGCTTTTGCCAGACACATCCCATTATTCGGTGCTGATCCAAAAACAGATCCTAAAGATCTTCTATGCACTTGTTCAGGTAAGAGGCAGCAGGGACTATCAAATGCAGTTACGTTCTCGTTCCGAAGGAGCTTTTATTTATTGTTACATTAAGCTTGATTTAGTGAGAGACACAAATGAAGGCTTGCCTGACAAGACATTTACATTGGTGAGAATGGAGAATGTTTACATTGGAAGAATGGAAAAGAAAGCCTTTTGATGACAAAATGTGATTTATTTTTGTCTTCAGTTGCTTTGTCCTTATTTCTCACTGCATATCAGGATATATTGATCATTCACCTCCTTGTATCTCGGGAAAAGCACTGATCTAAACAGAGCTTTCAAGATAAGGCCTTGCCTACCGGTTGTGTCCACTTGTTCTGCACGATTTGGAAACTTCCTGCGTGGGGCCAATCTCCTCACTGTTTCCTCACTGGTTTGTTGAGGCATATGCTCCCTTACTCCAGGTCTATTAGTTCAGGTCAAGAATTCATGGTTGAGAGACCCCAGACTATTGTATATTACCAATGAAATGGCATTGTGACGAGCTCTGGTACGATTGTGGATTTACCATAGCCAGTTTTCAGTGTCCTCCTAACGTGAAAAGCGCTTTCAATTTAATTTGGTTGTTGTTGGTTACCTTGTGCTGACTTTGTCTTAGAGAGTGGGATGCTTGGTCCGTTTTCAGCTGTTTTGGATCTCTGCTGCTTTTCCATTTTATTTTGCTTGTTTCATTCCCTTCTGTTGTAGGATAAGCTCAGTTCTTTCTGATAGTGTTGGTTAGATGATGTGTTTCCCATCCAATATATTGTGCTGAGGAGTGATCGGAATCAGTTTTGCACCTTGATGTATTGGCGTGGAAACTGAAGGCAATGAATCCTCGAAGAGAAACTTTGAGCTCACTCGCCATTTCCTCGCTATTGTTGTCTGGGGATGGTGGCTTGCCTTCCTTTCCCATTCCAGATTTCCTAAGTGAAATTATAGATGAGGGTTAAGAACAACTTGCTAAAGAAAACATCTTTTATTCATCCTTTTAGCAATTAGCAATGGTAAGATTTTTGTTTGAATGAATGAAAAATTTGTCCTGCACTGTGTGAAATTCACCCCGAAACCCCACCATGATGTTAACTCGAAAGCAGATGAGGTGACTGCATTTGCAGTGAATTATATTTCTTTTATTTTCCAATTACCTGAGCAGCCTTCATCTGGGTATGTCTTGTTTCTTTTTGCTAGTACACACTGCCTCTGCAGCTAGTAAATAAACAGACCATGACTCAGTGGATGGAGGTGTTTCGGTTGATCATTGATCGAGATGTTCCTCCTGTAAGTATTTTACATAATCTCTTATCAGTTGTCAGTGTTTTGAAAAACCAAATACAATTGTCCATCTTTTACTTTAATTCAACGATTGGCTGCAGCTGCAGCATTCCTTAAACCTGACCTTAATACTTGCAGGAGACGTTGCAGGTAGATGAAGACGACCGGCCTGAACTGGTGTGGTGGAAGTGCAAGAAGTGGGCTTTGCACATTGTTGTGCGACTCTTTGAAAGGTACTGACCTGTCTGCTCCCTCAGCTCAGCGATCTCCAGCCTGCTTCACGTCCTCTACACTGCCTGCCCTTTGGGCCTTCAGTCTTTCTGTGCCCATCTTTTGGAACTCCATCCCATCGTCCCCCTCTGCCTCGTCCTCTCACTTTGCCTCCCCTCCATACTACTGTCCCCGCTATCCTCAATGGTCTCCTGAACCTGTCTCCCTCTCCTCTGTCATCACCACCATATCCACTATGAGGCGCACCACCTGCTCCCTTGACACCATCCCCATCCCTCTCTTTACCTCCCAGCTCCACTTCCTTGCCCCCCCTACTCTCCGACACCATTAATCTCACCGTTTCATCCGATGCCGTTCAAATCTACCTCAAAATAGCCACAATAATCCCCATCCTCAAGAAACCTTCCCTGGACACATCACTGCTCTCCCAACTACCGACCCATCTCCATCTCTTTTCTTTCTAAGGTCCTTGAAAGAGTCGTTGCTTCCCAGCTTTGCTCTTTCCTCCCTTACACAAATGCGTTTGTCACTTCAAGACACGGCTATGACAATTTCCTCCTTGTCGGCCTCCCCAACTCTTCCCTCCACATGCTGTAGATCATCCAAAACTCTGTAGCTTGTGTCTTCCCGCACGAGGCTCCATGACCCCAACATCCCCACCCTTGCCTGGCTCCACTGGTTCCCCTGGCTCCCCAATCCTCAGAGGATCGAATCAAGATCTTTGTCCTCACTTTCAAGGCCCTCCACTTCTCTGACCTACTGACCCCATATCAACCTGTCCGCTAGGGAACGGCGATATGGGAATTTTCCGGATATGGATATATCGGTTGGCTCATATTGAGATATACCGATATTTTCAGTTTTTTCGTACTGCGCATGCGCGCGTGCATCGGAGTGCGCACGCATTCCGGGTGCGCGCGCATTCGGGGCCTATCTTCTCAGGAGGTAAATATCTTTCTCTCTCTGTGTCTCTCACTCTCTCCATCTCTGTGTTTTTCTGTCTGTTTCTCTCTATGTCTCTCTCCCTCTCTCCTCTCTCACATCCCCCCCCCATCTCTATCTATCCCTTGGGACGTGAAAGGCACTATATAAATGTAAGTTTTGTTTGTTGTTTGTTTGTTATCTGTATATTATCACATCCCCCCCCCCCCCCTCGCCATCCCTCTCTCGCACCCCCCACCCCCGTCGTCTCTCTCCCCCACCACCCCCCCAGCCGTCTCTTTCTCCCTCCCCCCCCCCCCCGCCGTCTCTCTCTCCCTCCCCCCCCCAGCCATCTCTCTCCCCCTCCCCCCAGCCGTCTCTCTCCCCCTCTACTCCCCCCCTCGCCGTCTCTCTCTCCCTACACCCCCAGCCGTCTCTCTCCCCCTCCCCCCAGCCGCCTCTCTCCCCCTCTCCTCCACCCCCCCCTCCGTCTCTCTCTCCCTCCCCCCCCAGCCGTCTCTCTCCCCCTCCCCCCAGCCGTCCCTCTCCTCCCCCCCCCCCCCCCCCCCCCCGCCATCTCTCACTCCCTCCCCCCCCAGCCGTCTCTCTCCCCCTCTCCTCCCCCCACCCCCCCCCAGCCGTCTCTCCCCCTCCCCCCCCCAGCCGTCTCTCTCCCCCTCTCCCCCCCAGCCGTCTCTCTCCCCCTCTCCCCCCCAGCCGTCTCTCTCCCCCTCTCCCCCCCAGCCATCTCTCTCCCCCTCTCCCCCCCAGCCATCTCTGTCCCCCTCTCCCCCCCAGCCGTCTCTCTCCCCCTCTCCCCCCCCCCCAGCCGTCTCTCTCCCCCTCTCCCCCCCCCCCCAGCCGTCTCTCTCCACTCTCCCCCCCCCGCAGCCTTCTATCTCCCCCTCCCCCCAGCCGTCTCTCTCCCCCTCTCCTTCTCCCCCCAGCCGTCTCTCTCCCCCTATCCTCCCCCCCCCCCCAGCCGTCTCTCCTCCCCCCCCCCCCAGCCGTCTCTCTCCCCCTCTCCCCCCCACCCAGCCGTCTCTCTCCCCCTCTCCCCCACCCCGGCCGTCTATCTCCCCCTCCCCCCAGCCGTCTCTCTCCCCCTCACCCCCCCCAGCCGTCTCTCTCCCCCTCACCCCCCCCCCCCCCCAGCAGTCTCTCTCCCCCTCACCCCCCCCACCCACAGCCGTCTCTCTCCCCCCACCCCTTGCATACCTGTATATTGTATTCGAGGACTATGAATACAAGATGGCGGCTTTGCACCTCGGTCTGTGCATTGTATATAGAGATGAGCATTCTGGGTCTTGTAGTTGATTGTGCTCGCATCCCGATTTTTTACCTCGATATATCGTTTTTCGATATATCGGTATTTTTAAAATGTCTATATCGGCATACCGATATGAAAATCATATCGGGTTTTAGCGATATACCGACATATCGCCATTCCCTACTGTCCGCTGCCTCCGCTCAGCAAACTCCATCCTACTCCCATGTCTCCCGCCCGACCTGCACTGACATCGTTGGCCGGGCTTTCAGTCTCTCCGCTCCTATGCTTTGGAACTCCATCCCACAACCTCTTTGTCTTCCTTCCTCTCTTGCTTCCTTCAAGACCAGTGTCAAGACCCTGCTCTTCAACCGTGCCTTCAGTCGCGGTCCAACCTGTCTGCCCTCCCTCATCACCCCCCCTCCCATGCTCGGATCCTGACCCCTGACTTCAGTGCCTTGGGATGTCCTCCCGGCGTGAAAAGCGCTCTACAAATGTAATTTTCTTGTTGTTGGAGTTGTTGCCTCTTTCAAGACCCTCTTTGACTGTGCCTTCTGCCTTTTGAGCCCTCAGACAGTTCTCAAGATGTGGTTCTTTATAGCTGATTGTTTGAGTTTGGGAAGTGAGATCTCATCTTGTCTCACAGAATCTTCAGGGTTCTTTCAAGTGAACTGTTGAAATGATGAGTGAAAAGAAGGCTTGATACTGTTTGGAATTTTGTTTGGAAGATTTGTCTCATTGGATCTTATGTGTCTTGCTTCGTTTGCAGATATGGAAGCCCTGGCAACGTAACCAAGGAGTATATTGAATTTTCAGAATTTTTCTTCCAAACTTATGCTGTTGGTATTCAACAGGTGAGATCACAAAGATTAACTTGCCAAGAGTGTTTAAGAAACTGTGTTTCTCTCAGATGTGGCAAATCGGTCGCTCTTTGTCGAAGTGAAGCTCTGTTGAAGATCTTACCAAGTAATAGTGATGCTAATACTGTAATAATAATCCTTGCAATTGATATAGAGCTTTGTTGAATCCTATAGCTCAGTGGTTAGAGCACCCGCCTCACAAGCGAGAGACCTGGGTTTGATGGCGAGGAGAGGGGTGGGGGGGGTGAAATATTGGGCAAGTTTTATTACTCCACATGCCTCTGATTACCTAGCAGTAAGTAGGAACCCAGTTGTCAAAAAACAACTGGGTTAACTGATCACTTCAATCCACAACTTTTTATGGGACACTGCTGAGCACAATTGGCTGCTGCATTTCATTCACAAAATATACAAAGACGTGATAAGCCGCTATATCAAATGCAGGGATCATTATTATGGCATTGAGAAGTTTCACAGAGCTTCACAGAATATATTGAAGAGTGGATTAGCTGTATTTTGTGGGTGAAACCCGTCAACTAATTTCACACAGCAGTGTTCCAAAAACAATAATGGATCGAGTGACCAATTTTTTTTGGAGCGATTATTACCGTATATCTCCGCGTATAAGGCGCACTTTTTTTCAGGTCAGAAGATCTCGAAAGTTGGGGGTGCGCCCTATATGCAGGTACAAGCAATTTTGAGCCTCGGAAATACAGTAAACAGGGGGGTCGGCCGGCGCGCTGGCAGCCGGGGTTTGGTCAGTGTCCGGCGGGGGTTGGGAGGAACGGGTGACGGGGCTTCGGCCTCGGCCGCCCGGGCAGCGGCAGCAGCAGCGGACTTCAGTGCTATGCTTACCTTCTGCCGAACCCAGTCTGCCTGCCTCACTCCCTGCCTGCGTGCCTGCCTGCCTCTCTCCCTCTCTCTCTCCCTCTCTCTCTCCCAGGCTGCCGGCCTGCCTCTCTCCCTCTCTCTCTCCCGGGCTGCCGGCCTGCCTCTCCCTCTCTCTCTCCCGGGCTGCCGGCCTGCCTCTGTCCCTCTCTCTCTCCCGGGCTGCCGGCCTGCCTCTCCCTCTCTCTCTCCCAGGCTGCCGGCCTGCCTCTCTCCCTCTCTCTCTCCCGGGCTGCCGGCCTGCCTCTCTCCCTCTCTCTCTCCCGGGCTGCCGGCCTGCCTCTCTCCCTCTCTCTCTCCCGGGCTGCCGGCCTGCCTCTCTCCCTCTCTCTCTCCCTCCCTCCCTGGCTGCCGGCCTGCCTCTCTCCCTCTCTCTCTCCCTCCCTCCCTGGCTGCCGGCCTGCCGCTCTCCCTTTCTCTCTCTCTGGCTGCCGGCCTGCCTCTCTCCCTCTCTCTCTCCCACGCTGCCGGCCTGCCTCTCTCCCTCTCTCTCTCCCTGCCTCCCTCTCTCCCTCCCTGGCTGCCTGCCTGCCTCTCTCTCTCCCTACCTACCTGTCTCTCCTCCCTTCTGCCGGCAATATCATTGAAAATGCTTCCGTTTTTTTTCACCAAGAAAAGGTCAAAAACAGGGGGTGCGCCTTATACGCGGGTGCTCCTTATACGCGGAGATATACGGTATATCCAGAAATCGATCTTCCACCTGACTTAAGAATTGACAAATTTTCAACAGTAACAACCAACAACTTGTATTTATATCGCACCCTTCTGGCAGGCTAGTGTCTCAAAAGTTAACAATGATACCAAGCCATGGAGAAAGAGTGGTGAGCCATGTAGACAGAGTGAAAGAGGAAAGTTTTCAGGCTCAATCTGAAGATGTGCAAAGAAGGGATTGAGGTAGGGTGTTCCAGAAGTTTGGTTCATTGTGGCTGACAGCACATCTGTCGAGGGTGAAGTGTTGGGGTCGAGGGCTGTATTGAAGGCCCGAGTATTTTTATATTTGTATTTGCATACTTTTTATTCATAGAAAGTAGTTGCTTCACATCTTCAGGGCCCTGTGATCATTGTGTTTTGATGAATGCAGTTTCATAATTCGGAGGATTTCTATAAGATTTGATTTTTGGGTTCTGGAATGTAAACGCAACAACAATGGGGAAAGAAAGCACAATGTAAAACCAACATTAACTGATCAAGTTAAGACAGACAAAACAGTTGGCCCTGGTATGTCCCTCTTAAGCGGCTTCCACCGTATATTAAAAAAATGAATGCTATAAAGTAAGCACAGGAAGACTGCACTGTTACAAAACATAGTATTAATGCTAACCACTAGGAGCACATTTTAACAAGGGATAAAATCACAGCTTTAAACAACTTTATTTTGTGTGACAAGTCTGGTCCAGTTCTTCTATCGTGTGTTACTGATTTGCTTTAACATTTGCTGTAGGTGTTACTGAAGTTGGTGGATCATTTCCGACACAAGCAGTATGTTACCCCCCGTGTCCTGCAGCAGGCCCTCAACTACTTGAATCAGGGGGTTGGGCATTCTCTCACGTGGAAACAAATGAAACCACACATTCAGGTGAGCGCCAGAATACAACTTCACAGTGCTCTTTGCCTTGCTTCGATTTATTTTGCGATGGGAATTAACGGAGGTGTTGACCAGTGGGAAGGAGAGTCCGAGATGTAACTTGTTATTAACTCACTGTTAGGATTATTTTCAGTCTTCTCAAAGAGACATGGCAGACATGCCAAAAAATACTGCTGATGACAGACTGGAAGGTCCCAAAGCTTCCTCAGAATTTGGGATACGATGGGAGACAGGTTGGAGGGAATGATGGGGGAGAACATGGGGTCGTCAGATGATCTGAAACTTCCACATTACTAATAATTGATGCCCTCCATCCTTACCCAAGAGTCATGTCTGACAGGAAACTGGGTGTCATTTGTCATATTTCCAAATAGGATTTGTTATGGTAATTGCAATTTACCGTTTGCCAAATTTGTAGCCAGCAAATCACAAAGGTTTTTCCAACTAGGTTTCTGTTCATCGAGGGATTGAGGAAAGCTACAGTAGGAAGTTTCTCGAATTGGACAGAGTATATTCTGAGCAACAAGAATGACAACAGCGTCTCAGGGAGCTTAACAGTGCCGGAATGTGACATTGGGCCGGTGGAGAGGATGGGGTAACTAAGCACGGTCAAAGAGGAAGGTCTTCAGGTACATTGCTGTGTTGGGGAACGAGGGACAAGAGAAGGGATTGAGGGAGAGAGTTCCAGAGTTTGGGGGCATAGTAGCTGATAACGCAAATGCAAATGCAGTCACTCTCTGCACTGCCTACTGGAGAGAAACCAGAAGAGAGATACGGTTGGGTGGTAAAGCATTGAAATTGGAAACGGTTTGTCAGGCTGGTTGAAGTCCATGAGCCACTTTCGACTCCGCTAATTTGGGCTATCAACATGGCTCTGTTGTTAGGACTGATGCCTCTTGAGTCAGAAGGTTGTGAATTCTATGCGAAGCAGTTTATATTTGAGCTCCAAGCTCCACATTGGAAGTTTGAGCTCACAGTGTAAGATGCTAGGGGAGTGCTGCAGTGTTTGCAATGCCAATCTTTGGATGGGACATTAAACTTGTCTCAACTCCAGTCAGCCTGTCCAGGTGGATGTGAAAGATCCCATAACACCAAAGGCAACAATTTGTCCAGACCAAAAATCACCGAGTCAAAATTCCATCCCGGAGCCTCTGCCTTGCTTTACTTTTTTCAAAACACACCTCAAGCCCTATCAATCCATCGCACTTTATGGTTTCCAGTACAGGAGCCATTGATCAGATCTCAATGACAGTTTACAGAATATAGCCTCGAATTGCCCCCAGTTTTCTTCGTGGTTCCAACCTGTTTCTCAGCTGGCATCCCAAAGACTGTCCAACATCAGATAATGCCTTCCGATTTGTGTTCACTCATTGAGAAAGTTTCCAGAAACAGCTTATGGTGATACACTTTGTGAGGATAATATTGGAAGTGTAAAGAGATGTCAGTTCAAAGCTTTGCCAGTAGATGGCGGCACACTTGTGGGTTTTTTGAAGCGTTTTTGAAGTGTTAAAATTCATCTCCTCTTAAGCAGGACTTAGCCACTTCTGTGTTCTCTTTATATTTTCTTCCAATCTTCTTGTCTGGACACGCAGAAAAGAAAGGCAATGCTTACTTTTGTCTTCAGTGCCTTGTGATGCTGAGATTCCTGCCATCAACAATGTCAAATTGGGGTTATACTTTTCATAGAATCATAGAATTTTACGGCACAAAAGGAGGCCATTTGGCCCATCTAGTCTGTGCCGACTCTGTGAAAAGAGCAACTCAATCCCACTGCCCCGCTCTCTCCCCATAACCTAACAGACCTGTTCTTCCCTAAATAAAGATCTTTTGTTGGAAATGAAATGGAAAAGCTGCATATACTTCAGATATAGTAGAGAGAAGGGAATGTAAGGGTATCGGGGGAGGCAAGGAGTGGGTTTTACAGTCTTCATTTTGTTTTATCTCTTCTGTATATAATAATCTTTTCATTTGATATAATGTTTTTGACGTCCAGATGTCTCAAAAGCACTTCACAGAATATACTGTGAAGGGAATCAACTGTATATGTGGGCGTATCGCGGCAGCCAATTGCGCACAGTAGGGTCCACAAACAGTCATGGATTGAAATGACCAATTTATTATTTTTGCAGTGATTATTATTAGGCGTGTCAAGTAAGGAAACTTGTCTAAGATTTCACCCTGTCTGGAATTGAACCCAGGTCTCTCGCTTGCAAGGCGAGTGCTCTCACCACTGCCTCACCAATGTACAGTATATAAATCCTTGGGACGTCCTCCGGACATAAAATTAACTATACAAAAGCAATTTTGTATTATGGTGATGAGTACAGTGTAGGTTTATGAGGGTTATCAGGGCTTTCGGGTTACTGTTATCAGGGTGCACAAGTAAACCTGTATAAGTCAAATCTTTATAATCGACTGTACATGCATCAGAGTCCCCTTAGACCAGCAATTCCCAACCTTTTCCCCAGCATGATCCCATTCGAACACTGAAAGTATTTGGCTACCCCAAATTAAGTTTAACTGCTACTGCGAGTGCACTAATAAACCGACAGCCAGTTGGTGCTGCGACCCCATTGTTTCAATTTGCAACCCCAGGTTTGAGAAACCTTGCCTTGGACCTTCTACAAATCTCTTTGACGTATTTTATAAATCATAAAAATGGCTAAATCATAATGGTTTCAAATACATCCTAAATCCTATGCAAACCATCTTCAAACTCATAATACATTGAATTGCTGGAAACAAAGACTTGACCCGTTGCTGCATTCACACTTAATGGCTGTACTGAAGAATGCATGGGAAGGGTAGATTGTTGATTTTAATTGTATATTATTTAATTTATGCAAGTTTGCCTGTAACCCATACTTGATACAAGTCATATTAAATGTTATGGTCCTGACTGATATGACTTAAGTGTGTTTTACTGTATAAGAGAGCAACAAGGTGATCTGAAAGACAATTTAGGAGGAACTACTTTACACATAGAATAATGGTATTGTGGAACTGATTGACCGAAATGATGATCGAATCAGATGGTATAGTAGTTAGATGTTCACATGGGGAGAGGAGAATAGAAAGGTTGGGAGTCGGTAAGGAGTGGGTGGAGACACATGCCTGGAGAGACCACACATGACCAGTCTCTGTGCTGTACATTCTTTGTAAATCTTTCTCTCTTTGTGCAGAGCATTTCTGAAGAGGTGATCTTCCCATTGATGTGTTACAAAGATGAAGATGAGGAGCTGTGGCAGGAGGATCCGTATGAGTACATCCGAATGAAATTTGGTGAGGTTTACATAATTTCTCTAAACTTCAGCTGAGATTTTCAAAGAACAAAGGTTCGGCCACAAATATAGTCAGCTTTCCTGCTTTCCTTCCCCCTTCCCCGACCCCTGCCCTTGCCATCCTTCTCTCCCTTTTCCCTTAATTCCACTTCCATGACTGTTTGTGGGACACTGCTGTGCGCAATTTGGCTGCCGCATTTTGCCCACAAATATACAGTCAACTTTCCTACTCTTCTTCATCCTGCCCCGACCCCTCCCCTCTGCTCTTGTCCCTACCTAACTGTACAGCGCTTTGGGACGTCCTCTCGACATGAAAGGTGCTATGTAAATGTAAGTTTTGATTGATTGATCAAAGCAGTTTCTATATTGTGACACTGGATTTACTTAACCTTCTGCAACAAAAATTACATTTCAGTTGATGGTGAGGCCCAAATATCTTACAAGCGGAATGTGCTTCAATGCAATTATTTTAAATTGGGTGTGCACCTCATGACTGTTTGTAGCACACTGGACAAAGCGTGGGTGCCAGGTTTACCTGCAAATACAGTCATTACATTTGGTATCAATGACCTATGAAGTACTTTGAAATGTTTCAGCATTTTAGAGGCTGCTGTATCTTATGTGATGATTTTATGCTGGGAGAACTCTTGTGTCACACAGAATAGTTAGGATATGGAATTCTCTGCAAGGTGCAGTGGTTGTGGCAAAATCTGTATTTTGAGAAAGAGGATTGTGAACTAAAAATTCACAAATGCAAAGAATTATTTCAGTATGAGGAATTGATTGGATGTAAAGTGTTCTTAATCTTCAGAGCTCTTGCCGTCTAACTTTGTGATACTGTTTCATTATTTCAGATGTGTTCGAAGACCACGTGTCACCAACGATTGCCGCCCAGAATTTCCTTTACACGGCAGCTAAGAAGAGGAAAGAGGTAAGATGAGCTTTTGAATTTAACTGCAGATACCCAAACATTAAAATGCAGTGCTATCACAGCTGTATTGCACCAAGAACTCAAATGAAGAACTCTCCCCATCTTCAAAATGCTTCTAAACCTACCTCATTGATTGTGCCTTTGGTCATCTTTCTCCCTCCCCCCACAACCTTCCCAACTTGTTTGGTGATTTGCACCATTCGTGTATACTTTTTTCTGCTTGAGAGGTGCATTATAATGCAATTTGTTCCATTTTATGAATATAGGGGTATAGGAAGGTGGAGGCTCATGTGGAGTTATATGCAGTATGGACTAATAGGGGCCAATTGCCTGTTTCCTTGCAATATCATTCTGTTAAGTTATTGTACATTTTCTTGTATTCCATTTCAGACTCATGTAAATTTCCATGTGTAGGTGGCAGACACATGTGAAGCTCTCTTTCATTTTTGGATACTCTTAAACTTGATGCTGGGTTTCCAAGCATGTAAAAAAGCAGCATAAAACCCAGCTAACTAAATAAAAAAATTCTTGCGAGTTTAGTATAAATGTCAAAAAAAATTATATATAAAGTAAAATTCCCTCAGGCTGTGTCTGAATCCCTCATCATCATTTCTCATCAGTGAACCTTGTTTATTCTCAATTTGTCTGGTACTGTATTGAATTCAGGCAATTGTGAAGCTACCTTGAAAGTGTCTGATGTGGTGCTGTTCTGTTCGATTTGTTTCACGCTAGGTTTTACCCAAGATGATGAGCTTTTGTTACCATATCCTGACAGACCCCGGCACTGATCCACGGAAGAAGGATGGAGCACTGCATGTGATTGGTTCACTGGCAGAAATTCTGCTGAAAGTATGTTTGATTGGGATGGAAATGTTATAATACCAACAGATGCTGTTTATAACATGATGGTGGGGGTTCATTAAATCAGGCCCTTGGTATAGAGTCAGCATTTCAGATTATCAGTTGTGCCACTGACATAGTGAAGCCTTCAGTGATGCCAATGACTGGTACAAAAATAATGGATTTGGGCCTTTTTTCAACCCCTTGCCAAAAATATTAAGCTGTAAGGCTTTTGGTTACTGGTTCCATTGGGGGTTCTGCAGGAATATCATTGCTTATCTAATGCTTGAAATTGCCATGTGGGGGAGATGTTTCATCTGATTATCACCTGGGAGCAGGCTTTTGTCAGCCCTTAGTCAGGGCTGGACATCAAAAGAAGTGTGTGGATCGACATCTTAATCTGACGTTTGGAAGTGACATGAGCAACTCGGTTGAGATTGAGCTTGTTATTGGCTCATTGTGGTCACTGACTTGTGTCCAAACACAGCTATCAGTACAACTGAGATAAATCAATCTACCAAATTTCATGTTGGTATTTGGAAAGTTAAAGAGAATTGTTCCCAGGTAACTTCATAGGCAAAGGGTTAGTCCCAGTACTGTTGCTGCAATTTATTGCAAGTTCACCTTTATGGCGCTAGGTTGAAGACATTAAGGGTTTTGTGGCAAGCAAAATAAGGATTTGTTCCATTTAGCTACAGTTTTTATTCTCTTGTCCAAGTATGTTACTTTTGGGGAAATTCTTTGAAGTTGGCACTGTTTTGGTTTTGTATTATTGTTTGAAATGACATTGCAAACAACAACTGAATTTGTATTTTTATCAACAGAAAAACATGTACAAGGGCCAGATGGAAATGATGCTGCAGAATTATGTGTTTCCCCTCTTTAACTCAAACCTGGGCTATCTTCGAGCCAGGGTAAGGAACACCGGTGAATTTTGTGATGTTGCAATTCACTGACTGACACTTCTCTTTTCTTCACTCTTTATTTGTGCATTATCAGTCTTGTAGTCCTCACTTTTACCCAAGTTTTAAAGTGATTGATTGAATGAGCAGAGGAATCATTATGTAAACACATGGGAGCATTGGATTTAATACGACTTTTGTGAAGTATGGGTTTTGGGCCGACACATATCCGCTGTAAATATGACTTATGGAACATTGAGTTTGTCTTTTGTGACACGAGTATGGGTCAAGACCTCCTTTCCTGGACTTGTTTCAAACAGAGTGTATCAGCCTTCACAGAATATACTATAAAGTGAATTGACTGTTTATATGTGTTTGAAACACAGTAGCCAATGGCACACAGTAGTATCCCACAAACAATCGTGGATTGAAATTACCAATTTGTTTTTAGGCATTATTATTAGGTATGTGGAGTAAGGAAACTTGCCCAAGGTTTCACCCTGCATACCATTTCTGAAATTGTTCAGCAAATAGTTTTTGTCTGAAATTTATCACTAGGTATTCTTGCTCTAAGATTCATATTAAAATTCACCCAATGACAACTACTTGTGTAGTTTTCAATTTCACCTTTATAAAGGGAATCTGATTCTTTGAGCAGCTCCCGTTTTGCTTGGGTGAAATGGTTTTTAAAATAATATAATAATCCTTGCAGTTTTTCATATAGAGGCTTATCACGTCGTTGAGACATGTCAAAGAATGTAACAGTACAGTATATATTATAAAGTGGATTGGCTGTGTATTTTGTGGGGGAAACTCAACGGGCAATTGCCCCACAGCAACATCCCACAAACAGTCATGAATTATTACCCCCGGAAACCAATCCACAAATCGATTAACAATGGGGTTTCAACTAATGCCTGGGTAAAGTCCTGATTACCTCCCTCATTGCCTTATTAGTGGGCAGTCAGTTTGATTTATTTTTCCAAATAAGCTGTTATTGATTTCTGTTGGAGACTGATGGTTTTGAGATGAATTAAATGCGACAAAATATTCTGACTGCTTTTGAAATTAGTCATTCATCTGAATTTGGCACATCTTCATAACCGCAGGATGGAGTTTTTATTTGAATCTTGCGTTTTTGGTTCCCTTTCAACCATCTCCTGGGAGAGAGCTTTTGTTTTAATCTACTATTCCTGCTATTACAGACAACATCAAAAAACATTCTTCCAATTAATGATGCTCAGTGTGTGAAGTTTGTGGTGACAATGTTTTTCCATCTCCCAGGGAATGTGCACATTGCAGCTTCAAAACAGCAATTTACATCAAATGCTTTTCTCCTTCCTTGTTCTTCATATCTGATAACGGGGTGAGATTCAGTCAGTGATATTGGTTTCTTACTCAGCGCTCTGGTGAAGATATGTAGATTATTGAAATATTCAAAATTCCAAATCAGTTTTAAACTGCGGAGCCTATTTGCGCAGTGGAAACCAAATGGGCAAAGGTGCAGTGGTAGTTGAGAATAGGAGAGAAATGGTTGCTGGTAAATTGGGCTGATTTGTTTCTTGTGTCTGCCCTCATGCTTTTAGGCTTGTTGGGTTCTTCATTCCTTTTGCAATCTCAAGTTTGCAAATGACCTCAACCTAAGAAATGCGGTTGAGTTGACTAAGAAGAGTTTAATTGAAGACAAGGAGATGCCTGTGAAAGTTGAAGCAGCCATTGCACTACAGACACTAATAAGCAACCAGGATCAAGGTGAGTCCCAGGTCAGCAGTACTTGGAGTATAACCCATGGAGACCATGATTGAAAGGTACCAATGAGGGTTGATTCAGTATTAATTTAGAAATATCTCCCTCCTTCCCCACCCCCACCTCTGCTTCACCTGGGTCATTTCAATTAAGTTCTAGTTCAGTGGGTGGAGGTTATGGAAGAGAGAAGGTTATTGAAGAATGCCACAGTGATTCAGAGGTGGAGGGATTCAGGGATGGAGTTTCGCAGTGGTGGGAACTTTCAGAAAAGCTGAAAGGCCCGACAGTCAATGGTGGCACTGTGGAGCTGGCCAGTTTTGCTGTAACCGGAATGTATTTTTATATGTTTCTCAGTAGAGATGCAGGACGGACCATGTAAATAGTGCTACATTCCTGAGACCCTCTGTGCCCTTTTCTATGAGGAGACGGTCTTTAATTTTAGGTGTCTGGTGCTTCATTGTACAGCTGTATCAAATGCACTGAAAAAAGAACAGATTTTGCAACTGAGTGTCTTGATATTTGCTCCACAGCAAAGGAATATGTAAAACCATCTGTCAGGCCAGTGATGCAAGAACTACTACACATTGTCCGAGAAACCGAAAACGACGACTTGACCAACGTCGTCCAAAAGATGATCTGTGAATACAGTGAGGAGATGACCACCATTGCTGTTGATATGACCCAGCATTTGGTAAGTGATTGTGACACCTGAGCAGTTAGTGATTAGTATGATGATAGACCTCTCTTTACTGACAAAATCTGACTGTGGTCCAACTGTGGTCAACTTGTCCTTTGTCTCATGTGGCTTATTATCACCGGGTTCACCTTAGAAACATACAGCGTTTGTACATACAGAGGTCCATCGGGCCAACATGTGAGTGCTGCTCTTTGAAAGAGCAATCCATTCACTCCCAATTACCTGCCTTTTCACAATACCCCTCCAAATGACTCAGTTTTAAATATCAGTCTCGTTCCCTCTTGAATGCTAACATGCCGCAAATGCCATATCCATTAGGACATTCTGCATCCTCACAACTTTCTGTGTAATTTTATTGTTGTTGTTGTTGCTCCTTTGCTAATCATTTTAAATTGATGTATTTAATTCACTGACTCATTGACCAGTGAAACTACAGTAATTTCTCTCAATCAAAGCTTATCAAAACCCCTCAGCATTTAGAAAACCCTAATTCAGTCTTCTATTAATCTGGTGTGTTTGAATAGAAAAAAGGCCCAGTTGCTCTATCCTCTGCTTATAGGTCAAACCACTTATCTCTGGTTATGGCGGTACTCAGCCAGTGCATTTGGATGACCTCCCAATGCGAAAGGCAGTATAAAAAATATAAATGTAAATTTGTATTGTTTTCATTTAAGTTGATTTTTGTTCCCAGAATATGCCTCTGTATAAAATTGTAATAGTAATGGGCAGAGACCAATGTAATTTACAATGTCATGCCATCTTCACTTTCCTTCAGCAAGGAAGCATCTGGGTTGTGGGGAGGCACTATATATTAATTAATAATAATCCTTGCCTTTGGTTTACCGCCTTATCTCATCATCGAGACGTCACCAAGCGGTTCACATGATACAATGTAAAATGGAGTGAATGCATTTTGTGGGCAGAACATGGCAGCCAATTTACAAGGATTCATTTTATTATATTATTTAAATGACTCGGCACACACAGCGGCGTCACCATTACGCCAATGCCTACTTTTGTTTTTCTTCTCAGGCTATGACATTCAGTAAGGTCCTTCAGAGTGATGCTTATGAAGAGATCGAGGACAAGACTGTGATGGCCATGGGCGTCCTGAACACAATCGACACCATCCTAACAGTGGTGGAGGACCACAAGGAGGTGAGCCACTATTTGTCGTGGTTATTTCTGTGCCGTGCGGTCACTCATTTGCTTGGAGCAGGCTGTTGTGATGAGGACTGTAGTTTATTAATAATAATAATAATCCTTGCATTTGATATAACTCGTTATCACCTTGTAGACAGGAGAGACTGTAAATCGGATTGACTCAAAACACGGAGACCAGTTGCGTGCTGCAGTGTCTCACAAACAATCGTGGAGTGAATGACCAATTTTATTTGGAGGGGTTTGTGGGCCAGGACACTGAAAGGGAAACCCCTTTCTCTTTTCAAATAGTGCCATGGGAATCTTTAACGTCCACCCGAACAGGCAGACGTCTCATTCAACGTCTCATTTGAAGGAAGGATTGGGAAGAAAACCGGAATCCTGACTCAAACATTCCATTGGAAATGGTGCAGCCTGTTGATGTCGTAGGAACATAGGAACAATTGTTGGACATTCAGCCACTTGAGCCTGTTCTGTGATAACAACAACTTTGATTTATATAGCGCCCTCCACGCCATGCTTCACAAAAACGGATCCCGGGACCTGGGCAGGGGTAGAAAGGTGACCAAAGGCACAATCTATGAGATCATGGGTGAACTGTACTTCAAAATCTATCAATGTCAGTCTTGAAAATTTCAATTGTTCCAGGCAGATGAGACCTCATTTTTATCATGAGATGGACTCGCCTCTTACAATGTTGCACACCCTCAGCACTGCATTAGAGTGTCAGTTTGAGCAAAATGATTTCCAAGTACAGTACCAGCATGGGACTTGAACCCACAACCTTCTGACTCAGATAAAAGTACGACCGACTGAGCCAAACTGTCACGATTATCAATATATCAGTGCTCCAAAAGCTGCTCTTCACCCCATCCCTGGCATCACCCTGCAGTGGTTGGATGTGATGCAGGAAGCTTCAGCTCTTTGTGTGGTGAAGTATCCATCCAAGGTTTCAAACATACTTCACATTACTGCACAGAAAGTGTGGTGTGTCCCAAATGAAAGTTGCAAAACAGAATAATACAAATTACATTTATATGGAGCCTTTCACATCAGGAGAATGTCCCTAATAATATAATTAATAATCCTTGCATTTCGTATAGCACCTTCCACATCAGGAGGATGTCAATGCACCAAAGTGCTTCACATGAATTACTATCAAGTGTAGTAAGTGCAGTAAAAACTTGACTGTGTGTTTTAAGGTCAAATGTTAAAGTGTTTCAACAGAGCTGTCTAGGTATACAACCGAGGGGTGGGAGCCAAGTGGGTGGAGGGTGGGAAAGAAGACTGAACGGATTATCAAAGGGATTAGATTTGAGATGACATTTGTGTCAACTATTAACTGAGATTTTAAATGTTGTATTGGTAATATATATAATGTATGACTGGTTATTTGCTTCAGACTAATTGGGTATTTTTCCTTCCCCCTCCAACCCAGATAACTCAACAGCTCGAAGGTATCTGCTTGCAAGTCATTGGGCTGGTTCTGCAGAAACGTGTGATAGGTAGGGTCTTATCTTTCTGCTTTCTAATGAAGATAGAGTGAAATCATGTTTAAATTGTTCAGCATTTAACAATTCAGGTCAGCCTATTGTGTCTTATCATTCTGTGAAATACCAAAATAATTTGAAGAATTAATTTGATTTCCTGCCATATGGTTTACTTTTGTCATGTCAATGTGAAGTGGTTGTTGGGGTTACATTATAATGGTTGAGCTACAGCAAGTGACAGGTTTGATCCCAGGCTGTGCTGGGTCTCAGCTGACTTCAGCCTCGGTGTCTCAGTGAGACCGTGGTGGTTAGTTCTCTTCTCCCTGGACCATTGATCAACTGCAAATTGATGAAGGATCCATGAAAAGTGGATCAGAATTCATGTTTCACCCTCCCACCCCCCAGCTCGCTCACCCACGCAAGCATGCACGCGTGCACTAACTCGAGTGACCAGCCATGTTTCAAGACTGGTCACTTAAATCAAATACCATTTAAAGGAGGCAATGAGGAAGCTGGCGACAGAGTGGCGTTGGCCAAGGTTTAGGTTAGAGTCTGTGGGGATGTCCATTACAGAGAGTCTGACTCGAATGAGGCTCATCCACAGACCAACAGCCTTCGAACGCTCACTTGTTGAAAATCACGCATGATTCATAGTCTTTTGAGTGAAGTACTGAGGTGAGTTTGAGGATTGTATACCTAACGGGAAGGAGAAAGGAAAATAAAATTGTCTTATTTTTAATCTGCACCTTTATCTGTTTAATAGGCTAATGCTGTCATGTTGGTAACTTCTTGTCCTAATAGCTTCTCACATCATTGCCACGTTCCCGTCCAGGCATCTCCATCATCCTACTTCTGCCCTCCTTTCCCTCCACCCCTCCTGATTCCAACCCCTGGCTTGGGTGCAAATCATTGACTGTCCATCCAGGATCTTGGGATGTCTTCCCAAAGTGAAAGGCGCTATTCAAATGCAGACATTAGTTGGTGTGGGAGAAGAAGTCTTTGTGAAAAATTGCCAGCTTGGGAAGCTGGAGGTTCTTTGTGCCAAATGCCACCCATCATTCATTTCTGGATGAGTGTAGACTTTATTTAAATTCACAACTGAAATACGAAGCTCACTGTATGAGAAGGGTGTCACATCCCATTAGTCTGTGGGCTGTAATTGAAAAGACTGTAATTTAATGAAACATTCTCAAGAATCTTTCTTTATTTTCACGTGGAGCTACTTTGACAGTATTTAGTCGATGAGGCAAGTGTTTTTCTCGCAAGTTCCCCCAGGTCTGCACTCGAATAACTTGTGTCCATTGTCTCTCTTCCCCCCACAGAATTTTATGAAGAGGTTCTCTCTTTGGCGTACAGCTTAACATGTCAAATCATCTCTCCCAACATGTGGCAGCTCTTGGGTGTTTTATTTGAGGTCTTCCAGCAAGACTGCTTTGAATACTTCACAGGTATTTCCAGCCAATTATACCTTAAGTGTTATAAATGTGACCTGCTACAGTTTTCCAAACTTCATTCTCTCTAAATTGTAACTTATTTTGATTTTGCACGTGTTTGGCATTTATAGGGCAAATTTGAAACTGGACTCTTGCTTTGGTTTGCCTATTCTCACCTACAGGCTTCACAATAACTGCAGTAAATCTGCAGTAAACCTTCTGTCCACTTCTGACCTTCGCAAAACCTGCTGTTTCCTCTGCTCAGCAGGCACCATCCTGCTTCATGTTCCCCACTCGAGCAATGGCGATTATATTAGATATATATATATAATAATCCTTACATTTGATATAGTGCCTTATCAGGTCTTTGAGACATCTCAAAGCCTTTCACAGACTATACAGTAAAGTGTAGTGACTGTATATTTTGTGTTTGAAGCTCTGCTATAGCAAAGAAAAGGTTTCAGACAGGTTTACATCGTATTCTCCAGTTACTTTGCAAACAGAATTGTTGGTGTCTTCGTTTGAGAATTGAAGACAGTATTTAATATGACTGTTACAACAACAATATTCTCTTTGTGAAGCTGTTATGTTGTTACCATTCCTTTGTATTCCTTTGTCTTTCAGATATGATGCCAGTTTTACACAATTATGTGACCGTAGACACAGATGCATTTCTGTCCAATCCAAAAAACGTAGAGATCGTTTATAACATGTGCAAGAAGGTATGCTATTAAAACAACAACAACATTACATTTATAGAGTGCCTTTCATGTCAGGAGGATGTCCCAAGGCGCTGAACAGTCAGGTATTTAATATCTGTAGTGAGAGTGCCCGAGAGGTGAATAAGAGCTTTTTTCGATGTTGTGCTCCATTAGTGCTTCGTATTCCCTCATTGAAGGATCAATTCAAAATCTACGTCTTTACTGCGTTTCAGTCATCTTTTCCTCTCCCCACCCCTTCACTTCCACCCTGAGCTTGGGTGCCCAGCCAGTATTGCTGAGTGCCTTGGGATGTCTTCCCAACATGAAAGGTGCTGTATAAACGTATATTTATATTGTATTGGTCCAATTGGCCATCTCCAGATCAGGCCTCCACTCTGCTGTTGCACTTTATACAACTCCATCAAACCTCAGAGGAGGATTTTTCAAGGCTTCAGTCTGCAGTATTTTTTGCCTTATATGTTGGTGTAGTGAAATACACTTTTCAAGAGGGCACTGTGAATTTACTGGTGGCCGGGGATGGGACACTTGTGCAGATGAAACGCCGGCGTCAGGGTTGGAAATTGAAGTCACCAAGTGTACATATCGTGTTCAGGGCACATACACACACCCACCCCATAGCTATTGATGCTTTAACCTGACTTTTCTTTAACTTTACAATATTTTCATGACCTGTCCTTTACAGATTCAGTCATGACACTAATATTGTTTGAGATGTCAAGATAACATTCCACGGTTATTAATGACACAGCAAATAATCGCTGATGGTGAGTGACCTGTTTTTAGTCAATTCGTGGGAAAGCTTCACACTCCACTATAGCAACAGGTTCCCATTCAGAAAGATTCCCACTTATATGAGGGGAAATAAAAACTCACATGGCCTCTTCTAAAATGTTAGCTTGAATTAGTCTGAATAGCAAATTTGCAAACAAACGTGCATTATCTGAGGTGCCATCATTCTGATAAAACGTTAAACGGAGAAGTGTGTGCCGGTCTAAGGGGATGTTAAAGACTGCACTACACTTCAGAAAGAGAAGTGACTTTCTCCTGATCTCTTGGCCAATAATCCCCAGATAAACTTGGTCACTCGTTCCAATACAGTTTGTGGGATGTTTTTGTGTGCAAATTGGCTGCTGTACTTGCCCACAAACTCCACAGTCACAGCATTTCACAGTTTATCCTGTGAAACAGATTGAAGCATCTCAATGTTGTGATAAACACTGTATCAAATAGGATTATTTCTATTATATGGTTCTCAGCAACAGGAAACCAACACATTTCGATGATTCGAGAAGGGAAGGAAAATATAAGAAAACTTTTGAGTAATTAGTTTTCAATTACTACAAAGCCGGATCATCTTTCTTTCTGCCATAAAATTGGAACCCTGAGTCTATATGAAAGCAATTTTATGTATTCGGCCACTGCTGTCACATTTACTGCAGGTTGATCTTGTTCTAAATTTCATTCCTGATGGAAATACCTTTGCCTCTGTTTGAAGAAAGCACTTTCCCTCTACCTGAGGGGCTCCCAGCAATAATGCATTGTGGCATTCCTGAGCGCGTCAAATTAATGGCTTCAATAGAGCTGCTGGGGATTCCATCAGTGTGTGCAGTCACTGGTTTCATAGGTGTTCTCTATGAGGTTTCCAGGCATTTTCTCAGATTTCTTGCTTACTTGATTCCTTTCTCCAATTATGAATTAAAGAAATAAGAAAAAAAGTTTTCTTCTATTTAATGTCTTTCAATGTCTTTTCCTTTTAATTTGTTACTCAATCTACGACTGTTTGTGGGACACAGCTGTGCGTAAATGGCTGCTGCATTTCGCCCATAAGATATACAGTCAATTTACTTTTAAGTATATTCTATGAAGGACTTTGAGACGCATCGAAGATGTGATAAAGTGATATATCAAATGCAAGGATTATTATTATTTTAACTAGCACATGACATGGCACTGTTACAGCCGTTGGTCAAATGATCATTTTTCGGTCTGTGTCAGTTGGTTGCACTCTCGCCTCTTGAGTCAGAAGACTGGGTTCAAACCCCACGTCCGACTTGGAATTCATGTTGTCTAAGCTGACACGTCCGCAGTGCTAGGGAGTGTGCAGCAATGTCGGAAGTTACATCCTTCGGATGAGATGTTAAACCAAGTGGATTGTTCAAGTGGATTTTAAAGTTTCCATGGCAATGTTCAAAAAGAGAAGGGAATTTCTTCCAGTGTACTAGCCAGTAATCTCCCAGTACAATACAAAATTATATTTGTATAGTGTCTTTCACATCAGGAGGACGTCCCAAGGCACTGAGCAAGTGGTCACTCACTCCATTGCTATTTGTTAGATATTGCAATTTAACTGCTGTAACCCTGTGTGCTTTCAGGTCCTGGCAGGAGATGCAGGAGAGGATGCGGAGTGCCATGCAGCTAAATTGCTTGAAGTCATCATCCTTCAGTGTCAAGGAAAGGGAATTGATCAGGTATTGTGGTGACATTGCACACAGTCCAGAGATAAAATTCGAAGCTTTAATTTCCACACTGAAACCTCAGGTCAGATATTTTGCCTGTAATTGGAACTATAAATTGTAGACATTATTTTTCTCAGTGGTGGGAGCGGAGGTTGTTCTGCCTGATGCTTGCATGTTTCTGTGTGAGGTACTGAACATGTAGATGTGCTAGCCATTTGATCAGTTAGTTTTGTATCCATTCCGTTTGGTTGCCTCCCTTTACCAATGTTAAACTAACATTTTTATGTTATTCAAGTAGTGTATGTATACACACATACACACACATACACACGTGTGTCAGCTGGGCATATTCGCCTGTGAAAGTTATGGGTTCAAGTCCCACTCACACAGTCTAAACTTACACTCCAATGCAATGGTGGGTGGGTGTTGCATTGGAGTGTAAGTTTAGACTGTGACTCTATAAATGTAATTTTGCTGTTGTTGTTGCATTGACTTCGGGTGAGATGATAAACCGAGGTCCCGACTGCACATTCAGGTGAAAGTTAGGCATCCCATGGCACATTTGGAAAAGAGAAGGAAAATTCTCTCTCCTGGCGCCCTGGCCGCTGAATTCCCCAGATAAAATTGGTCATTTGTTTCACAGCTGTTTATTGCACATTGCTGTGCGCAATTGTTTGGCACAAATTGTGAACAAGCTATCTTAGTGTGTTGGAAATATCATCACTTATACAGCTCAGAGCTTGGTTGAAGGCTGTCAAAAGATGGTATAGAAACATAGGAATTGCCGGATCAAAAAAATCAAGGTCCATCCAGTCTGCCTTCTACATGGCAGTCATATAGTACAATAATGGAGATATTGATGGCCATTAATTCTGTACAGATTTAAACTTTGGAAAACTTAGATTCAAAGTTGCCTAGTACTTCCAAGTCTACATATCATGTATCACATTACTCATATACTGTAATGCAAAACATTATTTTCTAAAATAAATCCATCTAGTTTGCATTTGAATGAATTGACAACTTCTGTTTCTACCGTCTCCCTAGAGCCTATTCCATAAATTTACCACACTCACTGAAATAGTGTTTCCGCAGATTTATTTTGAATTTACTCTTCTTCAATCGCAGGCCATGTCGTGTCCTCTGGTTCTACAGTTCTGTCTGTTTAAATTTTTAAAAACAGGAATCATCTCACCTCTCAACCTTTTCATTTCCTATGTGAACATCCCCAGTTTACTTAATCGTTCTTCATAATCCAGTCCCTCCATCCCTTCAATCATTCTGGTTTCCCTCCTCTGTATCTTCTCAATCGCTGCAAAATCCTTTCTATACTGCAACGACTCCAGAACCACACGCAGTATTTCAAGTACAGTTGCACTAATGATTTATTGGTGAGAATATCTGGCAAATTGGATGAATCTCACCAGGGTTAAATGCTAGGAGCGTATTCTCTTCTTGGAAACAAACATCAATGTTTCACATAAAGAATTCAGTATTGCTTAAAGCCACCAATTGCCTGTTAATTTCCATTAATCATTCCAGTGGCATTTCTGCATTGGATTTTCAATTTTCTCCAGGATCTATCATTAAGCTCCCTTCTGTATGTGATGAAGCTCATCCATCTCTCCTTGTCATAAAAACTGAGCTTTTTTTTTACAGGTTTTGAAAGAGCCCCTTTATTAAGGAAGATTTAAAACTCATACAAACCACCTTCATTCTTTACAATAAAAGCATTTTTCAAGAAATTGATTGATGTTGCAGGAAATTTGCAGTAGACAGAGTGCATAGGTTTATTTAATGTTACTTCTTAGTTCAGTTGTTGTCTATTCTTTTAAGATAGTTCTTTGCTAAAGTTAATGCAATTCAAAATATGTTCAGTTTCACTTCAGGAACGTGGGCCAGAATGATGTATTACTTTTTTTTCCTTTATTAGTGTATCCCACTGTTTGTCGAAGCCGTTCTGGAACGCTTGACGCGAGGGGTTAAAACAAGTGAACTTCGCACAATGTGTCTTCAGGTGGCCATTGCAGCGTTATACTACAGCCCAAGCCTGCTTATGAACACTTTGGAAAATATTCATTTCTCGCACAGTTCGGAGCCCATAACTGCACAATTCATCAACCAGTGGATGAACGACACGGATTGTTTCCTTGGGTAAGTGAACACAGTCTGTGCTGTGTTCTGTATCATTTTTTAAGCTTGATTGGTGCATCAGAGCATCTTCTGTGAAAACAAAGGTAAGAAATTCACCATGGGCTGACAAAGGCAACAGAGCTCAAATTCACCGTGATTCACCGGCTGAATGTAAAAGAATTTAACAGATGATGATAGATTCAACTGTTGTCGCATTGTTCTCACTTACTAGATGTCATATGTGACCTAAATTGAACCAAAATGTTGGCACTTTGTCAAAAGCTATATTGTGGTAAGGCAAATCCTGTCTTTCTTGTGTCAGAATTATTAAATGTCTTTTTACCTTTGACATGCATCGCTAGCACCCAGCAGTTAGGACCATTGAGTGAAAGCTTTTCTTGAGAAGACACAAATTGAAGCTTCAGTTTAAGAATCTGGATCATTGAAAATAATAACAAAGTCATAATAATCCTTGAATCTGCAGTAACTCTTTATCGTGTCAACATAGTCTCAAAGTACTTCCTGGGATTTTATAGTTAAGTGTTATGGCTGTATATGTGTAAGTGAAAATGGCAGCTATTTTGTGCCCAGCAATGTCCCACCAACCTGCTGAGGGCAGTGAATCATTCCATTCAGGGGCTGGGAATGATTCCACTCTGCTTCTGTTAATCCTGCTAACCAAAGCCTTAACAGGTGGATGGTCTTTGTTGGACAAGCAGTGGGAAATTTTGCCAGGCATGGATATCAATAACAACAAATTAACAACAAATTACATTTATAGAGCGCCTTTCACGTCGGGAGGACGTCCCAAGGCGCTGCACAGGAGGCGTGTGACCCGAGCTGAGAAGGGAGTGTTTGGGAAGGGGTGAGACACGAAGGGGAGGTCGAAAAATTCGGGGTGGAACAAAAGGCACGGTCGAAGAGGAAAGTCTTCAAACCGGCCTTGAAAGAGGAAAGGGAAGAAACGAGACGGAGGGATTGAGGGATGGCATTCCATAGGGTGGGAGCGGAGAAACTGAAGGCCCGGCCTCCGATGGTGGGACGGTTCGGGCGGGGGGCTTGGAGCAGGCCAAGTCCTGTTGAAGGCGGGGCCGGGTGGGCTTGTAGGGGGAAAGTAGATTGGTTAAATAGGGCGGGGCAAGGCCGTGTAAGGCCTTGAAGGTGAGGACGAGGATCTTGAACTCGATCCTCTGGAGAATGGGGAGCCAATGGAGACGGGCGAGGGTGGGGGTTATATGGTCGCGGAGGCGGGTGCGGGATAATACACGGGCTGCAGAGTTTGGGATGACCTGCAGCCTGTGAATGGAGGAACTGGGGAGGCCGACGAGGAGAGAGTTTCCGTAGTCCAGCCTCGAGGTGATGTATGCGTGCACGAGTGTTTCGGCAGCGCGGGGGGTAAGATAGTTGCGGCAAGGTATGTGGTTTTAGTTGGTTGGACTCCAGCAGTACACCAACGCAGACTCTGGGATCCCCAAGCCTTAGCTGTTGCCAACCAGCACCAAATAATTTCTAGAATTAGGTAAGTGGGGAAGAGAGTGCACATTCCTTTCCAATAAATATCTCAGGAATTTCCATGTATTGATGGGATGTATGGAATCCTCGATTTGTTTTCAATAATCTTAAGCATGCTGCTGGGTTTCGTCATGTGTCGGACACCTCGCTGACCCAACACCACCCCCCCCTCCCCCCCCAAAAGAACTGCTGAGATTTGTGAGCGATTGTTTGAACCCAGTTTCTACTGTGCAGCTGATTGCTTTAGGAACAATCGACATGACTTGCTGAGGGCTATTGTAATTCATTGCAGGTCCTGTTATGTATGACCATTTTGCAACTCACAATGATCCTGAGAGCAGACGATTCCTTGAGGTTTGAGGATAATGTCTTTGTTTGCCCGGCAGCAAAGAGGTGTGTGGGGAAGCCTGGAAAACCAGTTCGGAAATACTTTTAAAGGAGTATAGTTGAAGCTTTTATGGATGCATTCAATCTGTTGGATATTGAGTATTTATACTTGTCATTAATGTTTCCTTTTGAATTTAACTCTGGTTTTGCTCAGAAAATATACAGTATATTCTGTCAAGTCCTTTGATTTCTCGCTACAACAACAACATAAATTATATTTGTATAGCGCCTTTCACGTCGGGAAGACATCCTAAGTCTTCGTGACTATACCCTGCCTGAAGGGCACTATATAAATGAAAGTGGTTGTTGTTTTCAACAATGTGATAAGGCGCTGTATCAAATGAAAGGATTATTATGACTGGTTAGACCAGACTGGTTAAACAACACCCTCTCTCTCTGTGATCAGGTCTCCCTCTGCCTCCTCATCCTCTTTGACCTTTTCGCCACATTTGACATTGTCGACCAACCCATCATCATCCACCATCTCTCCTCCCTCATCCACTTTAGTGGGACCGCACTAGCCTGGTACAGAACTACAGTCAGTACACTTGAGTGTTATACCGCTGATGCCCATGTTTGATAATGTCCTTGTTGCTTTGATTAACCTTTACCCACATACACACGGATAGACCGAGGGATTGAGCAAAAGCCACAGATCAGAAATCAAATGGTCATTTGTTTCATGTGGGACAATACTATGCACAATTGGGCTGCTACATTCACCTCACATAATAATAATAATCATTCCATTTGATATAGCATTTTTCACGTCGTCTAGTCTACTACTGCACTTTGCAGTAAACCCTGTGAAGAGCTTTTAGATGTCTTCCCAATGTGAAAGATACTTTTCAAAATGCACAGTTATTATTAGATCAATGAAGGCTAAAAGAAAAGGGGCAGGATGTGACGAAGGAGGAATTCTTATACACTGATTGGCAGAGAGCATGACGGTTGCTGTGATCTCAGCCATCAACATCAGGAATACGTTTTTTTCCACACAGTTCTGGTATCTGGTACAAGAATAGAACAACCATAATTTCACAGCAAAAACCAGGTAATCAGCTGCTCTGGTTGGAATCACATGGAAATGAGCAAATATGCAGCATAAGCTCATTGCCGGTTGTGTTATATAAAAATAAATTGCTGAAATTGGAATAAATCAAAACCAAAGTATTTGAAACCTCAGTCATCCTTTCAAATTCACTATTGCTCCACAAGAACTAGAATTCCTTGCCTCTTTTTAAACACAGAGTCACAGAGTAAACAGTTTGTCTGATCAACAATTCTCTTGACCGTCTCTTGGATTTTGTGCTTGTGTTGGTAGGCTTCACGATCGGAAGGTGTGTATTCTCGGGCTAAGCACGCTGATGCAAATGCAGAACAGGCCAGAAGCGGTAGGTGCAGTGGCTGACCAGATCCTCCCGTCACTCCTGCTTCTCTTCCTGGGGCTGAAGCGAGCGTACGCTAGCAGGGCTCCTGTCGACCAGGGTGACAACAGAGAGGAGAAAATCGAGGAAGCTGAAGAGAATGGTAATACGAGAAGGGCAATTTATGTTTCCATTATAATCCTTTTTTTTCCATCATGAAGAATTCTAAATCTTGTTGAATTCTAAATCTTGATAAAAATTGGCTGTAAATGTTTGTTATCTGTAGTGTATTGGTCAGAGCACTTGCCTCACAAGCAAGAGGACCTGGGTTTGAATCCTGGGCAGTGCAAAATTTTAGCCAAGCTTCCTTACTCCACACCTTTCTGTTTACCTAGCAATAAGGAACCTGGTTGTTAGTTGATTGGATTGCTCTCCAGGGCTAATAATCCCTGGAATTTAAAAAATAATAATAATTTGGTCACTCAATCCGCATGTTTGTGGGATATTGCTGTGTGCAATTGGCTGCCGTGATTAGCTCACAAAATACTGCACAGAGTCAACTAACTTTACATTAAATTCTGTGAAGCTCTCTGAGATGTTTCAATGACAGCACTATATCAAATACAAAGAATATTATTATTAATTGTTATTTGTACTTTTAGAAGAGATCCCAAGCGATGAAGATGATGTCAAAGAAGCAGGCCAGCAGTACCTAGAGATGCTGGAGCAACACCAGGCTGAGGAAGAAGACGAGGAAGAGGATGAGGACTGGGATGAAGATGGTTTAGAAGAGACTGCTCTGGAGGGCTTCTCCACACCGCTCGATGAAGACAACAGCGTTGACGAGTATCAGATTTTCACATTAGCACTCCTAAGTACGTCTAGAGTGTGTGTTTCTAAAACATTTATGGTAAATTTAATATACTACTGAAAGTAATAATCATACTAGCTCAAATCTGTTCTTTGTTTTTATACATTGATTTAATAAATAATATTAGTGCACACATTTTATATCGCACCTTATCACTTTGTCCAGACATCTCAAAGTCCATCACAAAATAGGAATAATAGGAATACATTTGATACAGTGCCTTTCAGATCAGGACGAACCTCAAAGCATTTCGCGGATATACCTGTACTGTAAAATAGATTCACTACGTATAATTTGGAGGTGAATGTGGCAGCCAATTTATGCTGAGCAAAGTCCCACAAACTGTCATTAAGTGAGTGACTAGTTTTCTTTGGGGGATTGTCAGCCAAGTTACCAGAAGAAACTCCCTTTTCGAATAGTAGATTTTTAACATCCATCTGACGTCAGTTTAATATCTTATCCAAAAGATCCCACCTTCAATAATACAACTACCTGGCTCAGAGGTGGGTGCGCTACCACTGAGCCAGACTCACAGATCTCAATGCACTTCTAAAGGGCTCGGATTTGAAACACCGACCGCCCAGTGCTTCGGACGACCTTCCGATGTGCCATCTCCGAAAATTAACATTTTCAGGAAATTGAATCCATGGCCTGTTGATATATTTGTTTTTAAAAATCTGGCATTTTGATGACATAGATCTGGAATGCTACCGGCTTTGCTCTACCACGGCTGGAGCTGGGGAGTGGTGGGGACTGTTGGAGAAGTACTGATAGGGTCACAACATTTGGGTTTGGTGTCATCAAGTCAAAGGTTTCCCCCCTTTAAATGGTGACACACCTGTGCGAGAGTGTATAGATGTGGTTGTGAGTTGGAGTGGATTGGACTTTGTGCATGGTTTCCTATAGTCAGCGGGGAGTTGCGATGATGTCTTCTGGCAGCAGAAGCCGATGTTTTAAAGCTGATGAATGCTTTGCTAATACGCCCGTGGGCTTCTTTGTTTTGTCAGACGTGCAAAACACAGACGCTGCCTGGTACCAAGTACTAATTGCTCCACTCAGTGAAGACCAGAAAAAGCAGTTACAAGAGATCTTTTTGCTGACAGAAGAGAGGAAAAATGCAGCAGGTGAGTTATAATAACAATAATAATAATAATTCTGGCATTTGAGTATATGCTATGAAGAGCTTTGAGACATCTCAACAATGTGATAAGGCGCTTCACGACTTAACATGTTGCTGAGATTTCTTAAAGCGCCTCACTGAATATACTGTAAAGTATTTTGTGCCTGAAACACAGCAGTCAATTGCACATAGCAGTGTCCCAGTTTTGGATTGAGTTATCATTTGTTCTTGAGGGATCATTTCCTCTAGAAAGAGATCAGCCAATCCACTAATCCAGGGGTATTTTTAACCTGGGGGTAATTACCCCCTGGGGGGTAATTCAGCCTTTTTCAGGTGGTTAACGAGCTGGTACCACTTTTTTTAAAAAAAACTGATCAACCCTGCAAACAGTGAGTATTACTGGACCCTAGTGGTTTGGCTTGTCTGTGTTTCTTTACTGTGTTGTTGGCTAGCTCAAGGGGAAACAGTGACGAAAAGGTTAAATACCACTGCACTAATCACTGGGATTCTACTTACTGATAGATAAATAGGCGTGTGAGTAAGGACGGTTTCCTAAGATTGGGAATCCACTTGGGAATCGAACCTGGATTCCTCTCACTTGCGAGGCAAGCATGCTAACCCCTATTCTACAGGACTCCTTAGTGTCCAGCACTGACCTGGGTGTGAAACAATGACCAAAACAGCACCCTGAAAATCCAATGCATTTTTGTGTCTGTGCAATTATTGTATTCAGAGTTTTGAATGAATACATACAGACTTTCAGGTAATGCAGTAGAATATATGTGCACTGTACTAGTGTATAATTTGTTGTGTGACTAAAAGCAATTTAACACACACGCGCACACACACACACTCAACACTATATAACTGTAAAATGTATACACATCAATGGCTCATGTAGAGGAAATGCGTGCCATATAAATGACGGTACATCACAGCACAGATAATTGGAGCTGTATCTGGTTAGATATCTGTAACATTTATTGTTTAATAAAAAGTTTCCAACATCGGGGCTAATTTTCAATCAATAAGTAATATTCTCAATCCAGTTTAATCGTACCGCTCAAGCCTTTAATCTGTTTACTTTCTTAAACTGCAAACTTTTGTGAACTTCTATAAAAAGCAGATGCTACATCATGCGCATTCAGGTACAATGCAGAGATTAACATAGGGAGAAAGATGAAGTCCAGCATCCCAGCCCCAACATTGCCCTCTGGTCTGTGTAATGAAACGCTTCATAATCTGTCCTGAAATTCTGCAACACCAGTTTCTATTTTGCGCTGAACTTCCTTGATACTTCTTTCCTTAGAATCTAAGAAAATTCGAGACCAGGGCGGTTACAAGTTTGACATGAGTGCACCAATTCCAGCATCATTCAATTTTGGAGCGACTCCCGGGGGCAACTAAATGACAGAGGAGTGTTCTGAAACTTCAGGGTAACGTGAAAAAAATCTTCCATCCATCAGCAACACTGAAGCTCAAGGCATTTGGGACTGGCATTGAACCGTTGCCATGCTGCGTTGCAACGTGGTATCATTTGAGAGTTGATCAGTATTTTGTTTCCCCTCAAGTGGACTGAGTGAATATAATTTGCCCTCCCTACCCTCCTTCTCCCTTAATAGGCACTAAGGGTAAAGGTTTGATTAACCACCACCTCTCAGGTTCCTGACACAAGGCATTTGACGGGTTTTTATGGCTACATAGTGCCTTTTGTTGCACATGGGTTGCTTCAGATTTTAGTTTGAAAAGAAGTGATATCATGAAAGAAAACTTCAACCTTGTTTTGTAATGTTTTATCAGAGAATTTAAAAAAGTACCGTTTATTGCTGCTCTGCTATTTTTGAAGTTCTGTGTGGTAACTATTTTAACATTTAAAAATTTTAAACTACTCGGGCAAATGCCCTTGGTTTCTGTGATTTGTGATAGCGTAGGAAGAAGAAAAAGCTGTAACTCCGTGTAAGATAATGTGGAAATTCACAAGTCTGTCTTGGACAGTAATCATTCCTTTTTTTTTAAAGGGAGACAAATTTTAAAAAATCTGCGCTCAAAACAAAAGTGTAAATTCTGTGATAGTAAGTCCAGTGAATGTTGATCAGACAACTTGGGACTCAGTATATGAAATATTTTCTTGTTCATATATTATATAAGGTATAAATTGCTCTTATGTGGTATCACAAGAATAGTTATTGATCGATTTCTGTACCAATGAATTGATTCTTTGAGAGAGCTTGTGGGTTTTCATTCTCAACTATTAAGTGCCTCAATAAAGCCTTTAGTTGAGAACATTTTCATGTGAATGCCTTCATTTCTGTGAAGCTTGGAGCCGATAACTGACCTGGGAAGCACTGATCAACCACAAAACACGAACAGGAGCACAGTTCAGGAGAGGATAGAGTGACGTCAGATAGCTGCATGTCCAGAGTTTTTATATCATGAATGGATACAAGACTTCTGCTTCAGAAAACTTACACGTCTTTGCTTTGAATTACATAGACTACAGCATTGAAACAGACCATTCAGCATAACTAGTCTGTCTGTTTTCATCCTTTGCCTCTGCGAATACATTCGCCCTCTTGCATTGAGTTTCCTTTCAATGAATGCTCTTTATAAATGCTTTTGACCTTGTGTCTCATGATGACCAAATAAAGAAGTTTAAAGCTGTAGGAACACTTAGCTAAGATTAGGCTTAATGTATCTATCAATAGTGTTTTGGATGTCATCGATGGGGATAAGTGTTTACTCATTTTGAATTTAAACACTACATTTTTGTACGTTTATTGTTTTCAGGTCTGGATAAAACATGACTACAAGCAAGTGACATGATTTTGAGGCAATCTCACAACCACTACGAGATTAAACTACTGTAGTACGCTGACTATCATAACCTTCCTGGATCTTGAAGAGCTCCAGGTCCATTAATCTTCTCCACTCTGATGGGAAATAGCAACAAAAAATCCTTGCATTTGATATAGTGAGGCTAACACTTCCTGAAATAAGTCTTCTCGAATCTTTCTTCATATTTGATGTGCTTCAGTGACCTTATTCTTACTCCACACTGAATAGTGAGCTCATTTTGCTGCAAGAAGTGTGACATCTTCAGGGTCACCCCTAAAGCCTGTCCATATTTAAAAAATGACGTTTTATCAATCTGACCAGGGTTTCCTCATCTGACTCTGCTGCCATTGACACTATGGACCACTCTATTCACCATATCTACTTCGAGGCACGCCCCCTCTTTATCCATGTTTTCGGTCACCTTCCTGTCTGTCGGCCCTCCACCCTCTCTGATCCCGACCCACACCCCTCCCCCCCCGTGCCTGACTGCCTGGCGCCTTGGGGTGTCCTGATGTGAAAGGCACCCTACAAATGTAATTTTCTATTGTATGGTAAGCAAACTGAATTTGAGCCAATCTTTCAACCTATTTTCTATTATTTAGTCCTTAGCAGGACCCCAGAAGGCTTTGCTTTGACTGCTGTGCTACTGGGACATACATAAGATGCATTAATCATGTAAGAGCTCCAGATGGCATCATTTATTACAGTAAATAATATCACACTGACAGAGATTTCATAGAAATGTTGTATTTATTGAGACGCAATAGCAGGTGCTTTAGCAACAATGCTGAAGTACTCCGTGCTTCTGGGACCTGCTTTGAATTCAAGGGATGAAAGCTCTGTCTCTCCCAATGATTATCAAAGAGCCTACATCATCCTGCGAGGCTGGTTTGGATGGACATCCAGATTGTGGAGCAGATTAGACTGTTAGCAGCATCGATGATGTCCAAACAATGCTGTCCACACTGCATGTACCCCAATAGCCGTGCGCAGAAGCTGACAAGTTAAACATGCGCAATTGTGGAGGATTGCTTTATCCACAAGCTCCATCATCTTCCCATATCTGCACCAGGCCCCTCATTCCCATCACTAGTCTCTCTCTAATTTATCAATAAAGTGAATTATGTGGATATATGACATTATTTGATTTGTGATCCTGAAGTAATTATATAGCGCACTGTTAGCACACTTCCTCCAGCTGCATGTCCATGTGTTAAACAGATTGTTTTCTAAATGATACCAGAGATGATGCAATTTGTAACAAACAGAGTTCAGCTAATGCTGCTCTTAACCTTTCTGCTAAAAAAAAGCCTCATATACAGTAGAGGCCATTTAATTTGGTTAACTTTGGATGCCACTTATTTTGGACAAAATGCTAGATCCCAATTTATTTCTATTGTAAACTATTTTACCACCAAGGAAGGTATTGCCTTCCCAGATTTAGGTCATGAGAGGCAAGGAGACGGAAGGACACAAAGCTGCGGCTTTTTCTTGTGAGAAAACCGTAAAATGTATAAAGTGGACATTGGTAAGTGTGTTGGAAAATTTGGAGTGTTATTCAAGGCCTTAGCGCAAAACAAGCTTTTGAGGGCATTGGACTTGCAACAATATGAATTAATTAGACAACTAGGTGTCAGCCAAGCTCAGTCGACAGAACTCTTGCCTGAATCCGAGATTGTGGGTACAAGCCACAGCTCATGACTTTGTACATTGTCAAGACTATGAAGTTCAATCAATGCAATGCAGTGCTGGGGGAAATGCATTGTCACATGTGCCTTCCTTCGAATGAGACATTAAATTGAGGTTCTATCGACCTGTTTAGGTAGATGTTGAAGATCCCATGGCACTATTCAAAGAGAAGAGAATTTCTTTCAGTATCCTGTTTGACATTCTACCAGATAAAATTGGTGTTTCACTTCTTGGCATTTTGTGGGGCATTGCTATGTGCAGATTGGCTTCCCGTGTTTCCTGATGAAACATACACGCCATAACACTTTACTGTATATCCTACGAAGTGTTTTGAGGTGTTTGTCTGACCTGAAACGAATGTCGAGATCATTAAGATTTCAAATCAGATCTTGATTGCGTTTGTTCTTTTATTCCGTCACAACCAAAGATTAAATGCTAAAGTCGAATGACGTGGATTAAGCCACAGTTTAGACATTAATCTGCCTCAAGCTTGTCTATGTTGTCTTGACAGTGCAATGGTGCATTAAATGTTAGTTGTGGAAATCATTTGTAGCAGCATTTTAATGAGTTTACTGCTATCCCAAGGTAAAAGTGGGGGGAAAAAGTCTAGTGAATGTGTGTAAACATACCTTGAGGGGATAACAATGACGGCATTATTTCCACAGAAATGATATGGTCACAGTGTTCCTCATGGATGTGCTGTTCAGTTATGGGCGTTGTGAGAGGTGATACAATAATTCTAAAGAGCAGTTTGAGAAGTCGACTCGTAAATAACACAATTATATTTCGATCATCAATCAACATGGAATCCTGCAGCTCAGAGATTAGAGCACTCACCTTACAAGCGAGAGACCCGGGTTCAATTCCAGGTAGGGTGAAACCTTTGGCGAGTTTCCTCACTCCACATGCCTAATAATAATCCCTCCCAAAAATAATAAATTGGTCATTTCAATCCATGACTGTTTGTGGGACACTGCTGTGCGTATTTTGGCTGCCGTGTTTCGCCCACAAAAATACAGTAAATTCATTTTAATGAATGTTCTATGAAGCTCATTGAGACGTTAACCAAAGTGACAGTGTTATGGGATATTCTGCTGCACCACCATCAAGTGCTTGAAGGCTAATGGCTGTTGGGGATAATGAATGTTTCACCCTGGTGTGCTCTGATTAGATGGTCAGCGCTGTGCAATTGGGCTGGACCACAATGTTGGCCTTTCACCACTGAAATCCTTCAAATTGGATATGTTTTTCGCCTCACCTTTTCAATATTTCCATTTGCCAACACTAATGGACACATTGAAAATGTAGTCACGTGATGCTCCGTAATGTTATTGTCCAGCATGTTATTCACAATAACATCATAGACTTCACTCCACAATAACTTGAGAGGAGGAGGGACTGATGCAGGGATACAAACATTGTTGAAAAATGTAACAATTTCAAATTGGCTTTCAGTGAAGAAAATGCAATATAATTCTTTTGTCACGGGACTACTCCTTGATGGGTTTTATCCATATTCTTAGCAGTCTGCTCCCATGATGAACAGTATTTCCAATTGCTATGGTCTGTGTATCTGGAGAACCTCTGCCTTTCTACTTACAGCTCATCCATTGAGGTTAATCAAATCTGATGACCACTTGTGTCTGAACTTTGAACTTGTGAGCTTGCTTTTTATGAGTGCACTGCTTAACATCTGTAAATATTGAGGCCTTCGGTGGTGCTTGTTTCATACCGCAGGACACGTTTCTCTCCAAGGAATGTGTGTGCAGCTTAATCAATTGCAGTACTTTTAGCTGTCAATAGAAAAAAATCCAAAGTTCATTATAATATTGAATACAGGCTTGTAATATAGACTTCATGCAAATATGGTAGTGTGGTTATGAACCAAAGTACACAGGGTATAAGGAACCAGGTAAAGCATTCACAGATGGTGTTCCTCTGGAAACAGATGCTGAGCGAGGCCTCTGAAGAGAAGCTTCTTGGTTTTTTTGTCATCGGGATGTTCAGGGCAGGATAGTAAGTAAAATAATATAAAAATATAAATGTAATTTTGTTGTTGTATTTTATTGTTGTTCATTGATCCAATGTTCTATACACAATAGAAGCCCGTTTATCCGGCACCCTCGAAACCTGGCCAATACCGGTTAAAGCGCCTTCCGGATATTCAGGCAGCCCATGGCCAAAAACCCACTACAAGAAAATTAAAGTTCTTTTAACACACACCATACACACCAGACTAGGTGACAGCAGATAGTGGCAGTATTGTATTGGTGCTTGTTGTTGGCCTGCTCTCCTGCGCTTCTCACCTTTACTGTTTGGGGTTTGCAGTCCAGTGATTCTTTATTGAATGGGAGACGCCAGGCAGGTGAAAGAAGCGGCAGCGCGATTTTACTAGCTGCAAGCCGAAGCCCTAGACTCTACTAGCGGCAAACCGAAATACTGCACCTGCGCAACAATGTGGGTTATTGGCTAGCGTTATTGGCTTGCCGTTAGTATGACTTTGAAGCCATACGCGCTGTTGTTTTCGCCCGCTTAGTGTGCTCCATTTTGGGAGGGGTCGCTGGACTGTAAACCTCAACCGCAGCATCATGGCTTCAAGCGCAGCATCTACCAGCGGGGGTGGGGGGCGCAGGAGAGTGCTGGTGAGTGCCAATGCAATATTCTATTGTTATGTTATTATTTATGTATTTACAAATGCTCCACTGCTATTGTTCCGGATAAGTTCCGGTTTATCGAATGAGTACTATTTTTTGGCGTGCCGGTTATTCGGAAGTGCCGGTGCGTTTGAGTCACGGATAAACGGGCTTTTACTGTACTTTTGAATGGTTTATGGCAAACAAACCGCCCCAGAAATGTTAGAGCCACGCACCCACCCCACCAGATAAAATTGATTGTTCACTTCAAGCTGTCTGTGGGTCATTGCTTTATTTGGCAATTACCTAAAAATACAGTCATTACACTTTACAGTAAATCCTTTGAAGCGTTTTGAGTCATTTCAATGATCTTACATAATCAAATGCAAAGATTATTTTTATGTACATATATAATAAACAAGCCACCAGGATGGCAGGACACTTCAGAGTGGTGTGTGATGTACAAGACACCCCAAGAAGCAGCATATCATCCAATCTGTTCCATTGGCTGTGAATGTGACTGGGTTCCAATGAGGCAGTGGACTGAATCACATCAGGAATGTTTCTCTTACTATACAATCACCTGCCATGGAATACATTTTCATTGTACAAATTATCCTAATGAAACTTGCCCGAATTGATAATAATAATAATCCTTACATTTGATAAAGCACCTTATCATGTTGTCGAGACATTTCAAAGTCCTTCACAGGATATACTGTAAAGTGATTTTGACTGCAATATAAATCCTTGCATTTGATTAATTTGATAATTAATCTTTTTAAAAATCTATTTTTTAAGCTTGAATCCACAACCTTCTGATTTAGAGATGTATTCATAGTGCCGTGGGCATTAATCTTTAACTTCCACATGAACAGCCAGATGGGACCTTAGTTTAAACTCTTATCTCGAACAACCTCCCCAGCACTTCATTAAAGTGTCAGCCAAGACTGTAAGACTTCCAAGTCACACTGTGGGGTTCTTTTCTGAGATGAGAGGGATACCAGTGTGTGAGGCTCACACACAAATGTAATTTTACTGTCATTCTTTTTTAGTCATATAAGAAACAAACCACTTTTGGCTGCCGCATTTCGCCCACAAATATACAATAGTTTTTTCTGCTTTCCTTCCCCCTACCCCGGCCCCTCCCATTACCCTCTTTTTCCCCTTGTTCCTCAAACCCCACTTCCACGACTGTTTGTGGGACACTGTTGTGCGCAATTTGGCTGCCGCGTTTCTCCCCAAATATACAGTCAATTTTCCTACTTTTCTTCCCCAACCACGACCCCTTCCCCCCCCCCCCCACTCCCCCCCCCCACTGCTCTGGTCCCTACATCTTTTCCACCCTTTATTCCCTCTTGTCTTCTCCCTCACCCCCCCCCCACCCCGCCCTGCCCTGCTCTGGTCCCAACGTTGGGACTTTGTTGTACTCTGTGAAGTGCTTTGAGACGTCAATAAGACGTGGAAAGCGCTATATAAGTGTGAGGATTATTGTTATAATAATAATAATAACAAATGTACACACAAATCATAGAATCATAGAATTATACAATACGAGAGTGAGCGGGCAGAGATGCTGAATGCTCGACTGTCAACGGCAGGGGAGGAAGCGGGAGGGACCTGAGGCAGGCGCCAAGCGGAGGGAGAAGGGTTATGAGGTCAGAGAGGCAGGTGAGCAAGACCATGGAGGGCTCTGGAGAACAAGGGTTTTCTACTCAATTCTCTGAGGGATGGGAAGCCAGTAAAGAACGGCGTGATTGGTTCCTGGAGTCTGGTGCAGGAGAGGACATCAGCTGCAATGTTCTGAATAATCTGCAGCTTGGGGAGGGAAGAATTGGGAAGTGCAGCGAGCAGGCAGATGTCATAGTCAACACCTTGTTGAAATGAAGTGTTAAAACCAGAGTTACCATTTAACTCTGGATTTTGTAACAGTGGGGTTACAAAATCCCAACAACGTCTCTAAGTGTTTCACAGGGTTCTGCTGTAAAGTATTAGTCACTGTAATTTGCAGGCAGACGATTTTTAGCACAGCGATGTCTTCGCAAATGGCTGCAAGCAGTTTTATCTGTCAGCCAGGACACCGGAAGAGAGAGAGGGAGAGAAAAACTCCTTTCTCTTTTCCCTGACAGTGCTATTGGGAGATCTTTCACCTCCGTCCTGAACAAGCCATGGATGTGAAGTTTAATGACTCCAGCGATGCTGCGCTCTCTTTCCTCAACTGGAGCATCAGCCTGGACTATGAGCTTTAAAGTGATTTATTAATCAGAATTAGTATAAGTTTGGCCAAAGTCCATTCCAACTTGTGTTATTAAGCAATAATGTAATAACATGGGCAACTAATGATTGCCTTTGTATTGTCTGGGTGGGGTTATTGCAGTGCACTTTAAAGCCATTTTTTAAGGGTTGTATTAGTTTGTTTTTTTATCGGTTTTTGCTCTTCCAATTAAGTAATCTGTCCCAATTCCCTGTTTGCTCACTGCTATTTTCCTTCAATACACATCCTCCTTGCATCCCTGTCTTATCCTTATACTAATCCTTGCATTTGACATGAAGCTTTTTACATCTTCTAGATGTCTCAAAGTGCTTCACGTACTATACTGTGAATTGAATTGACTGTATTTTTGTGGGCGAAACACAGTAGCCATTTGTGCACAGCAGTGACCTACAAACAGTTGTGGATTGAAATGACTAATTTATTATTTTTTTGAAGGGTTATTATCAGGCGTGTGACCCTGCCTAGTATTGAACCCAGGTCTCTCTCTTGTAAGGCGAGTGCTCTAACCACTGAGCTACAGGACCCACAAATGCTTCCCTTTTAAACGCGTTAATCCAGCTTGCTCCAGCAGCCACTGTTTCATTCACTCCATATTGTGAGAACGAAAAAAAAATGCTACAGGATGCATTGTCAATTCCCACACACTGTGACTGAAATATGCGAATCTGACATTGTCAACCTCTTCTCGTTTAAGTTTCCAATGATGCGCTGTCCGATTGGCGAGTTCATTCGCTGCCCTGTCTGTGTGCAGTAGCCACAGCCGTCCAGCAGAGAGCTCTGACAACTCTGGTCTTCACAAAAGGCTTTCATCCAAATTGCACTGGAATCTACGCAGCAGCTGTTGGCTGCCTGTGTGGTGCAATCATTACACTCACTGCATCACAACAGGAAGTTCAAATAGCTTTTGACGGTCAATGGTAAGAGTGGATGTCTGCTCCACTGAATTTGTGCCACACTTAATTTCACTTCTGTTTACTCTGAGAGGCCATTTTCCCTTCCTGCTCTGATACTGGAAACAACGTGAGTTGGATGCAATACCCTGAGGCTAAGTTGCAAAGAAATTCAAACCGGTCTGACTTCACTATTCCACCTCTTGAGGAATTATGCCATATTTATACACTTACATCAACTGTGTCGCCTGTCTTTACCTTTCATTTTCGTTGATGTAAAATTTCATTGTGTTTCTTGCAAATTCTTTCAAACTCAATGGGTGAAAGTAAAATGATTGCTCTCTCCTTGGTTAATCACAGCTGTGCCAAGTAAAACAAGAGCACATGCGTGAGGAGTTTTAAAAGGCTACTTCAGGACAGATACTGGAAAGTTTTCCTTGAGGAAACGGTGATCAACAATGGGACCAGGTTGCCAGAACAGATGATAGAGGCCAGGTCACTGGACTCATTTAAAAGCAGATTTGTGCAGTGATGTGATGTGGTACGGTGGGTCTTCTGGAGGGATGCGATTGGATAGGCTGGGGTGTCTTCTTCCTTCTTCCAGTGGAAAAACAATAAGGAATGGTAACTCCTGTGGAAGGAGGTAGGATGGTGACTGAAGGCAAGGTTGAAGAGGAGGGTCTTGAGATGCATCTTGAAAGAGGCAATGGAGGAAGCAAGGTGCAAGGATTGTGGAATGGAGTTCCAAAGCGTAGGGGCAGAGAGGCTAAAGCCCGTCTGCCGATGGTGGGGTGGGTCAGACGGGAGGCCTGGAGCAGGCTGGAGTCTGCTGAACAGAGGAAATGGACAGGTTGATAAGGTGCCAGCAGGTCAGAGAGGGAGGAGGGGGCAAGGGCTTGAGGGCCTTGAAAGTGAGGACGAAGATCTTAAACTCGATCTTCTGAGGAATGGGGAGCCAGTGACGATGTGGGTGATGTAGTCGTGAAGCCTGGTGCGGGAGAGGACACGAGCTGTAAGTTTGGATGATCTGCAGCTTGTGGAGGGAGGAGAGGCCGACGTGGAGGGAGACCTGCGTTTTGTCATAACAATAATAATGATAATCCTTGAATTTTATATCACGTTGTCGAGACATTTCAAAGTTCTTCACAGGATATACTGTAAAGTGATTTTATCTGTAATAAAAATCCTTGCATTTGATATAGCGCTTTTCACGTCTTCTAGACGTCTCAAAGCACTTCACAGAATTTACTGCGGCAGTCAAAAGCGCACAACTGTGTCCCACAAACAGTCGTGGATTAAAATGACCCATTTTGTTTTGTGGAGTAAGTAAACTTGCCCAAGGTTTCGCCCTGACTTGCCTGGATTCGAACACGGGTTTCACGCTTGTAAGGCGAGTGCTCTAACCACTGAGCTACAGGACTCTATTTAAATTGCAAAGCATTCGGTCGTTTGTACCACTCTCAACATCTGCCTGCCTACACTGCTTCTGAATTTCATCAGTCACTTTCTGGACACAGGTGGTGCAGTAGCTGTTGTTCCCTCGCTGAAAGACGTGCATTTCTGTTCACGTTAGAGGTGGAGTCGGGTCTAATTTGCCTTGCAGTTAATGTAAGTTTGTGTCCCATTTTTGAGTACCTGCATGTGTGTCAGAGTCCTGTGGTACATCCCAATACTGCATTGAGGCTCTGCTACTACATTTATACTGTGGAGATTCAGAGGGTACACTAATGGTCAGGCCATTAGTGAACTGAGTGACCTTGATCCCAGGGTGTGAAGGACACTCGGCAGAACAGTCTCTCAGCAAATGACCGACATTCTTCCTGGCCTCTCTGTGCTGCAATTATTACTTTTAAATGATCACAGACGATACTCAGTAGCTTTGAATGGCAAATATAATCTCACAGTGATCAAAGGCCTTTCTTAATTCGCGACACCTTGTTCAAACCGTCTGATCAAGCTTTGAAGGGAAACTATCCCCCCTCTCATTCCGCCTGCCGCTTGAATTTCTGATCTCGCAAATTTCTGATCCCTTCCTACTTCTTGTTAAAACGTAGAAACTTGAAATGCCATGACATTTTCTCGTTGGGCTTTCACCACCGGGATGTGAGGAGTGCTGAATGTGATCCATCACAGAGACCAAACAGGGCCAGACTCGGATGCTTGTGATTTTGTGACCAGCAATCTCGTGAGCACCAAGCTTTTTCCTCCCTACAATTTTATAAAAATAATAAATCATTTGATACAGTGCCTTGAGATGTCTTAAAGTGATATCTTGTAAAGTGTTTTTCGACTGTGTATTTTGTGGGTGAAATGCAGCAGCCAGTTTGCGCCCGCAAACAGCCATGAAGGAATGATATTAAAATGAGAAATCTTGTTTGAGGAATTTGTCCTGCTGACTTGAAAGGCGCTATACAAGCGTAATTTTGTTGTTTTCCTGTTGTTTGGCCGGGACACTTCCCTTTTCGAATAGAGCCACAAGAACTTTAATGGCCACATGAGCAAGATGGGAACTCTATTTAACTATTATTAACGTTTCATCCAAAGGAAGAAGAATCCTTGCATTCGATATAGCACTTTTCACGTCTTCTAGACGTCTCGGAGTGCATTTTTTTTAGGTAAATCCAGTGAAGCACTTTGAGATAGCCACCCAGTAATGAAAGCTGTATCTCTCCTGCATTGGAGTGTCAGCCTAGACTGGACTTAAATGCCTGCTTGCAGTCTGACAATTGATGCTACCCTTATGTTGAGTTTGCTGGGCAGGTTCCCGGTGATGCTGTGTTATCCTCGCGGTTGGAGAATTGGCTTAGACGCCCTTCTTTTCTTCCGGAATTTTGGGCCACCCGCCCACCTAGTGATTCGCTGTTAATGACCATGTTTCTTGTGAAAGCACAGGCCTCGTATTTACATTTCTCACACTCATTCCCCATGGTGTCTTTGTTCCTGGAGGAACAATGTGAACATTGTCGTGCCTTTGTTTCCAGTTTTCTACCACGTTCTTCTCCCATCCCTTCGCCCCAACCACCTCCTCCTCACTCTGTCAGGCGTGTGGTGCTGACATCCAGACTCGTTGCTCTGCCTCGGGCTCGTTTCTTCCCCAAACAGAGGGAGTTCCGTGCTTTCGTCAATCTTTTCCAATCTGCAACCTTTAAAAACACCAAGCTTGACAATCAGCAAGCCACTCCTCCCCCCCCCCATTTTACTCCATCCCAGTCTTTCCAACTTCTGCAATATGTTCTGTATTATGGGTTCTGACCCTTCATGAAAGCAAAACTCTCTGTCCAAAACTTGTTCTATTGATTCTGTCAATACTACAGCGTACACAGCAAATACCGTTCACAAGTGCTCGGCCTTTATGGTGTGTGTATACACAACAACAACATGAATTGATTGAGCTCCCTTCACAGGAGCGCTTAAACTTCCCGAGGGTTGTGATTATCCATTGGTGTGAACACATTTTTGATTGCCTGCTTTGTCTTTATCTGGGACCTTCAGCCACTCACTCCTCTCTCAGTTACTACAAATCTCAGCTGCCTGGTTTGACTCCTGCTGAGCTTATGCTGCCGTGTGCACTGATAACATAGGTACAAACGATCAAGCTCAGACTATCCCCGGCCAACAATAAAACACCAGGAAATTGCTCCCCAGTCTCCACGAAATAGGACAATTAAATCAGGGATTTATGTAGACTGTAGCACATGGAAATAGGCCATTTGGCCCAAACAGCCAATATTAGGGTTTGGTCTTCTGTGAGACAATCTTCCCATGAAAAAAACAAGCTGTAAATTTTATAAATCCCAAATGATTTTAAATGAGCTGTTTGAGTACATATTTATATAGAATGCATGTATTATATGTACAAACACAGACCTTAAAAGAAGCTAGTAAAGGTATTCAACAAAATAGTAAAAATGAAACATTTTATCAGTAATCTGTTTTCTAACAATACTTCACCTCACAACTTTCCCAAACCCTTATCCAGGCCTTCGTAACCACTCAGCTGGACTCCTCCAGTGTTCTCCTCACCGGTCTTCCCTCCACTATTCACAAAATTCAACCCATCCAAAACTTTGCCACCTGCATTCCCACCCGCACGAAACTCCGTACCCCAATTACCACAAACTCCACTGGCTCCCTATCACAGAGTGGATCGACATCTTAAGGCCCTCTATACCTGGGCACCACCCTATCTCTCCAATCTCTCCTCAGTACTACCCATTGCCTCCTCTCTTTTGGCTCCAGCCTCTTCCTTGTCCCTCGAATCCTTCGCTCCATCATCGGTGGCCGTGCCTTCAGGCACGACACCCTGAAGCTATGGGACTCCCTCCCTCAATCCTTTCGCCTTGCCCCATCTTTCCCCATTTTCAGGATGTGCCTGAAGACCTCCCCTTCAACTGTGCGCAGTCGCTTTCCGCCTCCCGCTGGCTCACTATTGTTAATCGCTCTGGGACATCGCCCGGCGTGGACGGTGCTATACAAATGCAAGTTGTTGTTGTAGCTTAGTGAAATGGTACTGAACAGTACAAGATCTATCGTTCAAGTTCTTTCTCAAGACCTACCTCAGATCTCCCTCCATCTCGCAGACGCGTGTTGTAAGGACAGGTATCCCCTGATTTACGACGTTTCTAGTTACGCTGTTTCGATTTGACGAACGTCATTTTTTTTAACACCTTTTTATCGATATACATTTGGTTTTGTTTTAACGACAAAAACAGTTGGCGCATCTTTTTTGCGCATGCGCAGTACATAGTGTATATATGATGGGACCGCATGGGAAACCGCGTTTCGATTTATGTGTCATTTTTCAGGAACGCAACCCTGTCGTAACACGGGTGATCTTCTAAGTGAAGCAGATTGCCGGTAAAACCTTTAATTTTTACCAGCGCGATATTCTGACTTATCTAACTTGGCAGCAAACTTTCTAACCACAGGGATCCATCATCGCCCAGATCTCAGCCGTTCCATTGCGGGCACCGCGGAGGCTTGGGTTCCTGCCGCTGGCTGTTTTCTGAGCTGCGCGCGCTCTAATTGTACGTCTCTGGCTGGTACATGGGCAGCTTTCCTGATATATTTAGGGCAAAGTCTCTTTGCTTCAGGCCATGCAGTGCCGTGTGCTCACACTGAGCTGCGTCCATTAACAGCAAAGCCATGCTGCTTTCACCCACCATTGCTTCTTCCGCTAACATGTTCATCTAGTTTGTACGGTTTGCGATTTAGAGCAGTCAGTAGAGCTGCTGTCCTTCACAGTCCACCTGGACTCCCCACACACACACACGACCATTCTGTATAATAATAATATAGTGCCTTATCATGTCGTTGATGTGTCTTAAAGCGCTTCACATAAGAAAAGTGAATTGACTTGTGTATTTTGAGGGCAAAACACGAGATTTCCTGCGTCGAAAACAGACTCTGGCTCACTGTTGGCGTGTCCGCAGACAGGTTACTGTGAAATAACACTGGAGCATCTGAGATTCGCTGTTGGGTTTTATTTTCAAGATACTGTAATAACATCTGTACTGTAGCCTGTGCCTGACTCTCACTGTGTGAGTCCTGTCCTTGTCACCCCCACTGCCCAGTGTACACTCTGAGCTGGTGTGAGGCTGAGCTGGTGTCAGTCTGAGCTGGTGTCAGTCTGTGCTGGTGTGAGGCTGTGCTGGTGTCAGTCTGTGCTGGTGTGAGGCTGAGCTGGTGTGAGGCTGAGCTGGTGTCAGGCTGTGCTGGTGTCAGGCTGAGCTGGTGTGAGGCTGAGCTGGTGTCAGGCTGTGCTGGTGTGAGGCTGAGCTGGTGTGAGGCTGAGCTGGTGTGAGGCTGAGCTGGTGTCAGGCTGAGCTGGTGTCAGGCTGTGCTGGTGGGTTGTGAGGCTGAGCTGGTGTCAGTCTGTGCTGGTGTCAGGCTGAGCTGGTGTCAGGCTGTGCTGGTGTGGCTCCGCCCGGGTATGTGTCTGTGTATGTGAGAGTGTGTGTGACTGTGTGTATGAGACTGTGTGTGAGTTACTGTGTGTGTGTGAGTGACTGTGTGTGTGAGTGACTGTGTGTGTGTGAGACTGTGTGTGAGTGACTGTGTGTGTGTGTGTGTGTGAGACTGTGTGAGTTACTGTATGTGTGTTTGTGAGACTGTATTTGTGTGTGTGTGTCTAGACTGTGTGTGTGACTGTGTGTGTGTGTGTGAGTTACTGTATGTGTATGTGTGTGTAAGTGACTGTGCATGTGTGTGAGTGACTGTATATATGTGTGTGACTGTATATGTGTGGGACGGTGTGTGTGTGTGTTACTATATGTGTTTGTGAGACTGTGCATGTGTGTGTGTGTGTGAGAGACTGTATGTGTGTGTGTGACTGTGCATGTGTGTGTGAGAGACTGTGTGTGTGTGTGTGTGACTGTGTGTGTGTCACTATATGTGTTTGTGAGACTGTGCATGTGTGTGTGTGTGTGACTGTATATGTGTGTGTGTGAGTGACTGTATATATATATGTGTGTGTGACTGTGTGTATGTGACTGTATATGTGTGTGACTGTGTATGTGTGTGTGAGAGACTGTATATATATATGTGTGTGACTGTGTGTGTGTGTTACTATATGTGTTTGTGAGACTGTGCATGTGTGTGTGAGACTGTATGTGTATGTGACTGTATGTGTGTGACTGTGCATATGTGTGTGAGAGACTGTATATATATATGTGTGTGACTGTGCATGTGTGTGTGAGACTGTATATATGTGTGTGAGAGACTGTGTGTGTGTGAGACTGTGTGTATGTGACTGTATATGTGTGTGACTGTGCATGTGTGTGTGTGAGTGACTGTATATATATATGTGTGTGACTGTGCATGTGTGTGAGTGACTGTATATGTGTGTGACTGTGTGTGTGTGTGAGACTGTATATATATATGTGTGTGACTGTGTGTGACTGTGCATGTGTGTGTGTGAGTGACTGTGTGTGTGTGGGCTGTGTGTGTGACTGTGTGTGTGTGTGAGAGACTGTATATGACTGTGTGTGTGTGTGACTGTGCATGTGTGTGTGTGAGTGACTGTATATATATATATGTGTGTGTGTGTGGGCTGTGTGTGTGACTGTGTGTGTGTGCTGTGTGTGTGTGGGCTGTGTGTGTGTGTGTGTGACTGTGTGTGTGTGTGACTGTGTGTGTGTGTGTGACTGTGTGTGTGTGTGGGCTGTGTGTGTGTGACTGTGTGTGTGTGTGTGACTGTGTGTGTGTGTGTGTGGGCTGTGTGTGTGACTGTGTGTGTGTGTGACTGTGTGTGTGTGTCTGCGTGTGTGTGTGTGTGCATGTGTGTGTGTGAGTGACTGTATATATATGTGTGAGTGACTGTGTGTGTGCATGTGTGTGTGTGAGTGACTGTATATATATGTGTGAGTGACTGTGACTGTGTGTGTGTGTGTGTGTGGGGGGGCTGTGCTAAGCCTGGCGCCGCCTCTCTCTCTCTCTCTCTGTCTCTCTCTCTCCCCGGCACCATGCCTCTCCCCGCAGCCCCTCTCCCCGCAGCCCCTCTCCCCGCAGCCCCTCTGCCCGCAGCCCCTCTCCCCGCAGCCCCTCTCCCCGCAGCCCCTCTGCCCGCAGCCCCTCTCCCCGCAGCCCCTCTGCCCGCAGCCCCTCTCCCCGCAGCCCCTCTCCCCGCAGCCCCTCTCCCCGCAGCCCCTCTCCCCGCAGCCCCTCTCCCCGCAACCCCTCTGCCCGCAGCCCCTCCGCCCGCAGCCCCTCCGCCCGCAGCCCCTCTCCCCGCAGCGCCTCTCCCCGCAGCCCCTCTGCCCGCAGCCCCTCTCCCCGCAGCCCCTCTCCCCGCAGCCCCTCTCCCCGCAGCCCCTCTCCCCGCAGCCCCTCTCCCCGCAGCCCCTCTCCCCGCAGCCCCTGTGCCGGGGGAGATGCCAGTGGTGTGGGAGGGAGTGCCCGCCGCCCGGTGCCGGTGCCGGTGCCTGTGTTACGGGCTGTGTGTGGGGCTGGGGGCCGCCGCCTACTGGAACGGGCTGCCGGGGGAGCTGGTCCACGACGACGTGTGGGCGATCGTCAACAACCCCGACCTGAGAGTCCGCAGCCCCGCCGCCCGAGCCTTCGCCAACGACTTCTGGGGCAAGAGCATCACCGACAACAGCAGCCACAAGTCCTACCGCCCGCTCTGCACTCTCAGCTTCAAGTGAGTGGCCTGTCTGTGTGTGTCTGTGTGTGTGTGTGTGTGTGTCTGTGTGTGTGTGTGTGTGTCTGTGTGTGTGTGTGTGTCTGTGTCTGTGTGTGTGTGTCTGTGTCTGTCTGTGTGTGTGTCTGTGTGTGTGTGTCTGTGTGTGTGTGTCTGTGTGTCTGTCTGTGTGTGTGTCTGTGTGTGTGTGTGTGTGTGTGTGTGTGTCTGTGTCTGTGTGTGTCTGTGTGTCTGTGTCTGTGTGTGTGTGTCTGTCTGTGTGTGTGTGTCTGTGTGTGTGTGTGTCTGTCTCCCTGTGTGTGTGTGTCTGTGTGTGTGTGTGTGTCTGTCTCCCTGTGTGTGTGTGTGTGTGTCTGTCTGTGTGTCTGTGTCTGTCTGTGTGTGTCTGTCTGTGTGTGTCTGTCTGTGTGTGTCTGTGTGTGTGTGTCTGTGTGTGTGTGTGTCTGTGTGTGTGTCTGTGTCTGTGTGTGTGTGTCTGTGTGTGTGTCTGTGTGTGTGTGTGTCTGTCTGTGTGTGTGTGTGTGTGTGTCTGTCTGTGTGTGTCTGTGTGTCTCCCTGTCTCCCTGTGTGTGTGTCTCTGTCTGTCTCCCTGTGTGTGTGTGTCTGTCTGTGTGTGTGTCTGTCTGTCTCCCTGTGTGTCTGTCTGTCTGTATCCTTGTGTGTGTCTGTGTGTGTGTGTCTGTCTGTGTGTGTCTGTCTGTGTGTGTGTGTCTGTCTCTGTGTGTGTGTCTTTCTTCCTGTGTGTGTGTCTGTCTCCCTGTCTGGGTCTGTGTGTGTGTGTGTGTCTGTCTGTGAGCCTCTCTGTGTCTCCCTGTGTGTGTGTCTGTCTCCCTGCCTGTGTCTCTGTGTGTGTGTGTGTGTGTGTCTGTCTGTGAGCCTCTCTGTCTGTCTCCCTGTGTGTGTGTCTGTCTGTCTCCCTGTGTGTGTGTCTGTCTGTCTCCTTGTGGGTGTGTGGGTGTCCATCTCTATAAGCCTGTGTGTGTCTCTGTCTGCTTTTGTGTGTGTGTATTGGTCTGCTTGTGTGTGTGTGTGTTTCTGTAAGCTTGTGTGTGAGTAAGCTTGTGTGTGTGTTTATGTAAGCTTGTGTGTGTTTCTGTAAGCTGTGTGTGTGTAAGCTTGTGTGTGTGTTTCTGTAAGCTTGTGTGTGTTTCTGTAAACTGTGTGTGTGTAAGCTTGTGTGTGTAAGCTTGTGTGTGTGTAAGCTTGTGTGTGTTTCTGTAAGCTTGTGTGTGTAAGCTTGTGTGTGTGTAAGCTTGTGTGTGTTTCTGTAAGCTTGTGTGTAAGCTTGTGTGTGTGTAAGCTTGTGTGTGTTTCTGTAAGCTTGTGTGTAAGCTTGTGTGTGTGTAAGCTTGTGTGTGTTTCTGTAAGCTTGTGTGTGTAAGCTTGTGTGTGTGTAAGCTTGTGTGTGTTTCTGTAAGCTTCACCCTGTATGTTTCTGTAACCTGTGTGTGGTTTCTGTAAGTGTGTGTCTGTGTGCTCATACACACGTAACAACAAAACTTGCATTTATATACACAGTATATATCGTGGAGTCCTGTAGCTCAGTGGTTAGAACGCTCGCCTTACAAGTGTGAGACCTGTGTTCGAATCCAGGCAGGTCAGGGCGAAACCTTGGGCAAGTTTCCTTACTCCGCACACACGCCTAATAATAATCGCTCCAAAAAAAACCACAATAATAAAAAATCGGTCATTTCAATCCACGACTGTTTGTGGGGACACTGCTGTGTGCAATTGGCTGCCGCGTTTCGCCCACAAATATACAGTCAATTCACTTTGCAGTATATTCTGTGAAGCGCTTTGTCTCGAAGATGTGAAAAACGCTATGTCAAAATGCAAGGATTATTAATATTATTATTATTCTCAAACGTGTGGAGGCGGTGGGTAAGCCGGGGAGGATTCTCAAACTGTATTTGTTGCGCTTGAGCTAAAATACATTTTTCAAAATGGGTTTATTTTCCAAGCTTTACAGAAGAAATTGACACAAGCGAGGTTCCGTCCGTGTGTTTTTAATATTGAAATGGAAACAGCTTCACACTTTCCCTCGGAGATACATTTTTGTCTGAACTGTGGGCAAAGGGGCCCCCCCCCCCCGCCCCCTTTAAACGTTCCTCTTTAACGTTTCGCCCACAAATATACAGTCAATTATCCTACTCTCCTTCCCCCTACCCTGACCCTCCGCACCGAAGCGCTTTGCGACGTCGATAAGATGTGGAAAGCGCTATATCAAATGTAAGGATTATTATTATTATAACTACACCTTCGGTCATCCTCCCACCCCCAGGCCCTCCGACCCTCTTGATTCCAACCCCCAGCTCAGTTCCAAACCCTTGGCTGCCCAGCGAGCCTTGGGATAAAGGTGTTTTACATACTTAATTTGTTGTTGTTGTTGTTGTTGATTTCCGCCTGCTTTGTGATTCTCCTGTTACTATTGTACAGAAGTGTTGGGTCTTGTGTCTGGTTATCCTGGCTTATTTTCTGCTCTGAGTTCCAAAGGGCAGTTTCAGGACATACCACAGGAAAATTGATTGAAGCAGAGGGTAATAAACAACAGGTTGCCAGGAAGGGTGGTTGAGGCCAGGACGCAGGGGCTTGCATAAAAACACAGCTTGATGTTGTGACAGTGTGGGGGAGAGGATGGTAGTTTGAGTGATCTGGATGGAAGAGATCTGATAGAACGACCCAGAACGATCTTGTGATTTCCTATCGGTTATGTTTTGCTCATATGAAAAAGCGCTGTACAAAAACAAGTTGTTGTTGTTGTATCTTGGTGTTTCGTGGAAACAATGTGCATTTCTGAGCTTTGTGATTCGGAAGCAATGGAATGCCTTCGTGTTAAACGACTTGTTTTTATCGGTTTGCCACCGTTTGGTTTACTGCAGGTCGGAAGATCTCGCAGGTTAAATGTACAAGGGTCTAAAATGACCCGCTTCTGGCTGGAGAGAACACATGCGGTGGTTTTGTACTGTAGGTTCTGAGTCAAATCCGATATCCGCAAACATGGGGGGCCGGTTGAATTCTTTGCCTGTCCTGAGTTAGCTGATCTCGGCATAACATCTGTCCAAAGTGATCTCAAGTATTGGTTAATGGAAATCTACCTGTCTGCTGTATTATAGGTACCCGTCAGTGCTTTTGTGATAGTATTTCAGCGTTGGTTCCGGTGATTGAAGGCTTGCGTTCTTGGTTTGCGATGGCATCAGAATTGGATTTCTGTCTGTTCAGCACCTTGGGACGTCCTGCTGACGTGAAAGGCGCTCTACAAATGTAATTATTTTTTGTTGTTTACAGAGTGCAAATTTTCTATTGACCAAGCTAGCTGTTGCTTACATACGCTTTAATCCAGTAGTGAACACTCTGCTTTTCTGTTTCAAATCGCGAGCTCAAAGAAACTCTTGATCACTTGATCTGTATTTTGAACGATCAGAGAGAGAGAGAGAGAGATGTGTTCAGACAGTTTACTAAACAGCTCCTTCTCTAGAGCTTCTCCTCTGCCGCACACAAGGAAATTATAAAATCTCACATTGACTTTATGTACAGGAAAAGAGCAACATCAATCAGAACCCTTGATGTAACCAGTCTGCGATGAAGTCAGGATCTCTACTCAGAATCATCATCACTAGAGACTGAAATTATATGTCTTGTCTGCTTGTTGCCTCAATATCTCCAGCAACAATTTATGATGCCCTGACCTCTGTCCCACTACCTTGGTAAAGGTTTGCCTCTCACGAGACAGTTGTGGCCTTTTTATCAGGCTTAAGCCACAAATTCAAGGTGTGTTGGATTGTTCACTGAACATTTGATGTTGGAGCCAGCTGGTGCACATCGGATGTTGCGTAATTCTTGAAAGGAGTTCATTGTGGTTTGCACTTTGAGGAGTGATGAGGCGCTTTGTCAAATACAAGCATTGTTTCCAATAATGGGATGATAAGGGAATGGTGTGTCCCCTATTGCTGACAATCCATAGCGTCTGTGATTTTAAAAAAATTGATCTGCAGTAGGGTCCGTCGATATGGAAATTTTCCGATATCGATATATCGGTGGGCTCATATTGATATATACCGATATATCAATATCACCAGGTTTTTTTATCCTGTGTATGCGCGCACATTCTGATATGCGTGCTCTACGCCCAGGAGGTTTGCAATGCCGGCGACAAGGTAAGTTGAAAAAGTTTTATATTATACCGATATATCGATATATCGCCGGACACGATCTACCGATATTTTCCGATATACCTTTTTTTTATATACCAAATTTTTCGATATACCGATATATTCAAATTTCCAATATTGGCATATCGATATGAAAAATTATACTGATATAACCGATATATCAATATATCGCCGGACACTAAGCTGCAGCCATTTCCCCCCAGTTTTGATTGCACCTCAGTTTCTCCTCCCTCCAGACGTCTCCAAAGGTACAGACATGTACAGATTTACGAGTGTGAGTTGCCCTCTTTACCTCAGGCAATTGGGCATTTTGCCCAAACAGTGAGTTCCAAGTACCAATTGTTCTCAAACCCAATTCACAGACTGGTTGGCTAGTGTCTTGTGTGGGTTGGGCTTAGGTTTGATGGGTCAATTAACTCTTTAACAAGAAAGAATGAATTGTGTCCCTGGATGAAAACAGTGTTTGATGCAGGGAGTGGGTGTACTGTATTGCTCATTATCCTTATATTTAATCCAGAGCTTTTCACATTGTAAGATGTAACAATGGATTTATCGGAAAGTATCTGTTGGCAAGCGTGGCAGCCAATTTGCGACCAGGCATTGGAAGAAGAGTGTGGTAGAGAGAAGACCCCCAGGATTCAATCTGGAGATGCAGGGACCAGTTAATATTCTGGAGGCTACGCTCGATTGCTCTTGGGAGATCGAGCAGCATCAATGCAATTTCACACAGGAAATTGAGGAGTTGAAAATTGTTGCTGTGTTCCTTACATTGTCGTGTTTCTTGCGTTCTTTTCACGTTGTCAGAATATAATGATCCCTGCATTTGATATAGCGCTTTTCACGTCTTCTAGACGTCTCAAAGAGCTTCACAGAATATACTGTAAAGTGAATTGACTATGTATTTGTGGGCGAAACGTGGCAGCCAATTGCACACAGCAGCGACCCACGAACAGTCGTGAATTGAAATGACCCAATTTTATTATTGTGTGTTTTTTTGGAGGGATTATTATTAGACGTGTGGAGTAAGGAAATTTGCCCAAAATTACACCCTGACCTGGTGGGGCTGTTGTAGTGTGGCAGAAAACAAAAGGTGGACATTTATGCCTGTGACTTCCATCTTTGTCTGTGAGGCTTGGGTCTTGCCGAATGGAAGCTCCCATGGATAGAGAAAAACTGCTGTGTTTGGAGGAGAGGGTATCACTCTGTGTTAATCTCTTGTTCCTTCTGGCTCCCATGTTGGGATCAGTATCAGCAGAATGTGGGAGTGTCTGTCTTCCCTCATGGGGCGGGTGGGTGGTATATTGGGATAGGAGGAGGTCCGTTTGTCCCATTGAGCCTGCACTGCTGTCTGGGGAGTGAATTCCACACTCTCAACACCCTCTGCATGTTTCCTTATTTCACTATTAAATAGTTTAGCCTCAAGGTTAAGACTGTTTAATCCTTTCATCATTGGAATGTACGAGGGTTTGGAAGAAGACTGAAAATTGCAAGAAAGTGAGATGGGGAGGAGGAAACGAACGTCTGTTGTGCAGTGTGAAAGGACAAAGCTTAATTCAAACAGACTGCTGCTCTACACATCAAAGAGATTCCTTGTCCAGCACAGAACTGACGGTGAGAGGCTGATGGAAAGTGGAACGGCATCGCCACTGTCCCAGTCACGTGTTGCAGATAAAGCTAACCACTCCAGACAGTGGGCTGGAGCTCATTCCCAGGAACCATTGACATCGACAGCACATGTCTCTGTGGCAGATGCAAAGTATTAAATAATAATGAACTTTACCCTTGAATCAAGCCTCTTCACATAATAATGCCTCAGAGGTTTTTACACAGAGGTGTTTTGTGTTGTGGCTGTTTGTGGGAGAACATATAATTTGCACTTAGAAATGTCCCACAGAGAGCCATGGAGTAAATAACTGGATTTATCTGAGGGATTGTTGGCCAGCAGACCGGGAGAGAGAAACTCACTTCTCTTTTTTAATTGCAATACAGGATTTTAATGGTCGAACGTGTTTACAACACGACAACAGAATTACATTTATAGAGCGCCTTTCACGTCGGGAGGATCTCCCAAGGCGCTGAAATGCGCTGAAAGGTGTTTAATTCTCACCTGAATTAAATTAACATCACCTTCGACAATGCAGTCCTCCTGAGCATTGCACTAGCGTATCAGTGCAGCATCGCACTGGCTGTAAGCAGATTTTGTTGTGGTTTGTTTTGTGAAAGGCTGCTTTACAGCAGTGTTATGTAAAGGAGGTTAGGAACACAAAGCAACGAAACATTTTGAACCTCTCTGAAAGCTTTACACAGTTATGTCTGATATGTCTATGTTTCTTGAATTGCTTGGGTCATCCACTTATCGCTTTCTTAATAATAATTCTTGCATTTTACGTCTCGCCTCGTCACATTATTCTGCCATCTCAAAGTGCTTCACAGCAATGTGTGCACAGTAATGACCCACAGACAGTTGTGGATTGAGTGACCAAATTATTATTATTATTGTTAGCCCTGGAAAGCGATCCAGCAGTCGATTAACAACGACGTTCCCATTTGCTGCTCGTTAAACAGAGGCGCGTGGAGTAAGGAAACTTGCCTGAGGTTGCGAACTTGCCCGCCTCCCCTTTCCAGTAATCAAACCCAGGTTCTCTCACTTGTGAGGCGAGTGCTCCAACTATGTGCTGGTTGTTCATGTCTTTCGATGAGATGTCAGGGCTGCTTGTCTTTCAGTTGTGCTGAAGTTGGCAGTGTAAAAAGCGCATTATCTTGAGGCACAAACAGTTGCAACTACGACAATTTCTGAGCTGTTTCTGTGCGGGGAAATGTGTAAAAAAAAAAGAAAAATTTCTTCGCGGTGTGAGAGGGAGACCGAAGCCCCCCAAAATCTTGAATTTTATTGAGAAAGATGTAAGAAATTTAATGCCAGCATTTATCTTTATCTCCATGATCCCAGTTCAAATTGGAGCAGGCTGCTATGTGGATATAGTTACGTCTGAGACTGCTGTTGAGAACCAACTTCAAATGCAGAGAGAGCCCAGATTTGTGACGTTATAATCACAGAAATACTCCTTGCATTTGATACAGCCCCTTATCACCTCGTGGAGAAGTCTTAGTGTGTCACACACGATATATCGTCCAAAAAAATGTTGACTGTATTTTGTAGGCGATATGTGGCAGCCAGTTGTGCCCAGCCATTTGTCCCACAAACGGTGCCTGTGCCTCCAACACTGCATCAGCGCACCCCCAGCACTGCATTGGAGCATCAGAAATGCGATTCCAAACACCAATGTGGGGCTTGAGCACACCGCACAGAGGCGAGAGAGTTACCACTGTGCTAGGCTGAGACTCACACTGTGTGTGTGTGTGTGTGTGTGTGTGTGTGTGAAGGCTGTCTTTTTTTTTGTTCCACTGAAACAGAGGAAGTCGAAAGGGGTATTTGAGATTCCGAAGGGGTGCAACAAGGGAAATGGAAAAGAAAAAGGATTTCATTTAGTTGGGAAATTAGTGTTGAGGAGAGGATTGTCTCGGGATTGTGTGCAGACGAATCGGGGGGAGAGGTGAGACAGAATCTCTTCCCACACAGGGTTTGCAATTCATTCCTCACCTTTGGCTGCCAAGACTAGCTCAGTTGAATAATTTCAAAGGAAAAGGAACTGAGTGAGAGGCAAAACATTTCCAGATGAAATGAAAAGCAAAGTAGCAACAGCACAAGCATGATGGGCCAAATCTCTGCCTCCTGTGAGCAGTATTGTTTTACACTGTGCTGTATGTGTTTGTATAAATCAGTCGAGCTGCGTTTGGTGAATTTTGCCTACATAGCTCGGCTGAGATTGTTTGTCAACCAAATTTTTTGGGGTCAGTCTCAGAAACACTTCATTCACTGTGCTTAAGAAAAAACGGACTGAGAGTCCCATCTATGCCACTTAAATGTGGAAATGTCTTGGTTTGGAATATGCAACCCACCCCTCCTGAAGAGCTCGACCCTGCTTACCTAGTTCTGAACAATATTAAGAGCAAAAACAGAAGAATTAGGAGCAGGTTTGGATGAGCCAAGGCCTGGGAATAGCCAGAGTGTGTGTTGGGGACACTGTTGGAGTTTAACTAGCAAAAACTTGCCCATTGATAAACCAGTTTCCTGCTGCATGTTCAAATATGACCACCCAACCAGTTTAAGGCTATGGCTTGCAGCATTAAACGGGCTTCTGTTGTATTTGCCAAAAATTGCGGGGAAATTTGCTAAATTTTGCGGAAAATTCCGGATGTTAGTTGGTGCTAGTGCGGTACATTTTACTGATGACCTACATTTTTTCACTTTATTGATTTTATTTTAAAAAAACTAAACATGAGGGAACAATACATATTAAATTGTTGCAAAAATAAATATTGCTTTCTTTTAATAAAAACTGGGTGGCTTAGTTTGGGGAGTTTCGGGAGAGACACCAGACCCAGAGACACTCATGCACTCAGAGATGTAGAGAGAGTCACAGACACAGAGGCATACATTCTTAAAGAGAGAGAGAGATAGGCATAGAGAAAGACATGCACACACACATTTACACAAAGATATATAAACACATATATAGAAAAGACAGACACACTCACAAATTCATACAGTGGAGAGAGATAACAGACACACTCACAAAGAGAAACTCACAAACAGACAAGCGAACAGAGGAGAGAGACATACTCACATAGACACTCACAAACACACACACAGAAAACGATGCATAGGGACACTCACAAACACATGCAGAGAGACACGCACTCAACACAGAGACACACACACATAGAAAGAGACACACTCACATAGTGTGTCTCACAAACAGATAGATAGAGACATACAAACAATCTCAACAACAGCACCTCCGAGTCAAATGAAGCCCAGTTCCCACTTGCATCGCACCGCACATGCTTGTCCGGGTGAAGTCAAGGTGAAGTGACTGTGGGATGGAGCTCCAGAGAGTGGGGGCAGAAAGGTGACTGCCAATAGTGGAGCTGGCAGGGCGGAAGACCTGGAGTAGGCCGAGGAAGGGAGTGGACTGGTTGATGTGACTAAATGAGTTTAAGACTACGACTTGCAAAGGGAGGATCAGCCCTTGAGTTGGAAATTCAATGCAATGGAAACTTTTGTGGCTATGTCGTGATTAGCAAGAGGAAAGCTACTATCATGATTATAGTGTCTGCTGAAACTCACTGCAATCTTAGTTTCTTCACCTCAAATACATTTTGAAATATTGACATAGGCGCTAGATTCTGGGTCTTTCTATTAAAAAGTTTCACTAATTTAAAACTCTGGGGAAGAGGAATCCAAAAAATTCACCCGGTGAGTAAATAGTAACACTCAGAGGGTGTGTGTGGTGTAAGTGAATGAAGCATCTTGTGGTCCAGTTAACTTGTGAGTGAGTGAAGGGTATCTTTTTTGAATTGTTGTGGTGCAAAGGACATTCAGCATGTAAGTATGTGGAGTTCTGTAGCTCAGTAGTTAGAGCCTTACAAACTTGAGACCTGTGTTCAAATCCAGGTCAGGATGAAACCTTGGGCAAGTTTCCTTACTCCACACGCCTAATAATAATCCCTCCGAAAAAAACAACAATAAAGTTGATAATTTCAATCCATGACTGTTTGTGGGACGCTGCTGTGTACAATTGGCTGCTGCATTTCACCCACAAGTATATAGTCAATTCACTTTACCTTATATTCTGTGAAGTGCTTTGAGACGTCTAGAAGACGTGAAAAGCGCCATATCAAAATGCAAGGATTATTTATTAATATTAGCATAATAATAATCCTTGCATTTGATATAGAGCCTTATCAAGTTGTTCAAATGTGTCACATAATGTATTGCAAAGTGGATTGACTGTGTTTTATGGGCCAATTGAGTATCAAATGCATGTTCTCATGACGTGAAAGGCACTTTACTAATGTAATTTTGTATTGTATACGAGTGGCATTTTTGCTGTGTGGTGTAGGAGTTTCTAATAATGCTGATGTGATTGGGATGATGTTACCTTCAGCTCTCTTGCAGTGTTAGCAATTTTGCTTAGGGAGTGACTGAGCAACTCTGGGTCTGCCGATTTCAAGTGGATGCAGGTGAACAATGTGACGAGGTGCAGCACGTCTGCAAAACATGGTAATATGTTGCCTGCGATCCCTGGCATAGTTTACACGAGGCTTTTTAAATGACCTCTTAACGCGAAAGGTGCTTCAAAAAAATAAATGACCATATTTTTGGGCATGCGGTAAAGCCTTGCAGTCATTCCCACTTCCCACCCTGGTAATCTCATCACGGCAGCATCAAGGCGTTTCTTCAATGAGTCCAGCATCTTTCTGCCATCAATCTGGGTCACCTGTTGCAGTTGTCGACTGCATCCATCTGTAAGATATACTTCTTCGTGTCGGTCCTGAAATTGCCCTTTGACGCCCTGAACCTATGCCCTCTTTTCTTGTAAGCAGGCCTGGCAGCACTGCAGGTTGCCCTTCTCCATTCCTCTCAGTATCTCTGTAAGGCCCCCCCCTCACAATCCCCTTCACAAGCTCTCAGACCATGCTACTGACAGGGGAAGCTGAGGGGCTTTCCTCTACAGTCGCTTGAGCTGCCCCTAAACAGCAGGCCTGTCCGAGGGCAGCATTCGGTCAATGGCGATGTGGTATGTTGCCGAGAGATTTAGAGCAAACACCATCTTTAATTGAACAGGAAGTGGAAAGCTTGGGTGGGTGGGGGAAGGGGTCCAGTTTACTAAATCTGTGACAGTTTTCCTCCCAGGGTTGGCACAGCCTCAATTGGAAAGTAAACCGTTGACCGTCTGTTTACTCTGTGTAATCAGGTTAACAGCAGCATGACAGCAGCCATCAGTCCCAGGCAGGGGAGGGAGGGAGGGAGGTGGAATTGGGGCTTGTGGATTCTCTGTGGATTGTTGCCAGTGCTGCTTTAAGACGTTTCTGTTGGAGATGGGATTAGGCAGGTTAATTCTCGACTTTTAAAACAGTGCAGTGTCTCAGAGAATACACAGCGAAGCAGCGAGAATCCACAAAGGAGTTTGGCAAATGAAATTCAGATCATTCCTTAAACAAAGGCCGAGGCTCCGGGGGTGGTTTAACATGATCGGATTCCGGGAGTTGTGTTGTACAGGCAGACTGGTAGCTGGTGCGCCCGATTGTGCGATAAGTAAATTTTCTCAGGATGCAGTTGATGTCACCGAGGTGTCCGCTTGGCTCAGCTGATTCTTATTAGGACTTTGCAGCTCACAGTCCAGGCTGACTCTCCAGTGCAGTGCTGGATGGGAGCTGCATTGTTGGGAGGTTGGAGTTCTTTGGATGAGTTGTTAGACTGGACTGCAGCACCCATTTGACTGATCAAAGCTCACCGTTTGTTGAGCGTGCGGATTTTGTGAATCCGCCTTGAGCCCAGAGCGATTGATTCCTGGTGCCGATGGTGTGACAATCTGCTCTGATCATCCTGGTGCCTTGCTTTCCGTTCACCCTCATACACCCCCCCCTGATTTCCTCCCGCTCCCTGTCCTGAGTACGCGCTGTGATTTTTGGGGTGTAGTTTTTCCACACGCATTTCCTTCCAGTGAAGCTCAGAGGTCCCCACTTTCCATTTCAGAGCCCGATGGACACAATCTAAAGTCTGCTGCCAAAATCAGAGCCAGGGTGGCTGCAGGAAATGACTTTTTCTGTTTATCAAATTAATTTCCATTCAAATATTGCTCCCTATTGCTCATATTTCCATTCACAGATGGACTGGAGCAAGCACGCAGTGCAGAGAGGGACTGTCCTTTTAAGAACGTGGCTGTGTGTGTGGAGGCGATATATAGTAATTGACAGCAGATGTGGATAAGGGGACAGTTTTTTAAAGCCGCTCTGGGAAGGAAAGGGAATTGGAAGGGGGGGCAGGGGAGAGAGGGAAACTGTCATGTGATTCATAGAACAAAGCATTGTCTTCTGAGAGAAGAGTCAATCTGTGATGTTCTGATTTAATAACAATGCTGGGACTTTATAATTCATGGTTGATAAATGGTTATCTGTTTGTACTTAGTCAGTCTAAAAATAATTATTGGGGTAGGGTGTGAGATGGATGGAACTGGAAAAAAGGAGAGATTAAGAGGAAAACCTTTTTTAAAGAAATGTTCTTGCAAACTGCGTAGAGTGAAATCGATTTAAAGCACATTGCCTCAATTTGCATTTGGAAAGCGTGAAAGTTACATTAAAGCGTTGAGAGCCCACATGAGTTCAGGCTCACAGATCACGTTGTCGCCAGTTAAACACCTGTAAATAAACACTCAACTGACATTTTCATTTAATCTAATTTTGCTGCCGTCCTTGGGAAAGCCACCGGACACTTGCGCATTTTAACACAGCAGTTAGAAAATTGGGTTGATGTTCAAGATCAAATTCCAACATTTTTTTAATGTCAACCGATCAATGAGGTCAGTCTGACAAATACAGAAATCCACTTCCAAAAGTATTAAACACAAGAGCCAAGGACTGGGGACCCCAGAGTGTTTGATGGGGTTCTGCTGAAGTCTTAACCAGCCAAGACTGCAGAACTTGTCATTGATGTTCTGCAGTTAAACAATAAATTGATCATTTTAATCTACGGCTGTCTATGTGCAATTGACTGTTGCGTTTTGCCCACAAAGTATACAATCAATTCACTTTACAATATATTTTGTGAAGAGCTTTGAGATGTCTAGAAGACGTGAAAAGCACTATATAATAATAATAATCCTTGCATTTGATATAGCATTTTTCATATCTTATTGATGTCTCAAAGTGCTTCACAGAATATACTATAAAGTGAACTGACTATATTTGTGGGCAAAACGCGGCAGCCAATTGTGCAGAGCAGTGTCCCACACACAGTCGTGGATTAAAGTTCTACAGGCTAGTATCCTGATTGAAAGGTCTCTTGGTGTGCCAGGAAAGGCGGAGTGCTGTTGGCAACAGGTCTGTTTTGTTGTGGGTAGGTATTGGAGCCAAGCGCTGATCAGCTCTATTTTGTGATCCTTGTTTCGGCCAAGCGACTTCTGGAGAAACCCTGGTGACTGTGATGACGCCAGTTGTAGCCCCCCCCACCCCCCCCCCCCCCCTTGTTACTGTTTGCATGTCTGCGCATAAGAAGTAGGAGTAGGATTAGGCCATTCGGCATGCACCCATCTGCCAGGTGGTGAAGCTGTGTCGCAATTATTTTGCTTGTTCTTGAAGGCTGCTAGAAACTTTATACACACATCTGTGGCACTTAGTTTGATTGCATCATTCTGTGAACCTCAAATAATGCATTGAAGTCATCTCCCGGCAATACAACTGCTTCAGTGATTAAGTGAGATTTTCGAGCCATTGCCAAACCACAATGAAATGGTGAAGCTGTAGAGAGTTGAGTGTTCAGACCGGATGTGAAATGAGCTGTCCTGAGCTCAGTCCGTGCTGTGCTGTGAGAGCGCTGTATTGTCAGAAGTGCAGGCCTTCTGATGAGATGTTAAACTGAAGTCCCGTTCTACCTGTTCAAGTTGACATTAAAGATCCCGAGGCATTATTCGAAAAGAGAAGAGTTCTCTCTCTCGGCGTCCTGGCCAACAATCCTCCAAAGAAAATTGATCATTCGTTTCATGGCTTTTTGTGCGGTATTGCTTTGTGCAAATTGACTGCCGTGTTTTGCCTAAATATATACAATACACAGACAAACTAGTGACTATTCTCTTGTTGGTGGGGGAGACTGTGTTGGTCTCAGTTGTCAAGTGCCCGAGCCAGGCAAGTCCACAGTGCTCTAAGACACAGCTAATGACAACACAGCCAGCCTGGCTTATCAGCAGGTCTCTGCCCACTCAGCTCCTGTTAACCCTGCCAGTCAAAGCCCTAACTGGTAAGGTGATCCTAGCTGGAGAAACAGCAGAAAAGCTTGTCAGGCAGCACTTTTAATGGCAAACTATGTGATTTTAGCTTATTAGACTTCAGCAGTTGCCCCCAACATACATTTTGAGGTCCCCAAGCCTTAGCTCTTACCAACCTGCGCCTAATATTTTCTGAAATTGCGTAAGCAGGATGAATGCGCATTCCATTCTGATTTCACAGAAATTTCCATGTGCAAGTGGAATGTGTGGAATTCTGATTTGGATATGTAAAATCCTTGTGATGCGTTTCTGCATGTGTCAGATGCCCGGACCAACCAAACAGAAAAACAAAGAGTTAATGCTCTTGACAGTAAATCTGAGATGTTTTGACAACATAATAAGGCACTAGATGAAATGCAACATGATTATTATATGAAATATTGAGTGGAAAGATTACATTATAATGTGCTGCATCTCTGAACTGTCGTACGATCAGTAACATTGTCTCTTTTTTCCCTTTTGCTGATGTCCCTCTCAGGTTGAATGTGTTGTTGGGTGGTATGATCCCCCTTCACTTCCACGTGGTTAATGTACTGCTACACTGCGCTGTGACCTCGCTGCTCCTGTACACGTGTGACAAGGCTGTGTTTGGGGATTGTCACCTTGCCTTCCTCACTGCTCTGCTCTTCTCCGTCCACCCTGTGCACACGGAAGCCGTGAGTACCCCTCTTACAACAACTTGCATTTATCTGTTTGGCAGCACTGACCCCGAGTGGGGGTGGTGGGGGTGGGGGAGGAAGTGATCATAAGTGTGGTCCAAGAGGAAAGTCTTCAGTTGTGGATGAGGTGAAGGGATTGAGGGTGAGAGTTCCAAAGCTTCAGAGCATTTGTAGGCCAGTGAGAGGATCTTGAAATCTATCATTCATGTGATACAAAGCCAGTGGAGTCTGTCGATGATGGTGTGATGAGGCTGTGGAGTTTAATATGGCTGAGTATGCAGGTGGTAGAGTTCTGAATCAGTTGTCGTTTGTGGGTATTGATGCTGGGGAGAATGGCAAGGAGTTGGAATTGGAATCAAAGCCTCTTAAATTGAAAAGGCTTCTTTTGTTGCATTGACACAACAGAAGCAGGAACTACTGGAAAGATGCAGCGTGTGGCTCATAATTTTTAAAGAGACTAATGGGTTCTGACAAAGGCTTTCTATGAACACGGGATGTTTCTTTCACACTCACATAAACTTTCTGATTTTTAGCAGATTTTCACCCACACATTTTGTAAATCACAAAATGCTTAAGTGTAATAATAATGATAATAATAATCTTGAGTTCTCACGTTATTGAGAGTTCTCAAAACATTTCACAGAATATGTTGTAAAGTGGATTGACTGTATATTTTGTGGGAGAAATACAGCAACCAGTTATGCATAGTCGTGGATTTATTGACCGAATTCTTTTCATGGGGCGATTACGACAACAACAAAATTACACTTGTATAATGCCTTTCACATCAGGAAGCCATCCCAAGGTGCTGAACAGTCAATATATCAGACCCGAGCTGGGATCAAGACCGGGGAAGGTGGAGGGATTTGCCAATCAACTAACGACCTTCTTACGGGTAGATAAACAGAGGCGAGTGGAGTAAGGAAACTTGCCTAAGGCATCTACATTGCCATAGGCAATGAAATGTCAAGTTGTGGTGTAAGAACTGGACAGATGTGTGGAGGCCCTATCTCCATCTCATTGTTTGTTCATCCAGAAAGTACAAAGTGGAGAAAATGGGAGAAGGAGAGGAGGGTGTGAAACTGAGATTCCCGCTGTTGCCTGGAACACTTTTTCTTTCTGTTTGTTCTTTCTCCAGGTGACGGGGATTGTTGGCCGAGCGGATGTGTTGGCCTGCCTCTTCTTCCTTTTGGCTTTCCTCTCCTACATTAGGTGTGTACAGCTCAGCTCCACTCTCTAACCCACAATTAGTGTGTACTGCTTCACTCGCGCACCTACAGTTAGTGGGTGCAGTTCCACGCCCTCACCTATATCAGTGTGAAGAGTTCCACTCTCACCTACAGTCAGTGTGTACAGTTTCACTCTCTTACCTAGTCAGTGGGTGCAGCCTGGCTTTGTCAACAGTTAGTGTAAATAAATCCATGTGAAAGTCAGAAAGAGCCATGTAAAAGTTCTTATTGTGTTTATTCCTCTTTGCAGGAGTGTGGGCAGCCGATGTTCAGGAGAATATTTTGCCCCAACCACCTCTCCCATCTTCCTCCTGTTCAGTCTGCTGCTGGGGACCTGTGCAATGTTAGTGAAGGAGACTGGCGTGACTGTCTTTGGAGTGTGTGTCATCTACGACCTCCTTATTTTGTGCCCTCAAAGATCTTTACTGTAAGTCTGCTCCAATGGCACAGGCCGTTTTACTGTTGAACCTTGTGAGAATCCCATGGTATGCGGTGAGCATCATAATAATAATATGATACCTTTGTCTGGTCTAACTCAGTTGGCAGCACACTCTGAGTCAGAAAGCTGTGGATTCAAGCCAGCTTCTTTGAGCTAACAGTCCTAATCTCTGGTACTCCCTGCCTCAATCCCCCTACCTCGCCTTGTTTTTATCGATCTTAAAATTCCATCTGAACACCTTTCTCTGTGACTGCAACAAGGGTCATTTACCCTTCCCCCTTTTTCACTTGCCATCCAACTCGGCTCGGAGTCCAACCTCGGCACTATAAAGAGAGGTGTAAATGTGAAGGGGCTGATGAGCTAGGGATCGGGGCTGTTCCTGTCTCACGAGTGTTTAGGATATCCGCCACGCCAGATCCCTCACATCCCTCTGATCTGCAGGTGACATGACGCTGAAAACGTTCACGAATTGCAGTGTAGGGCTTGTGATGAAGGGCTTCCTTCATCACATTCTGCTGTTTAGAGCAGCTTACCCTGTATCAAACTTTAATTTCAAACCTGTGAACACGGAATCTCTCCCCCCCCCCCCCCCCCCACCACCTTATCAGGAGAGTTTGACTGGGATACAAAACCCAATGATTCCATTGGAAGTGCTCCCCTGTATCCAAATCTAATTGTAGCCAACCAGACACTTGCAAAACAATTGTACGCAGATCAGCTTTGGTTCATTTCCCCAGGGTGGACACATTCTTGTACATTCTTGTACTATTATAATAATAATCACCCTTGCCTTTTACATCGCACCTTATCGCATCGTCGAGACATCTCAAAGCGCTTCACAGCACTTATACTGTACTGTATTTTCTGGCCAAACTAGGTTTCAAAGGTAAACTTATGCCTGCATTTGCCGTATCTCCGACTGACCTTTTTATTGCAATATATTCTGTGAAGCACTTTGAGACGTCTCAATAACACAATATGGCACTATATCAAATATACTGAATATTATTATTCTCTTGCTGGGTCTGCCCTTTTTATTGCCCTGTTGCCTGCTATTCAGTCACTTTTGTGTGTCATTGTTTGCTGTTGCCTTCCTTTATGTAACTCTCAGGTTATTGTAGACTGAGTGCTTTTACTTCCTGCTACAGACCGACACTGCACAAAGTCTAATGAAAGCATTCACCTCACTCAGGTGCAGGTGTGACCTCACCTGAGTCCAGGGGACAGACAAGCCTTTTGAGGACAGAGGATGAATTGTGTGTAAATTGCAGAGTTTCAGTGTTTCCGCAAGGCTTTACAAAGCGGCTTCTGGAATAAAAGCCTTTTTATGTGCTCTGTGATCAGAACTTTGTAAAGACTGTACCTTTCAGTGTCAATATGATGAATTTCTGTGATTCGGCTCAATGCACAATGGAAAGTGAACGATTTTTAGGGCTGGGGCAATTCCCCAAAGCCTCCCTGCTGTGGGTTCTTCCTAGCTTGTCCCAGAAATTGTGTCCCTTAGCTTGGAGGTTAGCGGCACGCCTCGCAGGCAAGAGGTCCATGATTTCGATTCCCAGGCGGGCAAAAACCAACCCACGACTGTTTGCAGGACACTCTTGTGCGAAATTGGCTGCTGGTGTTTCACTCATACAATATACAGTCAATTCACTTTGGGTATATTCTGTGAAGTGCTTTGCGACGTGTTAAGGCACCATATCAAATGAAAAGATTATTATACTGAGCTGTCAAGCTTGAGGTGGCAGGTTATCCCTGTTTGTAGATGTATTGTGGTGTGTCTGAGGTCTGCGGTGTTGACTGGCTGCACCCTCAGGAAGCCAACATTCGTTTTATTGCTAGGTTTCAAAGCTGCACACAAGCTTTTGTCAGGAATGCAATGTAGGAGCCTGAGAGACCCTACACACAGCACTCAATGAATGGCATCTGAATGCTTCAATGCTCTGTCTCGTTATTTGAGTGTGAGAGATATCATCTGCGGCGTCTCTGTTTACAATATGCAGTCATACACTTGCCAGCAACTCCTAAGGGAACAATCATTACTGCATGCCAGTATGACATATGTTGTCTTTAATGATAAATGTGCTGTTCGCCCACACTCACTTGAACTTAGGCCACATTCATTTCATACTGGACTCTTAACCCAGTGTCAGAGAGTGGAATTTTCATTCCTTTAATCTCAGTTGCATTTTGAGCTCAGAAACGCAGGTCACAGTGTCTACACTGTCTCCCGCAGGCCGGCAGCAATCTGCTGCCTCCTGTGGCAAGGGCTGGCAGTGTTGGCAGCAGGCGTGTTGGGGTTTGTGAGCTCAGCGGGGCAACGGAACAAAATGGAACATGGGCGCAGGTGAAAAAATAACACTCAGAGAGAGGTTAGCAAACCTAGATCAGACACTTAGTTTTTTGTCTGGCTTTAATCAGCTTTTTTTTTCTCTTGCAGTAACCTGTCTTCTCACAAGATCAGAGGACTTGTAAAAGCGGGAACGCCTTTTCTGAAGAGAGCAACGTTTGTCATAGTTTACGTGAGTATCTGACAAATTCAGGGACTGTGAGCAGGATTATTATTTACATTCGTTCCCTAGTTTCATGGGGGCTGCTGACGATTCTGTGACCGTTAGAACACGGGACCTGTTGGAGTTCGGGTGGGGAACAGGGAAGGCCAAGAGGAGCGATTTTAGGATTCCACCTGGTGTTAGACGGGTTAGTGACCACTGGGCCATCATGGCCGAGAACAACAGAGGCAAAGGAGTTACAAGTCACCACCAGATAAGTGACGGGAAAAGTTGCCTTGCAAGATTTCAACTAGCAGCAAATGAAAGATGACAGGCGGTGAGAGGAGTGAGTTGACTAGGTGGTGGGAGGAGTGACTGGACAGGCAGTGAGGGAGTGACTGGACAAGGAAAGGGTTGCCATTCTTCACACATGTGCAAGTGTCCAATTCATATGGGCTGGACAGCAACACAAGTTTTACAATCCTGAGCATCAATACCAGGTCAGAACCAGTGAGGTTTTCCCTTTACCCAACACATTGTATTGGTTGTCTCTCTGTGACCAGGACCAGGATTAATTTTTCATGGACTGAGCACCAAAAGATTTGCGGGCCCCCATTTTTCACTTGCTCTGTTTATAAGTAATGGGCCCAGTGGCTCCCGAAAAAATCCAGGATTGTGATATAAAATAGAGGTAGAGATTTTGGGGTCGGCAGGCAATCCCAAGGGCATTCTCTAGAATCATAGAATCATAGAATTTTATGGCACAAAAGGAGGCCATTCGGCCCATCTAGTCTGTGCCGGCTTTTCTATATGGAAGTTCCTGTCTCGCCAGTGGCTGTTAGTGCTGTTGTTAATCCTTCTTGCGCTGTGACTGTTGTGAACCGCATGACAATGGTGCTTTTCTGACTAATCCCTTTGCTTCCTTACCTGAAGGTGATCATCATCTTGTTTTTCCGGGTGTGGATCATGGGAGGTTCAATGCCCAACTTTTCCGAACAGGACAATCCAGCCTCATTCTCGCCTCACCTGCTGACCAGGTATGGTTGTGGTTGTACCTGTGCTGCCTGTCTGTACAGGACTCACTACAGAGAAAGTCCTGTCCTATACTAGACGAAGAAGACGCGGCCAGCAGTTTGCTGATTGATTCCTGTGCTGGGTTTGCTGGTCTTCATGCCTCAGACTAGTTCAGTTGGTAGCGCTCTTGACTCTGGGTTGGAAAGTTGGTGGGTTGAAGTCCCATGTCAGGACTTAAGTCTAGGTTGAAGCTCCAGTATGATGCCAGGTGGCATTGTCAGAGGCCTGGATGAGCGAAAACTTCCTACAGCTGAATATTGGTAAGATGGAATCAATACTCATTGGCTCTGTTAATGTATTCTATCCTGTGGCTCTGACACCCTCAACCTCCCTGACCTATTCCTCAGACTTATCGAACTAGTGCACAACCTAGGCATCAGGTTTGACCCACAGCTGTCCTTCCTTCCCCACATAGGGTCCCTGACCAGGACTGCTTTCCTCCACCTCTGCCACATTGCCCAACTCCGACTGCAACTTACCTCAGATGCAGCCAAAACAGTCGTCCAGACGTTCATCACCTCTCGACTCGACTTCTCGTTGCCGGACTCCCCAGCTCCATCATGCACAGGATCTAACTGATCCAAAACTCTGCCACCCGGATACTTGCCTGGACTAAATTCTGCGTCCCCATCACACCAGTTCTAGCTAAGCTCCACTGGTTCCCCATCACTGAACGGATTGAGTTCAAGATCCTTGCACGCGTTTTCAAATCTCTTCATGCTCTGGCACTACCCACCCTCTCCAACCTGCTCACCCCCAACCTGCTGCCTCCGGTTGAATAACTCTGGCCTTCTGCATGTCCCCCATGCCCTCCATTGGTGGCTGGGCTTTAATCAACAATTCCCTGAAATTCTAGAATACTCTACCTCTATCCCTCCGCCTTACCCCTTCCTTCCCCATCTTCAGGTTGTGGGTGAAGACCTTCCTAGTTGACTGTGCCTGTTGTCATCTGCCCACCCCACTGGTTTGACATTGTGCTTTGCCACTGTCAAGCTCTCTGGAAGGCTACCTTGTGTGAGGAGCGCTATATAAATATGCATGTCATTGTTGTAGCTGTGGGACATTTCTATGCACAAACTGCCTGCTGCATTTTGCGCACAAAACACTTCACTTAACACCATACCCTGTGAAGAGCTTTGAGATGTCTTGAGAACGTGATAAGCCTCTATATCAAATACAAGGATTGATATTACTAATGATAATCCTTACATTTGGTGTAGCTCTTTGGATGTCTCTTGAAGCGCTTCACAGGATATGCTGTAAAGCGGAACGACTGAATTTTGAACAGTTATAGGAGTGTTACACATGGGAGGGGTTGTTCTAATTAAATATTCTTGCAATTTGTCCATGCAGATTTCTCACATACTCCTACCTGTTGGTCTTCAATGCATGGTTGCTGTTAGCACCAATAACCCTGTGCTACGATTGGCAAGTGGGGAGCATTCCTCTTGTGGAGTCCTTGTGGGACTCGCGAAATGTGGCCACAGCTGCGTTTGCCCTGGGCATTCTCCTGCTGACCTTCACTTGCTTGCTGTCTGCCCAGGTCAGTATGGGAGGAAAGCTTGATGTTTCAAGTCCTTTGGGCCCCAAATCCTTTGCAAGCGGGAGAAACGGGATTTGCCATTTGTCCTGCAGATTTCTAACCACTCAATCGTGAGCCCTGTCTTGAGACATGTTGTGACATTTCAGCGTTAATAAGAATAATCCATGCATTTGGTAAAGCACTTTTCACATCAAGAGACGGCACAGAGTGCTTCACAGGATTTACTGTAAGGTGTAGGGACTGTGTTTGTAAGCGAGCACTGCAGTCAATTTGCATCCCATATACAGCCATTGAGTGAGTGACCAATATTATCTGGGGGATTATTGGCTAGGACACCTGGATCGACTTCCTTGACTTTTTGATAGTCAGGGTCCAGGCCGCCTGAACCAGGGGAAATGAGCGACTGTCGAGATCATACAGGAGCGAGTGACCACTGGTGGATGAATGAGCGGTGGTTCATGACCAGCAGGGAAATTGGAATTGACAGGATTAGTTGAGGTACAGATCAACCATGATCTAATTAAATGGCGGAACAGGTTTGAAGGGCTGAATGACCTACTCCTGTTTTTACATTGCTCTGTTGTTAAAGATTTTCTGCCACTATTCGAAAAGAAAAGAGAGTTTCTCCAAAAAATTCCTTCCAAATAAAAATTTGATCACGCACTCCATAGCTGTTTGTGGGACATTGCTGTGTGTGTAAGTTGTTATTATGGTTGAATCTGGGGTTGCAGCGAGGGGCAGGATTGAGTCCGACCATGTCTTATGTGCTGAACTTACGTTGACTACCTGTTTTCTCTCTTCCTCAGAGGTTGGAACACAGGGAGGTTCTGGTTGGTCTACTGTTCTTGACACTGCCTTTCGTGCCCGCCAGCAATCTGTTTTTCCGTGTGGGTTTTGTGGTAGCTGAGAGGGTTCTGTACATGCCCAGGTAAGAATCCTTGGTCAACCTATTTGTGGATTCCAGTAGTGTACTGGTTAGCGAGCTTACCTTGGAAATGAGAGGATCTGGGTTTGATTCCTGGGTGAGGTGAAATTTTAGGCAGGTTTCCTTACACCACACATCTCTGTTTACTTAGCAGTAAGTAGGTTGTTCATCGATTCACAGTCAATGAATTTGACAATATATCCTGTGAAGATCTTTGAGACATTGCAACAGCATGATAAGGCACTAGGTCATATGCAAGGATTATTATCAATTCCATTGCAATTGCCTATGCTCCCTATTGCTTTGCCCCAGGAGCAGAGCTGAACTCAATGGTGACTGGTAGGGTGGAGAGCATTCAAACACTTGGCCTTTAAGTGCATGTCAGCATTATTGTGAGGGGGACTCATATGGACAGCAGAAGGTTGGCAATTTGGCTCTTGGCTTTCCATTCACCATTCCCATGCACTGTGTCGCATGTGTCCTAGGATTCAATTGTGATCCTGAAGTTTTTAGTGTGTGGCTTTGCGTACCAGGAGGAGGGAGCTAGCGAGGAAGGGAGCTAGTGAGGGAGGGTGGGAGTGAGTGGGAGAGGGAAGGAGGGAGCAAGCAGCTTCTGCATTAAACCCAGGAGGTTGATAAGATGTGTTTTCCGATGCGGGAGGAAGGTGTATCTCTGGTTGTGTTTCATGTGTCTGCCTTTTCCTCCAGCATGGGCTACTGTATTCTGGTGGTGCACGGAGTGAAGCGGTTGTGTGCGGTTCTCAATAAGTGGGGAGTCTCCATTGTGATGCTGTTCACCTTGCTCCTCCTGGGTCTATTTTTCTGGAAGACAGTGAGACAGAATGAGGTGTGGCTGTCCAGGGAGTCTCTCTTCAGGTAAGATCAGACTGTTAAAATTCAGGACCTATTACTTGCTGAGGTGGTTAAACTTTGCTGGCACACATTCAGACACACACTCATGTACATTAAACTCTTTAACTTGTCACTCCCAGTGAAAGGGTTCAGTGACATGTTATCCAGTGTGCAGGTTAGGTATATGTATAAATAAATGTGGCTGGGATATTGACAGTATGATGACTGAAGTGGTAGTGACATGTTAAGCCAGGTGTTCAGTAGTTTACTCCATGCAATCCACATAAACGCATGCTCATTCACAACAACAAACAACATTTCGGAATCAACACAACGATTTCGGAATCGGGGAGTGTGGATGAGGGGGTGGGGACGTGGGAACGGGGATGGAGGGTGATCGAAGGCACAGTCGAATAGGAGGGTCTTGAGATTGGTCTGGAAGGAGACAAAGGAGGGGACAAGGTGGAGGAACTGTAGGACGGAGTTCCAAAGGATGGGGGCAGATAGCTTAAGGCCCACCCGCCAATGGTGGGGTAGGCAAGGTGGGGGACGTGAAGGAAGCCAGAACGTGCTGAGCAGAAACCATGGATGGCTTTGAAAGTGAGGACCAGGATCTTGAAGTGGATCCTCAGTGATGGGAAGCCAGGGTTGGGCAAGGTTAGGGGTAATATGGTCAGGGTGCCTGGTGTAGGAGAGCATACGGGCTGCAGAGTTCACATTCCCATATAAACACAAGCGCATAAGAATACATAACAAACCCATGTGCAGATATGCATGCACGCATATATGTACGTTCATAAGGATGCACAGACACAAAGACACATGCATGCACCACATATGCAAGAGTGTACAAGCATCTGCATATGTGCCAGCGCAAGTGTGCATACATGAACACATACAGGTGAACGCACGCTGAACCATCTACACTTCGCATGTAAGCATATGCATGCACATCAATAGGAATATACACACCATTGCGTGCACAAATTACATCCATGCACATAATGTTACACGCAAATGCATGCTTGCATACACATACGTCTTTCTAAAGATATGTCCTGATTTAACTGTTGAGAACCCAGGGGAGCTGGACTCTGCCTCCCTCACACACAATGTCTTCATCGTCCTGACAATTGAGTGTGAATTACCACCACGATGGCTGGTGGATCTTGTGTAAAATCTGTGTGACCCTGTGGGAAATAATTGTGATGTTGTTCAGAGCGAAACAAGAAACTTGCACTCATTTGTGAATAGAAAAATTAATTCAAACGTGACCTAGCATTGTCATGGTGACTATCTCTCTCTCTCTCTCTCTCTCTCTCTCTGTCTCTCTTTCTCTTTCTCTGTAACTTGTAAGGGCTGGAGTTCAGACGTTGCCACTCAATGCCAAGGTGCACTATAACTACGCCAACTTCCTCAAGGACCAGACCCGCCACAGTGAAGCGATATATCACTATAAGACAGCCCTCAAGTAAGTTTGTGAGCATCGTTAGACTGGCTTGTCTTTTCTCCTGAGCTGAAACATCTCCCTGTAACAAAAGGAGTCTGTATATGATTCATACTCTGTGTGAGCTGAAGAGGTGTGGCTCTGTGATCAGAGTCTGCAGGTCCAGAGCAATTTCTAGGCCGCCTGCCAGCACTTTGTATGCCCTCCTTACAGGGAACATAAAAGTAACCATGGTGACGCCCTTCTTTGCCATTTACAAGCAAGGAATCCTCCAATCTTCGCACAAAAACAGAAGTTGCTTGGTACATCTTCAAGCCTGTTCAGACCAATGTAGTGGTTAGTTGTGCTCGCTTCGCAAGTGAACCCAGGTCCGTCCTACTTGCAAGGCAAACGCACCAACATGACACTACGGGACTCCAATGCAAGTTTGTAAAACAGCGTGTTTTAGTGGCGGAGGGAGCAGGCTGAACAGGCGCAATGTTAATCGTTTCTTCTCTTGGCAGCTTGTACCCACGTCACCCCAGCGCACTGAACAACCTTGGAACTTTGACCAGAAACGTATTGGAGGCTGAAATTCACTACAGACAGGCCCTGAAGCTGAACCCTCAACACAGTCGGGCTCTCTTCAATCTGGGAAACCTTTACAAGTAAATATCTTGTTGCTGATTCAGAGGCAAGAATGCAACTGAATGAGCATGTCAGACGGTAGTGGATAGTTTTGGTCTGACTACCTGGGTGAGGGTTCATTGGCATCATTCCAAAATGATTATATTCCTTATCATCTAAAAACCTATCAAAGCTTGGCAGACTTTTCTGTAAAGTGAAATGACTATATTTTGTGGGTAGATGTGGCAGCCAATTGCAGACTTCACTGATCCTGCCTTTCTTCAGCAGAGTTCATTAATTTGCACCGTTGCTCTCAATCTCATTCCATCTTGCTCAAAGCCATTGCCCTATACTTGGGTCTCACTTACACAACTTTGATGCAAACCACTCTCCCTGCTTCTGTGAGTGGGGTGGAGTGAGTGGGGGGTGTAGGTTGGATCTGGTTGTGGGGCTGGGTATGCAAACTTTGATGCAAATCACTCTCCCTGCTTCTGTGAGTGGGGTGGAGTGAGGGGGTGGGGTGGGTTAGGCATTCTTCACCTCACCCGAACCAATCCCTGACCTCCATGTCCTTTCCGACCCTCAACTAACCTCCAAATCCCATTTGTGCTGTGACCCGTTCCGCCTTTCCCCACCTCTGCAACATTGCCCACCTCCACCATTGTCTCTCACTGTCCCAGCATCACTATGCCAACTGCCTGCTCACTGGACTTCCCAACTCTCCTCTCCACAAGCTACAGATTATTCAGAACTCATGCAGCTTGCTCCTTCTGCACCAGGCTCTGGAAATATATCACCCCCGTTCTTGCCTGGCTTCACTGTCTCCCCATTCCCCAGAGAATCAAGTACAAAACCATCATGGTTACCTTCAAGAACATCTATGGTCTTGCTCCCCCACTACATCTCTGACCTCATAACCCTATATCAGCCTGTCCGCTCGGCGGACATCAGCCTGCTTCAGGTCTCCCGCACTCCCTGCCCCACCATTGGTGGTCAGGCATTCAGCATCTCTGCCCCCACACTCTGGAACTCTAACCTGCAATCCCTCAAACTCACCCGCTCTTTTGCCTCCTTCAAGTTCCGTCTGAAGACCTTACTCCTTGATTTTGCCTTTGGCCGGCCTCCTGCCTAGACCCCCTTCTGACCCCAACTACCAGCTCGAGTCCAAAACCCCTGATTGTCCAGGGCCCTGGGAGGTCTTTCTGACATGAAGGGCGCTATACAATTTGTTGTAACTTAGTGGTTAGGGCACTTGCCTCAAAAACTAGAGGACGTGGATTGGATTCCTGCGCAAGGTGAAGCATTGGCAAGTTTTGTTACTCCACATACCTGTTTATCAAGCAGTAAGTAGGAACCTGGCTATTAGTTGATTGGTGGATTGCTTTTCTGAGGGTAACATTTTTTAATGCAGAATTTTTTTAAAATGTGGTCACTCTATCCACGACTGTTTGTGGAACACTGCTGTGCATAATTGGCTACCACATTTTGCACACAGAATAGTCAATTTGCTTTACAGTGAAGCGCTTTGCTTTGAGACATCTTGAAGATGTGATAAGGCGCAAAATCTAATTCACGGATTATTATTATTGTAATGTCAATCTCTCTTCAACCCTCTTTCTCTCACCCATTCACCTCTCAAAGTCTCTATCGGTCTCTATTTTTGAAACTCTGTTTCGTACAGCCAGTGCCCTGATAGCAGCTTGCTGTGAGACTAGCAGTTGCTGCTTAAACTCCGCACCTTCAACTGATGGAACCATGGAAACAGAATCGTCTTACTCAGCTGCTGTTAATCCTGCACAAGTCAAAACTTAATGGATAGGGTAGTTCTAGCTGAACAAGCAGTGTGAAAGCTTGCAAGGACAGCAATACCAATAGCAAGCTGGATTTTAGCTGGTTAAACTCTGGCAGTATCCCAACTCACAATCTAGGGCCACACAAGCATGGTGAGGCAATCAAAAAAATCTCGTTCACTCACACTGTCAGCTATCTTTAACACTCTCTCTTGCTCATTCACACTCTTGGGTCTCAGTGTTTGTTTTTGGCAGAATGGCAACACGTGTGATATTTTGCCCATAAAATACACAGTCAATTCACTTTACAGCATATTTCTGTGAAGTGCGTTGAGGTGTCCCAAAAATGTGATATATGAAGGCACTATATCAAATGTAAGGATTATTATTATTATAACACACCACGAGAATATCTCCAGTAACTGCTGCTTCCTGTTTGGTTATGCAGGTCCCAGAAGAGATGGGCAGAGGCGGAACACTTACTGAGGGACTCTATCACATATGGCCCTCAGTTCGGAGACGCCTTCTCAAGTCTTGCAGCCCTGCTGACTGAGCAGGTGAGTGCCAGAGTGTCCCCATAGTGTGTGCAGTTCGTTTGTGTAGTTACGGTATGAATAGGTGTAGGTTTAGGAGTGCCAAGCGGATGTGTTTGATTTTTGAGGTGAATTTCTTCGCATTTAGCATCTGATGGGATGATAATGGGGGTTGAGAGGGTCCCAGAAGGAGATGATGTATGGTGCCAAACAGCATCTTTGGGTTGTTGTTTGCCTTCAAGATGACTTTGGAATGAAATTAGGTTTTGGCCTATGAAAAGGAGAGGTGGTAGGTGCGGAAATGCTCGAGCCACAACTGGCAGTGAATCATGAGGCTGAATTTCTGCCATCTGCACTCGAGCGTCCAGCTTTGTGAATCAAGTGAGCAGAGACAACCTTTATACTGGGGGGAGCGGGTGGATTTGGAAACCACCCTGGATTGAGGATGGTGGAGAAATGATCATTCAGCAGCTTGAGGGCAGCATCAGGATTGTTGTGGGTGGAGGGCCAGAGAGAGAGGAGGTCTGAGAAAGAGAGCATTTGTGAGGAACTGAGTTAAAGCTTTTTCCAAGGGTGAGAAAAAAGTGGTTGTGGGGCTTGGAAGAGGGAGTGGGTTGTGGGAGGAGAAGTTGATGAGGAAGTGATCCTAGATGTCCTTGTGCGTGATGGACAGATTGGAGATGTCAAGGCCATAAGTGACGATGAGGTCGGGGGGGGGTGGGGGGTGGGGGGGTGTCAGTGAGGGTTGGCCACGGATGTGGGTCGGCGAGTTGATGAGGTTCAGGGAGAGGAAGGCAGTGAAATCAGAGCCCATTGATTAATATTCACCACCACTGAGATTTTATGTTTCAGAGTCAAAGTCTCAAATTTGCACTTCACTTTCAATGTTGTAAACTTTTATTTTTTGAGTCTGGACACAATTGAACGTACCCGTTTTCAATTTCATGCAACAATCTGGGAAACCGTTGTGCAAAATGCATTCCCAAGACAACACGCTGTGAGATTTTAAGGCGGTGGATTGTGTTTAAGGAGACCGCCTGCAGTATCGAGATCTAATGAGCTGCGAGGATGAAGTGGTGTGCAACGGAGCCGTTAACTAACTCTCTGCATTACACTGGAAGTGTGATGGCCAGTTTCCCATTCTTTCAATATTTCATATTATAATACTGTACTGTACTTAGAAAATATTTTAAAAATATTTATAAATGTTAGAAATACCACATATTGAAACAGTGGTAAATATTTCAGCACCCTGAGATATTTTACTGAGGTGAAAAGCACTATATACTGTATATAGTAAATACAATTTGTTATTGTTGTTGTGCCATTAACTGGGCTGAATGATTCCCTCAGTTTACTTCCTGGAGTCCTGTAGAATCATAGAATTATAGAATCTTACGGCACAAAAGGAGGCCATTCGGCCCATCGAGTCTGTCCCGGCTCTTTAAAAAGAGCAATTTAATCCCACTCCCCATAACCGTGCAAACCTGTCCTTCCCAAATAAATGTCTACCTCTCTTTTAAAAGTTGTTATTGAATCGACCTCCACCACCTTCTCAGGCAATGCATTCCAGATTCGAACAACTTGCTGAATGAAAAAAATTCTCCTCATTTCCCCTCTGCTTTTTTTAAAAACTGTTTTAAATCTGTGACCACAAGTCACTGACATGCCCACGACAGTCATGAAGTCTCAGCTTCTCAGTCAAGCACACTACAAAAAATTACAAATTGCAAAATACAATGAATTACATGTCTATTTAGGCATGATGCAGAACATAGGAAATGCTAGACGAATAAAAAGGTCCACCCAGTTTGCCTTCCAAATCCTGGCAGTCGTCTGAACGTGCCAAGTATTGAACTATTCATCTACTGTTTCCCCATAAATGTATGTAACACTCTATCCATCTCTCTAGGGAGCCTGTTCCATGAATTTATCACTCGCTCATCACAATGGTGTTTCCAGTTTTGTTTTGAATGTATCCGACTGAATCATAGGGCGTGTGTGCGTGTGTGCGCGCGCGTGTATGTGTGCCTGGGCAAGCACGTGTATTTGCATGTGTGCATGCATCTGTATATACGTGCATGTTGGCGAGCAGGGAGAGGGTATGGAAAGCCCCGCACACAATGAGCCAGAACGTAAGAATGCTACGGTTTCATTGGGGAGATCTTTGTATTTACAGTAGCTTGACTTCCCAAACCTGTTGTTGTTCTTTTCTCCTCTCTCTGAAGGGCCGGCTCCCGGAGGCTGATGTGATCTATCTCAGAGGTATCCAGAATTGCCTCGAGAACTCCGACTTGCACAACAATTATGGTGTCTTCCTGGTTGACAAAGGTGAGTGGCAGGACCAGATACAGAGGACCTGCTGTGAGCATCTGAAAGGCCGAGACCTGTCATTGGGAATACAATTGTGTTCTACAGGTCCAGGATGTGTGTCCTGGGAATTGAAAAACACCTAAGTTGGAACCAGCTATTATCTTGCCTGTGAGTCTGGAGGTTGTGGATTTAAAACTCAAGTTGGGAATATGAACTATATTTCTCGCAGAGACTCCAGTACAATGCCGGGGGGTGGGGGTTTACTCTGCATTGTATAAAATAACACTTTGAGTTGACATTTTAAACCCAAGACCTCTTCTGCCTGTTTTCAGTATGATGTTATAGATCCTGTGACACTATAGAGCAGTTTCATATCCATCGTTACTCTGGGTGGTCAAAGCAGGCCAGCCTTGAGAGGAGCCCTTCCATGCTTTCAGCCGCTATCCTCCAAGGCTCTGGAACTCGGTGGTGACGATCTTGCCACTGAGTCAAAAGGTTATCGGTTCAAGCCCCACATTGGAAATTAGAAGCACAAAACCTAAGCTGACACACCAAAGCAGTGCAGCATTGTTGGAGTTGCAGCGAGTTTTCAATTCTGGCCAACAAACCCCCAAATAAAATTGGTCACTCACTTTGTGGCTGTTTGTAGGACAGCGCTGTGTGTAACTGGCTGCCGTTTGTCTGCAAATACGAAGTCAATCCACATCACAGTAAATCCTGTGAAATGTTTTTAGACATCCTTTGGATGTGATCAGGATCTATACCAAACACAAGTGTTACTGTTATGTAATTACAGTCTCAGTCATTCTTTAGAGGTAATTTCTGAGAGGGTTTCAGTGATGGGTCAGCCAGACCATCAACAATGCCACTTTTCTTTTACTTTTCTTGGTATGCTTGGACTTCCTAAAATAGCTGCTTTTTGCTGGAGGTTAATATTTTGTTCATCTGGTATTTTGTCAGGCCAGTCTTCTTAACAGTCCCAGTTGCACCAATGGTCATAGGAAATACAGTATGTTTCTTTCACATTACCAGATATAACTGCATTCAATTTGTAGATCGATATACTGTATTTCCTGATTTTCTCTGGTTCCCTATTTCATATGCTTTATTATCATTTGGGATAACCGCATCAATAATACTACATCTATTTGGTTCTTTATGATAATATCTGGTTGAGTACAGATTACTGTTCTCTCTGTAAGGACATGTGAATCCCAGATTATTGTGATTACATTTTTGATGTCACTTTCGCTGGTTAATATTCATGCTGGTTACTCTTTACATCAATATCATTGTTATCATCATCACAGGAGATGTGGATGGAGCAACTGGGCATTACCTGAGAGCCATCGACCTCAATCCCAAGCATCATGTTGCGATGGTGAACCTGGGCCGTCTACTCCGTTCAACTGATAAGAACGAGGAAGCTGAATCCTGGTACAAACGGTGAGCACTGAGATCTTCACTACAGCCAGATCCTGAGCTCGCTCAGTCTAGGCCAGGGGTCTCTTGACAGGTCAGTTGCCACTAGGTGGCGCTCTGATAGATGATCAAAATGACAAGAGGAAGAAGTGATAGATCTGCGTCGAGATCGAGTCAAATTGAAAACGGAGCCAGATGCACAAAGTATTTTGTGCACTGGAAATAAAAATATCAACTGTAATGTTAAAACTGTGGTAAATATCGCTCCTGCCCCTTGTTTTTATTGAGCCTGTGCGAGATGCCACCTTGCGATTATAGTCTGGAAGGAGAGCCCTGTTCTGGGATGAGGCTGGAGTAAAAACATTATTATTTGCTAGAAGCAATATATCTAATTTTGTTCTTGAAAAAACAACACTTTCTACTTCCTCAGTCTCCCTAGAGAGCCTCCGCCAATACCCCTTGATTGTCTTGTCTCTTGTGAGGCTGAGGCCATCACCCCGGATTCAGATCATAATAAATAATAATAATCGTTGCATTTGATATAACGCCTTATCACGTCTTTGAGCTTTCTTAAAGTGCTTCCCAAAATACACTGTAATAGTGAATTCATTATATGTTAAGAAATGGCTTGAACTCAGCAGTGGGAAAACACTGGGGTGGGTGTTCTGGAATGATATGATCAGATAGGGAGAAGGGCCTTCTTCATCTAAATCTCACCCTCGATGCATGCTGGGCAGCTGGGTGAGAAGGCAGAGGTTTGTCTTCATGTTCTGGAGTTGTGATTTAGAGTGTGGCTAAATAACTGAACTGCCTCTGTGCCTCTCTTTGTATTGATTTTATTTGCGTGTTGACCTATGTTGTTCCAACTCCTGCCCGCCAACTCTTCCCTCCACAAATGGCAGATTATTCCGAACTCTGCCTTTGTTTTCCCACACCCACCTGTGAACCAATCACCCCTATCCTTGGCTCCACTAGCTCCCTCAGAGGATCGAGTTCAAGATCCCCGTCCTTGCTTTTTTATCGCCCTCCATCGTCTTGCTACTTCTTATCTCTGTTACCTATCTGCCTGCTCCATGTCCCCTGTCCTGCCTGTTCTACTTTCAGCAGTTGTACCTTCAGCGTTTCTGCCTTGGAACTCTATCCTGTGGCCTGTCTAACTCGTCCCCTTCCTTGCCTCTTTCAAGGCCCATCTCAAGCCTTTCCACTTTGACTGTGCGTTTGGCTATCCTCCCACCTCCACCCCGCCTCTTAACTACAACCACTAGCTCAGGTTGAAACCCTTGACTGTCTAGCTTCTTGGGATGTCCTCCCGGTGTGAAAGGTGCTACACAAATGTAATTTGTTGTTGTTGTTGTTGTGGTTGACGGGGTGTGTGCTGCTTTGCTTTGCAGAGCTCTGCAGATTACCAGGGATGTAGATATCCTCTCTCCCCTGGGGGCTCTGTACTACAACACGGGGAGATACGAGCAGGCACTGCGTGTTTACAGTGAGGCCATAGGCATCCAACCCAGTAACACTGACCTTCAACTGGCAATGGTGAGTGCACCGCTGAACCACAGCAACGTAAGCAGAGGTGAGAGAGGACGGCTTTACACAGAGGGCACACAATTGTCTCACAAACAGTGGTGGATTGAGTGGCTGAATGCTTCCCAAGCAAGTCGTTTGCAAAGTGGGGAGCAGATAATCACAATAAGGTTTCAAGCCAAGGTTCGAAAACAATTCATTACGTGTAGGCTGGCTGATTACTTTAAAGAGTATTTGGAAAAGAGGAAAATTGTCAGTGTGGCTCAGTCAGACTACTGAGTCAGCAGGTTCTGGGTTCAAGCGCCACATTGGGAATTGGAGTCACATATTCTGGGCTAACACTCCGGGTCATCGGATGAGATGTTAAACCGAGGCCCATTCTGTGCCTGTTTAGGTAGATGTTAAAGATCTAGTGGCACTGCTCGAAAACAGAAGAGAGTTTCCCTCTCCGAGTGGTGTCTTGGCTGACAATCACCCAGTAAATGGGTCATTCACCTCATGGTGGTTTGTGGAGCATTGCTATGCGCAAACAACCTGCTGCGTTTGATCGTGCAAACAGTCACCATGAATGATTGTGTTGCTTCCCAGCTCCTCTTTCCCACACCAGGTCAGGTGGAGGCCTGATCTGAAACGATCCCAGAAGCAGTGGTTCGAAGTGTTGCCGAACGCAAACCACCACTAGTGAAGCCAGCCTCAGTCTTGAGAGATCGAATCAATGGTTTGATGGCTTTAGTAAGAGTTGACCCTAAGCAAACTCTTTGACTCCCCTCCCCCACCACGAAGACTCGGCAAACGGAGATTCTTCACGCTCTTTGTGCCTCGTTCAGTGCACAGCATTTGTCCAATAACCCTCTGGATTGCATTTGTTAGGCGCAAGTCTTGTCCGCGGCTGGCAGAGTCAAAGATGCTGAACGATTGATTGCCCACATCGCAACTGAGAAGATCAACTGTCTGGAGTGCTACCGGCTGCTGTCAGCCATCTACAACAAACAGGGAAAGCTTGAAGAGGTAAGAATGTGCCGCTGTGTCCAAATCCCACACCCAGTGTCATGAGATCTCCTCTGGGGGGGCTGGTGGTGGGAGGCCCTTGATTGTGGTATGGATCGAGCAGTCACTTATAGCCTGGGAGCTTGCTGGTTCATGTTAGGTTTGCTTTTCTGGGCTTTGGCAGCACAGGAAGACAAGGCATTCTTCTCCACGGTGAGGGAGGTTAAATTCGCCAGGTTTCCTGCTCCTGCTACTCTTTTGCTCCCTGTAACTCACCCTCCACTGGTTGTGTATGTGTGTGGCAGACGGTGGGGAGAAGGTCAGCTTTGCCTACAATCGAGTGACTTGGCGACACTCATTGCCTCAGACTCGCACGTCAAAATTATGATCCATTAATGTGCAGTCCAACAAGAAGAGGCCAGACTAGGGCCACAGAGGATGCCAGACCCAGATCAAAGAGAGGCCAGACCAGGGGCACAAAGGTGTATGGCAAAATAATAAAGTAAAACCATATTAAAAGTGAAATAACACAAGGAAATCCGGAGGAAATTTTACGGAATACTTCTTGTGTGTGTGTGTGTATATACATAGATTCATAGAAACATATGTGTGTTTGATTCTGTTAGCTGTAACGAATCCACTTGTCATTTGTGGTTTGAGAGGACAAGTGCTCCCCTCTCACTCTCCTCTGCCCACAGGCACTCCATGCTGTGCAGAAAGCCCTTGAGATGAAACCCAAAGATGCCAAGATCCTGGCCGAGCTTCATTTTTCCCAAGGGAATAACTTCAGGGAGCTGAACCGTCTGGATCTGGCATTTGAGGTAAACCTGCAGCACAGCTGCGAAATCACTGATTCAGTGATTACATACTTATCCTTTTCTATTGCTCTAATGTTCAGGAGGTTGATGTCGGTTGTCAGGCTGGAGCAATGGTAGCACTCTCACCTTTGAGTCAGAAGATTGTGGTATCAAGCCTTGCGTCGGGCAGACTTGGAATCACATTGTCTAAGCTGACACTCCAATGGTGGGCGGTTTATTGTCAAGGGGGGCCGTACTTTGGACAAGACATTAAATCTAGGTCCCACCTGTCTGTTCAGATGGCACTATTGAAAAATAGAAGTGAGTTTTTCTCGGCTAATGTCCTGAACAACAATCCCAGATCAAATTGGTCACTCAACCCATGGCTGTCTGAGGGACACGGCTGAGCACAATTGGCTGCCTCGTTTTCACACAAAAGAGTCACTCCACTTTGCGATACATCCTTTGGAGCGCTTTGAGACTTCTTGACGACATGAAACACGCAATAACAAATGCAAGGATTATTGTTAAAATGTCTCACAAGATTCATAATAATCCTTACATTTGATATAGCGCTGTTGTCAGGATAATACTAGTAAATCTTCCTTTAGATAATTTAGGGCCGTGTCATTGAGAGGTCTCAAAGTGCATCACGTGATATACTGCACTATAGATTGATGGTTATTTTGTTTGGGGGAAATTCGGCTCTGTGAGAAACAGGCATTTTTGAGTTCAGGCAAAGCGTAACCTTGGACTGTCATTTGTATGGTGCTGCTGCTGCTCTATGACTTTACTCTCAAATCACTTTATTGGGGGGGCTGCAACCCCTCCCCACCCCCCACTAAGACACTGTGAGAGAGAAACTCCCTTCTCTTTTCAATTTGTGCCGTGGGATCTTTAACGTCCACCTAAATAGGAGACAGCACTCTTGTCAGTTCATCCCAGCACTGAATTGGAGTGTCTTTCTTACAACAAGAAGCTTAGACTATGTGAATAAAAAAAGGTCTCAATGTGGGGGCTTCAACACGCAAGCTTCTGATTCAGAAGCGAGATCACTACCATTGCGTCAGACTGAATCAGAGACCAGCGCTCTGTATTCTCAATGGACTGTGAAGACCACATTTTGGAACGTGCACAGGTTGGGGATTTAACTTCCACACGATATAACAACAACTAACTTGCAGTTTTATAGCATTCCTCATGCAGCGTCCCAGAGCACTCGAATGTCTATATGTGGAATATATATGTATGCAGAGCAACTCATTTGGTTTGTGGTTTTGATTGAGACTCTGCCTTTTAACAAAATCACCTGCCATTGTCTGCAGCTCCACGAATGGAGCTCCCATTCCAGCTCAGTACATATTGCGGGGGTGGGTGGGTGGAGGTGGAGAGGGAGCTCTCTGGACATTGTCACAATTAAGCTCAGCTATTTTGCTAAGTTGCGTGTTTTCCTTTATGTGTAGAGTTACAAGTGGGCCGTGGAGCTGAACCCACAGCTGTCACAAGGCTGGATGAACATGGGCGGAATCAAACACATCAAGGTCAGCCAAACCAACCCACATTCATGTATACAGAATATGTATGCACAACGCTTGTTGTGTGTATGTTACATCGTAACAATTCACGCATTTATCTTCTCACGTGTTGAGACGTCTCAAAGCGTTTCCCAAGTTTATTTTACTCTCAAATGTAGTGACTATGTATTTTGAGGGGGTGAATGCGTCAACTAATTTGTGCATTAATCAATTAATCAATGCGCATGAAGAGGCATGAAATGAATGATCAATTTTATCAAACCGGAAGAGTGGTCTAGTGGTAGCACTCTTGCATCTGAGTCAGAGGGTTGTGGTGTTCAGACCCTGCGTTAAAGATTATGCAATTCAGAAAGAGAAAGAGTTTCTCCTGGTTTCCTGGTATCTGTACAAATCAATCCCACTTCTCCCCTCTCCCCATAGTATTGCAAACTTGAGCTCCCCAAATAATCATCTGTTCTTTTAACGACTATTTTAAATCCGTGTTCTCGGGGTACCAGCTTGCCAGTAGGAATAGTTTCTTCTTGTTCACCCTATTGAACTCTTCATCATTTTGAAAACTTCTATTAAGTCTCCTCTGCTCTAGTGAGAAAAATCCTAACTTCTCTAGCCTCTCCTAAATAGTAAAGTCCCTCGATCCTGGTACCATCTTCGCAAGTATCATTTGCAATCTCTCCAGTGCCTTGACATCCTTCCTAAAGTGTGGGGCCCAGAACTTAACACAGTACTCTAGCTGAAGCCTAATGTGTTTTAATAAAAGTTCATAACTTCCTGACTTTTGTACTTTATGCCCCTATTTATTAAGCCTAATATCCCGTATGCTTTCTCAACAGCTTTATCTACATTACCTGCCACCTTCAAAGATTTACTTACATGAACCCCCAGGTCTCTCTGTTCCTTCATCCCCTTTAAGATTCTACCATCTATCTGATGTTGCCTCTCCTCATTCTTCCTCCCAAAATGCATCACTTTGCATTTATCCCATTGCATTCATCTGCCACGTGTCTGCCCTTTTACCAATCTGTCTATGTCCTCTTGCAGGCTGCTACTCCTCATTGTTTACTACTATAATGTTTTACTTGTTTACTTGCTATACCAAATGCAAGGATTGTTATTATTTATTTCATGGGCACTCCCTTTGTCCTATCTCACAGGGTGATTACTCGGCAGCACGGGGGTATTATGAGAGAGCCTTGCAGCTCGTGCCCGGGAGCAGAATTCTGCAGGAAAACCTTAGCAAACTGGACCGTTTGGAGAAGAGGGGTGAGGGAAGCCCTCAGAAACCCAGTCAAACGTGACGGAGCGAAAGCGTCTTGTCCAGCTCTCTCTGCGAGTGTGTACAGAGTGTTACCAGCCTCACCAGCTGCTGAAGCACATGCATCTCCTGAAGGAAAGACTATTGAAGCCATCACCGTGAGTCCGGTCATGGCTCATGACACCACAGCAAGCTCCAGTCTGTGGTGGGAGTTGAGCCCTGTCACACTGCAGCTTTCATGTTAACCCATTAAACTCCCACTGTTTTTTTCTTTTTCTCACTTAAAGTGACTGTGCGTAAATACAATACAAAAATACAATAGAAAATTACATTTATAAAGCGCCTTTCACATCGGGAGGACGTCGCAAACCGCTGAAATCCCAAAGAGCTGACACCCAATTCTATGCTCATTGCAGTGATTCATGGTATCTGCTGAGAGATATATAAATGACATATATCTGTTTCCTACTTGTAGCAATCTCAGAACCAATCCCTCACACTTCATCCCCCTCCCTTCCAAACAATCCTATCCAGAATACACCCACGTACTAATTCTGCTTGCATTCAACATTCTGACCTGGAGCAAGAAAAATAATAATCCTTGCATTTGGTATAACGCCTTATCACGTCCTCTAGACGTCTCAAAGCACTGCAAAGCACTATATACTGTAAAGTGAATTGACTGTATACTTGGTGAGTGAAACATGGCAGCCAATTGTACACCGCAGTGTCCTCACAAACGGTTGTGGATTGAAATGACCAAATTATTTCAGTCCCCCCAAAATAAAATGATTGGGTTATTTTGAGGGATTATTATCAGGCATGTAGACTAAGGAATCTTGCTCAAGATTTCACCCTGCCTGGAATTGAATCTAGGTCACTTGCTTGTAAGGCAAGCGCTCTAACTACTGAGTTACATGATTCCACATGTTTCCAAATTTTCTTTTTCAACCGAGCCCTCCGTGGTGTCAAATCCTGACCACACAAAATGTCTGCATGAACGAGCCTCGCACTGTCAGTTCCAGGTTTGTTCCCCACCTGAATGAATGTGGGGTCAAGCACCGAGAATGTATCCCACACCTCTTAAAGGAGAGTGGGAATGATTGTGAAACAAATCCTGGGCATGTAGTATTTTGTGTTTGACATTGTAAAAGACTATTGTGGAGAAGCACTGTGCTCAGACTCCAATCTGGATCCAGTTCCACTGTAACGCATTTTAGTATCTCTATTTTTACATAAAATGTATAATTTATTTATAAAAATATGTATTGAATCAATAATATATTTCACTATTGCTCAATGTGTAGACACAGTACATAAGGAATGTTAAGCGTTTGTTAGTGTGCGCAAGCTGTACCCAATCTGTCTGTCTGGCTTTTTGATCAAAGGTTTTTTGTGAAATCTAAAGATGACTTTGTCACACTGCTCATTTCTCACCGAGTCTTGATAATTTCTCAATAAGGTTGTTACAACAGCCTCTGTCCCCTCTCGCGCCAGGCTCCACGAGCCTTCCATCATCCTCATTTGGCTCCCCATCCCTAAGCGCATGGAGTTTGATGTCCTCCACTCTTTCAATTGCCTCTGTGGCCTTCCCCCATCCCACCTGCGACCCCACTGACCTAACTGTTCCCTCTCAGTGACATCAGTCTGCTTCAATTACCCCTCTAACCCCCCCCCCCACCACACACACCTCGATCCACCATAACCAGTGAGTGGACACAAAAAGAACAGATTGTATTAATACAGTGATTTTTACGTCAGGAAAATATCTCAAAGCACATGTTGAGGAGACTCGTCTTGGCTATGAAGCCTGGAGAGGCACTGTTGATAGAGAGTTGGTGCTTATTTTACTGTACGTGGGGGTGTTGGAGGTAAGTGAGCAAGAATGGAAGTGACTAAGAGTTACACAGGAAACCTACATAGGTTTACCATGTAAAACTTAATGATGATAATCCTATAATTTGATATTGTGCCTTCTACTCGAGAGGACATCTCAAAGTGCTTGAGTTTTTAAGGGGTGAAGTGTCATGGATATATCCTGTAGGGAAACACGGCAGTCAACTTGAACACAGCAATCACCACAAACAGGCATGGAGTGAGGACACCATTTTATTGGGGGATTGTTCACCAGGAGAGAAAAACTCCCTCCTCTTTTCAAATAGAGCCATGGGCTCTTCAACATCCAGAGATACAAATAGGGACTTCTGATTAACGTCTCACTCGACACACAGCATATGTGATAATACAGCACATCCCTAATACTGCGCTGGAGTGTCAGCCTAGACTGTGAGCTCAACGTTAGGACATGTAGCTTCAACCCACAACATTTTTACTCAAGACGAGTGTTGCCAACCCGAACCAAGGTAACCACATACTTATCTACAAAGGGATAGTATAGTCCATGAGCAAAGTGGGTTATGAAATGGTAACAAAAGATATGGTCAACATCATTTTTTATGAGGGTTTTGAAGGTAAGATGGTGAGGTGGAGTTTAACGTTTGAAATCCTTGGAGCAGGTGAAGTAAATGAAATACAGCTGCTAACAGCACCACTCAGGGGAAATAATTAGATGTGGTTGGTAAGAAATGAGGTTGTAAGTTTCATTTTAAATTGTGACCTGAATGTAGGTCAGGATTCCACTGAATCCCTTTTTTAAAAACATTAAAATAACACTGAAATCAGTGTCTTTTACCAAAGGAATGTGAGATACATGCTTTATTTATTTGCTTTTTTATTTGGACAAAGCTGCTTGGGTGGTCTACGCTGGAAGCATCTCCTGTGTGACAGTGGAGCTCAGTCGGTAATACTCAGGCTCTGAGTCACAAGGTTGTAAGTTCAAATCCCACATTGGGACTTGCAATCACATTGTCTAAGATGACATTCCAATGCAGTGCTGCAAAGTTGGAGGTGCCATCTTCGGATGAGACATTAAACCAAAGAACAACACCTCCAACTGTGCATCACCCCTCCAAATGGATGTTAAAAATCCCTCTGCACTATTTGAAAAGAGAAGGCAGCTATTCTCCCCCAGTGTCCTGGCCAACAGTCCTCCAGATAAAATTGATCATCCATTTCACGGCTGTTTGTGGGAATTTGCCGATCGCAAATTCGCTGTAGTGTGCGCCCACAAAAAAAGTGACCTAACTTCACAATAAATCCAGTGAAGCACTTTAGGATGTCCTCGTGACATGAAAGACGCTTTACCAATTGTGAGAATTGTTATCGTGCAACAAGAATCGAGCCTTCACATGTTTGATTCAGTCTCACGATATCTCACTGGTGGCTGCACCTTGCTTACACAGTAGTTCAATCACCATGTCCCCTGTCCCTCGGTGTTCCAATCAGAACATTTTCTCAGCCTATCTCTGCCTCGGGTTATTTCTGGGATATCTCATGTAGTAGATGGTCACACAGGCTGCATCTTGCTTTGGCTACAGAAAACCTTCCATTTGGCCTGTTGGTATCACAGAGCCATTTTTCTTAAAGCTCTGATTTCCTGCTTGAAGCCTGGAGGATGGAATGTGTTATTTCTCAGGCATCAGGTTAAATTTAGATTGTACTGTACAGATTATAAATTTGCAGTGCCACCCTGTGGTTGAACAGATCCAAGCAGGAGATAATGATCAAAATTGCTTCAGGTGAATGCCCATAGGTACATTTCTTAAAAATGTACAGCACAGACGGTTATTCAGCCCACATCAAGTCTACACTGGCTCACATAGCAAGTGACTCATCCAATCCCATTGCCCTGCCCTATCTCGTACCCATTCAAACCTCTTGACTTTCATACGCCAACAATTGTCTAAAATAAAATTGATCACTCACTGCACTGTCTGGGACACAACAACAAAATTATTTATTGAGCGCCTTTCATGTTGGGAGGACATAAACACAAGATACCTTTCACATCCCAGGATGCCGGGATATTGCTGTACACACATTTTCTGTTCCGTTCACTACACATTCACTATGCTTCCCATTAGAATCCCGTGGAATGCAATAATGTGATAAAACAGTGTATTGAAGACAAGGATTATGATTGTGAAGCATACCTTTTTGACTGCCTTTGGCCACACTCCCAACACACTCCCATCCCAATTCCTAGCTCGGATATAAACCCTTAACTGTCAAGCACCTTGGGTATTCCAATGTGAAAGGTGCTATATAAATGTAATTTGTTGTTATTGTTTATGTTATTAGAAGATAAGTATTGAATGGAATAGGCTAATGTGATTGTCGTATGTAAGTCACCTTTGGAGGCTGAAATCCTTCTCGGGAGCAGACAAATTTAAATTCAGTTGCCTCCTTCAAGGCCCAGCGCTTTGGGACATCCTTCCGACTGAAAGGCACTATATAAATGTAATTTGCTATTGTTCTTGGATGACCAAGGCTAACCTTCTAACCATGCTGATCCCCAAACACTCCGCTTGAACTTTAACTTCTACAGTGCTGTGAAATGAGCAGCATTATTTGGTTGCTGAGCTGAGATTTTGATGTGTGTTTTGTGCCTGTTGCTACAACATGTAAATAGATGGTGCTGCTACTCTGATCAGATATCAGATATTAAAATAGCAATTATCTGGTGCTGTTGCTACATAATTCAGGCCAATGAGAAAGAAGATGTAAATATAAAATTCAAATACCATTTGAAAAATCCCTATTTTTGGGTAGTGACAGAAATGTTGAGCCACAATAAAGAAACTGTATTTTGTAGTCAATTTGATATTATAAGGTTACTCATTTTTCCAGAGAAAAATGAGAGTATTATAAGAAAAGTTATCCTTACATTTAATTCAGCACCTATAACATTCATTCACTTAATAAATCTAAATATAATTTTGGAGTTTGGTTTAGCACCTTTTATCACCTCACAGGATTTACTGCAAAGCAGAGCTGTTGAATACTGTATGTGGGATGTAACATATCCTTAAGTGGTGGAGGCAGAGACTTTATTTGTGGGTTTCGAGAAGGAGGCACATCTTGTCAGATCGTGCTGTGATAATTCTTAACACCACCTGAGCAGACCGACCTCAGTCTAAATGACGCACCCTGGAGAACACAGGGTAATTCACTCAGTAATTCACTGGACCGTTAGCTGTGATTCATGGGTCAGGTAATGCGGGTGAGTGGGGGGGGGGGGGGGGGGGGTAGAAATCGCCTCCCCACCTACACATCAAAATAACAGAGACCGTCAAGGATGATGATGATGATGATTTACCTGGAGCGGAGACGGGCGGTCTCCCACAGCGTCTCCATGGCAACCGGCTGGAGCTGGGACCGGAAGTGGTGTCACCGGAAGCAGTTGTGTGTGTGAAGGGGGTAGGGGGTCACAGCCGGAGGTCACGTCTCTCTGTGTGTGTGGGGGTGGGGAGGGGTGACGGCTGTTGTGAGAGTTGGAGGAAACGAGAAAAACGGCGGCGGAGGAGGAGCGGGTCCCCCTCAGCCCGGGAGGGAAAGGGCAGACACAGCGGCAGGGCCCACGCGGCTTCCGACCGGCGTCAGACCAGGTACCGGCCGAACCAGGAGAGAGACCTTCAACCTCGACCCCCCCCAACCGTCAGCCTCTGACCCCACACAACAGGCACATCCCCCACACCCCCCCTCACACACCCCCTCACACACACACAGCACCCCCATCACACACACCCTCACACACACCCTCACACACACACAGCACCCCCATCACACACACACACACACACACAGCACCCCCATCACACACACACACACACATCATCACACACACACAGCACCCCCCTCACACACCCCCTCACACACACACAGCACCCCCATCACACACACACACACACACAGCACCCCCATCACACACACCCTCACACACACACAGCACCCCCATCACACACACAGCACCCCCATCACACACACACATCACCCCCATCACACACACACATCACCCCCATCACACACACACACACACAGCACCCCCATCACACACACCCTCACACACACACAGCACCCCCATCACACACACAGCACCCCCATCACACACACACAGCACCCCCATCACACACACACAGCACCCCCATCACACACACACAGCACCCCCATCACACACACAGCACCCCCATCACACACACACATCACCCCCATCACACACACCCTCACACACACACAGCACCCCCATCACACACACAGCACCCCAATCACACACACAGCACCCCCATCACACACACACAGCACCCCAATCACACACACCCTCACACACACACAGCACCCCAATCACACACACCCTCACACACACACAGCACCCCAATCACACACACCCTCACACACACACAGCACCCCAATCACACACACAGCACCCCCATCACACACACAGCACCCCCATCACACACACACACACAGCACCCCCATCACACACACAGCACCCCATCACACACACATCAGCCCCCATCACACACACACACAGCACCCCCATCACACACACAGCACCCCCATCACACACACACACACACACAGCACCCCAATCACACACACATCACCCCCCATCACACACACACACAGCACCCCCATCACACACACATCAGCCCCCATCACACACACACACAAGGCACCCCCCATCACACACACACGGGACAAGATATGGGACACTGCTGTGCGCAAATGGCTGCCGCGTTTCACCCACAAATATTTTGAGACAAACGCTTTGCCACATCTATAAGTGAAAAGCGCTATTTCAAATACAAGGATTATTATTCTAAATATACAGTCCATTCACTTTACAGTATATTCTACGAAGCGCTTTGAGACATCTGGAAGATGTGAAAAGCACAATGTCAAATGCAAGGATTATTATTTTGTGAAACTGCACTTTGTAGACACAGAGGCAACAGTTCATGATCCTGGTCCAATTCCAGGCTGGGCGAAACCTTGGGCAAGTTTCTTTACTCCACATTGGTTATTTAAATCCACGACTGTTTGTGGGACACTGCTGTGCGCAATTGGCTGCTGTCTTTCGCCCACAGTCAATGCACTCCAGCGTCTTGGGACATCCTCCCAACACGAAAGGCGCTACATAAATGTAATTTTGTTGTTGTTTGAAATCGGATTTCATTCGCTGAACTTCCGCTGGATGATGTTTGAATGCTTTTATGTTTTGCTGTCGTGTTGCAATTGGGGTTTGAGAGATTCAGAAAGATTCGGAACGTTACTGTTTCTGGTGCTATAATTCCCTTTGTATTGCAAATGTGCATAGCTTTTGTTTTCATTGCAGTTAAGGCAAACTTATGAATTTTTCATAAGATCATCATGGTTTTATTGAAGGTCCCATTTCTGCGAGTGGGTCTAATTTTCCATCCTTCATGCTTTCTTACATAAATTGCATTCAAATCGGATGACATGCTGAGCTGCAAGCATATAGAGTAAAGGGAGTAACTCGCATTCCATTGGTTCTCACTTTCAAATACTTTTTTTCTCCTCCTCTCACCAAGTAAATTCACAGATTTGAAAAACCTGTTTTCTGTTGCTTTGACAAGCCTCTGGAATATCGTTGAATTTTTGGGTGGAAACTCACCATTTGTTTGACCTTACAGCAACCATCCGGGTCAAGTATGGTTTTATATTGTTAATAAGCCGTTCTCTGAAATTTGTCTTGCCAATGCTTTCGTGAAGTGGAATTTAACTCTGCGTTTGGAGACAGCAGGGTTGATTGTAAAATGGATTCCATATTTTTTTAGCCAAATAGGACATCAGAGTGGTTTTGGTATTGGGTTCTGTTTGAACTGATTTGCCTAGAGAGATTGGGGTGAGTGATAGGCAGGAAAATAAAGTAGCAAATTTCACTTGGAAACAACTAGTTTAAGGTCACATAATTTTCATGTGCCTTGTACTGTTTTTTTGTCTCAGGTTTAATAATGGGTGGGACCTTCACAGCAGCAGCCTGAAGGTGATCGAGAACTGTACCATAAAAGTATCCTCAACACAAGTATGTTTATCTGTGCTTTGAAATCATACAAATTGACAGCATAGAAAGAGTCTGCATCAGTCCTCAAAACGAGCTGTACTTCCAATCTCTCGAGGTTGATAAATCTAACATTAACATTAAACTCATCTACTTCCTTCTTGAAACACACAATGGACTCTGCTACAATGTACTTGTCAGGGCATTCCATATCTCAGCAACCAAGAGTGAAAATAATTTGCCAAAGTTCACATTTCGCTATTCGAATGCAATCTGATCTCTGTGCCACCTAGAATACACTTCAGGAGTTTTGAACTGAACTTTATTACGACATGTAATATTAAACGTAACAAAATATACAGCAATGTTGATGTACATTTAAAAACAAGTAAGGTAATGCTTGTTCTTGCGATCTCCAGGAAGATTCAGCAGCATGAAAGTGGACTTTCAGGTTATGCTGCTAAATGTAATTGGACAGGGGAAAGATCTTCCCTGATGACATGCATGGTATTTTATCAAACTAAGTCATCCAGAATACCTTGGTATAAGGGAAACACGTTTGGCTTATTTTTAGGTTCCCTTGTACCGCTGGTATTTCATCCTCTTCCTTTATTGTGAAAACGGAAGCAAAGTATTCATTCAGCAAAGCAAGCCTGTACTTATCATCTTGAGCTTCGATTGATGTTTATAGTTCACAAGGACCTTTCCACTGATTTGCCATTGTTGGAACGTCTTTTCTGGACATTGCCCTAACAGGAATTTAATATGTTTGCAGGCTTGATTTGTGAAGCTGAAGTTACGGCCTCTTCATGTATTTTTGAAAATGAAACGAATAAATAAGAAGACGTTGAATTTAATAAGAGAACTGGATGCTTTCCCCAAAATCCCTGAAAGTTACGTTGAAACCTCAACAAGTGGTGGAACAGGTGCTGTACCCAGAATATAATTTACATGAGCCTTAAGAGTAGTCCAGCAAGTTGACCATATTTTAGGCATGCTTACTTTTTTAAGTAAAAGGCATTGTACATTATAATTTGTAGAGAATTGTAAGTGTGGTTATTAACTGAGCAAAAATGAACTCAGTTAATTGTAAGTGTGGTTATTAACTGAGCAAAAATGAACCTAATGGAAACAGCGGAGGGATCTGTGAGGGAAGCACACAAGGGTTTTACAAGGGAAACAGATTTGCTTCCATCACGTGCAGTACAGTGTTACTATATTTATGTACAATAAACACCTGATAACTTGTCTTTCGAGGGAAAACGGCTCAGTGATGAGTTATCAGAAGTGGCGAGGTTAGCATATGTATAAATAAGAATGCGTTATTGACATCATAATGGCTTAAGTGACCGTGAAAGTTAAACCAGGGTCGAGTTATCAGGAGTTTACTGTCCAATATTCTATTGCATGCTTAACTTGCCATTAGTGATAACTCATCATTAAGCCCTCGCAGCTCAGTGTAAAATCTCGGCCTCGTGCTTACCAGTTTTTCTTTAAGCTTTGATCAGGTTCACTTTCCTCCATCTTCACAACATGAATTGCCTCCATTCTTATTTTAGGCTTACAGTCAAAACCTAACTGCTCCAGTGCCCTCCACTGCCCTTTGTTCCTTTCCCACGAAAGGCTCCAATAAGATCATCGCCCTGATTTTCAACCGGGCTTCCACGTTTTACTAATCCCAGAGGATTTTAACATCCCAATTTTACTTTCAAATCTCTCATTACTCTTCCCTACCCTATCTCAGTGATCTGCAATTCACCGTCCCCTATTCTGCCTTCTCTTTATCAATCCGTTCCATGTCCCTTATCCTACCATTGGTGAACGATCCTTCAGCTACCTTGCCTCTGAGCTGTGGAACTCGCAGCCCCTCCACCTTGCACGTTTCCTCTGACTTGCAAATTCTCTGGAAACACCTCTTTGAGGTGTTTCCAGAGAATAACATCTTGAGTATTTTTTCTCCCGATCCCTAAACTCCCATTCTGCCATAGGTTCCACTCCTTCAATGTGAAGTACGTCCATGCATTTTCCATACATGAAAGACACAATAAAGTTGTTATTTGAAGGGATGAGGACTAGAGGAAGGAATTAGTGCAGGCAGTCACTTTGATGCTGAATATTGTCATTTTCGATGCATTGAAATACAGTACTGGAACTCCTCAATTAACTTTGGCGATGTGTTCTTAAAAAGTGCAATTTTAAGTGAAACAATGTATAGCGAAACCTAAACTACGATAGGCCCTAATGCTATCGTTCCTTCAGTACATTTCTGGTGTAAATTTTCTTACACTGATATTAAATAAAGACCAAAAACAATACCACTAGTATTAAAAATTAAAATAAAAGTTTAATAAATATATAAATAAGATAAAAATACATTTAAGGGAATACTTGCTGGAGATGGTTGATGTGGTCAGGCCCCTCTGAGGATTCATACAAGAGAGAGGTAAACCCAGCCATTCATCTGAATGACTCCACCCTCCCATTCACTGACCACATCAGCCATATCCAGTAAGTGTTCTCTTCATTGTATTTATTATCTTATTTATATATTAGGAGCTCCTGTGGCTTAGTGGTTAGAGCACTTGTTTTGCAAGCTGGGGAGACCTGTGTTCGAATCCAGGCAGGTCAGGGCGAAACCTTGGGCAAGTTTCCTTACTCCACACGTCTAATAATAATCCGTCCAAAAAACTCACAATAATAAAATTGATCATTTCAATCCACGACTGTTTGTGGGACACTGCTGTGTGCAATTGGCTACCTCGATTCGCCCACAAATGTACAGTCAATTCACTTTACAGTATATTCTGTGAAGTGTTTTGGGACGTCGATAAGTTGTGAAAAGCGCTATATCAAATGCAAGGATTATTATTATTATATTTACTAAACAACTAATATAAAATGTAATCAGCTAATATCACTTCAATTAATCAAATTTTTAATTATTTTTTCTAACCATTAATTTGTCAACGATGTATAATCGAAACAACGTATATCGAGACGACGTTTAGTGAGGAGTTCCAGTACTCTCACATGTTACATATTTGTTTAGCGACAAAAATGTATGTAGGGCAATTAAAAAAAACTCTTTTATTTGCGCTCAAATAACGAAACACATTTCTTTGTTTTCAGTTTCTCTAATTGCTTTTGGCACCATAGCTCTGTTGTCTGTAATGGAATTCTTTGTGTACCGAGACACATGGATGAAGTATGATTATGAAGTAGACAAAGACTTTTCCAGGTAACTATTTGATTTTTAAAACATTTTTCTTGATTTGAGAGTCTTGTCATTAGTTTGCAGCGTATTGAGAGGATGTGCAGGATATAGCAACATCTGATATTGAGACACTAGATGTGGATAGCTCAGAGTAGGTCTCCATTATTAAAGCCATAATTTTCCTCCAATGGTTGTTAGTGTTTATTGATTTTATATTTCTGTTTTCATTGCTTTGATACTAGTTAATACGGAAGCAATATGCAGACTTTGGCTGCAAATCTTCACATTAATTTTCGTAATGAAGGAAATGTAGGGTCAGAAGTTTCAATGTATATAGATCTTTGTTAGAATTGTAAGGACTGTTTTTTAAAGGTTTAATTGGAGTCTCAGTAGTGAGACAAGGTAATGGGATTCTTTTGAGAAGTCCAATCCTTATGTTTTTATCAAATATGTGACGTCATGTTTTATTACAGACAAATTTTAATTATTCTTTTTCTCTTGCAGTAAATTGCGAATCAATTTAGATATTACTGTTTCAATGAAATGTCATTGTAAGTACACTCTTGCTATTTTGTTACTTTATATGTATTGAAGTAATTAAGCTACATTATTCTGTGCGAGACTTGTACGTACGTGTGAGTCTGCAATTGAAACTGATTTTGGTCCATCAGAATATATAAGTGATCTCACATGCGGTTCAGTTAGCTGGGGATCTGGTACACATGGAAAACCATCACCATTCTATCCAAATCGGGCAGGATTGCCCATATGTATGCCATCCACATATGTCAATTTTCGAGTGGAATACGATCTCTCTCGCTTACTGAATTCCTTAAAAATCGAAAACTGCAAAGCTTGCCATTGAGAACAATGACTGGCAAGCTTTTCAGTCCTTCTCCAGTTTGGACTACCTGACCTGCTCAAGTAGGGTTTGGCTTGTAGGATTAACGGTAGCAGAGTAGGAAAATCTCTACTTCCAGTGACTGATTTATACATTTGAGAGCAAGCTAAGATCATAATCTTTGATTTAGTACGTGGCATGTTGTAAAATGTTCAAATTGCTTCACGAATTTTACTCTGAAGTCCAGTCACTGTGTATTTGTAGGCATACGTGGCAACCATGAAGTCAGATGGCCAATTTTATTTGGGGGATTGTTGACCAGGACACTTAATACATTTCATCTGTATTAGTATGGATGGATTATTATATACATAAGGGGATGGAGAGGGGGAGTGGGTAAACCCAGGAGCAGCAGGAAAAGCAGCCGATCGGCTGCCGTCAACGCATAAGCTAATTGCTTGAAGGAGATAAAATAAATCCAAATTGTTGCAGACTACTTTAGAATTTAATTAAATGAACATGTCCTCTGACGTGAAAGGCACTATAAAATGCAATTTTGTTGTTTAATATATTAATGTTTGTTGTTAGAATCTTAGTTTTTTGTTGAATTAATGAATAATATAAATACGAAGAATTGCAATTGGCTTTATTTTGTGGATCATTGATCGTAATGGTTTTGGTTAGTATAATGTGTTCTTTTACATGAATATTGCTCACACTAACTTTAAAATATTCTTTTTACTGAAATTGATATTGAAAACATAAGATATTCTGTGGTGAGTGTCTGATTGCTGATTGCCCGTTTTCTTTTGTACAGATATTGGGGCAGATGTCCTAGATTTAGCGGAAACAATGATGGCAGCTTCAGAGGGGTTGAAATATGAACCAGTACGTATCATTTATTCTAAGATGTGTTTCAGGACAAATGTCCCAGGTAGCAAGCCCATGTGGGGCCCATATGGGCATGGATAAACCCAAATTGGCCCATATGGGCTTGCTACCTGGGGTATGCTGAGAGACTGCTTTTGGGATGTAGAATTTTTGCAAGAACTGGGTGAATTTCATTTGATTGCTTGGGAGAGGAATAATGTAACTAATCGTGAAACAACAGCAACAACAAAATTACATTTGTGTAGCGCCTTTCACGTCAGGAGGACGTCCCAAGGCACTGGACAGTTACTGCTTCAGACCCGAGCTTAGAATGAGGATGGGGAAAGGGGGATAAGGAGTTGCTGATGGGTTCATTGAAGAGGAGAGTCTTGAGGTGAGATTTGAAGGAGGTCAGGGAGAGGGCGAGGTGGAGGGACTTTGGGATGGAGTTCCAGAGGTTGGGGACAGAGTGGCTAAAGGCTTGCCCGCCAATGGTTGAGCAGGTGGATTGGGGTCGTGGAGCAGGCCAGAGCCTGCTGAGCGGAGGGGGTGGGCAGGTTGGTAAGGGGATCGAGGTCACAGATGTAGGGTAGGGTGAGGTTGTGGAGAGCTTTAAATGTGAGGACCAGAATCTTGAATTGAATCCTCGGGATGATGGGGAGCCAATGGAGTCAGGCAAGGATGGGGGAGATGGGGTCACGGAGTTTGGAACGGTAAAGGACACAGGCATCCTATTAGTAGAGTAATTGGATTGTTTTCTGAAATCAACTGTTTCTTTATGACATGCACCTCCTGAATGTGCTATTGAATTCTGTGCCCAATGTGCATTGCAACAGCCACCAGCACTGGCAGCAACTTTATTACAGTACATGAAAGCAATGCGAAGATCCAGTTTTTTGGCAGATGGAAACATTTAAATGGGTATGATCTAAATAAAGCTTTCAATCTGATGCAAATATCATAGAAGCTAATGTTGGAAATTGAATAGATGAGTCCTAACATGACTCCTTACTTGAACAAATTGTATATAATTAATATGTTGATCATTTAGGATTAGAGTATCAAATAACTAAGTAAGTTTGGCTTGTTCTGCTAGAAAAAAGAAGATTGAGAGGCGACATGATCACTGTCTTTATAATTCATAGTTTGTAATTTGGTCAAAAAGTGGTTAATACAAAGGATCAAGACAATAGATCATGACAGACTGTTTCAACGTATAGAATAGTAGAATCAGAGGTCATGGGCAGTCATTGAAGGGGGATAAATTCAGATCTAATCTATGCAAACACTATTTCAGTGATGATAGTCAACCTGGAATAGGCTCTCTAGGGAGACAGTTGAAGTAGGAAGTGTTGATTCTTTCAAACTTAGATTGTTTTCTTTTAAGAAATAACATTATGGGATATAGTTCATGGGTAGCTTGGAAGGTGGAAGGCGAACTAGATGGAACTTGGCCTTTTTTTCCTTTAGCTTTCCTTATGGACATACTTATGAAGATTGATAATTGCAGGTTTATTTGGAAGCGAAGAGGATAATGAGTTGTGACCACCTTAATTCTGTGTAATTTGGTAAAAAAGTGGATAATACTGTACTTACGTTTTTTTTAAACTTTAGACTATGTTTGAATTGTCTCCATTGCAACGAAACTGGCAGAGGTAAGTCCGGTCTTATTAATGCAAATTTCATGGTAATTTTTTTAGCACAAAATGACAGACTCATACATTCATCACGAGCACCAGTGAGTAATTCTAATATTGATAATTTATTACTAAAAAAAACTGACCTTGCAAGAAATGGAAACCTTATTAATGGTTAAAGGATTTAAGAGTGGCAAGTTGCCGATTTCAAGTGGTCTGCGTCATGAAATGCCCTTCCATGTTCTGCCGGTGAACCAGACTGCCTGTGCTGTCTGTCATCAGCAGAACCTGAGAGTAATGCGGACCTGACCGGTACAGGAGCCAGACTCCTGAGATCCCCGCAGAGACCTCAGTGTAGGAAAGATAAATTAAGAGGGTTACCTGATCAGAATACAAATGGTTATGGGGCAATTTGGAAGATGTTCTATGAGATCAAAACAGTGGACCAGGTAACAAACTTGTTGTATAAGTTTAATTACCCCCCAAAAAAATTCTGTTTCTTCAGAGCGCTTGAAAAGGTTCGTAGAAAAGTCCAAGAGGAACATTCACTCCAAGATCTTTTATTCAAAAGTGTTTTTAAAGGCTTTCCTACAGCATTGCCCCACAGGTATGTGAACATTAATTGTAGCTAATGGTGATTCAAGCTGGTTGAGCAACAGAAAGCTTGACTGGTGGTGCAATGGCAAGTTTTAGCTGTTTTTGGCACCCACAATATGCTTTGGAGTTCCCAGCCTTTGCTCTTGTCAACATGTGCCTTGTAATAATAATAACAAAAAATATATAATAAATTGATTATTTCAATCCAGTTTGTGGGACACTGCAGTGTGCAATTGGCTGCTGTGTTTCGCTCACAAAATACAGTCAATTCACTTCACAGTATATTCTGTGAAGCGCTTTGAGACGTCTAAAAGATGCCATATCAAATGCAAGGATTATTGCTATTAATAATAATTCTTACATTTGATATAGCTCTATATCACATCTGTGAGATGTCTCAAAGTGCTACAAAAATGCACTGCAAGGTGAATTGACTGTATATTTTGTGGGCAACCAATCGCGCACAGCAGTGTCCCACAAACAGTTGTGGATTGAAGTGACCAGTTTTTTTTTAAGGAATTAGTACCCCCGGAAAAGCGATCCGCCAATCAACTAAGAACCAGGTTGCTACTTAGTGCTAGGTAAACAGAGGCATGTAGAGTAAGAAAACTTGCCCAACACTTCACTCTGAGGAGAATCAAAACCAAGTCTCTCGCTTGTGTGACGAGTGCTCTAACCACTGAGCTACAGGACTCTCTGGGATGAGAAAAATATGCTGTGCCCCTCTGTGCTGCTAGTTCTATGAGCAAGGACGTGAGCAACGTGGAAATTAGTTACAGAAGATGGGGATGTTCTGTGGAAACTGTCTAAATTTGCAGTCTTTGCAGAGTTATCCAAATCCTAGAGATTAAAATCACTAAAACAGTTAAATTTAACTAAGAGTTAGAATTTACATTTTTACATTGCTGCATGGCTGGGTTGATAGAATTTGGGGAGGTTGCAGAAATAGGCTGGAATTAGACCATGGAGGGATTTAAAGGCAAGGTGGTGCGATAACAAATCAGGTGGTTCAGTTTTCTTCCTCCCTACTGAGAGCAACCAAACTGAGCTTTATTTTGTTAATACTTTATAAGTTTTTTGATGTTGGGGGCTGTGCACAACTTCAGTAAATTTAGTTTTGTGAACACATTAGTGTATTTATGGTGTAATGAGGTACATATGTAATCTGTAACCTTGAGAAATATTGATTGCTCTTATTTTTGTCAGGGAAGAAGATCTATCGAAGCCATATGATGCATGTAGGATACATGGGCACTTACATGTCAACAAAGTAGCAGGAAATTTTCATATAACCGTGGGCAAGTACGTACATTCTTTTGAATATTGACTCTGATGCAAAATAACTTAAATAAATGAGTTGGCTATTGGAGGATTACTGGGGAGCTTGTTTCATTATAATGTGGATTTTCTGGATTGTAAACCACAACTCACATGACAAAAGAAAAATGAAATTCTCTCAACAACAACTGGCATTTATATAGTGCCATTTTTGGGGGTGAGGTATTATCGGAGGTGAAATGTGGCAGAGGTGAAATAAATAGTTCTGATCAGGGAACTGGATGTGGGGGGCGGAAGGAAAACTGGGATTCAAACCTAATGCCTAAATTGCGCTTGGATTCAGCGAGTTTTAAAGACATAACATGGACTGGCTTAATAATGCCATTAACAATTTTCCAGGACTTTCAAAGGAATCCTTGCTTACAAAATAGACAGTCGCTAACACTTTAATACGTCCTCCTGATGTGAAATAGTAATTTTACTAAGAATAAGAAATGTGTTTTGGGCTGGAATAATTTGAGTCTTTTGAATTGAACAAAAGTTAGGGCTACTGTTCTGTTTCTTCAAAGGAATAACAGTTGTCCAAAGTCGTGCTGAGATTTTATACAAAGTTCTGTTTGTATAAGGATTGACTTTCAATGTGGTATAACTACAGGGCAGCACAAAAGAAAAAAAAAGTTTTTCTATTATGATTTTTATTCTGTGTAACTGCAGATAATCATGGAATTACTGACACTGGAATTGAATTTCAATGTTTATTTATACTGCCTATCAATGGGTATTGTCATAATGAGAAATTGCATGACGTTTATGTCCTGCAAAAGGGAAAAGTTTGCTGTTGATGTCAGATAGATAACTGTGCTTTATTGTTTCATCTAAGACTTATGATCGAAATTTTCTCTGCACTTTTAGGGCAATTCCACACCCCCGAGGGCACGCACATATGGCTGCTCTTGTCAGTCATGATGGTAAGTGCTGTCAAATTCAAATTTGCACAATGTACACAAGCTTTGTCCAATTTTCCAATGCTGTTATTAAGCTTTGGGCCACAAGGAGGTGCTGTTTGCCCTGTAATAAAGGCAACTTCCATCTAACTGAAGGTTTGCAAATGCTACAGTTTTAAAGAACTTCAATGAATCTTGACCGAATTTCTTAATGCAAAAGCCTTGAAATGATCGGTGACAGAGAAGTGGAAACTAGTGTTGAGTAACTGTTTTTGCAGTGATAGAGAACAGAAACCATTAGTGTCTGATTTGGCCAGAAGCATTTATTGGGACCATTGAGTTGAGTGCTGCACATCCTGTCTAGTTTAGGAACCAGGCTCCTAAGATTAGCACAGAACATTGTTAGATGAAAAAAAAAACAAGGTTCATCTAGTTTGCCTTCTGCCATTCTGATAGTCGCATGCCACAATAATGGATGCATAGAGGATAAACTCAAATCTGATCTTCTATGGTCAGGAGTGTCGCCTTAGAACCAGGTGAAACCCAAACAGGACTTGCACAAAAGAGAATACTTACTAGTTGGTCACTTGACATGGATCTTCGTAGGATAACTTCTTGCCCAAGCCACTAAGGAGAGTTGTATACAGCAGTCTGTATAATAAAGTACTACAGGTCAATCTTGTGGGAATATATGAATCCAATTATTTTTGGTATCACATGTTATCTGGTCAGGAGAACATCTCAAAGTGCTTCACAGGATTTACTGGGAATTGAGTGACTGTGTATTTGTGAACAACTGAATTCCACATAGCTAGGTCTTCCCCCCCCCCCCCCCCACCCCCCCCCCACCCACCTCCTGCTCAAATAGCAGTGAAATTAATAACCAATTGTAGCGTAGAAATATAACTAGCCAAAACCACCCCTGTAGAATTTAGCAGCTGTGCTTCAGTTCCAGTCGATCTTAAACAGTTTTGATATGTATTTTTGAGTTTCAAAAAAATCAGCCCAGAAAAATGACAGTTGATATGAACAAATACTGCTGCTCATCCAAATGTCACTTGAGTTCCCAGTGAGGGCGTATAGTTTCCATACCCACTTTCAGTCTGTGAGGAAGTTGTCTCAGATAACATTTCTAAACACTTTGTATCCAGCATGAGAGAAATGATTGTAAATTAAAAAAAACTTACAGGACTAGTGTATGTTGTGAAATACTTGTAGCATTTGTGGAGTAGCATAGAAGGTAACAAGCAAATCTTAGGCAAGTTTCCTTAATTTTACACTCTATCTTTACCTAACAGTAAGTAGGAACCAAATTATTAGTCAATTGGCGAATCACCTGACGGTGGAAATAATCCATCCCTCAGTCCATGACTGTTTATGGGACACTGTTTTGCAAAGTTGGCTTCCTCTTTTCACCCACAAAATACACACTGAATCCACTTTATAATATATTCTGTGAAGCACTTTGAGACATCTCAACAATGTGATCAAGTCGTTGAGGATAAGGTAAGATATCAAATGCAACAATTATTATTTTGAAATGTTCCCCATTCAAATCTTCTGTGGCACTTCCTTGATAACAATTTGCTGTGTTTGTTTTTAGTGTACAACTTTTCACATCGAATAGACCATTTTTCTTTTGGAGAACCCCTTCCAGGAATTATCAATCCATTGGATGGAACGGAAAAAATAGCGATAGATCGTAAGATTTATTTATTATTTATAGAAACATTAAACAGTTTTGATTTGACGCATAGTTTGAGAGGGGTTGCAGGTGACTGTTTGATTCACGTTTTTTGCTCCTTTAGCTTGAGGTATCGTGTCTTCTCATGTGCTGTGAAATTATGGCATTTGTGGGAATTCCTGCTTTCCATGCAAGTACTGTTCTCCTGTCTTTGATAAGAATTCTGACCAGGAGGCTGGAGCACTTCACAACAAAATAAATAAGACAAACATGAATACTCTCTTGATAAATAGTATCAGAAAAGAAAATATGGAAGCTCCATTGGCCAAGAAACAATTGGGAAATGTGACGGTCAAAAAAAATTCAGGAGGAATTTGAATAATCACTTCACTTCTACCTGAAATTGTGTAAAAAATATAATGCTCTGTTTTAAGAACATTAATTTTACAAATCACACCTTTGCCCCAATAGCCTTGTACATTTTTGGTTGGATTAACAGTTACTGTCTGTTATTGTGTACAAGTTTTCATGTCTTAATCAGTGCCTTGAAATGCTTTTGCAGACAATCAGATGTTCCAGTACTTTATCACAATTGTGCCAACAAAACTTAACACCCATAAATTCTCAGCAGACACTCATCAGTATTCAGTCACAGAGAGGGTGAGTAAACTGCAATCGTTTTTCTTCTTTTATGTATTTTATGTCTTGGATTTAGTCGTCATATCTCAATTGTGTTATATTCAGTCGAATTTGCAATCAAGATCAGTGTCGTTTGAGATGTGTATTTGAGCATTGCAGAGATATCACTGCGTGGTTAAGCGTTTTAGCAGTTTTAAGGTGGGGATTTGTAATGTTCAGTGCTGTTGTATAACTAACTTCTAGCTGTTATTTTTAATAAGTTTTAAAAACTACTCTTCCTTGAGTGGTTAAGGCATCTCAAAGTACTTCACAGGATTTACTGTGAAATGGAGTGCGCACAGCAATGTCCCACAAACCGCCATGAAATGAGTGACCAATTTTATTTGGGGGATTGCTCACTGGGAGAGAGAAACTCACTTCTCTTCCAATAGCATTTTATCTTTCCAAATTCATAACTGAGCAAAGCATTTTGAGCTATGATGCATCAGAGTAAGTTATTCACTGGTCTTGAAGTAGATAAGAGCAACGTAACATGGTAAACGTGTAGTCTTAAGATAGGGTTTCTAGGGTTTATACCAGTCAAAACATGAAAACATCCACTAGTTTATTGTCAGAAAAGGGTGAAATAACACTCATGGCAAAATCGTTTGCTACTTAGGGTTTTTATCTTTGAGATTTTTTTCTACTGTGGTGATTAAAAACAACCCTTTCCCCAGCGGGGAAGGTGGTGTGATCTGAACTCTGGGCTGCTTGCTGACCTGACTGGACCTCTCCCAGACATTGAGTTTAATCCAAGTGTTTTCTCATATTGCCCATCACTTCTGTACTGCATGCTTTCGTTTGAGTGAGGTTAAAATGGAGCATTGTTTTCTCTCTTCAGGAGCGAGTGATAAATCATGCCGCTGGCAGCCATGGAGTTTCAGGTATCTTCATGAAATATGACATCAGCTCTCTTATGGTGACAGTGACTGAGCAGCACATGCCTCTGGGGCAATTCCTTGTCAGACTCTGTGGAATTATTGGAGGAATCTTCTCGACAACAGGCAAGACGTATAATTTAGGCATTGTGGCTATCACATGCAATCTTTTTGTGATTTGCTGTTTACCCAGTTACTTGAAAGCCTCAAATTACTGCAGTTTTTCTGTGGATTGCATTCCTGTCAGTTATTGATTTAATAACCTGACGAAACTGGAGTGATCAGGCTTTGGCAAAAAAGAAATTTGATGAATTTCTATATTGAGAGTACATATGGAGCTCACACTAATGCTTTGTCCTTTTTTTAGGCATGCTACATCACTTGGTGGGTTTCTTAGTTGATGTAGTCTGTTGTCGTTTTAAAATTGGAGCCTACAAACCGAAATCTGTGAGTTTTTTAAAAAACATTTTGTTGTTTCTTTTCAGAGATAAAGCTTTAATATTGTGTTCGGCTCAGCGGCACAAAGTGCATATTGATAAATTAGATACATTTAGTTGCTAGTATGTTTGTTATTTATCATATCAATTGGGACATTCATTCCTCCACTCTCCCACATTGCTGTTCCCAAATGCCAATGTCCGTGAGGCTGTGCCATTTGATTGCCAGTTTATGGGTTTCCAGAGCACCAGCATTTCACTGAATTAATGGATGCGACATGAACGCAATGTTCTTTTGCTCCCTTTAAGATGTGCTATCTTTAACATGTTGCTCTCTTGGCTTTTGAGCGTGGCGTGCGGTATGGAGGGCTTCTGCTTCCACAAGTCTCCTTCTGAAATATAGAAGGCAGCTTATCTGATAACTAAGCTAGAATGTATGGAATAGAAAATAACAAATGATGAACTTGATGCATTTTTAATGTAACCTATCAACTTGTTTGAACTAGGAGACATTTATACACAGTTTTTAATCAAAAAGCAATGCTTGAGTGCAATTTATTGAATTGAATATGCTACTTTCTACAATGTATTGTTGGTGAACACTGTGAGTTGTATACATTTACACTTGTCTCTGGAATCAGTTGAACTTAAACATAAATGCATACCATGTTACATTGTTGATCAATAATTTTATTTGGAAGAGCTAAATTCTTACTTCCCTGCCAATGAGATTCAACTAATGTGTGTGTGAAAATTCAGCAATCCGAGAATGTAATCGAGTACAAATAAGATTGAGCGAATTTAAATAAAAACATTTCAGTTGTCATCTGGGGAGGAGAATGATGGTTAAAAATAGTACATTTTAAAGGAAGCATTCCGAAGAATATTGTTGATGCAGGGAGTGGTGTAGAGAAAGGAATCTTGTGCAGATATTGGGGAATCAATTTTGATGGGCATTATTATCCTTCTAATATTGGGTGATTGGCATTGAAGTGTTGTTTGACATTGGTGGTATTGGTTTGCTGAAACATTTTTGCTGTTGTTTTCCAGGCCCCAGTCATCGATGGCCATATGAACAATCACAATCTCACAATTTCCGATGGCTTTCAGCACTAGCCAAGAAGGAGAACTCTATTCAGTTTACAGTTCAGCATTGCCCTTCAGTTGTAAATGTGTGCAATAGATATTGAATTGCACAGTATTTTAAAAAAGCAGTCCATTACAATTGAATCATGAGGTATTAAATTTTCATCCAAGGAAGTCTGAAAGAGACCACTGAAGACAATGATGTCAGTTGAAAAATCACGAGTAAAGTTTATTTGCACGTGTAAAACAAGGCAGCTCCTGTCGTGAACCATTTTTAACATTCTATTGAGTTTGTGATGTGAATATGGCAGCGGAGGCTTTGTTTTACAGCCTCTTCTGCGCTACTGACCTGTGTTGGTTCGCGGTTATAAGATGTAAAAGCAAGTTTATACCAGGGACTTCTTGTAACCAGAATAGGAGTAAATTGATATTGACAGTCACACCGCACCGCAGTTTTCTTTCTGAGTGTTATGAGCTGTGGTTAGAGAAGTGGTTTCATACACACCTTACAACATGGACTTTGTAGCTTTTTTTCTTGTCTGCATACACAGGATGAAAGGAAATATACGGTGTGAAATGAGTAGGGAATGATTGCAAGGTAGGGATTGATTAATGTGTGTCACTGATGTATCTTGTTTATTATTTCTAGAGGCTTTCCTCCTGTTCATTGGATTGTATAATGGCTCCTTGTTCAACACTGAACACTAGGTTATCCCAGCCACAAATAGGTGCTTTTAGAAAAAAAAACAAGAAGTACTGATTGGTGCATCACTGTATGAAAATGGTGGACTTCAAAGAACCCACAAAATCGTTAGAAAAGAGAAGGGATTTTCCTCCCTGTGTGCCAGCCAACAATCCTGCAAATCAAATTCGCAATTTGTTTCATGGCAGTTTGTGGGACATTGCAATTGGACTGCTGTTTTTAATCTAAACTGCATTGTCTCTCCACTTCAGAGTAGATCCTGTGAAGCGCTTTGTGATGTCCTCCCAATGTAAAAGACTACCATATGCAATTATTATTATTATTGATGGTGGTGGGGAGGTGGGGGGAGAGAGAAAATGTTTTAGTTTGTGGGATTAGATTCCTGTTTGATTTTTGCTAAAGTTTGAGTTGGCATATGTTGCATAAGTGATAAAACTAAAGGATGAATGTGCCAGTGACTGTAACCCTTCAGTGTTTAAAGCTCGTTATGAGTACAAAACAGACCTACAGATCAGGGAAGGTCTTGAATTTGATTGCTGGTCTGCAATCATTTGGTCGTGAGGGAGAGTGACATTCATCATTAAGAGTACAGTACAACAAAGGAGCAAAGGTTACCAGATCTGATCACTGTCTGGGAAATGTTAAATGTGGGGGTGTTTGGTGAGTACAGGGTCAGATAGCTATGGCAACACGTGAAGAATGGACCTTGGCGAAGCTTCGATGCATTTGATGTTGTATCAACAAATTCAGAAGAGCCGAGAACAACAGGAAACTGAAGTGACCTGAAGAGGCTGGTGACAAGTTCAAGTAAAAAAAATAAATTAAAAAATGCTTGGGATCTCTTTTTTTGTACATTGGCATGTCAGTAAGGGGTGTCAATAACAGCAAGTGAACCAGGAGATTTACTGAAAAGAACCTTGAATGTTGCTTGCAGCAACGAACAAAGGATTTCAGCAGTTCTTCGCAACTGATGGCTGGCCCACTGTTTGAACTTCCGAGTTAGTGATGGTCTAGTACAAACAGACTGAAGCTCGTTGAGCTGTACACAATTGATCCACTTTACAATACATTCCGTGAAACGCTTTGAGACATCACAATGGTGTTATATCAAATGCAAGAATTATTATTTTAACAAGGTTGTCTGCTAATTCTTTAAAAGGCTTACTTGTTTCAACCTTCAGTTCCTTTCCCACTGACAAATGTGCCTGCAGTTGGAGTTAGGGTGTGTTTACAGTCAGCCTGTTTTAGAACTAACTTAATATTAATACTAGGTTTACTGTACTAATAGGAAAAAATACCAGGATTCATCTAACTACAGTACTTAATAAATCTGTCATCTGATGCATGAAGTGAGTGTTATTAGCACTTGGAATTTCCAAAGATTTAACATACTGTACAATGAAAATTGCAATGATACAAAGTTACAAAGTTTCTGTCCAGCCCTGGATTACCCAGGTTTATGAATCAGCCGCTTTAAAAAGGGCTATGCCCTCTCAAAGCAACAACCATCTTTCTCATCTATCAAGGTTTCAGAGGCATAGGTTAGTCCCGTTGTAAAACATTTGTGATTATCCATATGGCTACAGTCACCTTGACTGTATGTTTACGTTCGTTGACTATCGTCCTACCATTTTACTTAGTTGAAACAATACAGCTTTTGTTGAAACAAAAACAAGTTGCTGGGGAAACTCAGCAGGTCAGGCAGCATCCATGGAGAAAGGAAAAAGAGCCAACTTTTGAAATGAAGCCAACAACTTCGTCAGAACTGGGTTGTTGAGATGTTTGAAATACGTTCAACACAGATGCCTACACTTCTCCCTGATCCTATTTGAAATATTTGAAATGGGTTTTTCCCCTGGCCAACAATCCTCGCAGATAATACTGATTATTCAATTCATGGCTGTTTGTGGGAACCTGCTGCATTTAAATTGGCTTCTTAGTTTCCCAACAAAAACAAATCGCATTTATATAGGCTGAATTTGAACTCCATACTCAGAATTTAAAAAAATATATATTTCTTAAGATGCTACTGCTATTATTAGATGTCCTTCATGTTCACAGTCTGCTCATGGCCCCAGAATGTTTGTTTATTGACCTTATTTGGGAAAAATCGCTGGGTTTTGTCCTATTCAACATCAGTTTATTCCTCACTTTTTGTCTTGAAGGTCTTGACGTTTGATGATCACACATTTTAACCATTGAAAAGCCAAACCTGTAAGTTGGTCCTGTTTTTCATAATTGGAAGATTTTAAACCGTACAAGGTTTGAGAAAGACAGAAGTAAGACTTGTTGAAAAAGGGAAGGAAATGAGCAGAATTAAAACTTAGATTTTAGTTGCTAGTTCTTTTAAGATGTGAAAAATATTTTTTAATTCATTGGTTTTGTAACTAATTTCATCACCTATCCAGAATCCTGGATGAAAGTGATTCCTTTTATGAATATCATAGAAATGCTCAGGCCTGTGCTTGTCTCAGGCACAGGGGAGTCAGAAACAGTAACCAAAAAGCATCCATCAAAAGGGCAAATTATAATTTTCTGTGCAATATGATGCGACCAGTTGCAAACTACCTTTTAATTGTTGTAACTTGAGTTATATTTATTTCTTTTAGAGTAATAAAAATTGGTATAAAAGTGTTGCAATATCATTATTGATCCTCACTGCTCAGTATTCCTCCCTTCCCAAACCCATTTTTGCAACTTTGGTTGAAATGTGGACAATGGAAAAAACTTGTGTTCTTTGTTTATTGTTTATATACAGGTTTAACTATATAGCATCTACTAGTATATAGAAGTATATAGTATATAAAAGCGCTCTGAGATGCCGTCCGGCGTTGGGGGGAGCACTATCTAAATTGAAGTTGTAGAATCTCTTGATAAACAATTAGCATAAGTCAAAGTGGGATAGCATAAATGCATTTGACTAAGGTGAATTTTCAGTGGGGTGCCCAGGAATTCAAATAAATTGGTATGGTGAATTCATAGTTGATTAAGGTTTTGAAGAAATATAAGTCCCATGTGGAAGTTTACAAGGTAGCCTAAAACCAAATGATCTACCGTTTAAAAGTATCGCAAAACAAACATAGAAACAAACACTCACCTAGCCAGGAGATAGTTCAAGAACCACGCCTTACCTCCACCTATGAACAACGTTAACATTTTCAACCTGTGAAGCAAAAACAAATTGAGATTTTGAAGAAATATTTCCTGGAAATTTACCATCCGAGCTGGAAGAGGACAAACTTAACATTTTTCTTTCACTGTGGCTCTAGCACCTTGGGATTCGTGGAACATCTTACGGGGTTTCCACTATTAAAGCTACACACTCTTTCTCTTTGGCATTTTTCTACACTCCAGAGGTTTGGCAACACTATGGGTCAGTCCTGTAGCTCAATGGTTAGAGCTCTTGCCTTACAAGCGTGAGACATTTGTTCGTATCTTTGCAGGTCAGCACGAAACCTTGGGCAAGTTTACTTACTTCACATGCCTAATAGCAATCCCTCCAAAAAACAAAATAATAAAATTGGTCATTTAAATCTATGACTGTTTGTGGGATACTGCTGTGTGTGCCCAATTCACTGCCGTGTTTTGCCCACAAATATACAGTCAATTCACTTTACAGTACATTCTGTGAAGTGCTTTGAGATGTCCAGAAGATGTGAAAAGCGCTATATCAAATGCAAGGATTATTATTATTATTATGTGGACTCCATGCAGGAATGTCCAACATCAGAACACAAATGAGGCAATCCCTGGATCACATGTATGTCGTGATGGGAAGTTGTTAGGAACAGAGGCTGAGGTTTGATGGGGACAGGATAAGGGAGATGTTAGATTAATGTGGAGCTCACAGAACGGGTTGAGGATAGAGTTGGTGAACACAGAATGTAGGAACACAGATCCACTGTATCCAATGCAGTCACCACTGTAAGACGAGTGGCACTTAATAGGTGACGCACTTTAGTGATGTGCTAAGAGTTTGTAATAAATGCGAGGATTATTATTATTATGCTTACACTTTGTCTCAAGTTGAAAGTTGAAATGCAATTTGATCGTGCCAGAAGGATCAATTTTCTCCTCCATCACACCAAAAATTAAACACATTATTTAGCAATAAGCAGAAGCTACTGAAACGTGAGGCTGGTATTCTTAGTGTGGTTTGATTATAGGCTGCTTGCATTTTAATAAATTAACACAAATGCACTCAACCAGAAAACTCTTCGTATTTCAGTTAGATTATAATGAGCTTCTCAGAAAATTACTAGTTTGCCGATTTTAGGCTCAGTCATACACATAAATCAAGCATCAGTTCAAAACCATTAGCAGTAATGCTAGATCCAGTAGAGAACGCAAGACACTTTACAAGTGAAAAACAAATGTATTTTAAAAATAGGCGTAATACCAATTACAGAATTATGTTTACCTTATGGAGTTCCAAGCATTCCTTACCCTTGGCACTGTATAAGGAGCATGTCGGGATTTATCAAAGAAAGAATTTTCTGTAGCACAGTCAAGCAAGCAATCTGTTTTCAATGAATAGTTTGGGGGCAGATAAGTTAAAGAAGGCCTTTTTTATGAGACCAAACATTTAGCAGTGCAGATTAGTTTAGAGTTTTATCTGGTGTGCAAATGTTTCTTTTTCTGTTTAAAATGATTCTTTTTATCCTCTGTTGGACCTCCGGGGCTGAACTTCAAAGTCACAAACAAATCAGTTTTAACATACCTCACTCCTCCAGAAGCGGTTCCATATTGTGTCACTCGTGTAGAGAATTAATTCAAATGTTTCAAATAATATGCTCTCGTGAAAAGGCAGCAGCAAACACTGGCTACTTAACATTCTTTGATTAAAGAAACCTTCGTAAGAATTAAAATGTTCCTTGATCGTATTTAGGGAAACATTCCCCATTTTGGCTTCAGTTCAAACCCATCAGGCATAAAATCATAAAATCTTTGATACGCACTACTTAATTAAATCATTCCACACAGGGCCTCAAACATTAGGTCAGAGCTGCGTTAAATATAGAGTGACTGAAACATTAAATATTTAGCCTAGATTTTTAAAGATTTTTCATTTCTGGGGATATTTCCCTGAAATCTTGGAATCGCTTTGGCTTTTTATGTATAAATACAGGTGAAGAATAAACAGGAAAGAACGTTTAGCAATCAATCCGCTTCAAAAGGACAAGTAGAGGTATTTGACTGGGGGGGCTGTTACTGATGGTGTGCCACATGAGTCAGTACTAGGAGTACTATTATTTATCATTTTTATAGATGAGTTGAGTGCTGCTATTGGGTGTCTAAATATACAGATGCCGCAAAACTATGAGGTCTGGCAACTAATCAATGCTCACAAATTCTGAGGGATCTGGAGAAGCTTGGTATGTGGGGGAATAAGAGGAAGGTGCAAATAGAGAAATGTACATTAATAAGAATTGGCTGAAGAAAGAGGAGTGTGGAAATACTTACTGAGTGGAAATGTACTTGTGATATCAACAGGGAGATCCTGAGGTTTAGATACACAAGTCTCTAAAACCATCCCATGAAATTAAGAAATGGAACAACAATAATAACCTTTGCATTTGATACAGTGCAGTATCACATTGTTGAAATGTCTCAAAGTGCTTCAAGAAATATACTGTGAAATGAATTGACTATGTTTTTGAGTGAAAAGAGGCAGCCAATTTGTGGCACAGCAGTGTCCCACAAACAATCATGGATTGAGTGACCACATTTTTTTAAGAAGGAATTATTATCTCAAGAAAAGCCATACGTCAATTGACTAACAACCAGGTTCCTTCTTACTACAGTACCAGGTAAACAGGCATTGTCTGTAAGGAAACTTGCCTAAAGTTATGTCCTCTGCGACAATCAAACTCAAAGGCCATCTTGATTGTGAGGTGAGTGCTCTAACTAATATGCTACAGGGCTTCTAACAAAATTCTGGGTGCAAAACTAACTGATAATCTACAAACCAAGAAATGTGACATTAGATTATAGAATATTATACTATTATTTTAAATACCATATCTGAGTAGCCTGGGCAATTTTGGTCTCTACTTCAAAGACAAATTCTCATGTTAAAAAGGGTGCACTGTTAAGGTTACTAGATTTGTTTTAGAGTTTAGAGGACAAGGTTATGAAAGATCGTCCAGCCTTGCATTTCCTTACTTGAGACTCACAGGAATTACTTGAAAAAGATATTGAAAATTATTGCAGGCTTTAGAATATTTGGATAGAGATAAGCTTTTCTCTATCCAAGAGACAATAAGAGTTACGTCATATAGAAATTTGAAAACGAAGGGTCATAGTTTCATATGTTTCATAGCTCAACAAAAGCAAATAGAAAGTGCAGGAGAATTTGTTTTAGTAAGAAGCTAATGGGGATGTTGAAGAAACTTGAGACGGTTCTCGAAGGAAGCAAGGTAGGGGGTGAGGTGGAGGGATTGCGGATATGGAGTTCCAGAGCCCACATAAAGCCCACCCCCCACCCAATGGTGGGGCAGGCGAGGCGGGGGACATGAAGCAGGCCAGAGCCCGCATGGATGCATGCATGGAGCTTCTCTTTAAGTGAAAATTTATCAACTTAATTTCAGGGAGAGTCTTCATTGTGTGAGAGATGAATCACTGTCTGAATTACAATTGCAGAGGATGAGGGGAACATTTCATAACAGTCATGACTGGCACGTTAACCTGTTTGTTGCATGTCAAAGCTTTCCATGTCACATGCAATTGTACATTGAGAAATGATGGTAAAACTATTTTCCTTATTTCCTGGTTCACATTTTCTTCACTCTAGTTTCCTTTCTTCAACCAAATACATTAAGACATCTTTCTTCTGTGGTATGACTTGATGTGGTGGTAAATTCCCCACCCACCAAACACACACACAATCTCCCATTTCCCCCACACACACATACGCTTCCCCCCCCCCCACCCAACTCCACACACACTAGACATTGCACAACAGTAATCAGGAACAGAGATCTTTGTGTATTTTACTCTCCCAGCCTAGTGCTCTGAGGCACACTGAAGCCCACCCATCAAATGACAACCAAGCTGTCATGATGTTTGTCTACTAAAGATGAAAAACAGATTAATAATATTAATTTGAGACTTTCCATGATGCTTGAGTATGCAACAGTTCACTTTGATAACAGCTAGGAGGAAGGAGGGGGTGAGGAGGGAGGGGAGGCTGGGTGGCGGGGGGTGGCGCTGTCTCTAAAGCCCTTGAGCCATATCTCATCCTGTTTTCCTGTTGGTCACATTCCAGACAGTGTCTCACTATTTGAGACTATGTGGAAACCACAATTATGCACAAATGAAACAATTAAAGCCGACATAATAAATGTATTTCCTTCTGCTCTTTCAGCTGACCACTTGATTTGCCTTGATAACCAGGACATTCTGTATTTGTTGTTGCATGTAATAAATCACTGTCAAATATATCTGGCTCAACAGCTGGCTGTTACATTGCAGGCCTTGGTTCATATTCATAAATCAATGAGAATAATTGAGCAATATTTGCCAACATGTATTCGTACTGTATTGAATGCGACAAAATTCACGTCAACCGCATTCATTTAAACTAAGACGGAGTTGAGGATAATTTACTTCCCTTGAATTAGGAATTAATAATAATATAATTATTATCTTTGCATCTGATACAACTACTTTTTACAGCAGAATGTCTCAAAGTGCTTCACTGGATTTATTGTAAAGTGTAGTGACTGTACGGTTTTTAAGATGAGTGGCAGAGGGATTTAGGGAGAGTTTTCCAGAGTTTCAGGGTGTAGTGGCTGAAAGTGCAGTCACTGATGGTGGAACGGAGGGGCCAGTGGACAAGCAGGAAGAGGAACCAAGCGTGCAGGAATAATGGGTGGTGGATTGGGGAATAAGCAGTTTAACTCAGAAGCGATAGTATTCCCAGCTGAGTGAAACTGATTGACATTTCAATGCAAATAATCTCAATACCTCGATATATCCCTATCCAACACCAGCTATGAGATATGATAGATGCCTAATGTTTTGCTCAAACAAATTCATCTGAAAGGGAAGCTCCATGATTTGAATTGCTTCAATCAATTTTCGCACTATAGGTACTAAAGGAAGTGCGAACCTCCAGTGGTCTATTTCAACTCTGGCAAATATAATGTCAAGTGCATTAAGTTGTGGTCAGTGGGCACAAACAGAAAGCTCAATTTTCTTTTCTCACGTTGATTTTTGCAAAACAAAATGGTGAAGAGTTTGAAACAAGTGGCTGGGCACTTTGCCAGCAATTTATTCTACAAGTGTGATTTTTTTTGGGGTCCTGCAGAGTTTTAATCTCCCCAGCTGCTTACTGATAAAAGGAGTGAACTCTGTGGGGAATCTATTTTAATGATCCAGCGAGACGCAGGTGGTTGCTGTGCACAAATACCTCTCTATTTTTGGTGAAATCGAGTTTGAGGAGACAACGGCGAGGGTGAAGGTTCGTTCCCATAGTGGAATTCTGCTCACCCTGTTGTTCTTCAGTACAATAAATGTGGCCGCTTTATCCGTGAATAACCACAAGAAATGGCGGGCCACGTGAGAGAACACAAAAGGATAAAGTAGCTGATTCCCAAGCGCAGGCATCTCTCTTTCCGCCTGCTGGATTTTCTAAACATGCGCAGCCAATGAACCAAACCCAAATGGTGGCAGTCTGAAGGAGTCTTTCACATCTCCCATCTGCTGTGTGGTTTCACTGTGTCCATGTCCCCCACACCTGTGTTTGTTCAGAGCTGGAACTTCAAAGCCAGTTCGAAAGTCTGAGCAGTCAACACACGTAAAACTGCAACAGAAATGTTGAATCCAAAACAACCATGAAAATAACTTGGCCTGAGCTATGTGCTGTTATAATGATAATAACATTCGTAATGCTTACATTTACTACAGTGCCTTTCATATCAGGAGGACATCTCAAAGCACTTCACAGGATATACTGTAAAGTGGAGTGACTGTGATTTTGGGGGTGAACAAATACCAGGATCAGGGTATGATGCAGTTGGTTCTGTTTGATTCCACGCTGATTAAACATGTAACACAGAACAATAGACCTTTTCCTTTAATCCCCTATCTTTTGTTCAGTCTTTGTTTGCTCGTATTGTTTTCTTGTACTCTTTACTGTCTTCTCACAAATGGAGCGAGCAACCAAATTAATCATATTCACCAAATGAGAGTGCTGCCTATGATAAAGTAACCACATGCACCAAGCTAATCTAGCCAGGCTCTTTCTTACTTTCTTACTCTGCTCCTTTTTATCCCTCATCAAGAAAAAATTTCATCTACTTTTTTCCCACTTTACACATCAAATGTTTAGATGGTTGGGGGGTGAGTGATCTGATTGAAGGTGTTTGAAATAATGAAGGGATTCGACAGGGGTATCTACAGATAAACTATTTCCTTTGGTTGGGGAATCCAGAGTAAGAGGCGTCATCTTAAAATTAGAGCTAGGCCATTAGGAGTGAAATTAAGAGGCATGTTTTCAAGCAAAGTGAAATGGAATTCTGGAACTCTCCCCCATCAAAAGCCATGGATGCTGGATCAACTTTTCAAGACTAAGACAGATAGATTTTTGTTAAGTAAGGGTATTAAGGGTTACAGGGCAAAGGCCGGTAATTGCAATTGAGACATGCCCATGATCTAATAAAGTGGCAGTACAGGCTCGAGGGGCTGAATGGTGACTTCCGTTCATATATTCCTAAAAATGTAATAGCCTCAGGAACCAGATTTTGGATGAAACTATTTTCGAAAAGTTGGGAGGGAGGGGTTCATGTAAGTAATCTCGTTTATAAATTCCACGCAAAATCCATAAACCTGGTTACTTCCATATCATCATAATTGTCACATTACATTTTTCTCCTCCTATTTCACATACACACAAACAAATTGAGTTGAATAATTCCTGAAATTCTTAATCTCTTCAGATTATTGGATGTACAGTATTTATATGCCAAATATTTATCAATAGTCGCATTCAAAAGCACGGATCAAAAGTCAATACTCTCACCATGTGAGCAGATCTTTGAGTAATCTATTGTATTCAGACTTATGAATCCATATGCATTCAGTGTTTCTGTGCAGAAAGAATGCTCCTGGCTGTTACACTTGGGTATAAAAGCTAGACTGGGAAAAGCTCCCTTATCTTTTCAAGTAGAGCTATGTGATCTTTAACATTCACCCAACTAGCCTGTGATTTATTCAGTGCTATTATGTAACAGAACACTCCAAACCATCAAAACATGCAAACAATTCTCTTCTAGAGTACAAACATTATGGAGTATAGAATACAGTATTTCAAATATTCTGTGAAGTGTAGTGACTGTACATTTGTAGGCAAAAATGGCAGTCACTTTTTGCATACAGCAATGCCCCGAAAAACAGCCATGAAGTGAATAATATCGGTTTAATCCTGGGGATTTGGGCTAGAACACAGAGAAATTTCCTTCTCATTTTGAACAGTGTCGCGGGATCCTTAACAGGCAGCTGAGATTTCGGTTTAACGTCTCATCTGATAACACTCCTGACAATGTAGCGCTGCACCAGCACTGTATTGGAGTGTCAGACTGGACTATGTGTGTTCAAGGTCCCCATTTGGGCTTTGAATCCACAACAATCTTACTCAGAGGCAAGAACGCTATCAACTGAGCCAGTCTGACAACTGAAGCCAATTGTGTTGTGTATGCTCTGTCTTTATTTCACTTCCATTTCACTTCCATTGACAGGTGCGTAAATATGCATTTGCAATAGTATTGCTAAATAGAATAATAGCTTATTTTTGTGTTCTGTACTTCACAGGTGAAATAAAAGACGAAACATCTTTTAAAGCAAAAACTATCACATTAATAAAGTAACCCTTTGACTCAAAACCACACAATATTGTATGTTCAAAACCAAACCTACAGTGCCAGTTTATGTAAAAGAATAACTTTGCTTTGTAATTTAAACTTAATGATCAAAATATAAATCACTGTCACTTTAGAGGTTGCTTCTGTAGACAGGTGTAGTGGCAAGATGCTACCGATAGACATGAGGTGATTAGAATAACATTTTTAACATGCAAACAACACCAACAAATTATTTGTATAGCTATGTTAATATGTTACTATGTTCCTTTTTCTTTGCTGGACAGCACAGAGTGGTTTGGCCTCACCTCTGAAACAGCATCTGGCAGCAGCTGTAAATCAGTACTTAAACAGCCCCCACATTAAATTTACATTTATTTTCACATAGCTCCTGAAGAAAATATATCAAGTCGTTCTGGTTTAAAAGTACAATCCACGATGGAATGAAGAGGTTTTTTTACCAGGTCTAAACGGGCAGGTATTAATGCAGTTTGTGGTCAGTGCAGTGGTTTAGGTGCAGACTGAATTACTATGTTAACAGAGAGGATCGTCCAGGACCAAAGTTCCACGTTCAGGAAATTACAGTACAAACATTCGTCCATGATGCAAAACAGCCAAGTATGCAGCAGCCCTATTATGGAAAGTCATTGCACAGCATAAGGGAACAATCTAACAGAGCAGCCAACTCTCGGCTCGTCTGAACTGTTATAAAGCCTTGGCTTTCTTCTTTGATAATGGCGTGAAAAAAATAAAATATATCACCTCCCCCAAAAAAGCACCAGACTCATTGCAAGATCCAGATTTCAGGGAATTAATTCAAATGGGGGATTTTTGTGGGGGAGTTCTTAATTTTTTTATGCAAAGTTACAAATATTTTGGTTCATGTACAATTCTCAGGAAATGTTGTAGAATTTCTCTTGTCTTCCTCCTGACACACAGACCCAGTTTAAAGCTGGCAACCCGTTCAATACACTTCGCAAATCTGTTTTGTTTGCCACTAGTGCATGTACATTGGTCGATGCTATATACAGTGTAATGTGTATATCTAATTGAAGTTGCTGTTCCAATTTATATCATTTCCACTATTTCTAGATTAAAATAATGACAGGCTGCATTCAAACCTTTTAAACGGGAGGCTTTAAAAAAGGCACAGATAAAGACACTCACAGGGAATAATTAGGAAAGTTGCTAAGTAATAGGAAATTAAGTCATCACAGCCTTCGACTTTACAAGGTGTTCCAAATGTGGGTAACTTTTATCACGTTTAGATCTCAAAGGAAAATTAATCAAGAAGCATTAACAATCGGTGTGGTGGCAGGTTTTGATTCTGCTTCTAACGATGTGGAATTTTCACACGTTCATTCTGTCAAGCTCTGCGACCCATATTGATCCAATCAGAAGAGATTTAACAGGACCTTAATATCTTTACCATACATTGATGTGCCAAGCTGATATAGTGCGTAGGTGAAGGTTTCCAGAGCAAAGACTTGAAGGTGTTTGACTTTAGGCTTCAAACATCTGTTTAAAGTGCAGAAGAAGAACATAAATTTGAATCAATTAAACCTTTTGAGTTCCAAAATAATATTTCTACCCCCAAATAAAAATGTAACAAAATATAGGTGCGCAGATGATGTGTGAAAGACGTGGGGTTAAATTTATGGTATTTCTTAATAGGAATTCTTAGTTAAAAAAAATGAGTCACGCAACTGAACTAAATTTAAAATTTTTAACTTCATGGCTGATTGTGGAACATTGCTATGCGTAAACTGCCTGTGGCGCTTGCCTACAAATACACAGTCAATTACGCTTTCCAGGATATCTGTGAAGCACTTTGTGACGACCTCTTAAAACATTCTAGCAAATGCAAGGATTATTTTCTTCCTTAAAACTATCACCAGCATTATTGTTGGCCATTAGGTGGCGGCACACACAGCAGTTTAAAAATGTCACTGGTATCTTCCTTTTCAGATCTCAGTGCCACCGTGTGTTATACAATTGAAGCGATGGAGAATGTAAATGCAAGTCACAATTCCTCTGGAGGGTTCCTTGGGTTGTTTTGCTTTAACAACCCTTGTCTGGGTTGGAAAACCCTCTGTAGCCTCCCGCCCTATACTGTTGCAGTGACCTCTGGTATATTGGAGGGACCCCACCATGACCTGCTGAAGACCTTCTTTTCTGATCTTGCTTGTGGTTACCTCGCCCCTACCTCTCCCCCTGGCTTGGATTCAGACTCCACTGTTAAGTGCTCTGGGAGGCTATCCCATGTGAACCTTGGGATTTTGTTGTATTCTGTGAAGCGCTTTGAGACGTCGATAAGACGTGGAAAGCGCTATGTAAATGTAAGGATTATTATTATTATTATAAGACACTGTACAAGTGCAAATTGTTATTGCTGTTGTAGTTACATGTTAAGTGAAGCATTAAGTAAAGCAGAGTCCCTTATTAATATTGTGGATTGACAAGTTAAATCTGGGTCAATTTATCAGGAGTTTACTGCACTTATACTGTTGCCTGGTCTATTTAACCGTATGATATATTGGATGGGTTATCTCAACATTTGAGAAGGAAAGCAAGCCTGGCCACATTCATGATCTGTTCATTTTCTGCTGAAAAACGATTTGACTTTGACAACCATTCTGTTTTCATCACAAAACCATGCCCGAAAGCCCCAGCTTGATTTGATCACATTTATTAGCCTTCTTTGAAGTGCAAAAACAAGTATCTATTTTAAAGAAAATTCTTGACAAAGTTTCAGGAAACCAGGGAATTTTTACTTTACTGCGCTGTGTTTAACTGGGGTGGTGGTGGGGGGGTGGGGGGTGGAGGCGGGAATAATGGTCTGTCTTGCTTTGCTTCTATTATTTGTGTTTGATATCTTAACTGGGTTTGAATTATATTTAAAAAGTTGTCTTCTTGGTTTACAGGTTCAACGACAGAAGTTTAATGGCTTTGACAATGCAACGTAACTGTATACAATATTACAGACTTAAAGGAAGAAATGCCCATGATATTTGCAAGGCCAGTTGGGCTCAGTACCAGAAACTCAATTACTGTAGTTAGCTACGCTTCAAAACTATGGTGGAGTCCTGTAGCTCAGTGGTGAGAGCATTCATCTCATGAGCGAGAGACCTGGCTTCAATTCCCAGCAGGGCGAAAGGTTGGGCAAGTTTCCTTACTCCGCACCCCGCTGCTTACCTAACAGTAAGTAAGAACCTGGTTGTTAGTCGATTGGTTGATCGCTTTTCTGTGGTTAATAATTTCTTAAAAACAATGACTCAATGACTATTTATGGGACACTGCTGTATGCAATTGGCTGCATTGTTTCACCCACAACATATTCAGTCAATTCACTTTATAGTATGTTTTGTGAAACGCTTTGAGATATCTCGAATATGTGATAGGTGCTATATCAAATGTATATCAGAATTATTACTTTGACTGAAACACACTGTACAACAGATGGATTACACACGACTGCAGGAGAATTACAGTTAAAATACTGTACATGGATTGGCACCTTTCATTACTCACTCCTAGTCCACTAAACACTAAGTTCCATGACGTGATCACCCCTGTCCTCAGGAGGCTTCACTGGCTCCTTATTCTCCAGAGGACTAAGGTGAAGGCATGTTTTGATAAGAGGGTTTCAGTGACCTGAGGAGTGAGGCAGTGGCGGAATCGGGCAATGTTGTGAAGGTTGCGGAAGGCAGAGCTGGTCAGGGCATAGATGGGGGGGAGATCGGACAGTTGAGGGTTGAACAAGATGCCCAGATTCCTGACTGGCTTAGGGAGGTGGAGTGTCATTTGTGGATGATGATGCTGTCAGTGCTTAAGGTATGGAATCACTGATGTGGGCCAACATCTTGCTGATATTCAACTGTAGAAAGTGATGGCATCCACTTAGTGTGTGTAAGGAACCAGGTTCAAACCCAGATCAGTGCTAAATTGGCTGATCTCAGATAGGAATGGAGGTGCTACAATTGGATTCTGTGGACCGGACAAGGGAGAGGAAAAGGATGACTATGTATGAAACCCTGGATATTGGGATAACCAGTCCTGGTTATTGCGCTGGCAATTGGATGCCTGTTGTCCTTGGATCTGTAAGCTCTCTGAGGTGCGATTCTGCATGATGGGTGTCACATAAATATATGTTATGGAATGCCAGTTAAAGAATGAAAGGATTCCAATGTCTTCAGCATAGGAGAGGGGAGAGCATTGGAAAACACTGCTCAAAAAAACTCAATGTTTATGTTTCTTACCGCAGGCCATTTCTTGAAAATCAGATGACTGGAATAGTTTAAATTGTTGGAGATATAAAAATAAAACAAATGGAAAGAGAATCAAAGCTTTTAAAGAACTGCGGCAGTCAGTCTGACGTTTTGTCTAGTTGAAAAATAAATCAAGATCTTGAATGTGAGCATTATTCTCGTGAAGGGGCAGATTGATATGAAAGCTTATCTTGAACAGACAGATCAGGTCAAAGTCAACAAGATTACCCAGATAGGTTTGAGAAACTGTGAGGTGGGCCAGGCCAAGCTTTGAAAAATGGAGCCAAACAAAGCATTAATTTATGCACAACATTGTAATGTGTGCATGGCAGAGTCCACAGGGAATCTTGGAACATTGGAATATTACATTACAGCTTTCAGTTTCCAAGCACTGGCCCAACAGATAAAGAAAGAGAACACATTAATGAGATCATTTGATCTCATGTCACTCAATCCACGACTGTTTGTGGAACACTGCTGGGTGCAATTGGCTGCCACGTTTCGCCAACAAACTGTACCATCAATTCACTTTACAGTATATTCTGTGAAGTAGTTTGAGACGTCTCAAAGACGTGATAAGACTCTATATTAAATGCAATGATTATTATCATTATTGTCCCCGCAGCACACCCTTCCCAGTTATTCCCTCCATCAGTTTTTTAATTGAGTCCAGTGTCCTAGTCTCTACCATCGTTTCGGGGAATCTGTTGTTAAATATTTTGATTGATACAAATCTGTGTGTTTGTGCATCATCAGGCCATTGAAATGTCTTAAAGCTCTTGACAGCAATTGTTGTCTGAAGTGTAATGCCTGTGTTGTATTGTGGAAGTGATTAAATTAATCTAAATGCCGTGCTAAGAGCCAGAAGGGGCAGGTTTAAGCCTCACGTCAAGACTATGGAGTTAGGCTGGAAACACAGTGCTGGCTGGAGCCTATTGAAGATGTTACCTTTCTGATGGGACATTAAACTTGACTGCCTGTTCAGGTGGACTTCTAAGATCTCATGGCACTACTGAAAAAAAGAGAGTGGCGTTTCTCCCAGTGTGCTGGCAATGTGTTGCCAACAATCCCCCAAGTACAATTGATAATTCACTTCATGGCTGTGTATGCGACATTGGTGTGCACAAATTAGCTGCAATGTTTTGCATACCAAATAAAATTAGTACACTTTAGAATAAACCCTGCGAAACTCTTTGAGCAGTAAAATGTGAAAGCCGCTGTATCAAAAATTATTATGAAAGCGCTCCTCGATACTACTCTCGTGAAGGACGCTATATAAATGCAATTTGTTGTTGTTAATTTAAATAGATAAATAAAAAATTTGCTAGCAAGATGGGTTTGATTATACATTTTGTTTTTGAATAGAGTATAACTGCGGTCGATAGCATTCCATGATTTGAAGGCAGGGATGCATGACCCAGATTTGTTTCATTTCAGTGAAGTCTTAAATTAAATAGATGCATAAATCATAATTGAAGAGGGCAGTGTTGCAGTCATCTTTCCCCACAAACTACAGCGCAAGCTACAATTTAGCACCAGAGAAGTTTGAAAAGAACAGCAGGTTTTAATTGTCGCAGAATGATGTGTTTGCCCCCATCTGCCTTTATTCCCTGTTGACCATTGGTTTGCGGTGCATCTTCTGCTAATCTCTTCGATCGTTCAAATTCCACATTATTGTGCATCGTGTACTCAATGATCATGACATTATTTTTTCCCTGCTGCACAACTTCACTCTTTCTGGCTCAAACCAGCCATAAGTACAGTAAATATATATATAGATATATATATAGTAATAGTATGTTGAAAATTTCTGGCATGACACAATCAATAAAGTGATTTTAAGCTGTACTGGCAAATCACCATAAACTCAATATTTTGCCTTCTGAGTGCGGACTTGAGCACAACATTGGTGAGATTCAACTGATACCAGCAATTCAAGGAAGTACTCCACCTCTGCAGTGATAGATCTGTTAAATAGGCTCAGTGAAGCCAGTTAATGAATGCCTTCAAGAAGAATATCAGGTTCAGAATAGGACTGAATCATAAGGAGATAAGGGTTAAAGCCATACATGGAAATCTTTCCTCAGTATGAAAATGTTGTATGGTACAAAACCCTTTAGTTGCTTAATGCAATCATACTGTCCATCTAATGTTATCCAATGACTACATGACAGAGTCAACATGAAACAATACAGGACTCGAGTGGTAATTTGACTTGTGGGTATTCACTGTGGTGATTTATAATAATAATACTCCTTGCATTTGATATAGCATTTTATCACGTCTCACAGCAGTTCACGGAAAATATTGTAATGTGAAGTGACTATGTGTTTTGTTTAAAATAATTTATTATTTAAAATTAATTATTATTATTTATCCACTGCCTTCTGGAGAAGACGGTTCCAGATTGCCACTACCATTTGCATGTATAGAATATATTGCGTTCATATTATGGGTATTCTGAAGTTTTGGAAGACCACAGTGAGAGTTCATGTCAGGAGCTCAATAGGCTGGTTTGATACAGGACTCAATAGTTTGAGTGCTTGCTTCACAACTGAACTCAGGTCCATCATTAAAGTCTTGACTTTGATTGTCTGGAAATGGCTGATGGAAACTCTAAGCAGGAAGAAACCTGATTAAAAAGTTACAAATGATTGAATAGAACTGCGGAGTCCTGTAGCTCAGTGGTTAGAGCACTCGCCTCACACACGAGACACCCGGCAAGGCAAAACCTTGAGCAAATTTCCTTACTCCACACATCTAATAATAATCCTAAAAATAAATAAAAATTGGGTCACAAACATGACTGTTTGTGGGACACTGCCGTGCGGAACCTCAGTGGAGTAACTGGTATAGTTCAACTCCGCAGACATCACTGGAGAAAATGGTGTTGCCTCTGGAATGTCCAATGTAATAAATATGAAACGTATTAGTAAACTGATTTCAATATAATACAGTAATACGGTGAGCCACAAAATGCAGTCGATTCACTTTACAGTATATTCTGTGAAGCACTTTGAGAGGTCTTGCTGGTGTGATAAGCTATAACAGTAATACAAAAATAATATCCTTGCATTTGATATAGTGCCTTCCATCACATCTTCTTGAGTGACAAGATTGTTCTTTTTAAAAATATTGTTAAAGATAATGTATATTCTGTGAAGAGCTTTGAGATGTCTCGAAGACATGTGTTATACATATTATTTGTATTTTAGGGGAAGTTTAAGGGCTGCCTTACCCCAAATAAAGCATTGCTCAATGATCGTGCCTGCAAGAAGTTGCAGAATACCGTTCTGAACATCCATTTTTCTGTTTCCATGACCCAAAAATATCCACCCTCCATTGCTACATCGATGAACGATTTCTAAGTCTAATTGCATTTTTCAGGTGGTCTCCAGTCATTCCTGGCAGTACCTCCTTGGTGAATAATACATTATTATTGAAGAGAACCCAAATCACACTTCTCACAACTTGACTGAGGATTTTGGGAGTTTAATGCTATTTCAATAACATCCCTCAAAATACTTTACTAAACTGGCTTGGAAATGGAATGATTTGGGGGTCCAGATTCCTTTGTATTAAATGTGAGGCAACAATTGACCTCTGCATTTAACATATGTTTATTAGTCAACTCTGTTTTAGCTAGAGTAAGCAATAATATAGTCAATACAGGCAATCATTGTAGTCCCATGGCAGTCATTATTATGGGGTAAGTGATTTGTTTCCTCAACGCACAGAGGAAAGATGATGACAGAGAGAAGTTTACCCAGTAGAGATGTAACGAAATCTTGGGACAAATTACATTTTTGTGTGAGTGTGCTGTCAGAGAGAAGGGGTAAAGGATTCTGTTATACTGGCTCTGGCCATCTGTGTTATACAGTGCTATATAACCTACATTTCATAGATTCACCCAGCTTCACGTGTGAAAGAACTATAAATTTGCAGACATCTCATCAAGCACAAGGTCTCCTCCCAATCCATGGGGAAAATCAATATTCAATGCTAATTTAGCTCAAGATACATTAAGCATGCTTTGGAAAGCATCAAAATTACATTAACGTTTTAAGTAAATTAGAAACAGAGGATTGTGTTACAGGTCTGATATTTGCCAAGGATTTTTCAATAAACTCTGCAGAAGGTAATTGGAGGTCTGGTGCATCAGCAATTGTGGGCTAACTTCCCATCATTTGTAGTCAGACGATGCTTATTGAATCAAAACCGTATTACATACTCTACATGACACAGGCAGTAATTAACAACCGGAGCAGGTTACCAGGAAGGATATTGTACTCAGTTAGAAGGCAGCTGGATGATGTGTTGGAAAGATTGTGGGATGAATGTTCTGGAGCGATGAGACTGCTTCTTCAACCAAATCAACCTTGTGATCTAATGGGAATTTCAGCAGTGTCCGTGTGGGAAGTAAAGTCTTATGAATGATATGTAACCATGAAAATGCTTGACATGATAGATGGTCTTCCACCCTAATGTTTGTGTTTGCACCTCCAAGAAGCCATCTATCCCATTCCCAATCACAAGATGACAAGATTGATTTTGATGAAGGTCCTTCTGCCCATTCAATATCATACCTCCAGATCACCCACCCTAATATCCCCCAATCTCATTATCAAGCAGCTTTTTTAAATGAGTCCAATGTTTTGGCTTCTACCACTATTTCCCCTCTTTCCCTGTTCTCTCTAGTACCTTTTCTATCCATACACTTCCCCAATCATATAGTAAATGCCCCAATTGTCTCCGCTGTAACAGACACATCTGGCAAATCATTATGGAATGAAGTCTGCAAAGGATTTTGTATTAGTGTACACCAATTATAACTGGCATTCTATTATTTGGTGTAGATAGATGAGAGGTTAGTGGCTATAAGGGGGCAATACTTTCAAAAAAATTTAATTTAAAAAAATAATAATTTGGTCACTCAATCCATGACTGGAGTCCTGTAGCGCAGTGGTTAGAGCACTCGCCCTTACAAGCGTGAGACCTGTGTTCGAATCCAGGCAGGTCAAGGCGAAACCTTGGGCAAGTTTCCATACTCCATAAACCTAATAATAATCCTAATAATAATCCTTACTGCACATGCCAACATTAAAAATGTTTAAAAATTGTCATTTTAATCCAAGACTGTTTGTGGGTTACTGCTGTGCGCAATTGGCTGCCGCATTTCGCCCACAATTATACAGTCAATTCACTTTAATTTTCAGTGCCTTGGGATGTCCTCCTGATGTGAAAAGCGCTATACAAGTATAATTTTTATGTTGTTGTCATTGGCTACAAGTGGCAGACTTAACTGTGGACATGGTTACGTGCTCTGAGATGCTACCCTGCATGGATATAAGTGCTATAAAAGTACAAGTTGTTGGTGCTGCTCATTTCTAAACATCAAATAAGCCTATTTGCATTTGTCCACAAATACCCAGTCATTTCTCATTACAGTGCATTCCGTGAAGCTCTTTAAGACTTCTCAGTAACATGATAAAGGTGTTATCAAATGCAAGGATTATTATTATTATCATTATCAGCATAAGCCTAATGTTCTTAATACACACATGGGGGAAAGTTTCTTTGTAATAGTTATAGACAAATCATAGAATCATAAAACATAGAAGGAGGACATTCGGTCCCTTGTGCCTGCGGCGGCTCTTTGAAAGAACGATCGAATTAGTCTCACTCTCTCACTCTTAACCCAAACCACAAAATTTACAATCAATTCACTTTACAGTATATTCTCTGAGGCACTTTGAGATGTCTCAAAGACTTGATAAGGCGCTATATCAAATGCAACGATTATTATTATAACTCTGCAAATTTTTCCTTTTCAAATACTTATCCAATTCTCTTTTGAAAGCTACTATTGAACAATAAATTACATTTTGTGTAGGATAAAAGCCAAAGCAAATTTTAAGGGGACATATTGAAAGCGGGATCAAAGGACCCACAGAATGAAAGGGCACAAGGGGTGATGAAGTATTTAGAGACCGTGAAAAGGCAGCATACCCCAGCTTTCCAGTCTGCATGTGTAACTCAAACAAAGAAAAATAATAATAATCCCTGTATTTGATACAGCATCTTTCATGGAAGGAAAGCACTTCATCAGATGCACTCTGAAATGTAGCGATTCTGTATTTTGAGGCAGTTACAGCAGCCAATTTGTACAAAGCAATGTCCCACAAACATCCATGAAGCAAAATACCAAGTTTATTTGGGTGATTGTCAGCCAGGACACCAGGAGAAAGTCTCATCTCTTTTCATATGGTGTCATGGTATCTTTAACAGGTACTTAAATAGGCAAACGGGACTTTGCTTTATTTAAATGCATCCACCTGGATTAGCTGACACTGGCAGTGACATACTTGAACCATCGCCCGACAATCTGCGATCATAGACATTTAAAGTTCAGAGTGTATGTCTGATTTCCATTCCAGTAAAGCAATAGGCCAAACTTCCAGGTTTGATTCCCCGGTGTATGTTGGCGGAATATCTTTCAGCCAAAAAAGTTACAAAAAATTTATAGATTCAACATACTCGGGAGGACCATACATCATTTATTGTTTTTCAAGATTTTCCATTTATCTTTTCATATTCTGGCATTTTCATTTTTTATTTTATGTTGAGATGAAAAATGTGATATGCGCATTGTCAATTACCGTGGTCAAAGGCTACATTTTTCATCCCATTGTTCACTCGGTATGTGATTTTCTGGAGAATTTGCATTCAATTTATCAGGCAATCTTACATTTTATCGTCTGCTATTAAATTTTTCATATTTTTCAATTGATATATCCAAAGTATATTCTGTGAAGCAATTTCAGACATGTGGAATACACAAGGTGCTGTAACAAATGCAAGGATTATTATAATTATTATTTTTGTTGACAAACGGTGTTTCTCAGCCTCGCTGAGTTGGTTGCACTCTTGTCGTTAAGTCAGACGGTTGTGTGTTCAAGCCTCACATTGAACTCAGTCTAGGGCTGACATGTCAGTGTTAAACCTGTTGCCATCTGCCTGTTTGGTAAATCCCATGACACTTCTCCAAACGGGAAGGGAGTTTATTCCAGCGTTCTAGCCAACAATCCCCCACATATGAAAATATGATCGTTTACTACTTAGCTGTGTGTGGGGAATTGCTCTGCACAAATTGGTTGCTGCGGTTGCCTGTAAATACACCGTCACTACAATTTACAGAAAATGCTGTGAAGTGCTTTAATAGTAATAATCTTTACATTTGATGTAGCACTTTTCACGTCTTTTAGACGTCTCAAAGGGCTTCACAGAAAATATTGTAAAGTGAATTTACTGTATAGTTGTGGGCTAAATGTGGCAGCCAATCGCACACTACAGTGTCCCACAAACAGTTATGTGACCAAATTATTATTCTCTTTTTTTGAGGGATCATTATTAGGTAAGGAAACTTCCTCAAGGTTTCTCCCTGTTGAGAATCGAACCCAGGTCTCCCGTTTTAAGGTGAGCATTCTAACCGTCTCCGGCAATACCTCACCCCAAAAGCCGCTGAAACCTTGGTCCTATGCCTTTGTCACTTCTCGACTGGACAGTTGCAACCCCCTCCTCGCCGGTCTCCCCGCAACCACAATCCACAAAATCCAACTAATTCAAAACTCTGCCGCCCGCATACTCACCCGCACCAAGCTTCGCTCCCCGATTACCCCAGTCCTTGCCAGACTTCCCTTGCTCCCTGTCCCTGAGAGGATCGACTTCAAGATCCTCAACCTTCTTGTGAAGGTTGAGAGACATTGGAGATTGTTCTCTCCAGTGGGAAATGAAGTACATTTCACACAAGGAGCTGGGTTTGGCTGGAACGTTAATTATTACCATTACTGTTCTGCTGTTCCTGGAATTTTTCATTTTTCTTACTCACCGACCTGCAAAACTCTCCGGTCAGAGAGGAAATCCATTTCCCTGGAAGTGACAGCAATTACGGGGTTAATGTGCTAAAAAGTTGCGGCATTAACAGGGAATTTATTTTCTTACCTGTTGCATATTTATTTTGGCCAGAACTAGGCGTTCGGCAGCAGCACCACATTTCTTTGCTCCCCGGTTTGGTTGCCCTCGCATGCCTGCTATGCCGAAGCAGCTAATGATTCTGCAGGTGGAAAGCGAGCAGTCTCTTGGCTTCTTCCCAAATCAACTGCGTTTGCTCTTAGCACATGGGACTGACTGGCCATAATTAAGTGAAACCTGCCAAATGTTATTGTGCTGAGTGTACATGAACTTTGGCAGACCAGCCAGTTTAACCCCATAAAACTGATTAAATCATGACATTCTTTGGAACACCAGATCTTTCCTGCTCTTCCAGATGGATATTGCAGTTATCTGCCCCAAAACAGTAACTGATGCAGAATATTTACTGTTAACTTTACTCAGAACGCAAATATTAATGCTTGCTTTTGATATAGCACATTCATGTCAGGAGAAAGCCTTCAAGTAGGATTTACTTTGCATTGCAACAACTGTGTGTTTTGTGGTTTAATGTGAATTTGCATTCATCAATGTGCCACAAACAGCCACAAAGTCAACAACTTGTTTTATCTGGGGGACTGTTGAACGCTCTTCTTTTCGAATAGTGCCCCGGGATCTTCAACACGCAGCAGAACATGCAGAGGAGATCTTGGTTTAAGGTCTCATCCATAAGCACAGTAAGCATTCTAATCCTCATACAATAATTACGCTTACATATTAAACCTTTGAATAATTTTATTTCAATATGGGCGGAGGAGAATGGATGTAGAACCACAAAAAATATACAGCACAGCAAGCCACTGTCTCTGTCTGTTCTTTAAAGAGAAATTATTTTATTCCCATTTTACTTGCCTTTCCCTCATTCCCTTGTCGTTCGCCAAGAACTCCTTTAAAATAAGTGAACAAAATTCCGGCATTTACAACAACATTTACATTTAACCTTATAATAATAATCTTTGCATTTGATATTGTGTCCTATTACATTTTCAAGACATCTCAAAGCGCTTCGCAGAAGATACTGTAAAGTGCACTGACCGTGTATTTTGTGAGCAATACTTTTGTACTTTTCAAATAAAAAGGTTACAGAGCAAAATGCAATAGCTGTTGTTCTCTTAAGGCAGTGTAAACAAGCTTTGCTTATCTGTGCTTCTGTGAAATTCTACCTTGTTTTAAATAATCAAATGATTTTCACTGTCTTTCCCGTGAGAATGAATAGATAATAAGCATTTAGTAGCTGATGTTTCTGTTACACGCTCTTCAATAGCAATAGCTTTCAGGGAACTTAGTGCAATAATTGTTTCTTAGCTATTTTGATCTATTACAGCAGTGTAGAATTCTCGAATGCAACATTGAGCCCAACTAATGAGAAAAAATACCTGAGAATAATATGCCCAACACTAAAATGGGCTAAAAACAGAAGTCGCTGGGAATACACTGCAGGTCAGGCAGTGGAGTCTTGTTGCTCAGTGGTTAGAGCACTTGCCTCGCAAGCGCGAGAAACTGGGTTCGATTCCTGGTAGGGCGAAATGTTGAGCAAGTTCCCTGGTAGTAAGTAGGAATCCAGTTGTTAGTTGATTGGCAGATCACTTTTCTGGGGTTAATAAATTCTTTGAAAAAATAACAAATTGGTCGCTCAATCCACGACTGTTTGTGGGACACTCCTGTGCACAATTGGCTGATGTGTTTTACACAAAATATACAGTCAATTAGCTTTACAGTACATTCTGTGAAGCACTTTGAGCTGCTTTGAGGCATCTCAAAGATCTGTTAAGGCATTATATCAAATGTAAAGATTATTCAATTATTATAATATATAATGATAATCTGTGTATTTAATATTGTGCCTCATTGAAATTTCTTAAAACACCTTCACAGAATTTACTATGCAGTGTAGTGACTGTGTAATCCACAATATTAAATGCAATCATTATTATAGTTTTCTTGATTAAATGTCACTGTGATGGTCGAGGACCTTAGCTATTTGAATTAAACTGGGTCTTGCACTGTCCCCAACAGGCACATTTTAGATTTTTCACACTATATTTTACAAACAAAATATGCAGTGAATTCATTTTACAAGTATATTCTGTGAAGCACTTTGAGACATCATTAGGAACTATTTCAGGTCTGTATTATTATTACATTGGAGAGTTCCGGTATGTTTGAAGCTGTTATAAGCTCTTTGGGCATTAGCAATTACAGTGAACGGAGAATATACAAGTGTTTAGTTTTCATATCTAGCTGTATTTATTGAGATTATAGTGATTGATAACTGTGCTGAAAATATAAAGCAACAATGCCCATTAAAAATCCCCCATCTGCACTATACAGAAATGTCTCTGCTCACTGCAGGCAGTAACTGCTGCAGTACTGAGAATTCAGTTATAAACACCAAATTAAACGCGACAAAATCTATGATTGACCCCTTTTTTTAAAAAAATTTGGGAGCTCCTCTGTACGTGAAAACATGATACAAAAAAGGGCTAATCTATTTTTAAAGGTAAAAATGGCAGCTCTTGTAAAGGTAAGGTTTCTGTGATGCGGATGTCTGTGAGCTAGGATATCAGGAATAACTCCTATTTTGAATGGTGGTATAATGTTGAATTGAATAGGCAGTCAGGACTTGGTTTAACATTGCACCTGAAAATCAGTATCTTTGATGACTAGACTATAAGCTTGAGCTGAGTCCTGACGTGGGGCTTGAATCTACTGCCTTCTGAGTCGGAGGAGAGAGAGCAAGCTAGGTTACCATTACTATATATCATGTCAGGTTAATGGCTTGTTGGGATCCCTGCTCCAAAGCACAATCAGAAGACTGTAGAGATCCCACAAGATGGCCATGACTGATTGCCGTGACAGGCAAAATCTCCCACGAGTGACCGAGATTCTCATTCAGTGGAACGTTTGAGAACCAACACATTTTTCAATCCTGCTATCAATTATCCTTGTGCGTTTAGCTGTGTTTAATACTTACTTCACACTGGGCAGGAATGGAGGAGAATACAACTCAACCATATCGCTTGGATCATTGATTCTCATTTGATTTATCCAGGACAAATGATAATGGAATTTAACAGTGAGAAACTGCATATGCAAACATCTTTAAATTTACAATTAGTAGGCACTCTCTCAAAAGTATATTGCAAGCATTCTTGGACTGATGCCTACACGGTGTAGTTTTAATGTTGCTTGCATTGGTTTGTTCTTCATTAACTGATATAATCCCTTGAGACGGGCTACGGGACTATTTCCTCGGTTGAAATAACAGTCGAACATTTACCACAGACAACTGCTTTATATAAGCGCTATTATTCTTAATGCAGACGGTATGTGGGCAAATATTAGCTCAGGCACCGATTCAATCCGCACACATTGTGCAATGTTTGGTTAATAAGATGAAGTGGATAGGGAAACCCAGTGGTGGTATATCATGGTTGGTGACCGATGTGCGGTGTCTCAGATGAATGGTGCATTGTGGTGGTGCTACTTTCAAAGGCTTTGCGAAACATTTCTTTCATGCTGGGTTCTGGCAGCTGAAAGAGATTGATACTATCGGCTTACAAGGTTTACAAAAACACTTGTACTTCTTCTTAAAGCCATTTTGGCAGGTTCCCTATGGTGTGTCGGTGGCTGTGCGCCCATTGCATTATGAGGTCCTTTAATAGGGTCTATTATGCACCATATGTAAACCACTCGCAAGCACATGTGTACGGAGGGAATTACAGTTGCGTTTAATTATAGATTTAACAACTAATGGAGAGGGTTCATTAATTCTACAGTAACCAATCCTAATCGGTAATGAATTACATAATAATAAGCTCCTGCTATTCCCTCTGCAGACACGGTTGGTACGTGATGCGATTTAGGCACGGTCTACAATGAGTCAAATATTCCGATTGACTTGAAACACTTAACTTCCATTTTCTCTCTCCATAGATGCTGCCTGACCTGCTGAGTGTTCCCAGTATTTTCGCTCATACAGTCAATTCACTTTGCAGTGTAATCCGTGAAGCATTTTGTAACATCTCGAAGATGTGTTAAGGCGCTACGTTACATGCAAGCATCATTGTTACTTCTGTTTTTAGTTCAGATTTCTGGCAACTGTAGTATTCTGCCTTTTGACAATAACCATCAATTGTTTAAGATGGTCTAATCGATATGTGTACGTCATCTGGATCGCCTTCAAGATCCTCACACTCCCCACACTCCTACATCTCCAATTTTTGCATTAATTTGGATTTTGTGGATAGGGAGCTGGGCAACTCAGGAGGAGGACACTGGAATAATCCAGGCAGGAGATGATGAAATTGTGGCTGAAGGTTACCACTGCATTGGGTGTCAGGTATCTGCACATCAATACTAAGTCTCACCCCTAAGTGGAAGGTTGTGAGTTCAAGCCTCACATCAGATATCTGAGCTTGAAGTTTAACTGACATTCCAATAGAGTTCTTCGGATGAAATGCCAAACCAAGATCCCAACCGTCTGCTCAGCTGGACTTTAAACATTCCAAGGCACTATTCAACAGCAGAAGGGAGTTTTTCTCCATGTCCAGGCCAACTTTACAGAAAGCTTCGTGAAGTGCTTTGAGACTTTTACAGAGTCCCATTTTCTTCATACTGGTTTAATGCAGCTGTAAATGCTTACTATCGGGGGAACCAAAACTCCAACAGAGTCAAATATTAATCCAGGCATTGCTATATTTCTTGACATTATCAGAGTGAGGTCAACACATTTTGCTGTCGACTTTTTCTACATTAAGCAGAATTCCCAATGTACAATGACTGCTTATACTTTACAGATGCGAGACATGGTTGCTATACATTGTTGTGTGCAAATTGGCTGCCAAGTTCATCCACAAAATAAACTAAATCTATGTGAAGCTCTTTGAAATGTCCCCCTGACATGAAAGATATTATTTCAAACATCTCGAGGGATGATTATTTAGATTACAGCTATGCAATAGGATATCAAACTCAGATATTTAATAATAGTGCTAGTTTCTTTGCTTAACAAATACAGTATATAGATTAAGCCTATTTCAGCTTCATTGCATTTGCTAGTAAGTCAATGCACAATGGTGATATTAACATCCGTAAGATTGTCACAGAAATATATCTGAATATAGATAAACTTGTCACTGCTCTGCATGAAGATAAGACGAACTGCTGGCCAGCAAGTGTGGCATTTGACTGCCGCATCCAACGATCTCAGCTCAGATCTTTTACTAGTAACAATAATAATCCTTGCATATGATATAGCGCTTTTAATATCTTCTAGGCATCTCAAAGCGCTTCACAGAATATACTGTAAAATGAATTGACTGTATATATATTGGCGAAACATGGCAGCCAATTGTGCAAGGCAGTGTCCCACAAACCGTTGTGGATTGAAATGACCAATATATTATTGTTTTTTTTTGGGACTATTATTAGGGCGTGTGTAGTACGGAAACTTACCCAAGGTTTCGCTCTGCCCGGAATTGAACCCAGGTCTATCGCTTGTAAGACGAGTGCTATAACCACTGAGCTACTGGACTCCAGTTTTATTTGATGGTCAGCTCCCGCTATGTTGTGAATGCTGTCAGGTTAGTGAAATCTCCAAACCTACCATTAAGAACATGGACATATTGCATTTCCTCATCCCCTTTCTTGCAACAAATTTGCACTTTGTTTTCGCTGCATTTGCTGCAATTGTCTCTGACACTAATAGCCCCAGGCTCTCCTTATTCTCCTTATGGAACAAGACATAGTCAAACAGTCACTTGTACTTTGGACCTGAGTGGTTCATTACTGAATCCCTTTTCTAAAATATAAATCAGACACTAATGGGCTGCAGTTCCAGTCATCATGTGTAGCACTGTTGGCGATGTTGCACTTAGGATTTCCCCATGATAATGTGATTTCCCCCCAATATTAAATCTACTCCCACAATAGGTGGGATGGGGAGGAGGGATGGAATATTCACTCATAGGTGGGACATCAACAAGAGCACAATTTACGACAATGGGAAAATACCACTGGTGCTAATCATCACGTCACACACTTCATTTTTCACTCTACTATTAACAATATTGTTCTTTTATGTAGGATGGCAACGCAGTGATTGCCCTTCAAGATGTTCAGGAACATGGAACGATTAAAGTGCTGATGTCACCGTAAGGCCCTGAATACCCAAGGTGAGAAAGTATAAAGCTCCGGTTGCAGAAATTAGCACCAGCACAGTCCTGTCACTGCAACTTAGAACAAGTTATATCATCAGCACGGAGGGTGGTAGGATTCAACCAACCATTCTGACACCAGAAGCATGAATATTTTGCCAGCAGCAGTACTTCTGTTTGAAGGCACGTGTTTCCCTCTATTCTATTGTATATATATTTTTTTAATTGTTAATGATTGATTAATTCTACTTTTGTTGTTTTGAAATAAAGTATGCAAGATTATACTTAGAAGCTATGTTCTCAGCATACTTAATGCAAGGATATTGTATATGTGGTTTTATATTTTGAGACGTGGAATGATATTTTCATGCCAAGATAGTTTGAGAGTTGCTGTGATTGCAAGAATTCAGTGTTAAATCTCTTAACAGGAGTAGATTCTGTGTGTAGGTTAGACATTTAATTTATAAATGAAATTACATTAGGCTTCAAAGACCAAGTTTTGCTCATCAACAAAATACAACAAGATAAGTTCACTACATTTGGAGGATGGAGCAGTGAGGCCAATTAGTTTGTTCATGAACAAAATGATCCTCTAAAAGTATAATTATTCAATAATAATAATCTTTGCATTTGTTACAGCGTCTTTCACGTCTGGAAGACATCTCAAAGTGCTCTGAAAGATTTACAGTGAAGGGCAGTCACTGGGTACTTTGTAGGCAAAAGTCAATTCACACACAGCAATGTACCGTAAAGAATGTGAATGACCAATTATATTGTTGGCCAGGACAGGATTGTGTTGGGATCTTATGGACAAGATTGAGCAGATGAGTCAATCTGTTCTGAAATTGTTTTCCTCTAGAAAATCTCGAAGCAAATTTGGTTTCACACTATTTTCCAGGCATTATGACCATCAGCGGAATAAATGTTTCATTTTCAACTAATCCTGTACATTTAAACGAGTGTCACAGCATACCCACAGTTAGTTATTGAACAAAGTAAAATACAGTTACTTGTAGATAGGACGCAGTTTTTGAAGATTTCTACAGTTCTTCAGGATTGCTAAACTAATGTTCATTTTGCTCTTTTCTCCGAGGAGTTCTCATACTCACACCATTGAGTTGTTGTTTCGAATGATGTAGGGCTAAATTTTGATCTCACATTGAACACTTCATTTCTGTTCTGGGGAGTGTTGCATTGTCAGAGGTGCCTCATTTTAAGAAAAAGCACCTCCAACCATGCTGCATTCCCCCAATCCTGCATTGGGATGTCAACCTTGACTGTGAGCTGAAAGTTGTGATGAGGCACGTGAACCTTCTGACTCAGAATATGTGGAAAACACTAGAGCGAAAAAGGGTGTGTTAGATTTTTTTTCATTAAGATAGCATCTTTTAATTAATGGACCTGGAAATAGACCTTTTGCAATGACCTATAATGGCACTTTTAGTGTACGATAGACTCCAAAGTCATGTAGCACGGAGTGTAGCTGTTAGACTATGTTTACAAGGTCGATTCCTGGGGTTTGGCTTCATTTTCAAACACTTACGCAGCCCACCAAGCCTACCCATCTTATGTTACAGCTTATATTATGCTCTTTGTTTCAGAAACTGGAATTATTAAAACTGTTGTAAAGTTGAGCTATGAAGATGACATACCCAAGTTGTATTTGCTGGTGGTACAAACCACTGATGTTAATGAACCCCCCCAATCTGTGACATTAAATTCATTTGTGGAACAGGTAACTTTGTAACCGTTAAGAGCAATGCTCAGTCGGCTTGCTTGTACCACTAATGTATTTGCAAATAATATAATTACTGTACGATTTCCAAGACTATAGCACTCTTGCTCCTGCCTATCGCATAATATCTCACATCACATCAATATCTCACATCACAATTGAGGACTTTCCTCACACAAGTCAGCCCGTCCTCATGAGGCTACTTGATGAGAGTATCAGCTGTGGGGAGCTTGACAAAACGAGAGCCATAACCATTTGAAAGTACCCAATAATACAGCCACTATGTATTATAGGATATTTATAGGTTTAACAGAATCTTGGGCTTGAGGTGATATTTTTCAGCCAGCGGAGTTGAACTCTTATAGTTTATGCTACAATTTCAATCATTTCACAGTCCTATCACTTTGTATTATATTCATACTGTTTTATAAACCGCAAGAGTAATTTACTCCAATGGAACTTTGAACGAAATGTAATCAATATGTTACAGTTATATTCATAAGCAGGTAACTGTTACTCAGATGGGAATATTACCGTATATCTCCGCGTATAAGGCGCACTTTTTTTAACTTCGGAAGATCTCGAAAGTTGGGGGTGCGCCCTATTCGCAGATACAAGAAGTTTTGAGCCTTGGAGATACAGTAAACAGGGGGGGCGGCCGGCACGCTGTCAGCCGGGGTTTGATCAGTGTCCGGCGGGGGTTGGGGAGAGCGGGTCACGGGGCTTTGGCCTCGGCCGCCCGGGCAGCGGCAGCAGCAGCGGACTTCAGTGATGTGCCTGCTGCCTGCCTTCTGCCAAACCCAGTCTGCCTGCCTCACTCCCTGCCGCTCTCTCACCCTACCTCTCCCTCCTTCCCTGCCTGCCTGCCTGCTTCCCTCCCGCCCTCCCTGCCTGCGTGCCGGCCTGCCTCTCTCCCTCCCTGGCTGCCTGCCTGCCTCTCTGCCTCTCTCTCTCCCTGGCTGCCGGCCGGCCTCTCTCCCTCTCTCTCTCCCTGGCTGCCGGCCTGCCATTCTCCCTCTCTCTCTTCCTGTCTGCCTGCCTGCCTGTCTCACTCTCTCCCTCCCTGGCTGCCTGCCTCTCTCTCTCCCTACCTACCTGTCTCTCCTGTCTCTCCTCCCTTCTGCCGGCAATATCATTGAAAATGCTTCCGGTTTTTTTTCACCAAGAAAAGGTCAAAAGTGGGGCGTGCGCCTTATACGCAGGTGCGCCTTATACGCGGAGATATACGGTATGTCAGTAATAACATGGTGTGTCGCTGTTACATGTAAATGGTCAAGTCAGTTCTAACCTAGCGTGTCACCTGAGGAATTGCCAGCTCCCTTCGTTAAGCAGGCACCAGCTTGCTTCATATCCTTGCCTAACCGCTCAGCAGTTCACCTTCCAGCCATCGGCCCCCACTCTCTGGAACTCCATTCCAGAATCCTTCCTTTCTCATCCTCTCCTTCACCACTTTCAAGGTCCTTCTCAAGACCTATTTCTTTGACCGCCCCTTCAGTCACTGGGTCTTCGCCATCGGCTCCCACCCCCGGCTTCAGTGTCAAACTAAAAAAACAGAAATGTTAAAGCCCCTTTGGCCAACCTCCCAATGTGAAAGGCACTAAATAAATGTAAAGTTGTAACATGTAACACCAAGTGGTCTTGCAGGCTGCCCATGTACATTGGGTTGCTGTGTAAATCTTTTCCTCTGTTTTGTGAAGGACCTTCAGTGAGCATCTCAGAGAGCAGAGCAAGTGGAGTCTTCGTTTCCAAGTTCTCTGTATCCGATCCCAAATGTGATTCACTAAGTGTGAATTTTATTTTGGCTTTTTTTTCTGTTCAACTTGCTGCGATAGCTATAACACAAGGATGTTAAGAAGCACTAAGAAAATGGGATCAAGATGTAATACAGCTTTAAACAAATTTTGTTGAAAAAAAACATTAATTGTGCAAGAACAAATTACACTATGTTTATAAAAACATACATTTTCTTAGATGATATTCATTTCGTAAGCACCATTCTATTTTGAGGGAACTGTGGGTCTGTAGTAACCACTTCACCATTTCACCAATGGATTTCCCTTCCCAATCCCCTCAGTTCCAACTCCTAGCTCAGGCGCCAAGCCTGAAGTGCCTCAGCACGAAATATAAATTTATAATAATGTATTTTATGGAACGATTAGATAACTATGGGGTGAAAATTGTGACATTTAACAGATTCGACGTCTTAATTATTACATCAACTCATTACGAAATATCGCAAATTACAGTCGATCGCACCAGAATGCCCAGGCTCGAAGACAGGGCGAAGATGTTTGCGTCAAGATTTTGGTTGCTATTGTTACAGCTGAACGGGGGACAATTTAGTGCCGCTTCACGGGATACCAGCTTAACTTGATCTGACAATGTTAGTCTTTCCCATCAGAAGTGTTTTAAATCTGGCTCATGTTGATGTGAAATACCATATTGATTTCATTGACATTTGGGGTGAAATGACTGTTCTGGGGATGTTGCTGAGTTTGCGTTTGGTGTGTGGGGAAAGGGAGGGTGAGGGGGTTGTTGGACACAGATGTTCTGAATTTAAAGTAAAAGTACCTGCTGGAACAGCTCCATCTGGGGCCATGAATAACAGCAATAATCTAAAGGCTGATCTGAAGCACTTTACCCTGGATTTTTTTTTGAAAAAGAAGAACATTTGTAACCGTTTTCAAGAACAGGCCATCATCAGCGCATGATAGTTTAATCACTGCATGACTAACGAATGGTCATAATTCTTGTGTTTAAATCTCTCCACTCCTCGGCACCCCCTACCTCTCTAACCTCCTCTCATCTCACAGCAGTACACGCATCCTCCGTTCTACTGGGTGCAGCCTCCGTTCCACCATCAGTAGCTGTGCTTTCAGCCACTATGCCACAAAACTTTGTAACTCCCTCACCTAAACCTTTTCACCTCGCCCGCTCTTTCCCCATCTTCAGGTCGCGCCTAAAGACCTTTCTCCTCGACCGTACTTACAGTCACCACCCGCCTCCCCCTGGCTCAGCCTTGGGCTCTGCCATTGTGAAGCGTTGTATGATACTGCCCGGCATGGAGGACACTATACTAATGCAAGCTGTTGTTTTTAATTATTAGTACATGATTAAACATAATGGAAATGTAATCATTTTGACCATTGGAAAGATATAGGCTTGCTGAAATCTTCAGGCCAATTTACCACGGCAAACTCAAAGGTAGAAACTAATAAAGCCATGTGGAAAGTCTTGGAACGAACCATCAGCCTTTAGGAAATAATAACAAATTATAGTCTTTAACAGGTTTAAAAAGGCTTTAGATAATACATACTATCTTCCCTTATCCTACTCTGCTGCTCAATTGTTCAGCTCATCAATTGGGCTTGCTTCACCTGCTCCCTCCTTTCCGCACCACTATCAGTCTCCGAGTTTTCAGGTCTTATGCCCCCAACCTCTAGAAGCCATTTCCTCTATCTCTCTTTTCACTAACACCCCACCCCATCCTCCCCCACCCACTCACCCACTCACCCACCTTTCTATCTTCAAGTCCCAGTCTCCTATCCCTTCAGTACAATTTATATTTATATAGGGCCTTTCATGTTCCAAAGATCTAAATAGAAAGAGAGCTTTATAGGTCTGGTAAATGGAAAACATTAGTTTAATACTGATGTACACAAGTTACTATATATAACTGCCGAGAATGGAAAGCACATGTACTCCATGAATAGGAATGAACTTGCCAGAGGCTGGGAAGCTGAAAGAGGTCTTGGGTGTTAGTTGACTCATCATTCACTATATCAAAACAATGTGAGGCAGCAATAAACAAGGCAAACAGGATGCTGAACTATATTGCTAAATCTGTTTAGATCCCAGATGTCATGTCAGTATGTACAACGCTCCGGTCAATTTGTTGCTGTTGTTGTTGAATACTGCAGACACCTCTGGTCACCGCGATTTAAAAGGGCCAGTCTGGGCCTTTGAGGAGGCCAGAGCAATGAGGATGATCTTCAGTGTTAGAGGAATGAGCTCCAGGCAAACATCTAGGCAAGTACTTCTGATCTGAGGAGTTTGATCTGCCCTCACGAGAAGAAGTGAGACATACTGGAAGGCAGAGCTCGTTTGAGAACCTGGTCCCTAGGTTCAGGCCAGGCTTGCCTGGCAAGAGATCCATTCACAAGACTTGCTCGGGCAGTCATGGTGAAGACATGATTCAGGCCCGCATTGTGCTTTGACAATTTGGGGCCTAGAATAGTTTGGGAGAATTGATTCATGTCTACGGGGACAACCCTCATTCCCTGAGTGGAATGTTTCGGTCTAACTGGCTTAATGGGACCTAACCTAACCTGAAAAAAATAATAAATTGGTCATTTCAATCCACGACTGTTTGTGCGACACTGCTATGCGCAATTGACTGCCTCATTTCTCTGTACTTCATTGGCACATACGGAGATCAATTTGCACAAAATAATTTCCCACAAACAGCCATAAAGTGAACGATCCTTCATTTTCTGGGGGAATTGTTGGTCAGAATACTGCAAGAGACTCCCTTCTCTTTTCAAATATGTCCATGGGATCTTGAACATTCAACAAAAAGTCTCATCCAAAGTACGGTACCCCTAACAATGTATCAACTCCCCCAACACAGCACTGGAGTATCAGTGTAAACTTTGAGATCAGAGTTCTGGCACTGGGCTTGAACCCACAACCTTCTGACTCAGAGGCAAGAATGCTGCCGGTTGAGCTAGGACGACACCCCAGTTGAATCACAAGGGCTTTGGGATTCAGATCACATGTGGGGAAGTGGTACAATGCTGCAAATATTATCCTAATGCACACGTTGACTTTTCTTTAACTTTCCAGTAAACAGCAGTATTACTTTACGTCTTGGCCGACCGAATGTTAGGAAGGAGCAATAGATTTTGTACTCACTGTGAATTAAACAAACCTAAGCTTGCATTTAGTGCATTGGCCTGTGAACATCAGAAGGTAACGTTCACAGACCAATGCACTATAAGGCAATACAAATGTCTATAAGACACTTAGTGAGAGACAATTCATTAAAGAGTGATGAGGAGCAACCCATCCTCAGAGAGGAATGTTCCCCTGGCTCCATGTCAGTCACCATGATGACTGGTATGTGAATATCCAGAGGTCATCAAAGTTGGGAGGATTAAGGATTCCAATAAATGATCATTCCTGAGATTTTCTTGGAGGAGTGCCAGAGGCGCCCTTGTCAAAATTCCTGCCTTCTGGCATTACCAATTCTCCATTGAGATTTGATACATTATCATTACACACATAAACTCCACTGACTTCTTGGCCTTGGAGGAATTCTCTAACACAATATAGTTCATCTGAGGCATTTAGGCAGGCAAATGGCATCTGAAAGTATTTCACAGATAAATTGTAGTGAATGTGTATTATGTAGGAGAAAGCAGCAACCATTTTACTCAGAGCATAACGCCACAAACAACCATATGGGGAATTGTTGGCCAAGACGTTGAGAAACTCCCTTCATGAAATATTATCTCTAAATATAGAGATAGCTTCAGTGGGGGAACTAACAGAAACACAGGCACATTGAATTGAATGTCCTCCTTCTGTTCTATAAACCTTCTATGCCTCTGTTGTGTTCAAAATCATAGGATTGGATGTTGAGTCAATGGGAGAAACATTATCATCTAAAGTTAAAATGAGTTACAGTAATTTCAAAGGCTAAAGCGTTGAATTTTGTGCAGGACTCAAAGCAATCTTGAAAAATGTGAGCATCTCAAGAGACACAGCAGTAGAAAGGTTCTGTAATAAGGAAAAATGGGGCCTCTAATTTTTTGCGAAATCTGAAAGATGAAAAGTGCAATGCCTATATTTATTCCAACTTTGAAATGAATGCACAGTCAACCTATCATCTACTAATTATCTACTGCCATCTGATTACTGACAGATATCTAAGACATGGATAAATGCCAGTGTTTAAGCTGCCAAATATAGAAACAATTTGCCATGAGCTTCATAACGCTCATTCATAATGTACATTCCTAGCTATAAGATAAACAGATACGACAAATATGACAAGGTAGACAAATAATCACTGTACGGTTTCACTTCACACTGTTACTCCTTTTTTGGTATTTCTTAGCAGGCCTCTGTATTAAGGTAACACCTTGGCAGAGACTCTCACTTCGGAGAGTTTGGGGTTTAAGTCCCACGTCGGAATTTTTATCTTAGATTCCAAGGTGAGATTCCGGGGCAGGACTGGAAGAGAGCGATGTCAGAGGTGATGTCCGAAGCATGAGATGTTAACAAACAAGAACAGGCAAATTGTTTACTGCGATGTCCTCCCTCTAACAGCCATAAAGTGAATGACCAATTTGCCTGGAATATTGTCAGCGAGGATATCAGGAAAATCCTCATCTACCTTCGATTGTGCCTCCTGCTCCCCTCCTAACTGTTCCCCCTCTCCTACTCTCCTTCCCCTTCCCCCTATTCCGACCACCCCCTGCTCGGGTCCCGATCTAATTGTTCAGCACCTTGGGATGTCCTCCCGATGTGAAAGTCGCTCTATCAATGTAATTTTGTTGTTGTTGTTGTTGTTTAGTTGAACGTTAAAGATCGTGCGACACTGTTCAAAGAACAAACTAGACTTCTCCTGGAATTTCCATAGCAATGTTTCACAAACAGCCATGGAGAGAGAGACTAATTTTATTTTGGGGATTGTTGACTAGGACACCAGGAGAAAGTCTTATTTCTGTTTTCGAATTGCACTATGGGATCTTTAATGTTCACCTGAACAGGGACCCGAGTTTAACATCTCATCTGAAGGACGGCACCTTTAATAACGTGATAAACCCCCAGCGCGGCACTGTAGTGTCAGCTCCACGTCCAGACATTGGTCTTGAACCCCCGACCTTTGGACTCAGAGGCAAGTGTGCTATTACTGAGCCAAACTGACACTCGTATCAAATGTAAGGATTCTTTCTAATTCAGTCCATCATGCTGCTTCATGGGAACAAAGCTCCTACTTGAAACCATCTTCAGGATCTCAGAGCAGAATTCCATGGAGCCAGAATGGAAGTTGCGATTTGAATGCATATCGCAGGAGTCTCCTCCTCTATTTAGAAAGTTGCAAAATTGTCCCAGTTAACGTGTGCCATTCACGGCCTTGCCCCTCCTATCTCTCCGACCTGCTGCCTCCCCATGAACCTGCTCGCCCCCTCCGTTCAGCAAGCTCTGGTCTGCTCCATGTCCCCCGCCCAACCCGCCCTACCATCGGTGGACGGGCTTTCAATACCCACCTCTTTGATCCAGCCTTCTCCTGCCCTCCCAACTCTCTCCCTCCCCTCCCCTCCCCTCCCCTCCCCTCCCCTCCCCTCCCCTCCCCTCCCCTCCCCTCCCCTCCCCTCCCACCTACCCTGCTCTTCCCCTTGCTCGGGTCCTGACCTGACTGTTCAGCGCTTTGGAACATCCTCCCGACATGAAAGGCGCGCTATAAATGTAATTTTGTTGTTGTTGTTGTATGTATTTGCAGATGTACATAATCTGTGTCGACAGGAGAACAGAACACTTCACTCACAAGAAATACAGAAACGTAACACTTTAACCAAAGCACGAGTGGAATCCCTATTGGTTTTAATTGTTGTAATTTTGAGGTTCTCTATCAATGTATTTTGCTCAGTCCATAGCAGGCCAATTTCCATATTGTGCAGACTGCAATCAGCATGTTTAAACTGCCTGCTTTTTGTCATACTATCTTAATGTATCTGCTGTTAAAACGGCTTCAAAGCCAACAACAGCACTTTGCAAACAGTATTTTCTTCAGCCTTTTTACAGGGATTTTCGTTCTATTTACCGTAGTGCAAATGAAAAATCACCTGTTTACCGACATACACAACCTGTAAACAGGATACTATGTGGACTTACAAAAGCGCTCTGGCTTCTCTAACATCCCTTATTGCTTCATGGTGACCTGACAGAAGCCACGGATCTATGATTCCACGAGCTGTCTGCAACGGCTTTCTTGTGGGATGGGAAAGGAAACAGCTGCGTCAGGCGCTTTGTGAAAGATTCAGGTTTTTCCTACAATTGCTGTTTATGTTTTTGCTTCTCAATTACGAGTGTGTTTTGAGTGTGTTTTGGTTGTTGGTTTAACAGGCCCCTGGGAATGTCGCTCTGCGTGGACAAACTCCCACAGTAGCCTGCAGACCCGGTTACAAGCAACACGGAGACTGCAATAAGGAGATTGATTTTTTCAAGTGTGGCGCGTCAGTTGGCCTTGGGTAGACAGATCTATCTTAGACACACTTTGCCCAAGTTACAGACGTCTTGTCTACTGTCCAAACTGCGCATTGCTGAAATGTAAGTAGATTTTATTGCTTAATATTGGGTTTGTGAATTCTGAAAATCTGATCATCTTTTTGCTTGATTTTTTGCTGGCAATTGAAGGAAGGTAAGTCAATTCAGAAACAATCTGCTGAAATACTGCTTCAGTGAGCGAGTCGCAAACGCATGAAACAGGCTTACTAGGCACATGATGGAAACAGAAAATGTTGATTATTTCAAACACAAATTACTGTACATCGATTACTGTGAGGAAATGATACCTCAGGATACAGCATATAGTTTGGGACACGATATGTCATGTGATTGCCAGGATGGTGAAAGGCGAACTGGATGTTTCTTGGTCTTCTTTTGCTTAACAAATTCTGATTTGGGATGTCCTCCCGACATGAAAGGCGCTATATAAGTGCAATTTTGTTGTTGTTGTTGTTGATTTGAGCATTTGTTCTTATTTTCTGACACTTTCTTAAAAAGGGTAATTTAACTTCAGAAAATTGTGTGTTTATGTTATACTGTTGAGCCGATTTAGTAAATCTGTCGATGCGCATATGATGCGTACCATAAGTGGAGCTAAGAGGTGGGGATACAGTACATTCCTATTCCATGCAAGCCCTGATGTATTTTTCTTTGCTATGAAATGAATTGAACATTAACCACAATGGGGTGGTGAATAAGTGGCATTTACAACCCAGAGAGCTGGTGGAGGCAGGTTAGGTAGCGCTTTGAGTCTCAACATGCTTTGAGACATGTTACTGACACAAAAAGTGAACTGTAAGGATTATTATGATGTTAGCAACTTCAAGGGGGAATTAGATGGCTATTGGCAAATAACTCAGTTAAGCTGCATGTTCCCATGTTAAGCTTTGTGAGCCATTTGTTTTGAGCCAATCACACCCATCCTTGCCCAGTTTCACTGCTCCCGATCCCTCAAAGGATTGAGTTTGAAAGCTTTCCATGGCCTTACTCCTCCTTAACTCTGTTTACTCTTAAAACCCCACCAACCTGTCATCTCCCTTCACTGAGTGGAGGTTGGCCTTTAGCTTTCTGCACCCACCCTCTGTAACTCTTTCCTGGAGCTTATCTGATTGTCCCCCTCACTTGCCTTCTTCTAAACCCGTCTCAACATGTTCGTTTATGACCATGCCTTTGATGAACTTCCCACCAACACCCACTTGAACTGCACTCACAGCTCAGATGCAAACCTTTAACGTGCCTAGGGATATCCTCCTGATGTGAAAGGTGCTGTTTACATGCAATTTATTGTTATGGTAGTGTAGGAATATTTAAACGTTTACTTCAGGATTGGTGCAGACTCTAATAGTCTATCTCCAATTGTGAATATTTCTAGGTCAACCTAAAAGTTGATCACAACCACAACATTGAAGAGACATTTTCTGCCAACTCTGATGGTGTAATGGTTCGTATCCAGGTCCAAGCTGAACTTGTTGGTCTTAGCCAAGGGGGCATTGGGAGGCTAAATTGGACATGGCCATTACGAGGACTAGGGAGCAAGTTAATGCTGGAAAACCATCCTCCCATCAGCAATTGGTGAAACTGCTGCAGGATTTATTTAAGTGTATGTACACACTGTATAGGAAATGGACTAAGAAATTCTGACAGGATTCCACCTTGAAGCAAGCAAATTCTGTTCCACCTTGAAATGTGTAAATGACAGTGAAGCAACTCTTTTCTAGATTAAAAATAAATTAAATTCAGTAGCCTGCTTAGTGGGCTTTCATTTGTTGCATTTCTTAACATACAAATGCTATTAGAATTTTGCTTGACTAAAGAAATTGCCCCCTATGGAGCGGAGATCTGGCGAGTCACTGGAAAATACTTCTGGATACCGGAACAAATCCCAGTTTGTTTGACTTGGATTCTGAAGCAATTCAGTTAAGTATCGCAAACTAGATCTCAGTTTAGTTTTGATTAAATTGTCGGATTATGCTATCTGCAATACACAATCAGACATTCATACACTCAGGCATATTCTTCCAGGTTGATTTCTTTCAGGCTATAGATAGTGAAGATTAATTAAATGCAATACAATTTTTATTTATATAGCACCTATCGTGTCGGGAGCACTTCATTGTGCTGAATGGACACCTGAACTGGGTTGGAAGGCGTGAGGGGAATATGTAATAATAATAATCCTTGCATTTGATATAGCGCTTTTCACATGTTATTGACGTCTCAAAGCGCTTCACAGAATATAGTATACTGTAAAGTGAACTGACTGTACATTTGTGGGTGAAACGCGGCAGCCAATTGCGCACAGCAGCGTCCCACAAACAGTCGTGGATTGAAATGACCAATTTTTATTATTGTGGGTTTGAGAGATAGAGACACACACAGTTAGGAAGGAGTGATGTGTAAGATCGGGGAGTCTGCTCTTAATATAATAGTAATAATAATCTTTGCATTAAATACAGTGCATTTCACATCAGGGGGATGGTTTGAAGAATGTCACAATACTTACTGCGAAGTGCAGTGACTGTATTTTTGTGGTCGAATAAAGAGAACTACCACAACTTCAAAATGGCTATCAGGGAGTAATGAGCCTGATGGAAAGTCAAATCTAAGTTCACATATTGCAGTGAAATCAGGTCAATTAAACTGAGCCAACTTAAGCTTTCCTTGGTTTGACGTGCTGTAGTTTAATCATCTGTTTGTTTTTGTTTCCACACACTGCTTGCAAGTATGGTATTATGTTTCCTGTATAAACTTTTTTCAATTCCGTGCCCGTCTCAGATTAGGAGGCAAACAGCAGCCCGTTGGCAGTTCCTTGCTTTATAATGAGGCAGCAATAAATGTGTGCATTATTATATCAATGATCCTCCCTTCCACTTTATTTTGTTCGCTTAAGGGAAGTATTACATATGCAGTTGGTTTATCTCCAGATATATATGGATGAGATTAGGAGTTCAAATAGGAAATTAACCATTCAAATCTGAACCTTTGAGGCATCTCGATGGCATGATAAGGCGCTATATCAAATGCAAGGATTATTATTACTATTGTAATACTGTAATATGATTTGGAGCAAGCATGCTAACAACTGTGCCAGACTGACCGCCCCTAATATCCCACTCATCTCTCTCTGTAAACAAACTGTAAACAAACTAACTTGTTCCTTGGAAGGAGAATGAATACATCATAGTGTATCACGTATTGATATGGGATCTTCCGCTTATAAGGACAGAGATTGTCAGTTAAATGAGACGATAAATCAAGGTGCCATCGGCTTGTGGCGGTTTATGTTAAAGATTCCATGGCACTATTCAAAAAGAGAAGTTAGTTTCTCCTAGTATCCTGGCCAACAATCCCCTGAATAAAATTGCTCTGCTCTGTACCAAATGGCAGCCATGTTTGCCTGCAAAATACACAGTCACTCACAGTCAATTTACAACATATCCTGTGAAGCTCTTTGTGACATCCTCCTGACGTGAAAGGCGCTATTCCAAATCCAGCTGGATTATTTTTTATTATTATTACCATGTGAATAAACCCTGCAACAATCCAGCCAAACATGCGCAGCAATGTAACCACTGAATTGAATGTTTAACCAAAAGAGTACATTATTACGTTGTTGCTCATGAAGATCATGGCATTGTTTGAATCATTGTTATAAAGTGAAAGTTGATTTGGATCATTACATATTGCAGGATATTGTTAACCATAGGTGGGTTCTGTAGTACCGGATTAACCAGCGGCAGTACTGGCTTTAATAACATTTTCAAACAGTATTTTCTTCTGATGTTTAAACGCTTGTGAAATACTTTATAACCTTCTGAGTTGGTCTCCAGCATCGAATTTCCACGGCCACTGATAAAACATGCAGTGCTCAGCATGAACAGCTTGAAACAGCCAGATTTACTAATAGGTCTCCAGCCTTGCACAACACATGAAGTGCTACTGGAGGTAGTCAGCTACTTATTCGATGGTAAATCAAATTTTTTAAAATTAAATACGACCTGCCACCCTCCCAATTAGTCAGATGCTAATTTGAGCATTATATACCACTGTGAAAATCGCAACCTGATGCATATCTCACTGCATAATTGCACAATGCTTAGTCCTGTGCATTGTGAGATCAATGGAGTTTGATACATGTTTAATGGCCCAGTAGTTGGACCGATATAAAAGGAGTTGCTCTACTTGTTCTTTCAAACCGGAGCCGCTTAACATGAAACCACTGCAAATCAATTGCTCTTTAGACAGAGTGTGCCGCAAACCCCTAGGGATCATATTTTATGTGGGCACATCTGGGGTGCTTTAATCCTGTGCTATTCAGGGGAAAAACCCTCACGTGACTTGTCTTGTATGACGTAAACGGTACATTAAGATTACGTGGTAACGAGTCAGCAATGGATGACTGCTTCGCTTCGGTTTCAGGCAAGACATCTTTTATAATAAAGGCATACCCCCCACTTTCGGTGTAAAGCCTATCGGGCCAGGAAGTTATCTCAACATAATAATAATAATAACCCTTGCGTTTGATGAAACACCTTATCACATCTTTGAGGGGCTTCACAGAATATCCTGTAAAGTGAATTGAATTGTATATTTTGCGGACGAAACGTGGGATTGAATTGCGCACAGCAGCATCCCATAAACAGGCTTTGATTGTATGATCAATATATAATTTTTTTTGGAAGGAATTATTAGCCCCGGAAAAGCGATCCATGCCAATCGACTAACAACGGGATTCCTACTTACTGCTAGGTAAACAGAGGCGTGTGGAGTAAGGAAATATTTTGCCCTACTGAGAATTGAACCCAGACCTCGCACTTAGGAAGTGAGTGGTCTAACCACTGAGCTACAGGACTGCAAGCCACCATTGGGTTGACTGATTGTTGGCTAATCAGACGTGAAGAGATCCCGAAGAGCCGGACTGGAAGTGGGTAGATGTTCCTGAGAAGTTAGGAGAGGGGCAAGAGGAGGGGCAAGAGGAGACCTATGAGTGCTGAGAGTTGGAACTGCTTGGAGGATTGACTTTGATCTACCTGATGGCTCAGGGTCCATTGGGGTGGGGGGGTCTGAGCCCCCTCTAGCCCTAGCCACCTGCTGCCTGCGGAAGAGAGGGGAGATAGTTGAAGACATGGTCGAAGTGGAGAAGAGGTGTCTTCAGGTGAAAACGGGCAAAGAGGGGACAAGTCAGAGGCTTTGAGGAAGGGATTTCCGGTGATTTGGGGCACAGTGGCTGAAAGTAAAGCTGCCAATGGAATGAAAGTGGGGCTTGAGCAATTCGGAGAGATAGGAGCTGCCAGCGCATGGCAGCGATTTGATAGGAGATTAAGGATCAAACGTGTTTCACAGGATATGGTGTAAACCGCAGTGACTATGGATTTGGTCCAATCTGTGTCACTGGCTTGTTGAAGTGTGGTTTTCAGCTCAACATGTTTTATTCTTGGTGTTATTAACGTAGCATTTTATTAAGGAAGGAAATAAAGGAAAGTCACAATGAATCACCACACTTCTCCTGTCAGTTCTCATACTTCTAAAGCCAATCATAACCACTTTGATCTGCAATACTGGTTATGTTTTTCTTTTTAAATTTGAAGAAATATATAAAAGAAAAACACAGGAAGGAATATGGGTGAAACTTGTAGCAGCAATGAATCCAATGGAAATGGCAGGTTGTATAGAAGCATTGAAAAAGTAACATGGGGCAAATGTAAGGTCATGTTACATTGGGTCTGTCTGGGACAGAAATCTAATTGGTGGAACCTGGATCTTGACAAGTTATTTTGTGCAGCAATAGTTCTGCTTAAAAAGGTAATAGCTACTAAGGGTGAGGACAGTTTTAATGATGGCACGTGTAACCTTTTGGCAGGCATTTACAGTTCTTGAGGTTTGCGGTATTGTACTCTAACGTATATTTCCAGGCAGACATTGACTCTGAGTTGAGAGTGCTACTAAGAGAGCCAGACTGACACAAATTATTATTATTTAATTGGAGACATGAACATTGAGCAGCGGGGAAGGTATGAGGTATAAACTAAATCATGATTCACTGCTTAATCAAGGTAGTACTGTACTTTGGATAAGTGATCCTGGTAAAGCTAACTCTGCTTTCAAGGTGCTGAGTGGTCGATCAATTGAAGCTCTTTCTCCCTCCAGCTACTCCCACCCTTTATCCCAAATTTTGAACTTCAACCTCACAAATGGACCAGATGAAACTTGTCCATTGCATGTTCTGAAAAATGAAAGAGACTGTTTGTTCTCATGTCCTACCAATGTCACAACACTACACCTTTAAGCTGTATTAGAATTTTACAATCACTGAAGAGCAATTGGAATGGATTGTAAAGGAGGGATAGAGGAAGAGAATTCTGGAATTTCAGCGTCGTGGCTGAAAAAGCAGTCGCCAATGGTGGAATGGGAGCACAAGGGACATGCAAAAGACCAGCACCACCAATAGCCTCTTGAATAGATGTTGAAGACAGTATGAAGCAGTCAGAGAGAGACACGCTGGCGGCTGGATTCCTCGGGAGGTTTGCTAATGGGCTGCCTTACTCAGTCTGCTTTTTTTTTATTGATTTAATAACAGACTGCAGTAAGCAGCTGTTTGTTATATTTTAGAAAAGGTCCTTTGTTCTTCCTGCTTTGTGAGAGATACAGCAACCACAATTAGCAGCTCGGGTGGCTTGGTTTACATATGTGCTTTCGAAAGCCCCGTTTGATAGTGCACTCTTTGAGTCTGATGTTGACCCACAAAATCAACACACACAGGGCACAGTGTAAACTTTGTCTGAGGCAAAGTATCCTGTAGTAATGCAAACTGGAACTGATGTGGCAAAACACTTTGAGCTGATTCTGAAGTGACATTCTGTGCCACATTCTGTGCCACGAATCATCATGATTCGAATCGACAAACCCAAATGCAGCATTTGAAAGGGTATAAACCATTTAATTTTGTTAAGGAATAGAATTGCACACTGAACAATTAATGACATGTGATACAATAGAATTTACGTTTATGTATGCAGAGCCTTTCACTTCAGAGTGCTTCACAGGATTTACTGTAAAGGGTAGTCACAATGTACAGTATTTAGTCGGTGAAAGGCAGTCAACTTATGCACACCAATGTCTCGCAAGCAGCTATGAAGTGAATGACAAATTTTATCTGGAGCTTTGTTGGGAGAAATGCCCTTGTACGCCATGGGATCTTCAATGTCCACCTGGACAGGTAGATTGGATCTCGGTTGAATATTTTATCTGAAGGACTGCATCTCCCAACAATGCAGTGCTCCATCAGCATCACCATGGAGTGCCCTCCTACACTGAGATCAATGACCCAACAACAACAACTTGCATTTATATAGCGCCTTTCATGCTAGACGGAGCCCAGAGCCCAACACGGAGCTTGAACCCTCAACCTTCTCACTGAGAAGCGAGACTAGTACCGACTGAGCTGGGCTAACACGTATATAATAATAATGATAATCCTTGCATTTGACATAGCGTCTTCAAGACGTCTCAAAGTGTAAAATATTGTATAAATGCTCCTGATCAAAATAGCTAAGGCATAAACCAACCAGTCATAACGATATCTATATCATGGAGTCCTGTAGCTCAGTGGTTAGAGCACTCACCTTGCAAGAGAGAACGGCGTTCGATTCCCGGCAGGGCAAAACTTTGGCCAAGTTTCCTTACTCCAGATGCCTGATAATAATCCCTTTAGAAAAAAAAAAGTTGATTACTTCAATCCATGACTGTTTGTGGGACACTGCTGTGCGCAATTGGCTATCACATTTTGCTCACAAATATACAGTCAATTCACTTTACAGTAAACACTTTAAGACATCTCAGAGATGTGGAAAGAGCTATATCAAATGCAAGGACTATTATTGTATATCAACTATGACGACTTATAAAAAACGGATGGGATTACTTATGATATCTGTACAAATTGAAACTTTGTAAATACGCATCTTTTGTTCTTTGGTGCAATAAGGCTTACGATTTAATGGGTTTAAAGGGCTTACAGTCATTGAAATTGATAGCAACTTTCTGTACAAACGTGACATTAGTATTATTTAAGTGACAGCCTCCTGGATGAGAATTGCTTTCACTTTAATCTTTTACATTGATCCCTAAGTCACATAGACGGCAATGAAAACAAATAAATCAATGGTTGCTTCCCTTTTCAATGGAAAGCCTTACCAAAGGCTTTTTCTATTTAGTAACATGTTTCTATCAGTAGCTCTTAACTGCAATGTGATTTATAGATGAAAAAATCAGGAAGGTTACAATACAGCATAATTAAGGCCTCGCTTAAGACCTCCTCTTTGACTGTACCTAAGGTCACCTTCCCCCCTCCCCGTGCCTGTGCCTCTGTCAAGCACTCTAGAACGCTATTCTGCTTAAGGGGCGTTATATAAAAATACTTGGTATTGTTGTTGTATGTTAATGAAACCAGAAGAATCCTGAATAATCTGTTTTTAAAATATTGTACGTTAAAGGAACTTATTGAGTTCCACTTTAATTTCTTAAAGTCTGAGCCAGTAAAAGACCCTTTGATGCAGTAAAAGATTGATTTAAGCACAAGTGAAACTCGAGCAATCGGTCTGAAAGGCTCATAGTTGCTCTGTAATTGTTGACCTCTGAACCATCTGAAGAATTGTTACTGGGCATGTTTGCAAATCTTAATAATCGCGCGGGTGACTTACTGACCTTTGGAGCAAGCACAAGAAAATGCTCAATTACTGCTGATTTAGGGCACACGCGGAGCTTGTTTTACAAGATGTAACAAACCCAACAATAAGGTTCTGACAAGACATTTTCTCCTATGAAAGTTTAAAAAAAAGACAAGAAACGAGAAATTACGAAACCTCTTGCATAGAACCTAACAGATAAAATTGGTCATTCAGTTTGTGGCTGTTTGTGGGACATTGTGGGACGGCTCGTGTCTGAAACATTGACTGTCCAGTGCTCCCAATGTGATAGGCACTATTTAATAGTTCCAACCAATTTGTTGTTTTTGTTGCTGTACACATATTTGGTGCCACATTTATCTAAAAATACAGTCACTACACTTAACAGTAAAATGGTGCGAAAAGATATGAGATGTCCTGATGGCCTGATGGCATCACTGGATTAGAACGCTGTCCTTTTTCTGCTGAGACAAAGGCTGCTGCTCGGATACAGAGAAAAAACATAATTTCAATTCCAAATACACAAAATGTAAAGAAACTGTATGAAATAGGAAATAAATCCAAAAGACAATTCGAGAGACCGTTTAAACAAAACTGTAGGCATTCCTGTTAAACACTTCATAAAGGGACAGGAAAATGTGGAAATGTAATAGCCGTCCTCACTTATAAGCTATTTCTAGTCAATATCTCAAATTGCAAAAACGTCACTGGGCAATGGACTCATAATTTGTCATTCAGATGTTTATGGGAATTGAAATCTTTACAGTTGCCTTAAAGGACTGTTAATCTTGGCTTTTTCTTGAGCGCTGTTATAATGAATGCACAAAAATGAAGAATGTTCTAGTTTCCATCTTCAGGGAACTTCAGGGCGCTGTATCAAATCCAGGATTATATGTTATTAAAACTACAAGAACAACTTATAGGGCCCTTCACTCGGGCCAGCATCTCGGAGTGTTTAATACTCTGGAGCCTGAAGCCGAACCAGGGGGAGGGGAGAGGTGACCGCAAGCAGAAGTCAAAGAAGAAGGTCCTAAATTGTAATCTAAAGAAGGGGAAAGTGGGGGGATTGAGGGAGAGTTCCAAAGATTTGGGACTTATTATGAACTGTTTTGCAGCACAGAAACAACCCATTTGGCCCATGCTGGTGATTATATACCAGAGGAACTCTGTACTCCTTAATCCCTTCCACCCTAACCCATGTGTGGCTCTTATTTTTATCCAGTATCTCTTCCAACAATAACTCCTTGTGAAAAATTGTTTGATGAAATTTTTTTTTCAGAGACACAACACTACATTTGTTTCACAGTCATGTTGATTTTATTTGTCCCTCCACTGATTCTCAGATATTTTCCACTCATCCTTTTTCTCCGCCTATGTTACTATACAATTAGAGGCTGAAAAATGGTTATTGAAAATCATGGCCAACCATTCACATTAATTGGTTTTTCATTGCCTGACTGTTTATCTGCCTTTGAGGGAGGTAAGTGGGATCCGTCGAAGCAGAACTGGCTTCAAACTGACATGCTTGGCAATGGAATGTTGGAATTAAGTCTACTCTCTGTTACAGTCTCACTGGTTCCGGTTTCTGAACCAGGCAGGTCTGCAGTACTCTAGGCCTCTGCTGATGATCAACCCACCAGCCCGGCTCGTTGCCACATCAGGGAAGGGCAGACTGAGTCCGTGGGTTCTTCCCGATCGACTGTTGCTAACCATGTAAGCCAAAGCAATGTAATTTTAAGATGATTAACCTACCTCAGTACCCACATTCTGAAGTCCCTCAAACCTCGACTATGTCCAATCTGTGCTTAACCGGATAAGATGCATGTGTCTAGGGAGAGAGTGTGCATTCTGTTTCAGACACAGAAACATTTCCACTGTTCGACAAACATCTGTCGAATTCGTAGAACAGCTTGATTACTCTTAACCATGGTGATGTGTTCCTGCATGTGTGAGACATACCCAGTTGGCCAAACAAAACCTTAATGGACTTTTGTTGGGCTGACACATCTGCCTGTGAAAACAGGCATTGCACTCAATGATACAGTAATTACTCGTGAAGAATTTTGAGTTGTTTCAATGTCCTAGGGTGCTATAGGACGGAAGTTATTTATTTTTTTCCTTTCAAGAGTTGCCACAAACTCATAAAATAGTGAACGGGCTTGATGGGACAAATGGTGTTAATCCCATTTCCACACCCCCAGGGCTGCCATGGCATTTTCATAGCATGTTAACCAAAACACATGTGGACAGGCTGCTTTCCTATAATCAGGCTGGCTCAGTTGGCAGCACCCTTGGCTCTGGTTCAGGCGGCTGTGGATTCAAGCCCCACGTAATTTGGAACTCATATAATCCAGGCTGATATTCCAACGCAGTGCTGGGGGTGTGCTGCACGATCATCCTCTTGACATGAAACGCGCTATACAAATGAAATTTTGCTGTTGTTTTGTTGTTGCATTGTTGACGGTTTTGTCCTTTGGGTGAGATGTTAAACTGAGGACCTATCTGGGTGTACACTAAAGATCCAGTACCACTATTCTAAAAGAAAAGGAGTTTCTCCTGGTGTCTTGACTCAAATAAAATTCATGGCTGTGTTAGTACATTGCTGTAATAATAATAATAATAATCCTTGCATTTGATATAGCGCTTTTCACGTCTTCTAGATGTCTTAAGGCGCTTCACAGAATGTACTGTAAAGTGAATTGACTGTATATATATGCGGCAATTGCTCACAAGTGTCCCATAAACTGTTGCGGATTGAGCGACAACACTTTTTAAAAGGGATTATCAGCCCTGAAAATGTGATCCATCAATCCACAAACAACTGGGTTCCTACTTACTGCTGCATAAACAGAGATGTGTGGAGTGGAGAAACTTGTGCGATGTTTCGCTCTGCCTACGAACTGAACCCAGGTCCTCTCATTTGCAAGTTGAACAGGATACAGAATTTTGAGAGCGAGCTCCACCTTCTATTTCCAGTGAAACTGCTGGTCCTGTTGGTTAACATAAATCATTTCAGATATTAAGGATGTTGCTATGGTTTTAAACATAAATATTTGCTGGAGGTATTGAGGATCCATTCAGACAGAATGGCTTACCGCTGTATAATAATGAAAGCTTGAGTTTAACCATCTTTTTCCCCATCAATGGTCAATACTTATGTCAGGGGAATTCGCAGCTGTCTCCAAATGTAATCCTGAAATTCCCTCAGATCTAATAAAATGGTGAAGCGTTCAGCTCTGGAGTTCGTAATAAGAGCTATTGCTCTCTCAATCTGCCAAAAACCTACTGAACTCAACATTAGTGTTAGTGATTTTCTTTCCCTAAAATTAATAAAATACTTCAATTCAAATGTTGTAGAAACCTTTATTCCCCAGTTTGAAAATTCCTGAACCATCTCGCCGCTGTCCCACGCTGCCAGCCCTGCGTGCCAGCATTTAGTCATCATTACAATTATAAAGATTTGCTAATACTAACTTGATTTCTTGGGTCCACAACAAATTGCAGCATTATACTGTAATAAAAATGAGAATATATTTTTTAAACAGGTCACTGTCCCTCTGAACACTTAATGCTGATATCCGTGAAGCAGGACTGAGCATTTGACTTCAGGTTCAAAGGCCAGCTTTCGAGTGGCTAGTAGCGAGCTTGCTGCTTTACCTAAACCAAAAAAACTCTAGCTAAAGTGCTATCAAGTGCAATGAGATTGACACTGATGTCGCTTCCTGTACACCAGTTTTACTTATCATAATAATAATTCTTGCATTTGATGCATTGCCTTCTTGCTATATCATTGAGATGTCTCAAAACGCTTTACAGGATATACTGTAAAGTGAATTGGTGGAAGAACCCTGACCTGGGGGTGGGGAGGTGACTATACCCAATCAATCCCATTGAAATGATCGCATTTGAAAACATACAGAACTACAATACTTGGCCCAAGGAAACTGAAGTTTCCATCAAATTGCTGGCAATCTTTTTGTTAAGATGCTGAGAGGCATGTGGATTCAAACCAAGTAATTGACTAATTCCGTGAGCATTCAACGAGCAAACCTCAAGAGAGTTTCTCTATTTTAATTTGAATCTCCCTTGAGGATTGCTCGTTGAATACTCACAGAATTAATCAACGGGGTAGAGGACAGGGGATGTTTCCAGTGATTTCCGTTTTTGTTTTAGATTTCCAGCAGCTGCCGTATTTTACAATTGTCCACTTTACAATGATGTGATAAAGCACTATATCGACTGCAAGGATTTTTATTGTTTTACTAGTATTAAATTTACTGGGGTATGGGGAAAAAGTGGGGAAGTGGGACTGATTGGGTAGCTCTTCCAATCATTTTGTGGCCTCATTTTGTGCTGTAATAATCTCTGATTCTATGATTAATATAATATAATATTGGGTCTGGAATTAGCAGTCTGCTGGATGATGTTTCGAACGGGCTTACGGCCTGGAATCTGAGGGGGAAAAGACCAATTCCAATATTACAGATCCCTGTCCTCGTTGAGTTCTCTTAGCTCTGGAATAGGACTAAGAAGGTTCCTCATAGCTGTCTAGCCAAAGGGAACAGAGGTAGTCAGAAGCTTGGCCACGCATTAGACTCAGGGCTTTTGAGGAGACGCACCACGGCTGTTGAGTATGGAGCGTAATAGACTGTACACGAGCAGCGGGAACTGTGATTGCGAACAGAAGTTTCAGTGGTGCAGACACCGGCCAATGAACCCAGGTGTCTGTAACCTTCCGGGACTGATCGACGTACGTTGTCTGTCTGATAGGTGCAGTGAGGTTCCCTCCCGTGTTAATAAGCTGTGATTTGTGAGCAGTGACCGCGTGCGTCAGTGTCTGACGCCTGGCTCAGATCGTTCAACTGGCTGCAGCTTGCACCTTCCTTCCTGGATGATGGTCTCAAGCTTGTTTCTCAAACATCAGCAAGAAATATATCACAGTTGGGTAATACAATTTATTTTGAAATGGATTAGGCAAGTTTCCTTACTCCACATGCCTACAACAACAACAATAAAATTACATTTATAGAGCGCCTTTCACGTCAGGAGGACGTCACAAGGCGCCTAATAATAATCCCTAAAAACCCCAATAATAAATTGGTCACTTCAACCCATGACTGTTTGCGGGACACTGGCAATTGGCTGCTACATTTCACGCACAAATGTACAGTCGATTCACTTTACAGTATGTTCTGTGAAGTACTTTGAGACATCTAGAAAACGTGAAAAGCGCTATATCAAATGCAAGAATTATTATTATTATTAAGCTCATTCTTAAACAGTTTAGCAGAGAGTGCGATGTATGCTTCTTGCTCCACACATACCTCAGATCTGTTAAAACCCAACACACACACATGAATTTCTCTACATGCGCGGCTCTCATTCCTATTGCATGCTTTTTTGGGGCGGGGGGGAGTTGAGGTCCAAATGCAGCTTGAAGGAAACTATTTAGTGCCACGTTTTAGACTGCTTAGCAACATCTGCGGTTTTCCTTTAAGAAGATAAATCTCGGGGGGAAAACATCGTATTTACAAGTGTCTTTATATTGGGGCCTGGAAATGACCTGGCACACTCCCTCCGAGTGCTGTATGAAAAATATGCACATCTTTCAGTTTATCTTGGGGCAGGGCCAAGATACAAAGCTCATTGCCTTAAGTGGTAATAACTGCAGTTTCGCAATCAAATTGACCGGCAATGTTTATTACTAGGGGATGCACATTTCCTAAGATTACTTAAATCATGGGATTTAGTGGGGGAGGTGGGGATGGGTGGGGGGGTTTAGATGGAAAACCCGACGGACCACTTTTTTAAAAAAAAGAGCAATCTTCTATTTGTCACAAGTATGTATCTATTTGGTATATGAGTCGCTGATTAATATTTAGTGATTGACAATTTGTCAAAAACCTTGTTACAGTAAAAGAGTTAAATCTGGCATCGATCCATAGTCTCTCAAATCCTAAAACGATCACGGTTTTTGATGACTTCAGGCTGCGAGCCCCATCTAAAACTGTCGCAGAAATTATCATCCTAAAACTGATCCTAAAGCTTCCAATCGCCCAATGTCTTAAAACCATACAATTAAAAGATTTACTCAGCGTGGAGAAGGATTAACCATTTTCAGGTTACCTTCCTTTTCACATGTTAAATCATTAGAGTTCATTTTTGCATTTTGATTTTCTTTTAAAGTGTGGTTTTGTCAACGGCAAACAATGCCAGCTCATTTATAGCGTATGTGACACTTGTACAGAAGTGTTCCTTCCAACCTGCCCTAAAGATACGTGTTCTGAAGCCCTCCGGGATGCTAACTCTGCCTGAAGCTGTAGAAACGCAAGTGGTTGTTGCTGTTGCTTACCTTGAGAAGTTTTAATTTAGCGTTAATTTGTGCTGCAACTGTTGGGGTCAAAATTGTGTATTTTACAAAACAGGTTCATAACGTGCATGCCATGGCTGACTCTGAAAAAACCTCCAAACTATCTCAATTAAAAATCGGTCACTCACTCCATGGCTGGTTGAAATTAACGTAAAATTAGCTGCCACATATCTACAACAAAATACACAGTCAATCCACTTCATAGAATATCCTGTGAAGTACTTCGAGAGATCTTGATGACGTGATAAGAAGCTACATCGAATGCAATTATTATTATTATTAGTCTCCATACTCACTTTGGATCTCTGGATAGAGGGACTCTGCTGTGAAACATCTGGGATTTGATGGTTGAGAACTCTTTGCAACCCTCACAATGTAAACCCTTTAATTGGGACTTATTTACATTTTGATCATAAGCAGGTGAAATTAAGATCTTCAGTATAAGTGGATGATATTTAGATTTTCATTGTAAGCAGGTGAATCAGATGTCATTTGGGCCAATAATGCATTTGAGCAATACTAATACTCTAATGAGGCACTTTATGTTGGGGAAATACAAGGTAAACACTGTTGAGTTGAGCACATTCATGGCATGCCTAAAGTTTTTGTTAATTTGTTGTAATTTGATTTTATTAGGTACTCTCCATCATATCAGAAATGGTCGGAATCTTTTTTTATAATAATATTTTTTGCCAAAGCGCCATTTTAAGGTATTTCATAAAGGAATTCCTTAGTAGTGAATCCCACCCATGTAAGGCCTTCGTCCAGTAATTGAAAATGCTGTGTGTCAACCTGTTCCAATGCATTGTATAGTATTACCAAAGTGAGGTTCCCTCGCGTCAACGGTTATTCTTAAGGATTTTTTAAGAATAAGAAATTCCACAAATTCGAAAGACTTCCCAAAAATTGTATTCAACTTTTCACCCACAAATATAGCCGATTCACTTTGCAGAATATTCTTTATTAAGTGCAAGGATTGTAGTTGTTGTTGTTGCTTAATTAAATAAATCTATGTCTTTGTTTGAAGTCAACCATTTATGTCAGGGTAACAAATGGTGAAATGCAACTGCAAGCTGCTGAATCTGCAAGCATGTTTCCTTTACGAGTTGTTGGTTTCTGCTGAGGAAGAAACATTATACCCACTGTACAAATAAATATTAGACCAGAAAGATTTTAATTTAGTTGTTCAACAAACAAACAATTGTACAATTTATAGCTGCAAAGTACATTAGCCTTTACCAGTGATCGTTTCATTGCCAAATCCACAAAACGTGGTCACTTTGCAATGCCAGAGTGATCTGCTTGTTGTTCACATTTAACCGGAGTCCCTCTCTCTCTCTCTCTTTGCTCTTTCTCTCAATCTCTCTCCCCTACCCCAGTCTGGCAATAAAAAAAGCTTAGATGATGCCAGAGAAAGAGCTAGATCTGGAAAATAAAAATTGATTGAACAACAAATCCAGGGCTCAGTGGTTGAAAATGTTTCACTGGTGTAACTCCATCTGATCGCTCTGTGTTTCCATAGTAATTGTCACGATATGGTAGCGCTTAGAGAGTGTGCTTGTTTCAAAATAAATTCAACACATCGGCATTAAGTTGTCAGTCACTGCGGTCAGTACAAGAGCAAACCGCATTAATGTGCCTGTTTCAATGGGCCCACAGATCATCAATGGGATTTGCAATGAATAGAGGCTTTATAATGGCCACCTGTATTTCTTTATCACAAAGATTTGAATGATCCACAATTGACATTTTTTCCATTCTGTCAACACCAAGAAGGTGGCTTGCCAGTCTTGTTCTCATTAATGGATGCCTTGCGCCTCACAAGTGGTTTGGATTTTTGTCATCCATCATCCGAACGTGCCTGAGCTCATATTCTATGATCGTTCATTTTCCTCCTCACTCAAGTGAGCAGGGTTCGATTTCCTATTCTTTAGGATTTGAATCCAGGTCTGAATGAACAAGCATCTTCTCATCTACCTCTGGAGAGAGAAAAAAAACGGTGATTTCTGAGAGTTACAGGAAGCAGAAGAACAATCAATAACGTTTTGGAATACTTTATATTGGTCAAGATGGATGCCAGGCAGGGGCCAGGGGAGAGAGAGAACAAGAGGAAAGTGGAGGTGACCATAGGCTCAAGCGACACAAGAGATGATGAAGGAAAAAGAGAAGCTTTAATGCATCAACCCACCCACTCCCATTTCTCAACAGTCACCTCCCATGCACAACCCGCCCCACTCACAATCATAGAATCATAGAATCTTACGGCACAAAAGGAGGCCATTCGGCCAATCGAGTCTGTGCCGGCTCTTTAAAAAGAGCAATTTAATCCCACTCCCCAGCTCTCTCCCCATAACCTCGCAAACCCGTCCTCCCCAAATAAATGTCTACCTCTCTTTTAAAAGTTGTTATCGAATTGGCCTCCACCACCTTTTCAGGCAATGCATTCCAGATTCGAACAACTCGCTGAGTGAAAACATTTCTCTGCATCTCCCTTCTGCTTCTTTTTGAAACTATTTTAAATCTGTGACCACGAGTCACTGATACGCCCACCAGGGGAAACAGTTTTTCCCTATCTACTCTGTTGAACCCCCTCATGATCTTAAAAACCTCTATTAGATCTCCTCGCAACCTTCTTTGTTCCAATGAGAATAAACCTAGCCTCTCTAGCCTTTCCTCATAGCTGAAGTCCCTCATTCCTGGTACCATCCTAGTAAATCTCCTCTGCACCCTTTCCAATGCCTTAGCATCCTTCCTAAAGTGTGGTGACCAGAATAGGTGACCACAATGGGCAAACTCCAACCCAGAATCCCTCCGACTCATTCCCTGCCTCACCTTGTTCAAGGCATGTCTCGAGATCTATCTCTTTGACCTCGCTTTTGGTCACCATTTCTCCCTACGCCCCCCCACCCCATTGGCTCCCACCCCCAGCTAGAGTGCCATTGCCAATACTGTTAAGAGCCATACAATGTCCTTCTATCGTTAAAAGCGCTACATAGATGCAAAATTTGCGCCGTGTGAAAGACAGCCATTGTGTGCAGCGGCGTCTACATTGGAGTATACAATACATGAACTGAAAGGTGCCGCACTAATTATGACTTTGGCTCTGTGACCACATCGAGCATTTTGTTTCCCAGCCCCCCCTAGGGAAAGGCCCCCTAAAGTCAACTAAGATACCAGAAATCAAAAGGGCTGCTCGTAAAATGACCTTTTAAGATATTTCCAATCACAAATGTTCGTCGCCTGTTTTTTTCCAACAGGCTTGTTCGAAAATCTTGAACTTTCGCTCGCTAACTGGACTTTCATTCACAAACGGTGCTTGTTCTGTCAGAACCCGTTGCAAAGGCAATATTTCGGCTGTTACTCTAGCTGTAAGGGTTGTTCCTGCATCACTTGCAGGGAACAGGAGACATAAATTCCAGGAAAGAAAACATGCGGCTCAACACTAACCTTAAAAAAAAAATGAACAGAGGCCTCTTCAAAATCTGCCGGCAGTTTGTCAAATAGATGGGACTTTATTTCATGATTGTCTACCGCTACCATCCCCCCCCACCCCCCCACTCCCCGCTCTGGTCCTGATTTAACTGTTCAGCGCCTTGGAACATCTTCCCGTCGTGAATGGCGCTCCATAAATGTAATTTTGTTGTCTACTTCAGTCACAGTTTTTATGTATACTGTAGTACATAAAATATATATTAAATATGTATCAGCAAAGAACCTTAGCAACAGTTGAAGGAATGCATGCGTTCAGACACAAATCAGGGGGATTTCATCAGAATATGCTTGGTGGTCAAGTAAAATTACTATTTATAGTTGGTGTTAGTCACAAAGTTATGACACAAAATAACATGCATTTAAAGCACAGCATCTCTTGCTCCTTTTTGGTAGTTTTCTGAAATGCTGTTACTGCTTTTAGCAAACTAATAAATATTCAGAGTTGGTGCACCATACGTTTACAGCTTGCAATTCTGCAACATTTAAGCAGTGAGCCAGACGTCTGATTTACTGTGATATTAAATGGCATTTTAGTGGCTAGCAAATTCAGAGGTTTGCGGAATGTGATGAGTGTGATCTATTTAATTCCTCAAAGTGTCCGGCTACTAATCTGCATATGGAGTATAGATATCCGAGCACAGCAATGGAGGTGGCAGCCTGGCTCAGATAGTAGCACTTACTCAGATGGTTGTGTATTCAAGCCTCATATCGGGATTTTGAACACATGCAGAGCAGGTTGACTACTCCAGTCCAGCGCTGGGAGGTGCATTGTTGGAGTCGCCGTCCTTCAGACGAGATGTTAAACTGACAAATGGACACGGCAGACTGTTCGAAAAGAGAAGGGAGTGTCCCAGCCAACAATAACGCCCTTCAAATGAAAACAATCATTCACTTCACGACTATTTGGGGACTTGCAAAATTAGCTGCCGCGCGTTACCTACCTCGCACACCCTCACTACATTTCACATTATCCACTGTGAAATGCTTTGAGAATTCCTCCCGACGTAAAAGGTGCTGTACCAAATGTAAAGATTTTTATTGTTTATGACAAACATGCATTCTCTTTAAATCCTCCCAGATTAGTGGTTCTTGGAACAGCAAAATCTCTGCGTGTAACTGCTGGCAGCAGAGAATTGTTGTAATCATACTGTAATAATTATTATAATTCTCTGCTGGCAGAGAATCTTCTAGTCTTCGTCTTCTAGACGTCTCAAAGCGCTTCACAGAGTATACTCTAAAGTGAATTCACTGTACTGCAACCTTTTTTTTTGAGGGATTATTATTAGGCTTGTGGAGTAAGGAAACTTTCCCAAGGTTTCGCCCAGACCTGCCTGGAATCGAACCCAGGTCTCTTGATAGCAAGGCAAGTGCTCTAACCACTGAGCTACAGGACTCCAGAATTGGACCTGTTTGGAAAGCATGGCTTTGTGCAATGTCACGGTGTCTCGGAGGTGCAGATCAGCTTCGCTGTCAGAGGCACAGACGGTTGTGATTTGAAGGCTGCCAATTACTGCAGCTGAATCAGGCTCTCCTCACACCTTCAGCAAAGCTGTGCTTGGTTTTGCTTCCATTCATGGCGACACGTTTTATAAATGTACTTCCTCAGGTTGGGATGGTTGAGGGTGGGGAGGGGTTAAAGGATATTAATTGAGAACGGTAATGGCTTCAATCACTCAACTGAGCTATGATCCTCGTATCAAGAAGCTGACGGGAATGAGGAGAAAGCACTTCACATGAAGTAGAGAATACTCTAGTACAGCCACTCAACCAGTAGATGTCCCTGTTGTCAATTTATGAACACTGAAGTGAAAAAAATTAAACTTCTCACAAAGCCTAATGATGATTATCGACTCCGTTAAAAAAAACATTCCCTGGAGCTCACAACTCACGCTCTAACAGATATTCTACGTCCCATAGAGTATTGATTAGAGCATTCGCCTCGCATGAGAGAGGATCCGGGATTGGCTACCCCATGGAGCGAAACCTCCCAGGGCACTTCTGTCGAACAGCATCCCAGACACAAGAAAATGTCCCTGTTTCAGTGGCAATGCATGTGTGGGATACTCAGCCGGGTTTGGATATTCTTTAGCTTAGTGATGGATTGCAAACCTGGCTGACGAAAGATAGAATATTATGAATTTACCAGCATTAAGTGGCACCATGTCCAACTCAGCATATAGATGAATGTAATCATTATCAACAATAACAGCAACTGGCATTTAAATAGTGGCTTATCAGGTGGGCTAGTGTCTCAAAGCACTTCAAATTATCACATACTATCTGTTACAAAATGTTGTATTGTTTACCCCAGCAAGTGATGGGGTAAATCATCATCCCCGAACGAATAATAATAGCAATAATAATCCTTGCATTTTCCATAGCGCCTTTTCCGTCTTCTATACATGTCAAAGTGCTTCACAGAATACACTGGAAAGTGAATTGACTGTATATGTGTGGATGAAATTGGGTTGCCGATGGCACACAGCAGTATCCTACAAAAAATTGTGTTGGACTGAAGTGGCCAATTTAATTTTTTTTATCAGACGTGTGAAGTAAGGAAACTTTTCCAAGGTCGTGCCCTGCCGGTAATCAAATACAGGTCTCTTGCTTGCGAGGCGAGTGTTCTAACCACTGAGTGATAGGACTCCACACAGCAGCACCAACCCAAAGCTAAAGCCATACAAAGCAACACCAAATTGTCAAAGGACAGGTAGATAAGGCTGTTAAGAAGGCATATGGGATACTAGGCTTTATAAATAGGGGCATAGAGTACAAAAGTCAGGAAGTGCTGACTAACCTCTATAAGACTTTGGTGAGGCCTCAGCTGGAATACTGTGTTCAATTCTGGTCACCACACTACAGAAAGGATGTGAAGGCATTGGAAAGGGTACAACGAAGATTTACTAGGATGGTGCCAGGATTGAGGGACTTCAGCTATGAGGAGAGGCTAGATAGGCTAGGGTTATTCTCTCTGGAGCAGAGAAGATTGAGGGGAGACCTAATAGACGTTTATAAGATCATGAGGGGTTTCGACAGGGCAAATAGAGAAAAACTATTTCCACTCGTGGGTGAATCTGTGACTCGTGGTCACAGATTTAAAATAGTTTCAAGGCGAAGTAGAGGGGAGCTGAGGAGAAGTTTTTTCACTCAGCGAGTTGTTCGAATCTGGAATGCATTGCCTGAAAAGGTGGTGGAGGCTGATTTGATAACAACTTTTAAAAGGGAATTAGATCTTTATTTAGGGAGAACAGGTCTATTAGGCTATGGGGAGCGGGCAGGGCAGTGGGATTGAATCGCTCTTTTCAAAGAGCCGGCACAGACTAGATGGGCCGAATGGCCTCCTTTTGTGCCGTAAAATTCTATGAATCTATGAATCTATGAAAAGCTTTCATTGGATCAACACAAGCACCTGTTTCGAAACAGAAATCCTGCTGCAAGTGACATTGGATGTCAATAGGATACAGGGAATGTTTCTGTCTCTGATTTACTAAATGTGTTTCCAATTTTGAGAAGACAATTGACTCAGTATCTTTCCTTGGCCGGAGACATAAAGAGATATAAATTGTTTTGGAAATAAATAGCATGGATATGACCACAGTGATCCTGTGATCATGACATGTGGTGTAACAGCAGCCACATATTTGTTTTCTTATACAAAACACATGCAAACTGGGTGTGTGAAGGCAGAGCAGAAACCAAGTGGGTGTTTCAGACCGATCATTCTGTTCTCTGACATGTAAGGAGAAATTCACCTGAATATTAATTTGCTCTTTTGACTTGACATTTTAAATGCGTCCAGAATCAGACAAATACAGCCTGTACTTTAGAAGTTGGTTTCAAAGTTAAGACGTGATTCAACAATTTGACGAATTCTGGACTCTCTAAAAAATGCTGAACAAATAAGAGTAAATTCTATGCCCAGGTGCAATTTCTCCTCAAAGGTTCTAACAACCTTTAGAATTCCCTGAACATAATGAATAAAACCACATGATATAAGATGATTGGCAAAGGAACTAGAGGGGAGATGAGGAAAATTTTGTCGACGTGGCAAGTTGTTACAATCTGGAATGCTCTGCCTGAAAGGATGGGGGAAGCAGATTGAATAATAATGTTCAAAAGGGAATTGAAAAATTTGCAATGCAATGGGGAAAGTGCGGACAATTGGGACTAATTTGATAGTCTTTCAAAGTGCCGGCACAGGCACGATGAGCTGAATAGTCTTCTCCTGTGCTATAATATTCTATGATGAAAATTCAGTCCGCAATGACCAGCTCAGCTTTCAATTCCGTGATGGTTTTAAAGGCTCTATTCATTCTGGGGTCCATGGGGGGGGAGGGAGGGGTGGGGGGGGGGTGGTGATGAATGGAGGACTTGGGATTCCCAAATGGAGGTGGATTGCCATTTCTTGATGGGGTGCAAAAGTACAAGATCGATATGATAATTATCACGGTTGGTAACTACTTCTCTAAATAATCCTTGCGTTTTATATTTTGCGTGTACCCTTGAAACATCTCAAAATGCCGCACAGGTGAGTGCTTTGGGATACACAGCTTCCTGACGTGAAAGGCGCTCTACAAATGTCATTTTGTTGTTTGTTGTTGTTTTGTTGCTGACGAGCAGGCTGACCGTGTATTTGTTGGAAAGCAGTCACTTTGCACACAGCAAGGTCCCACTAATAGCCAAAGAGCAACTGACCAACCAACTTATCTGGAGGATTGTGGCCAGGAGAGAAACTCACTTCTCGTTTCAAATACAGTAGTGTCGTGAGCTCTTTAATATCTATCTGAACAGGCCAACTGGACTTTGGTCAAGTCACCTGAAGGACAGCACCTCTGATAATAAAGCACTGCATTGGAGTGTCAGCCTAGACTGTGAGCTCAAAGCCCCAACATAATTGCTGAAGGAAACAAAGGTGCAAGACGTGACTGAACCACAATCATAACACTTTTGCCGTATTGAATTCATAATTGTCGGGCACGTTTTCATAGCTGCTCCAAAATAATGTGCAGTGTGATCCATCAAAGAGTCTAATTATGTATGCGTTGCTTCCCATGGGTCATATTACTAAACCTTCACACTACTCAATGTACAACGTTCGGAGAGATTACAGACACTTAAAATGCAAGAGAGCATTGTGTGTGCTTTGTTGAATGAGAACACCTTTTTTTGACTAGCAAGAGTGCACACATGATTGTATGCCACATTACCCCAATCCTCCCTTAGATAATCAGCAGCTTTGGAATTCAGCCAGAAATGTGACCCTCAAGCTAATGTGAACCTTGGATAAATGCATGCTTTTAATGTTTCTTCCTTGTTTTAAACAGAGTGAAATAACTACAAGATCACAAGAGGTTCAGTTCAAGACCTTTTGCCCATTTAATCACAGCATTGCCAAACACTACTGTCCTCCTATTGCAGCATCGGGCTGTTTATTTTAAGTGGGTACAAAGAATTGGTGATGTATCATTGTCCCGTTAGGTTGCTCTCACTGTTAATTAATTTGTGTGTGAAAAAACGTATATGGATATGGTACTAAAATTGGCTATCACATCCCCTGAACCGGTATTCTCTTCTCCTTGGTGTATCCGAAACCACTGCTTTGGGATTACTTACCCAACCTCATTTAGCACCTCATATACTTCTTTAAGGACTCCTTTGAGATGTCTCTTTCAATGAACCCTATAAGGGCTTCATTGTCTATAGGCAAGGTGGTTGTATGAGGTGTTTATTGCTTCAATTGAACCAGGTATAGCAGTCCATGTTGACACTGCTGGTGATTTTATGTACCTTTCACTTGATATTAAGTCACACTGGCACTGCAGTAGTGGTTCCTACAATGAAGCACTTGCCTTGTGCAAAATGTGCCCTTTGATGTAGAGTTGCTGCTGAACTACCAGCAAAGTAACAGGCATAAAGGGACATGTTTTCCAGTCGCTGACCACGGGAATTCTGATGGAAGCAAATAAAAGTTTCTGCGTTTAATTAACCAGTTGTGCTATGCTCAGCCAATGTGAAGGATTATATTATGTGTTATTGCATGATAATGTGAATAAAGCAACCCATGACCCAGGAACATTCAATATGAATGTAGATTGAAAATGGCAAATATTGCTTCAAAGTGGAAATGGGTGACAAGACTATGAGGTATATCATTGCACAAACACACACAGAGGAAGGTAAAGTAACCCTTGCATCTGGTTTCTGAATGAGGAGCCAATTCATAGCTTCCTGACATGATCTATCAGATTGAGTCAGTGTGCCTTGTGCCCTGCATTGCAATTGAATTTTGAAACTCTGTCTTCCGGTCTGTCCAAATCCGTGGTGTGGATTTTTTTTCTGTGTGTTTGTTTCTGTGTATATGTGTGTGTGTATATATGTGTGTGTGGTGTATGTGCGTGTGTGTCAGGGGGTTTGGGTTGTGTGTGTATCTGTGGGTGTGTAATAATAATCTTTGCATCTGATATGCCGCCATTGAGACATTTCAAAGTGCTTCACACAATATGTTGCTTCATACAATATGTTGTAAAGTGGATTGAAAAGTAAAGTATTTTGTGTGCGAAATGTGACAGCCAATTGCGCACAGCAGTATACCACAAACAGCCATGGTTTGAGCAACCAATTTTTTTGCAAGAAATTATTAATGTGTGTGTGTTGTCTTTGAACCGCTTCAATGTTCTCCTCATGTCTTCTGTCGGAAAGATGGACTATGAGTGGGGACGGGATATACTAGTGTGGGGCATTGCGGGGCCATGAACCTACACTATACCACTGCTCTGTACATACATACCATATATGCATCAGCACACTGCTTAAATTTAATTTGTATTTCTCTAAGAGAACGGTTTCTGTACTGGCATCTTTCAACTACACTGCAGACAAGAATAACTCTGAATTTATGGAGAACATTTTCTCCACCCTCGCTATTTGCAGTATAAAAAATCGTGTGTCAGCCTGGCTCAGTTGAATGTATTCTTGCCTCTGAGTCAGAAGGTTGTAGTACTTTTGGTACTCATGTTGGTACTTTTAGCTCCCAGTCCCGGCTGACACTCGATGCATTGTCAGAGGTATAAAGAATCGTGTGTCAGCCTGGCTCAGAATCCCTTGAATGACACATTAAAACTAAGGTCGGGATGTCCTCCCGACATGAAAGGCAAACTATAAATGTCATTTTGTTGTTGTAAGGTCCGTTATTCCCATTTTCTTGTTTCCGTTCTTCCTTATTTCAACAACTATGTGTGTTTCAAGCTCCTGACATAGATTTACACAGACTGTACAGCATGGAAACAAGCCATTCGGCCCAACTAGTCCGAGCCAGTGTTTATGCTCCACATGATTCACCACCCACTCCTTAGTCCTTCTCCCTCATGTGTGTATCTAGCTTCTAAATGTGTTTGTTTGTGACACTTGCCACTGTCGACACTCTCTGGTCAGCCAACAGGAGGATTCCAGCAGAGATCGGCTCATCGGCAGGATGTGGAAAGCAGACCAGTCACTGTGAGCAGGGAATCTTGTTAACCCTGCAATTCAAAATCCTACAGGGACAGTTTGGTCCTCGCTGGACAAGCAGCGGGAAAGCTTGCCAGGCAACAATATAATAATCATAATATTCCTTGCATTTGATATAGTGCTTTTCACATCTCAAAGCGCTTCACAGAATATAGTGTAAAGTGAATTGACTGTACATTTATGGGTGAAACGCGGCAACCAATTGCGCACAGCAGTGTCCCACAAACAGTCGTAGGTTGAAATGACCAATTTATTGTAGGTTATAGGATATCAACGGCAAACTGTGCGATTTTAGCTGGTTAGTGGCCAGCAGTTACCCCCAATGCTGCTCTGGGGTCCTTCATAAGACATATCGAGCCGATAATGTGACAATTTACATCAAACACATTGTGAAACATGTCCGAAGCGTAGTCCGCCATCTTTCCAACAGAAAACATGAGGAAATCATAGAAGCAAGCGGTTTGAAGCGGTTCATAGAACGTCCAATTACACCTCATTCACTTAAGAGCTCCATTGCAGTTCATTGGTAGGAAAGGAAAATGCTGCAAGCTCACTTTGTTCTGACTCATGTGCTGTAAGGTGAGTCAACGTGTTTGTGTTCGAGCTGCCCCTTTAACAATGGTTAATGTGAATGATAAACAAAACTTGAAAATCTGGCCGGAGAGAATTGTTGAGTTCTAAAAAAATTATTGAATTTCCATGTTTCAGTGGGAATGCATGGAATCCTCGGTCTGATTTGCAAACTCTTAAGTATGGTGATGGGTTTCTGCATACGTTGAACAGCTGGCTGACCAAAAAAAAATTATAGCGGAGGAACCCAGCTTCTATTCACAAGCTGTTCCTTTCAGTTACCATGCCAAACGCTGATTCAGCTCACTGAATCTAATCATAATAATACCTCTTGCATTTTATATAGCTCTTTATGCTCCTGCTAGACATCTCAAAGTGCTACAGAATATACTGTAAAGTGAATTGACTGCATATTTGTGGAAGAAACACAGGATCCATTTTCACACAGAAGTGTCCTACAAACAGTCAAGGATTGAAGTGACCGATTTATTAGTGTTTTCTTTCTTGAGGGATTAGTTTCAGCCGTGTAGAGTAAGGAATCTTGTCCAAGGTTTCACCCTACCAGGAATCAAACCCAGGTCTTTTGCTTGTGAGGCGAGTGCTGAAACCATTGAGCTACAAGACTGCACGTATCTGAATGGTTTAGTCTGAGTAACAGACAGCCCTACACTTGGGACTCATTACCTTGTTAGGAATGAGGAATTCAAGTGTTTTACTCGATGGCTGACTTAGCCCTGGCAACATCCTTGACTTTTATATTAGTAAATCTGAAATAAATCTGCCCATCAAAGTTTAAGCACAGACAGAACATCAGAGACAGAGGAGTCGTAAACCTTTTTTGTTATTAAAGCCTGTATTTGAATCCCATTTTCACTCAGCAAAACAGTGAGGATGTTAATAAAAATCCAGCAATAAGTTGTGCTACAACTTTTTCTCAGCTAAGAAACAGGCAGTATGTTTCAGGTGAAGAGGACATTTCTGCCACCGATTATTGTGTCTCTAGTGTTAACAAGAGAACTTGCTGAGTTCTTTTAACAAGGTTGGAGCGTGTAATTCCGTTGTGTGAGTGGAGTATAGTGACAGCCAGATGTTTAAAATAAGTACAATTCTTTGCGTTTGATATAGCATTTTAACATGACAAAGTCTCAAAGTGCTTCAGAGTTTCCTGGTAGGTGTAATGACTGTATTTGTAGGTGAACATGATAGCCCATTGCATGCAACAATATACTCCAAATGACAAAGTTACAGTGATGACAGCCCAGTCAGGCTGACTCATCAGCAGAATCTTGAAGGGAGACCAGTCACCAGTTCATAAGTACTGTACTGAGATAATAATGGAGGAATTTACATCAAGCGCAATGTGAAACATGTCCAATTTCACTTAATTCACTTAAAAGCTCCATTGCAGTGAATTTGTAGACAAAAATGCTAAAAAGCTCCCTTTGTTCTGACTCATGCACTGCACTGTGAGTCAACTTGTTATTCAAGTTGCACCTCCAGTAACAGTTAATGTCCATGCTAATCAAACAAAGATGAAATCTGACAGCAGAGAATTGTTGAGTTTCAAAAAAATCAGATGGTATTCAGACTTGTGGAGAAAGGAATTTTTCTTGGTGTCCTGGCCAACAGTCCCTTGCGTAAAATTAATCATTCACCTACAAATACACATTACAGAAAACTCTGTGAAGCACTTTAACGGACATTTACTCGTCGCAAGCAGGCTGCCAAACTCATCTACGGAAATCTTCAACCGATGCTTTGGCCACCCTCCTCCCCTCCCTGCCCTCCTCCCTCCCTGATCCCGATTCCGACCCCAGCTCAGGTCCAAAGCCCTGACTCCAAACGCTATACAAGTGTAATTTGGTTCTGTATTGTACATAATCACCAGAATGTCCAGGAAATCCAGTGAGGGATACTGAGACACTACACATGAAGGGGCGATATTTAAATTCAAATTGTTGTTAAGACGCCCTCATGCTGTGAAAGGTGTTATATCAAATGCAAGAGTTATTATTGCTCAGCATGGAGTTAGTTATGCAGTAATGGGATCATGTGAAGGTGGAAATCGATAGTTTCTTGGCAAAGAAATTTATTGAACGGTATGAGAGATTACAGCAGTGTATAATTTTTTTTATTTGGTTAAGGAATGGCCAGATGGAGCCCATTGATATTTTCTTTCTGTTTCTGTACATTGATGGGTAGGTTCACTAAACCCTATAGAAATGAACATGTTGGACAGATTGTTGCTCGAGGTGTCATGCAGTAATCAGATGGAGGATAAACATGCTCTGGAACGTTGGCTGCTGCCAACTAAGGCAGAGATGACAAGGAAACCGCCTTGTGAACTTTCCGAAGTGATGTCAGGCAGCCAAAGTGCTGATTGGACACTGGTTGGAAACATCACGCTCGCCATAAAACTCTGTCCCCTCAGCAGCGCAGCAAGCAGGTTAAATTAAAAAGCAAAATAATCATGCATCCGACAATCATCTTTCTTGACACTGACACCAGACATCTGTGGAATGGTGCTTTTATGGGTTATTTAAAGCATCGGTAGCCAAGATTTCAGCCACTACACCCCTAAGCTCTGCATCTCCCTATCTCTATCCCACCGTCTAACCCTTCTTTATTTATCTTTAAATCGCACCTCAAAGCCTAACTGTTTCACTGGTCACCAGTCCCACCCTGTTCTTCCTCACTCAACATCCAACTCTGGCATTCTACAGTGCTCTGAGACATTATCCTATGTGAAGGATGATGTATAAATGCAAGTTGTTGCAGTTCTGTTTGACAGAGTGATGAACATTGTGATCTAATTTGCGCTATTTCTCCATAGGAATTCCTCTACAGAGGAATATTGTTAGAATTCCAATTGATCCACAGGAAGTGGAAGTATATTGAGCTGACAATGTGACCAGAAAGAGTTACCAGAAAGAGTTCCCATCTGCACGACTTGGATTCCTTGTGAGGAAATCCTGTTGAGTAACATTGCAATTCAGCCCCCCGCCAGGACTCTGAAAATGACAGAAAACACTGGAATTGTATTAATTATAAGGAATATAATACACCATAATTCGCATAGGACCAAAGTTTGCATTTCCTTCACAAACCCAAATCAAACCAACATGATTTGAAATCAGGTGCAACATCAATGCATTCCAGTACCTAATGCTGCTGGTGACTTCAATGCTGCTTCCTGGAGAGGTTTTGAGTATTCAATAATAATACTAATGATAATCCTTACGTTTGATATAGTGTTTTCACATCTTCCAGACGTCTCAAAGTGTTTCACAGAATTGACTGTATATTTGTGGGCGAAACACGGCAGCCAAATGCATAGATCTGTGTCCCACAAGCAGCCGTGGATTGAGAAATGACCAATTTAGGAGTGTTTTTATTCTTGAGGGAATACTATCAGCCATGTGGAGTGAGGAATCTCGCTCAAGGTTTCGCGCTACCTGGAATCAAATGCAGGTTTCTCACTTCGAAGGCAAGTGCTTTAACCACTGAGCTATAGGACTCCAGAATTTGTCATTACAGTGAGCATATTCCAATCAGATGGTATAGCGTAGAACATGGTCAACAGAACAAGTGGAGTTACTCTCTCTGTGTGCTCTATCCAGCATATGCTGTGCATCTGAAATTCCAGTCATTGATGTGCGCTTGTGTCACTAAGGTGGTTATTAAATTATTTGAGTACATTATCCAGATGCCTCTGATTTAATTCTCACTGAAGTCTGTAAATGTCACCAGATGACAGAACACTTTTGTTGCACCTGTACACAAGTAGGCGTGCGGTTTAACTAGACTTCGAGTGGTTAAGGCAAGATTAATTTAATTATGCACAGAGAAGGCATTAACTATGCCAGCAGTCTCATGAGTGTGTTGGTTGAGTGTATTTGGGGAAGATGACATTATTTTTGGACAGCCGATTGTCTGATACATGTGGTAACCCATTGCCGCGCTGAAACGTATTCAGACCAGATTGAGAGTTCCAAATATATATGCCACCAAACATTACTCTGTATCTGGATTATAATGTGCACTCTCCTCCTGCAGGGATACAATCAACATATCTAATCCTGGGAAGTATTATGCACAGGTTCGCAAGAGCCAAGGCTTGAGGACCCTTGAGTGTGTGTTATTAGAGTACTGCTGAAGTCTAACCAGTTAAAACTGCAGCATTCACACTAAAGAGTAATATTCAATTCCAAGATCCTCATCCTCACCTTCAAAGCCCTCCATGGCCTCACTTCACCCTATCTCTGTGACCCCACTTACCAATCTGTCCGCTCCGTCCGCTCAGTGGGCTCCGGCCTGCTCCATGTCCCCAGACCCACCTGCCCCACCATCGGTGGGCGAGCCTTCAGCCACTCTGCCCCAAGCCTCCAGAATTCCACCTCAAAGTCTCACAAATGCGGAGACGTAAATTATAGCTCTCTTGCACGCAACGTACAACTTGAACTTGAAACGTTTTCCGAATGGGTCTGTGCTAAATTACAGGACAACTACTTTAATCATTCTGACCATTTCCCATTTAATAGTTTTCCCAAATTGGAACCCTGTCACGCAGACATCTCGCTGTCAACTTTAGCAACAGTGTACATAGATTGTTCAATATCAAAGGAACCGTTTACAACAATAATAAGCCCGAAACAGCCAGGTCAATGATGTTACGATAAAACAAAAAACTCCTCAATGACTGCTGTTTAATAGCCATTTCTGGTCACTTTGAGAATGGAAGATAGTCGACAGAAAAACATGGGTTGGAAATGTCAACAACTCTTTATTCTCATCTTTCTGATCTTGTTCTGAGGTCCAGATGACTGTATTTTATGACACATTTAAATCTTGAAATAACCATCAACAGGCGGAGTCAGATGGTTTCAATTAAATTGTTTTTCCATTTTCATTTCCTTCTGTGTGTCTTTTTTCGTGCATTATTTTCTCCTCTTCATTGGTGATTTTCTCCCACTGAATCAGCAACATCCCTCTCACTATTCAGTGAAGGATTTGTGAGTGTCAGTATAGCTTTGCTCTTTGATTCAGGTAAACCCCACTTAACGTCGTAGTTTGTGAGACATTGTGTGCAAAACGGAATCTGCGTTCGCCTAAGAAATACACAGTGACTACACTTTACTGTAAATGCTGTGAAGCTCTTTGAAGCTTCCTCCTGATGCGAAAAGTGCTGTATCAGTGTTTTATTATTCCTATTCCTCTGCAACATGCATTAATGCAAATAATAATACATTAATGCATTAACATTAATACATGCGCTTTCAGATGTCTGGAAGGTGTGATACAGTGCTACATCAAATGCAAGGATTATTATATTGCATCACCAGCTGTGACACTTTCAGCTTTTAGGTTTATTCATTGAATTGGATTGCTGCTATTTCTTTATTAAAGTTCCTTTTTTTTTAGCTATCAGCCATACTTATTTGCCACTGCATCCCCAACATACATATTATGCCGTGTTCATTTCCAAAGAGTCAATGTGTTCATTTCCAATTATAAGTTGAATACCAGAGGGTTGTTATTAAAAACGTGGACAAAGGAAATTGTCACAAATTGTGAAGGCTTTCAGGAAGTTTTTTTGTGTCACGGCTTGCTCATAATTCCCGTAGACATACCACATCTCTAATGATCTAGAACCGTACTCTTTCTGGTTAACAACAAGTGGCTTTTACACAGGAAAATGACTCAAAGGGGCTTTACAAAGTCCGAGTGAGAGCCTGAGATGGGAGGGAGATTTTGTGTTTGGTTACTTTTCATTAATCATGCTTTGATTTGTTTGTTAACCTAAATAAATTAAACAATGCAAGTACAGGAATAAACGGCGTATGCAATAGACATAAGAGGAGACTTTGAAAGAAATCCAAACATAATAAACAGTCCAAAGCAATCCAACATTTGATAAAAGAAATAATACAATACCATTTATCTTTGCATAGTGCTTTAACATTCAGAGGATATCTCAAATCACAAAGCTGTGGGTGAGAACCATTGGGGAAGAGGTTTGTGATTGGACTCATCTGCAATGCAGGAGCTATTGAATTTCTTAGCTGAAAGTTACCTGAATTAATGAATTTAAGGCAAATTTCTTTCTTCAATCTGTAATGCTAAACATTTTGGGCATTTTTCTAGTCCCTGATTATATTAAAATGTCTCAAAGTGCCTTCACAGGTAACACATGTCCAGTGCTGTGATTGTTTTGGAAGCAAACACATAGCCAGTTGCAACAAATTGGTGAATCACAATTGATCTGAGGATTGTTGGCTGGAAAAATGCAAACCAATAACAGAAACCCACCTCACAAATGTAATAATAACGATTATAATAATTCTTGCATTTGATCTAAATGCCTTATTACGTTGGGAGGATGCCACAAAGTAGATTTACTGTGAAATCGTGATTCTGTATTTGCAGGCAAACGTGACAGCATAATTATGCACATCAATATTCCCACAAGTAATCATGGATTGAGTGATCAATTTTATTTGGGGGATTGTTGGCCAGGACGCTGAGAGAACTCGCGTCTCTTTCGAAGAGAGCCGCTTGCAAATCGTGCACTTTAGCATCCAACTGATGAACAGCCCAATGGCCTTGGTTCAACATCTCATCCCAAGGACGGCATCTCCAACTATGCAACCCACTACCACCCCCTCACCCATCATTCCGCACTGCATTGGAATATAATATTAGGCTATGTGAGTTCACGTCCTGATGTGGGGACTTGAGCTCACAAAGCCTAAATATACCATTGCTTTAAGACCGTTTATTCTGCTGCAGTCATTTTGCACAATTGTTTGCAAAATGTACAGAAGCAAAAGCAAAGTGACAAAAGCTGTCCCTCATGCTGTCTACATCCTCAGTTGAAAATATTGAGACTGATGAAACAATGGAGGGACCAGTAGAACTAACACAGCGAAGCCCCAGGGACCTTGTACAACTCTCAGTCTTTGCAAAATCCTAACAATGCAGTGACTAATCTCCTGAAATGCTATATCGCCAAACGCCAGATATAATTAGATTAGTCATTCGAAAGGGTTTCTATATATATAGGTGGATATCTAGGTGATAACAGCTCTTTCAGCAACAGCTGCTTTTTCTCTGGATGGTACTTTTTGCTGCTGTTTCCGGAGGATAGGATGATAGATTTAAGCGATCGAACACTTGCGGTCTTCCACTTTCAGATGCCCCTTGGGATCTCCTTATCAGCTCTGTGAGGTACATTGTTTGGACTATTTTGCAGATGTGCTAAACACCTGGACTATTTGTGTCTCATCCATTTACATAGCAGAATGACTTGTGTTATTTTTCAGTCGTGTTCTTATAAGGAAACAATGTTAAATTTAGTCTTAACTTTGAACAACAGCAAATTGCACTTATATAGAGGTCCTTTCACATATGCCAAATATCATAATAATAATCCTTGCATTTGATATAGCACTTTTCACGTCTTCAAAACCTCTCAAAGCAGTTTGCAGAATATACTGTAAAGTGAATTGACTGTATATTTGTGGGTGAAACACAGCAGCCAATTGCAAACAGCAGAGTCCCACAAACAGTCATGGATTGAAGTGACCAATTTATTGTTGCTTTTTTTTTCTTGAGGGATTATTATCAGGTGTGTGGAGTAAGGAAACGTTGCCCTGCCTGGAATCAAACCCAGGTCTCTTGCTTCTCAAAGTGCTTTACAAAGATAGAATGGGATCTGCAGTTGGGAGGGAGATGGGGCAGTAGGGGGGAAGCTGGATGAAAACATGGGTCTTTAGACTGGTTTGGTCAGCAACGAGGAAGTGGGAAAGGTGGAGAGATTTCAGAAGAGAGTTCCAGAGGGCAGAAGTGAAGTGCCTGAAAGCTTGCTGGCTGATTGTGTAATGAAAGAGGTCAGAGTTAGTGGAGAGGAGGGAGAGGCTGGGGTTGGGGAGGGGGTAAGGTTATAGGATATTGTGGAGATAGCGTGGGGCCACGTTCTTGAGGCAAATACCAAAGCGGAGGAAGGAGGGTGAATAAAGGTACGGCGGGTAGACAGAACTTGAAGGAGGCAAGGGAGGGGGCAAGCCAGCTCACCAATGGTGGGATGGGCGAGGCAAGGGACATCAAGCAGGCCGGAGCCTGCTGAGTGAAGGAATGGGCAGGTTGGTAAGGGGTTGGGTGGTCAAAGAGGAAGTGGGGAGCAAGGCCATGGAGGATTTTGAAGGTGAGTACAAGGATCTTGAATTGTATCCTCTGTGTGATCGGAAGCCAGTGGAGTCAAGTGAAGAATGGGGTGACAGGGTCACGGAACCTGGTGCGTGAAAGGACATGGGCTGCAGAGTTCTGGATAGTCTGCAGCCTATGGAGGGAGAAGTTGGAGAAGACGAAAAGCAGGGAATTTGCATAGTTGAGCCTGGTTGTTAGGGCTGCATGTGTAAGGGTCTCGGCGACCTGCGATGTGGTGGAGCCGAGCGATGTTGCGCAGGTGGGGGAAGGCAGAGCAGGTCATGGCAGTGATGTAGGGTGGAAAGGATAGTTGAAGGTCAAACAAGATGCCAAGGTTCCAGTCTGCCTTAATGAGGTGGAGTGTGCATCCTTAGTTAGTGATTCCGTCAGTGCCTGAAGTGTGGAGGTGCTGATGGAAGTCAATCAGGAGGGCATCGGTCTTGTTGTCGGTCAACTGTAGAAAGTTAGTTCACATTCACATCAATGTCTGACAGACATTCTGCCAGGACAGCACTGGTTCTAGATTCAAGGTGGAGGCAGATAGATGGAGTACAGATTATATCTAGTGAGATATTTCTCAATTACTTTGTTTTCTACGGGCAAACGGCCACATTTATACAGTCAATTCAGTTTACAGTATATTCTGTGAAGCACTTTGAGATGTCTAGAAGATGCGGAAAGCGCTATACCAAATGCAAGGATAATTATTAAGCAAACATTGAGTACTTGCTTGCACCTTAACTGAAGTTCCCTTGTATAATAATAATCCTTGCATTTAATATAGCGCTTTTCACATCTTCTAGACATGAAAAGCGCTAGTCTCAAAGTGCTTCACAAAATATATAGTACTGTAAAGTGAATTGACTTGTATTTTTATATATTTTGGGGCAAAACACGGAGCCAATTGCGCACAACAGTGGCCTGCAAACAGTCATTGATTGAAGTGACCAATTTATTATTGTTTATAGGAAGAAAGTCAGGATTAACATTATTAAGAATAAATAACCTTCAGTCTAACAAGCCTGAGCATGGATTGAGGAGTTTTTCCATTCAAAACCATCATTCAGAATCAGTTACTTCTTTGAACTTAGCAGTGCTGAAGGACTGAGAGGCAGATCTAGAGGCAGAGGTCAACATGAGAGGTCAAGATGCCTTAGCTCTCAGTTGACTCTTTAACAACAAGAAAGCAGCTTTCGTCAGGACCTGTTGCTGCCCCTGCCACTGAGACAATCTCAAAGTGACTTTTGGGGAGAATATTAGCGTTGTCATTTCAATCTTAATTTAGTTGTCAACATTTCTAGATCAGAAGAATGGACATCATTCAAAATGAGAAGGGAGTTTCTCCCGGCGTCCAGGCCAACATTCTCCAGCATAACAATTCGTCAATCACTTAAAGGATGTTTATGAACCCAGATGTCAACTGGGTTGCCTAGAAATACATAGTCTCTATATTTTACAGTAATTCCTGTGACGTAATTTGATACATTTTGTTGATACAATAACATGCAAATATTTTTTTTATTAATTACCCTTTTCGCAATTCAATCAAGTGCACAACAGAGTCCAACCTTTGGCATTTTCTAACGAGATTCCTCAATGAGGAATTTGAGCACTACACATGGAAACTCCTTCTAGTTACTGGAATAATGTCTCATTCGCCTTAAGGAACTTTGCTCCAAAAGGATCTAACATGATTATTGTCAGAGGGGTGTTCGGTAATTTAATGGTATATCTGAGGGCTTTTTAAAATCAGGAATCCTGCAATGAAGTACCACAATTGAGTCCCTACAATTATAAAGTTGATATCTCATTTAATGCCAAAACTCACAAACAAGAGGACCTTGGGTTTGCTTCCTTGGCGAGTCGAAACCACAGGCAAGTTTCCATACTCCACACCACTTTGTTTACCTAGCAGTAAGTAGGAACCCTGTTGTTGGTCGATTGGCAGATCATTTTCTGCTGGTAATAATTACTCAAAATATTTGGTTACTCAATCCCTGACTGTTTGAGGGACACTGCTGTGCTCAATTGGCTGCTACATTTCACCCACAAAGTACATTCAATCCACTTCATATTCTGTGAAGCACTCTGAGATGTCTCAACCACATTATGAGGCACTATATTAAATACAAGGATTGTTATTGTTAATATTATTATTATCACAAGAGTCACTTTCAATCATCACCACCATCCACATACCTGCGTCAACCTATTGCAATGTTGCAATCAGAGGAAAAGTCTTGATCATAAATTTGATCATTCTTTGAACATATATAAAGTTTGCTGATGTAGCTTACAGTGTGGTCATAGTTTATTTTAGAGTGTCTTCGGGAAGAATGGACACGTGAGGTTTGAATGAAATCTCACTCTATGACCTTGGCAATGTATCAGCACAGGAGCCTCCTGACAAATGGAAGCTATCACTTACTCCTTTTACATTGAGAGGCCACATTCAGTTCAGATCAACCTGATCCAAATTGAATATGATCTCCAGGCATTTAAACTCACCCCTGTTCCCAACCATTTATGCCGCAGATGGTAATGACTTACGGATCTACCATACTTGCGGTGGTTTTCTTCTTTGCAATAGGATATGACCAGGGATTTGTATAATGGTCTAATTTGAATCATATCCTTTATTTTATAAAGAAAAAGTTTTGACTGAAACTATGATCAAAATAAGCAACTGGTTTACTTATATTATTATTTGGTCATTGGCTCAGGTGCTGGTAATACCACCTCTAAGTCAGAAGATTCTGACGTCAGGACTTGCAACCAGATGTGATCTTACAGTCGAGGCTGACACTCCAGAGTAATGTTTGGGAGCGCTGTGTTATCAAAGATGTGAGTGACACACAAATCTATCTATCTGTTCAGTCAAACACCTCCCATAATATTACTAAAAACAGAGGAGGAGTTTAGAAGTTTATCTTGGTGTTCTTGCCAACAAGATACATTGTTCATTCATTACATAGAATTATATAGATTTGACAGCAGCCAATAAAGGCAATTCTACCCAACGAATCTATGACAGTTTATACTACACACAAGGTTTCACCTTTCCTAATCCCTGTCTTCCATGGCATATTCCTTTATTCCCATTTCCTTCATGTAAACAATCTTTCATAATCAAGGCTGACACTCCAGTGAAGTCCTGGGGATGCATTGTATTGTTGGAGATGCCATCCTTAGATTGAGATATTAAACTGAGCTCTTCCTGCCCGCTTGGCCTTTAAAAACGCATGGCTTGTTCCAAAAGAGAAAGGAATTTCTCCCATTGTCCTCGCAAACAATCTTCCCGATAACAACACCACAACAACAACAATAAAATTACATGTATAGAGTGCCCTTCACGTCGGGAGGACGTCCCAAGGCGATAAAACTGGTCATTCATTTCATGGCTCTTTGCAGGACATTGCAGTGCATAAATTAATTGGCTGCTGTGATCACCTCAGTCACTACATTTTACAACAATAATAATAATCCTAACAATAATCCTTGCATTTGACATGGCAACCTGTCACTTCTTCAAGGTATCTCAAAGCATTCCACAGAATATACCGCATGTTGTCTGGGAGAAAAGTTGCGGGGTGGGGGTGGGGGGGAGGGTCGAGGTAGGGGGAAGGGGAAGGAGAGTGGGAGAAGGGGAAGAGTTAGTGGGACAACCGAAGGCACGGTCGAAGAGGAAGGTCTTGAGATCGGCCTTGAAGGAGGAAAGGGAGGAAGCGAGGCAGAGGGGCTGTGGGATGGAGTTCTACAGTGTGGGAGCAGAGAGGCTGAAAGCCCGGCTGCCAATGGTTGGGCGGTTAGGGCGGTGGAAACGGAGCAGGCCTGAGTCTGCTGAATGGAGGGGACGAGCAGGCTGATAGGGAGACAGTAGGTCAGAGAGATAGGCAGGCGGGGGGACGGGGGACGGGGGACAGCAGTATCCCTCGGACAATCGTGGATTGAGTGACCAAATTATTATTGTTTTACAAGTCTTACTGAACCCTTGCCAACTCACACGGATTCCTCGACAATATAAAGTGACAATAAAGTCATCGCCAATGTAGCAACCATCATGAGAGATTCCTATCTTGTACACAATGTTCAATCTGTGTCGGTAAATTTGATAATAAATAATTGGGACATCAGGCCAAAAGTGCTGCTTACTAAGTAAAGAAATAAAATAAGGCAATGAGAGATTGGGACTTGTGGCTAGGCTAATATCTGGAATAGCATATCGGAGGGCAAAACCTGGTCACCGTTTTAATCTCTGGCACATGCTTAAATGGAACAGTGCAATAAATCTTGTCAAGTGCTTTCAGATGCCTTGATGACTTGATAAGGGGTTATATCAAATGCAAGGAGTAACATTAGTAAGACTGTTTGTGGGACCTGCCTGTATAAAACTTGACTTATTTGACTGAAAATAAACAGTCAGTACACTTGACAGCAATTCATTGTGAAGGACTTTGAGAACTTTCAGCGTTTTAGGCACTGTTGGAAATGTAAGGATTATTTAGGATTAGTTGTTTAAAGCCGATCCCACAGGGAATAATTTGCCAGAATCGACTTTAATGATTTCATAATCTTAATAATTTAATACATTACAACCCAAGCATATTATTCCATTGTTCTCTTAAATTCTCTCTGATAAGGAGGGGGAGTTATAACATGAGTTGACTACATCAGAAATCTACATAGAATTTAAAACAGTTTGGGAGGATTCTTGCAGTAGGTTTGAGACTAATTTTATCTTCCCTTGCATGGTAATAAAACATGCAGCATTTCCCCACAAAATACAAAATCACAGCCTGTGAAATGCTTTGAGACATCTTCCTCATCCTCCTCACTTAACAGGCACTAAACAACCAATACAACAGAATTTACCCTCATGTAATATCTTTCTTGTTGGAATCATATTAACATGATGGGGGGTTTGGGTTGAGGGGTCGAATAGATGACTGAAACTATTTATTTTGAAACGTGCCTTGAAAGATGCGAGTGAAACACTATGTGAAATGAATATCAAATGCAAGGATTATTGTCATTTATTAATTACCATTAATTTTATATAAAACCAAATGGATAAGGTGAAACTATAATCCTATATTCTCAACTACGTAAGCGTGGGCTCAGAGCACAAATCTACCCCTAATCCCCCTCCAGTAGATAATAAGTTGCTCAACAAACTCCAGCACTGTTTGATAGCTAGCGTACAAAGTGGTAAGCGTTAGACAAGAGATTTTTTTGGTCAGCCAAAAAATGTTTGGGCACATCATATGTTTGATGTGCGCAGAAACCCAACACTATGACTCATAGTATCCAGTCCAGAGCAAGATTTCACAAATGTTTGCCACCTCCGCAAGGAAATACTGCTGCTTCTGGAATGGAATGTGCTCTCTCTCCCTGCGTGGAGTATCCTGCTACCTAACTATGTAGAATATTAAGCCACAGGTTAGTGACCACCACCACCAAGACTTGAAGACCCCAGAGTTAGCGTTGGGGGCACTGCAGGAAGTTAAACAGCTACATCTACAAAGCTCGCCATTGAGAGTAGAGATCTGGCAAGCTTCCCACTGCTTCTCCAGCTAGCAAAAATAATAATAATAATATTAATCCTTGCATTTGATATCTGCTAGATAAACAGAGGAGTGTGGAGAAACAAAACTTGCCCAACATTTCTCCCTGCAGGAAATCAAACTCAGGACCACACGCTTGTAGGGTGAGCGCTCTAACCACTGAGCTACTGTACAACCAACCCTTCAGATCTTTGGCTTCAGGGTTAGCAGTAGCTGAGCAAGAATAATCCTTGCTCACAGGCTGGCTGTTTATTCATCAATGGAATCTTGAACTACTATGGCTCGACCTGGCTCAGGATATAGCCTACCGTGCCTGCCACAGTAGGTTGACTCCGTGGTAATCTTGTGCGTGAGCATAGCCGCCGTCATACTGTCTACAGGTTCAGACACACATCCATTTCCAATGTTATACTATTGCAGTATGGAGATTAAGGCACATTATTGGTGTGGAGGAATAGAAGGAGTCTTGCAGCTCAGTGCTTAGAGTGCTCGTCTCGCAACTGAGAGGCCTGGGTTCAATTCCCGGCAAGGTGAAACGTTGGCCAAGTTTCCTTACAACATACGCTTCTGTTTATCTGGCTGTATGTATGAACCCAGTTGTTAGTCGATTGGCGGAACACTTTTCCGGGGGTAATAATTCTTTTTTTTTAAATTGGTCACTCAATCTACAGCATTTGTGGGACACTGCTGTGCACAAGTGGCTAGTGCATTTCGCCCACAAAATATAATCAATCCACTTTATAGTATATTCTGTGAAGCGCTTTTAGAAATCTCAAAGACCAGGATAGAGCGCTATATCAAATTGCAAGGATTTTAAAAATGATTATTTAACTACCTCTATACCTTGGCCAACACATGCCATTTCCCAGTCTCCGCAGCCATTACCTTGACTAGCCACAAGGTTGCCAAATAGCTTTAAAACTAAAACCATTAAATCCCTGGAGTAAAAACAAAGCATGAGTAGAATGATTTTGACGGGAAACAATGATCCTTGTATTTCATATAGCGACTTTTGCATTGTTAAAACGTCTCAAAGCGCTTCGCAGAATATATTGTAAAGCGGATTGACTGTGTATTTTTTACGCGAAAGGAGATTCAGCAGAAAAATAGTCCTGGAAAAATTATACCTCAAAGGCGATAGTCAATGGGATGGGAAAATCCACAATGTTATTATTATGTTACAGTTATTCGCTATTGTTCATTGTGTCCATTTTTTTAAAATGGGAAATTTCATTATAAACAAGTAACAAAAAAAATCACTATTTTTAGCAGTCAGGGCACTGTAAACCCCAACATATTTCTTGTTTTGACTGTAAAGATACAGGCTGGCTGAGACTATAAATGACTCAAATATTTTATCACCGTGCGACTGTCGCAAAAAAGGAGGCATTGCTTTATCTATAGGAGCGTTCTGGTTTGACTCACAACACTATACTTCAAATTTTATCAATTTGAAATGTAAAATAGGAGATGATTCATGTCACTCAGTAATAATAATAATCCTTGCATTTGATATAGGGCCTACTTGAGTGGTTGAGACGTTTTAAAGTGCTTCACAGAATACCTTGTAAAGTGGATTGACTGTGTATTTGGTGGGTGAAATGTAAAAGTAATTACATTTGCTTGTCAGATTCAGCAAGCCTTAATAGTGGTTAAACTTATCTTTACTGCTGGAGAGTATCACTCAAGCCCATGATGGACTAGTGCTTCCAACAGAAACACTCCTACATCTCATACTGAATTTCTGTCAGACACATAGCCTTTTTAAATGGTACGCTCAAAGGAAGCACTCTAGGTGGTCAGAAGTGATTGCTAGGTTTGTGGTGTACTCCAGAGTACTCCAGTGTACTCCAGAGGTCCAGATATTACTATAAACCATCAGAGTATGGTTATGGTTATCTGCTGATGCATGATTTGATGCTAAGATTTGTACTGGGTTTAGTTTATATCTCTGGCAGAAGGGACGTTTATATATACAGTACATCCATGTATTTAATCTAGCATTTGATATACATAGTGCCTTAACACATCGTTGAGATGTCTGAAAGCATTTCACAAGATATACTGTAAAGTATAGTGATGGCATATTTTGTGGGCAAAACACGGTAACCAATTGCAGACAGCAGTGTCCCATCGTGGATTGACCAAATTATTATTATTTTGGAGGAATTATTACCAGGGTAAGCAATTCACCAATCAACTAACAAGCAGGTTCATAGAATGTACACAGAATATAACAAGCAGTAAACAGAAGTGTGTGTGTGTGTGTGTCGAGTAATGAAACTTGCCTAAGACTTCACCCTGTCTGGGAAGAATGAGAGAGTTTCACCCACAAAATTCAATCAATCCACTATACAATATTATGGAGTCCTGTAGCTCAGTGGTTAGAGCACTCGCCTTTACAAGCGTGAGACCTGTGTACAAGTGTGTTTCGAATCCAGGCAGGTCAGTGCGAAACCTTGGGCAAGTTTCCTTACTCCACATGCCTAATAGTAATCCGTCCCCTCAAAAAACCTATAATAAATTGATCATTTCAATCCACGACTGTTTGTGGGACACCGCTGTGCACAATTAGCTGCCGCGTTTCACCCACAAATATACCGTCAATTCACTTTACAGTATATTCTGTGAAGCGCTTTGAGACATCTAGAAGATGTGAAAAGCTCTCTATCAAACGCAAGGATTATTATTATATTATTATTATAATGTATTCTGAGAAGCTTTTTGAGACTTCTCAATAACGTGATAAGGCCCTATATCAAATGCAAGGAGTATTATTATTATTAACACAGCAGAGTCAGGCTCGCAAGTATACTACGGCTATGAATCAGATGTACAGCTTGTTTGTGATAATGTCACAAGAGCCATCATGGTTGAATGTGTGCACTGCAGGAAGCAATGACATTGATAGTGAGTGTTGTGCAAATCTCCAACATACTACTGGCCACATACTGTTTGTTAGGAACAGTAGATGATAGCAAGAATAATATAATAACATTACAGTAGTCGTGAAGGGAAGCAAAAGGAATGATAGAACCACTAATAATAATAATCCTTGCATTTGACATGGCGCCTTATCAAGTCATTGAGAAGTCTCAGAGTACTTTACAGAATACCTGTATACTGTAAAGCAAATCGATTGTGGATTTTGCAGTAGATACCCTGCTGCCTTATAATAATAATATTAATCCTTGCATTTGATAAAGTGCCTTACGAGGATGTCTTAAAGTGCTTCACAGGATTATCTGTAAAGTGTAGTTATTGTGCATGTTTGTGGGTGAACTTGGGAGTCAATTTGTGCATAGCAATGTCAAACAAACAGCTGTGAAGTGAAATGACCCATGTTTTCTTGGGGGATTGTCGGCCAGGATACATACAATCAATACTGGGTTTGTCCTCACAAGTGTCCATTTTCCCTCTGGTGGGGGGAAGGGTTACTGGATATCAATCAGAAGCTAAAATCCCTGGCTGTTGTTTCCTCTCTCAAGCCCAAGCAGCACAGAGGCCAATTGTAGCAGCTTCACAGCTGTCATGGTTCGAATCAACTAACTCTGATCTGCCATGGCTCAGATCAGCTAACTCTACACAGACCAAAATTCTGAACTGAAAGCGCCGCTAATCACAACCCTTATTTTTGATATAGTGTCTTCTCGTGTCTTCGAGATGTCTCAAAGCGTTTCACAGAATGTACTGTAAAGTTAATTTTATATTTTGCGGGTGAAACACAGCAGCCAATTGTGCACAGCAGTTTCCCACAAACAACAACAACAAAATTACATTGATAGTGTTAACCCTGAATATTACTGCATTACCTATTGATTAATATTTAAAATTGACCCTTCGGCCCATTTGATCTCATCCTACATAAGTTTACATACATTTTCACGTCAGGAGGACATGAGGATGATTTCAAACAGTCGTGGACTGAAGTGACCAATTCTTTTTTAAGGCATTAGTACCCCTGGGAAGGCAATCCACCAATCGACTAACAACTGAGTTCCTGCTTATTGCTAGGCAAACAGAGGCGTATGGAATAAGAAAATTTATCCAACATTTTTTCCTGCCGGGAATCAAATCCAAGGCTCTCGTTTGCAAGGCTATGTGGAATTGGCTGCCACGTTTTGCCAAATATACAGTCAATTTACTATGCAGTATATTTTGTGAAACATTTTGAGCAGTCCAGAAGACGTGAAAAGCACAATATCAAATGCAAGTACTGTATTATTATTACTAACATCAGTCCAACGGTTAATGCAACAGCAGATAGAATCACTGCTTAGGAGAGCGTTCAATATTGAATATTCTACAGAGCACTCACAGCAATCTGCTTCATTAACAGCAAAGAAACAAACATCTGCTCAGCACACTGCTGATTTAGGGCTTGATTTCCAATTGGCTTTATTTTGGGTGTTTTCAGTAAATAGACCCCCATTTGACTTACTTAATTACAGCCGAATCCTGCTCTTTGCAAAACCGCTCTGCTTGAAACCAGAACATGCTGCTGAACACGATTTCTATTAACCCAAGATCATAATGGCGAATTCGCTAACCAGTTGGAAGCACGGTGAATTTTAGAATGGTTTGCTAAATCGTTCAAAAATATGTAATATTATACAATTATAGTTTTTTTCAGAAAAATGAACAAACCATCAAAAATGATTACACATCTAAACTATGCTGCTGGCTTCGGTTGAAATCTAGCACTTGATGAAGGAAGTATAGTTAAGGCTTTGAGCACAAGAAAGTAGATAAATGGAAATATTTTATGCTTAGGTCAGGTATGTTTTTATTTAAGTGTTATGCTTGGGTCAGGAAGTCTACGTTAAAGGGGAAATGGGAAGTGGTCTGATACATTGGAATGCTATGCTTGGATCAGGTATTCCTTCATCTGGAATCCATTACATTTCCTATTCAAAATACATGTGGAATTACATGTGACATCCTCCCTGGAGCCTAACATAATTTGCTGCACTTGAATGTGCACAAGGCGTTGGGTTTGAAATCCTCCAGAGAGCTGGATTCCCTGTCTCCAGTTACACACCAATTACTATTGCCACCTTCAGTAAAATGTTCAAAAACTTTAAAATGTCTCTCTTAATTGCCCAGGAAATGCTTGTCTCAACTTTCTGCGTGTAGAGGATGCCGGGTCGATATTTTCACACATTTAGGGCCCTTTGACCAGGTTTGCAGTTAAGAAGTCAAATGGTTATTCCTTAACCAAATGTCACACGTTTCTGCGCATTTTAATAATGCTTTTTTTTCCAGTGAGTCACGAAAGATACAAAATGTAGGGCATTTTACGGAACCTGCAACATCATATTCGAATCCCTCCCTGGCCTCACCTCCTGTGACTCTGTTGGCCACTAAGTAAACACTGATTCACGTTCCCACCTGATCTCCTCCACATGCTGGAATTCCATCTGAATCCTTCTGCTTTGCCCCCTTTCTCTAGACCTATCTTCAACACCATTTTTGGTCACTCCTACCCACTTCAATGCATGTTGTATTGTCAGAGATGCCATCCTTCAGAGTGAGATTTGAAACTGAGAACCCCCTCTGTCTGTCCTTGTAAATGCTGAAGATAACAAATTACATTTATAGAGCTAAGATCTCATCACACTATTCAAAAAGAGAAGGGAGTTTCTCAGGGTGTCTGGGCAAACATGTAAAATTGGTCATTTTGTGGCTGTGAGTAAGATGTGATTGTGTGCAAATTGACTGGTGCAATAGCCTACAAAATAGAGTCATGCAAGTTCACAGTATATCCTGAGAAGCACTTTGAGATGTGTCTCCTATGTGAAAGGTGCTATATCAAATTCAATGATTATTTTTTATTATTAAGCAGAAATAATTAATCTATTGAAGGATCAATGAAGGATATGTGGAGGTTTACTATGAACAATGGCACAGTTTAGTTGGGATGAAAGGCTTGTTTCAGTAGATTAGATTCCATGTAATTCTGACATGTTAACCCTGAATATTACTGCATCACCTATTGTTTAATTGTTTAAAATTGACCCTTTGGCCCACTTGATCTCATCCAACATAAGTGCTTTCAGACCTCCTCCTGACATGAAAGGCGCAACACAAGTATGTTCTGTATTGCATCCTTCCAGAATACCAACCTTTCTGTTTCCCAATTACAGCTCCAGCTGTTGCTGAAATGTACTGTGTCCCAGTCTCTCAACACCCTTCCTGTTACACCCATTCCAGCTGTTCAATACATTCTGCCCAAAGAAATATTTCCTAGTGTCAGACCTAAAATTGCCCTTCACAATTCTGAACTTGCACTCTGATCATTGGTTTGAACCCTCCAAACGTATTTTTCTAGGTATTAAAAGTATTACTTTTATCTCCATTTTATCTTGAATACATCACCTCCCAATCTTACAGCCATGAGTTAGAAATATTTTCAGGGGTGTGGATTAATCTCAGAGTGTAATGATATCATTCCACCAGTGGCTTACTGATATGGTCCGAAAACAGACAATTTGATCATAAATCATTGCCAAAATACACAGAAGAAGCATATATTGTTCACTGCCTTGATCTAATCTAGTTATCTTGATTATTTGCAGTTGGATGCAATACAGTTTCCAACCCAAAGCCTCTTACTTTTGGGAGTGTATATGTTGTCAAGGGGGAGTATTGGAAAGAGCAATTATTAATAAACTGACAGTCACATTTCAGGCACAAATTCTTCCAAAGGACAAGGGTTAATCTTTGCATGTGCGCTGAGGAACCCTTGAGGGGGAAAAGATTACAGTTCTATGCCGTATGATTCTAATAGTGCAGCCAAAAGAGCATGTCAAATACCATCATGCATGGACATTTGTACTGAATGTAACTTAATGCCTACTGGACCTAACCTTGACGATTTGACTGTAACAAAATGCAAGACTGTATTTTCTGCCTTAACTCTCCACAGAAACATCTATCCTCCAATACTATGGGGACTAGTGTCTTGCAACTGAGTTGATCTTAATCTAACTGTATTACGTTTGGGCATTTTAGACTTCGTTTTCAGTATCTGTAAAATTGCTAATGTTATGGAGCTTATAGAGACAAGTGCTCCCGTATTATATAACTCAGGTTGATATGCCAATTGGATACTGACATAGTTTCCACTTCTGCAATGGGGAACGGCAGGATGGGTGGTGTTAACTTACAGTGTTAACATTGCCCTGGCGGGCACAGATTGTAGGTCATTGAATAACTGAATCGTTCGATCACTCATACATGACTGAATTGCCTCTGTGACCGTTTAGTGAATTTCCATTCGCGAACACAGCAAAGTGGCTGCGTTCTGCATCATGATCTGCAGATCTGGTGTGGTGTTCAAAAGTTATAAGCAAAGGAAAATTATTTAGCCTTTCATTTAATGATTTTTCATTATTAAATAATTCACTATACAAATTGATATTCTCTTAAATTTAGTTCTTCAGAGTTACCTGTAAAAATTAGTTCATTTCGATGACTAGAATTCTCTCTCTTTCTTTCTCTCCCTTTCCCCCTCCCCACATTTTTTTTTAATCAGGTCTGCGGGATGGGGGTCGGGGTGAAACAACTTTAAATTGTGAGTAAGTGTAACTGAAAAAATGACATTAACTTTGTCATGGCAAGAGACGTCAAATGGATATTCTGAGTCTACGATAATTTGCTGGGCTATAATAATATTCCTTACTCTTATAAATGCAAACTTCCTGAGCCAAGTAACATAATTTATTTGGGTTATTCTCCCATTTAGGACTGACTTCGAGCCATTATCATTGACTGTGAAATTTGTGGGGCTGCAGCAACGAACAAGTCTTGAGTCTCTAAAGAATTAAGCTAAGTTTTACTTTTCAAGTGTCAGCCTGGCTAGGTTAGTAGCACGGTCGCCTGATTCAGAAAATTGTCAATTCAATCCCCACATCGGCACTTGAAACTTAGAACCTAGGTTGACACTATAATGATGTTTTTGGTGAGGGGCTTTCCAAGGAAATGCAGTCACCAGCTATGATCATTCATTGATAGGAAATCTGAAAATAAGGAAGTGATGTAAGTTGGAATAAGTTACTAAACTTATTTTAGTAAGTTATTAAAACAGACACAAGTCTAAGCTTCAACACATCAAGTAACTTCCCTTTGCTATTTTTACAAGGTATTATTCTTAGTGAATTGGTATTACACTTGCCATTGCGTCAGAAGGTTTTGCCTTCAAGCCCCATGTCAGGACTTTCAACTCATATAGTCTATGGTTGATACTCCTGTGCAATGCCGGGGAATGCTAGTTTATCAGAAATCCCGTCCTTTGGATGAAAAGGTGTTCATCCGTCCTTTCCTCCTGTTCAAGTGGTCATTAAAGATCCAATGGCAGTAATAGAAAAGAGAACAGAGTTTCTTATGGTATCCTGGCCAACAATACACTGGATAAAATTGGTCACTCATTTCAGGGCAGTTTGTGGGACTTTGCTGTGTACAAATTGACCATTGCACTTGCTTACAAAATATACAATCTTTAAATCATTGTTGGGTGAATGTCACTTTGAGACATTCATCCAACATGAAAGGCACAGGTTAAATTAAATATTATTATTTGTCAATTTCTTATGAAATTTGAATAACATTAATTTGTTGAATTTGCTTGTGTATTGAAGGTCAGGAAAATGCCTTATGTTATAAATTGTTTTTCATGAAAAAGGAAATATTAAGATTCAATTTGAGAATTTCTGCACAAACGTAAATTTTAAGACCAGGTGGTCTTTTAGGCTATGACTAGGTGGAATTTCGGGCCCATAATGCCTATTGTTGGACTTTAAATTTATAAAATAAGATAAATTGTATTCTGATCCCAAAATGTCTGTTCTAGACATGGAACAAATCATTCTCCTGGAGAGGAACTTTCTGTAAGCACCAAGTCAATGTTGCTTAAAATGTTAACGACTGTTTTCAGGATCAACACAACTGTTATTTCTATTATCATGACACATATGGTAATGCAAAAAAATCTGTTTGTCTTTTCCAAGTAAGACCATATGAAGTTGTGCTATGTACTTCTGCATGCTTTAGCCATAAACACTATCAAGCCTGCATCACCATGGATCAATAATAGGAGGGAATTCTTACCAGACTTGATTTTGAAGTTCGGGTAGGGTAAGCAATTTGTTGGAATTAATTCACAGAAATTGTGAAGTCATGCAGACCTTTAAACAGAATAACATAGTACAGTGTTTTGAATTGACAGTTTGTGGAAATATGAACTAATAATACAAGGCTCCAAGCGCAATATGTTCCAAACACTCAGTGATTTATTTTTCCATAAACCAACAGTGCCTATCATTTAACCTGGGATTAATTATGTATTGGCATGAATAGTGCAGTAAACTTGAATTTAAGAGCGTTTTATATATTATTCATTATTGATATGATACTTGATGGTATATAATTATAATAAATGCATGTTATTATTTAAGATGGTTCGGAGTGACTTTTGTTTGAGATCTTTTAGATATCCATCAATATTAATCCATATTTTAAGGGATGATGTTCATTGTGACAAGCATATTGGGCACCATTGGTTGTGTTTGTGCGTTTATGCACCAAGTTTGCTCATAAAATACACAGTCACTAGAATTTTCAGTGTATCCTGCGAAGTGCTTTTTAAATATCATCCTGATGTAAAAGGCACTCTATCAAATTGAAGGGTTATTATTGTTAAAAGTGTACGCTGTTAAACTGGGGCTAATGTACTGTGAGGTGACACAGTGTCTCATTCAAAGTGCACAAGGTGATAATATTAAACTCTTATCATTCGTGAGTCTTTGTTAACCTTTAAACATGAAGATGTTGAAATTGCAGTATGCAATGTGATACATAGTGTGGGGATGGGAGGGGGCAATGACTCGAAGGCATAGATATAAGATAGTCAGAAGCTTGGGGGGAAAAACAAATTCACACAGTGTTGTCAGGATATGGAATGCTCTGCCAATTAAGGTGGTTGAGGTGAGTTCCCAAGAGGGAATAGACAGGTATATGACAGATAAAGGATGTGAGGATTGGGTGGAGCAGTGGGATTGAATGAATATTTTTCTCTGAGAGCTGGTGCAGACTGGCGTATGGCATCCTACGCTGTAAATGTTTACAATTCTACATATGAACATCACGGGATGTTCCTTTACTGGTGATGTCCGAGTAGATAACTGCTGGAGAGAAAATATCCCCCAACTTTGCTGAAGTGGTTTTGCCCAACAGTAAATTCCTGAATCTGAACCAGTCATCTTGAACTTCTCAGTATTTCAGTGTTGGTTTGCGAAATACTGTCTTAACCACTATTCTCTGAGCCAACATCTCCAGGAGGAAAATGATTTACAATGTATATATAGCACTCTCAGTCTGATATGGCACAGTGATGACTTTCTGCATGTGTCAGACCAGCGAGTGACCAAATCAAAACACACATGCGCAAAATAAAATCTCCACCACTGCAAGATAGGGTCTCAGACTGACACCGTGTGATAGTCACCAAAAGGGCTGGAGGTGGGAAGTGTTAATTAAAATTTCTATCTCACTGCCACCTTTCTGACACTTGCAGAAGAGCTGATGGTGATTTCTGACAGCCACTGCAGAGTGAGAAAAGGATAACTGTGGAGAGATAGATTGTGTTTTTATCTATTTTGGCAGCTTTCAGGAATCAAAATTAGCCATTTTATGACTAAGTCAAATTAGACAGTTTTAACAGAAGTACCAATTAGGTTTTCCCACCCACTTCTGTACATATCTCAATTTAGACCCCAGTATTCCAAACGTGGCTCCATGCATCTTAACTTGAATTCAAATAGCCTACGGGTGTAGTCTAACATTTGATGGTTATTTTTGACAGCAGCTTGACATTTTATTGAGAGCCAGCACAGCCACTGTTGCTGATAATGAAGTCCTGTAAATCAGTACAGTAGCTAGAGCACTTGCCTCACAAGTGAGAGGACGTGTGTTTGATCTCCAGCCAGGGTGAAACATTGGGCAAATTTCCTTACTCCACACTTTCTGTTTACCTAGCACTATGTAGGAACCCGGTTGTTAGTCGATTGGTGGATGGCTTTTCCCACCCAATTGTATTTGAGGGATTGTTGTCCAGGACTGCAGGAGAAATCCATTCTCTTTTCAAATTGTGCCATGGGATCTTTAGCATTCACTCTTGAGAGAAGTCATCTCAAAGGGAAATTATTTGGGTGCGTAACATTTTAAATGGGATTGAAAAAGTAAATCCATAGCGTTAATTAAGAATCCACCCAGATAACAGGATAAGCAAATGTAAGTTTAGAGTTGTGAAGGGCATTTTCAGGTTATACACCAGGAAGCATTTCTTTACACAAAGGAAATTAATGACTGTAAAATGTTACCGGGAAGGGTGCTTGAGGGAAGAAGGTTAGACTTGATATAGCACCTTATCGTGTCTTCAAGACGTCTCAAAGCGCTTCACAGAATATACTGTAAAGTGAATTGACTGCAGTGGGCGTTCTCAAAGGACAGGAGCATCTGAAATGATCCTGTGATGTCCAACAGACCAGACAGGCTCTCATCTCGTCTTGTCCCTTATAGTCATTCGCAGTTCTGCAATGCCTGGCGTGGGAGGATGAGTCCGAGATGCAAATGTCAGCCTTGACCCATCAGCCACAATTTGTGCCTGAGGTTGCCTGAACATTGCTGGCATAACAATGCGATGCGTCACATTAACTCCGAGTCGTGTTATTCCTGTGGGTGAGGCACACTGTGCAGTGAGAGAAGATCATTTGATTCAGTAGACTGTCCAGTGAACCCAACCTACCACTTGTTTCCAGCCAGTTTGCATAGCTGTAAGTGTGTGTTACAGGGTAACACCCTTTGGGTGAAGCTAGTCAGAATAGCAGTAATGCCTCAGTGTCTGCCAGAAAACTGGGAGTTCCCTGGCTCTTGTAACCTCAAGACATGTGTTGGCTGGGTTGCTTTTATGAATTATTTTGCGCTCAGTCCATATATTTGTGTTTTTACTCTCAAATCATGCTCCGATTCCTCCTCCCATTGTACAATCACAGTACAGTATTTAGCAATATTGCTACAGGACATGACATCCCAGAGTATCTATTATACCAAGTCAAAGCCAGGCTACTGTTGCTTCCTTCCAAGAGTCCATGGATTCCGGTTGTTGTAGTACCCTATCAAGCATTCCTACCAAAGAACAAGAACTTACCTATTTGACCGTGATTTTGTTCATCTTTCCCAACTTTTCACCCCCACATGCTCTTCAGCTCCCCCTCTTCCTGGTCTGGGGGCCCAGTGAGTGCTACGAGATGTCCTCCTGATGTGAAAGGCGCTATGTAAATTGTATTGTAACAACAAAACACATCTGCTAGCATTCTGCTGAGAATCTGTTGATGTTTCTTGTCTGTCCTCTGGGATCACAAACTATTGTGTTTGTATTAGCATCTAGAATTGTGAAAAAGAGCTTAACATTTAGTGATAATAATAATAAAATCATCTTACATTTGTTGTTTTTCGCTTTACAACAACTACAATATTATATTTATAGAGTGCTTTTCACATCTGGAGGATGTCCAGAATAGCTTTTTGGAGGTGAATGCTGCAGCAAATTTGCTCACAGCCATATCCTGCAAACCATGGAATGAGTGACCCATTTTATTTGAGAGATTGTTGGATGGGACACCGGGAGAAACTCCTTTCATTTTTCGAATAATGCCATGGGATCTTTAACACCAACCCAGACAGGGGGACAGGACCTCAGTTTGACATCTCATCTGAAGGACGGCAACTCCAATGATGCGGCTTTCCACTGCAACTTTGTTTTTGTTATGCATACATTTCTCATTCCTCCCTTATTACCGTTCAGAGACCAATGCTGAAAGGTGCGATGCAAGTGTGAATGTTAAAAACAAATTCACAGGATCACAAGATCGGTTTGGATGAACAAGACCTTTCGGCCCCATTGTATCTCATCCAGAATAGACACCCGTGATGTTATTTAATTCTCATAAAGCATTGTAGATTCACTCAGTCCTTTAACTCAAACTTTACAAGTCAACCTCTTCAAATCAAACTCTCTTCTAAATCTGAAAGTCACTCTTCCCAGAATCCTTTTATACTTTCATCATCCATATTCAATTGCCACTTATAATAATAATTATTATTGCATTGCTATAGCACTTTACACATCTTGTAGACGTCTTAAAGCATTTCACAGAATATAATAATAAAAATCCTTGCATTTGATATAGCGCTTTTCATGTCTTCTAGACATCTCAAAGCGTTTCACAGAATACAGTATACTGTAAAGTGAATTGACTGTATATTTGTGGGCGAAACGTGACAGCCAATTGCAACACTGCGTGAGGTACGCTATATAAGTGCTAGTTTTTTTTTGTTTGCAGTTAAATCCTGTGAGAAGTTTGAGACATCCTGATGTAAAAGGCGCTATATCAAATGCAAGGCAGATTTTTTTTTAACAGATTCACCTATTCACCCATCTCTGTGTAAAATTATTACAACCGCCTGTTCACCTTCCCTCTCTGAGCTTAAATCCAGGCCTCCTCCTGATTGCTGTTTGCCGTGTGCCGAGGGACGTTTGCTGAACTCGAGTGTGGATTCATCTGTCAGTAGATGGGTCAGTGATTTCCTGAAGTGTGATTCCCCCACTTGCTTTGAAGCTGACATTTTGTTTTCAGAGCATAGCAGCTTCAGCACAATAATGCCAAACACATTTGTCAAAGTCAATTGGGTCAGTTGATGGCCGTCGAAATCATTACAGTTACATCATTGCAATTCCTAGTTAATTAAATGGCTACATGTACCGCCAGCAGTTTGACAATTAATATACTTTGGGCACTGACTCTGTTACCTGAATGCAGTGTTAAATGTCAGCAAATTTACTGCTCAAGAAATCGAACATTGGGTGACTTAATTTGTAAAATAAAGTATTTTGACAGTGCGGGAGAGCAGAATTATCATTCACAGTTAACAAAGGCAAGCTGAGTGGAGTACCCTGTGGCAACTATTGGACCTCTGCAGATGTTAATGCAGTTTCCTTTCTCACTCTACAGTATATTCTGTAAGCGCTTTGAGACGTTGCAAAGACGTGATAAGACGTAAGTCAAATGTAAGGATGATATGATTTGTTATTATTGCATCTCTGCAATCGATTCCAAGCATTGAGGGCTTCCCGCACAATACAGTGTAAACGGACGAGTTGACAACAGAAATTCCACAGAGGACACGTAAAACAAGTGATGTTATTATTTTTTTCTTTTTTGGGCATTGTAACCCGATTAATGGAGATTCTCGCTAGTTGAAAGTATGCAATGTTGTATTAATCCAGTTTTTGCACATTTTTCCAGAACTTTATGATATTCTCAAAAGTTTTCAGTTTTCCAGAACTTTATGATGGACTCAATAGACAAAAGCATAGGCCAGATGGTCAGATGGTCTCCTTCTATGCCGTATAACCATCTCACACATTCTCCAAGTGCGCCTGTATTTAGTGCCAGGCGACATAATTGCCCACATTCTGGGTTTGCTCACCGAGAACTGTAAAATTTAAATAAAAAATAATGTATAACTAGTGCCATTGAACGTTGCTTTAAGAGAGAGAAAGAAAGAGTCGACTTTTTCATCTTAACAAAAAAAATGATTAGAACCCACATTTGTTGGGTGTGCGAAGACTGAAATCAATTGAAATCAGTTATCCTGACTTCTCAGGTTTGCTGCTAACAAACCACAAATGCACACAAACCAAAGAGCATCCTAGAAACCCGCCCAAAAAAGTGTAGTTTAGTGGCATCATTGGTGACATGCAACCCAGAAGCACTAACCGGCGGGCTTTTTTCTTAGCTCAACCATTCATAATGTGGAATCTTAGAGACCCAAAACATCTCATTATAACAAGGGGTCTGATTGTATTTGAGCTTCTTAAAAGTTGTATCAATAACTAACATCTGCTGCCTAACGTGACTGAGTACTGAAGTCAACGTTTCAGACTTTAGTGGTATAAATTAGATCATACATGTTACCAGCCATGTGCTGTGGGCTTTGCTCACATGTCTGAAGTGAGGACTCAGGAAGCCAAGCAGTTGAAATAATCATTTTGATTTTTACTACTAAGGCTTTCTTTTTTTCCCCAAAAAAAATGCAGAAAACTAGCTTCCAAACAAACCAGTATTTTCCACAATTATGGACAATCCCAAAACGTTAAGGGAAAATGGTCTTGAGGCCAAAAACAAGGTGGAATTTCAGGGCCTCCTGATTTGGATTTGGGATTGTTGGCAAGTCCCGGGGGCTTAATTATCTCGCAGCTGGTAATCAGAAGCTGAGTTACTGGTAAATTGATCTTCCAGTTTCAGTTGTAAAACTGAGCTTCGAGCACCAGTTAAGAGAGAGGAAGAATTAGATGCCCGGAGCTTTTATGGGTCGAAGATCAGTTTACCACTGAGAATAATCTTATGCCTGGTTACCTCTAGTGACCATTATGTTTTACCATGACTAATCGTAAACAACTGGAGTGTAACGACTTGTTCTTAACTCATTGTTTATTCAGTTCTGCGTCAACGCAAACAATTGGCTTAAGTTTCTATCAGTCTACGCATGCACTCCCCACAACAGATAATCAATGTTCAACATTCTACTACTCCCAATAAGGATATTTTGGATATAGTTCACAATGGGACGAGGATGAAGAGGTTTTTTGATAGATCATCAGGAGTGAGTTTGTTCATTCAGTATTAGTCAAGCATAATACAGGTCTAGCTTTCTGACAGACAGGTATGTCATTGCAATACAGTAATAAAAAATAATAATCCTCTCCTTGGATGTAGCTCCATTCAAGTTGAGACGATGTATCATGGCATTTCACAAGACCTATTGTAAAAAGCAGTGAGCGTATGTTTTGTAGGCAAACAATTTGCACACAGCAATGTCCCATATATAGCAGTGAAGTGCATAAATAATAATTATATTCTTTGCATTTGATATAGCTCCTTATCAGGTTTTTTGGACATCTCAAAACACTTCATCAAATGCACTGTGCAGTGAATTGACTGTATATTTTGTGGGATAAACAATTTTATCTGGAGGATTGTCCTTGGGAAGTCCTCCTGACGTGAAAGAAGCTACACAATTGTTGTTGTTGCTGGCTAGGACATCAGACAATATACAGTACTGTACTTCCTTCTCTTTCTGAATAGTGCCACATGAAATTAGCTGTCCATCTGGATGTGCAGATGGGACTCGGTCTAATGTCCCATCTGAAGAACGGTACTTCCAACAAAGGAGTGAGGCCCCACCACCCCAACAGCTGAGCACAGCAAAGTCACCTTTGACCAAGTGAGTTCAAAGTCCCAACGTGAGGCTTGGCAAGAGTGCTACCAACTAAGCCTGACTGACTCCAAGACAGTATATGTGACAATGACATCTCATTTCAGAATTTTCACTCTAACATCTGCAGAGCTACAAATTGGCTTCAAACAATCAAATGATCTCAGGACTTTACAGCTGCAGTGCAAAGCAGTTGGGATTAACATTCAGCAAAAGGGCAAAGAAATAAAGTAGAATTTATCACGTTTAGAAGATATTTGTTCCCGTGCGGCAGAGAGGGTAATTAATCTTTATCGAGAGGGTAATTAATAACTAGAACAGGTTGCTGCGAAGGGAAGCGATTGAGGCCAGGACAATGAACACATTTAAAAAACTGTTTGATGTTGCAGTGGGACGTCAGTAGGATGGGTGATTTAGAAGGATGAGATCATATGGGCCAAAGAGCCTACTTCATCCAAACTAACTTTGTAATCCTATGAGATTTGAATCGAGTCCCTGTTATATGGGATGTTTCTTTTTTACGAAATATTTTTACACTGTTGATTAAACAGGAAGATTCTCAATGTGGCACTCCCTATATGTGCTTGTTTTTAGAAACACTGTTGAAAACATTGTTTCAAGTACTTCCTGTAGACAAAATCTACTGTAAGCAACCCTGACCAACCTTTACTATGACAGGAAGCGCTTGCTGCAGGAACTTCCTGCCCATGATAACATCGCTGAACATTGAGTACAAATAGACAGTGTGACTCCAATAAATTGAATGGTCTAGTCATCAAACTAGTCTGATCAATAGGAGGCTCTTTAATCTACTCAGACCTTTTTAATGTGGCTGAATTTCCCTTTGAATCTAAATATTCAATTTTGCTCACAAAACATACAGTCAACATACATGATATTTTGCAAAGTGCTCTCACTTCTGAATCAGAAACTTGTGGGTTTATGCAATAAATCAGGTGAGACTGAACTGAGATCCCGTCTACCTGAGCAATAAAAAGCCACTGACACGAGTCGAAAAGAGATTCTCCCAGTGAACTGGCAAACAATCCCCAAATAAATTTGTTCATTCACTTTGTGGTTGTATGTGGATCATTATTTTGCAAAATTGGCTGTTGCGTTCTCCTCAATGGAATCAGACACTGCACTTTAAAGTGCATTGTGTAATATCTCATCTGAAGGGCAGCACCTCAGACAATGCAACAATCCCCCAGCACGGCACTGGAGTGTCAGGCTAGACTGTGAGTTCCCAATCCCAATGTGGGACTTTTCCTCAATCCTCATTCCAGTCAGCACGCTTTGTTCACCTCTTTTAGTGGAGAGAGCTAGCTTTGTGCTGCTAACAGGTGTTTGCCATCAAAGCCTTTCCTCCCTCCTTAGTGAGCGTTGAACCACTCCAGACCTTCCTAGCCCCTGACGAGAGCAATCACGGACGTTAGACATAAACCACCCACACTTCTGAACAGGAAAACTCAGTTGCTGTTTTCCACTATATAGTGAGTACGTTTAGCAAAGCTGAGTCACTCAGGGTGGGACAAGTGAACTGCACGCAGCTGCACCAGCTGAGCTGTGATACTCACAGCTTTGTGTAGCATTCCTCCTGACCTCCTTCCAGGTCATAAGGTTGCGTAGTTTGCTCGCAAATCAAACAATTAAACACACGCGTCTCTAAACCCTTGGACCGATGCCCTGTCTTCTTTGGGATCCATTCCTATTGTAAAATTATGAGCATTTAACCGAGTTGGACGCTCAGAACTGGAAGTTACTCGGTCAGTGCATATAGTCTGCCACTGAGAGAGAATGACTGGCTTTGTTTTTCACTCTACCTACTGTTTAACACAAGGCAAATTTCGGTCTTGCTGTTTCAAGAGCTGGAAGTTCAATCTAGCAGTACACACAGTCAGGTAATACGTGCTTGGCTGTGCTGGTGGGCTGAGTGCATCTAGGTTGGTTTCCTAGCCAGGAAAATGTTGTCATCTGGCAAAAACATCATCGGAGTGATTTATGCCCCAAAAAACCTTTAAATCTTGACATACACCAATTACTTTGTTCAGTACATCACCATGTGGTCCAATACATGAGTCAAGCCCACATGCCAAGTCCTGACACTGGAGCCTGTTATCCTTTGATGGGCAGTCTGTAAGAAATCTTCGTGTCCGAGTGGATTTCCCTTTGTATGGCATGTTGGCATCAAAGCAAACACCATGAGGGATTTGTGGCACCGCAACACCACAGCACAGCAAACCTCCAGCAGTTTACTGAAGATTTATTGTGTCACCAAACGTTCAAAAAAGAAGGAAAGGACTTTTCCCGAAGTCCTTGTCGTGTTGAAATGTCTCAAGTTGCTCTCAGATCTTTGGTTACTCAATCCACAACTGTTTGTGGGACCCTGCTGTGCGCAATTGGTTGCCGCATTGTGCCCACAAAATATAAATGAATTAACTTTACAGTATATTCTGTTAAGCGCTTTGAGACATCTCAACAATATGATAAGTTGCTGCTACATCAGATGCAAAGATTTTATTCTTATACATATTTTTTGTAGGAAGACACTTTCAGCAGGTGGTCTGAGGGATGGTTGCCCAGGACACCGGAGGAAACTTTACTTCTCTTTTGGATCTTTAACAACCCACTCGAAAAGGCAGACGGGAACTCAATTTGACTTCTCACCCGAAAGATGGATGAGATTTGTTGCATCAAAGAGGTGCTGGCCTAAAATGTATTAGTGAACGTTTCTCCAGCTAAAGAAGCCAGGAAACTGCTGGGAACAGTCTGGCAGCTGTACCGAGAGCTTGAATAGCTTGTACCTTTTGTAAATGTCTTGAATGTAGGCGTGTGCCGACAGTTAGTGTCTGCTGCTTGCTGCTATTGGTCATGGTGAGTTCAGCTCAGATAAAAGAATACAAAATACTGTACACTCCACCACCATTGCCAGTGTTTGCCCCTCTGCCTTCAAGGAGACTTAGCTGTCACTGCCCCCTCCAGGGCTATAGTGTGTGAAAATCCCTTTTATCACATCTCTTAAACAAGAGCTAAAACATGGCACTGCAGCTGCAAGTTACACACTGTGTACTAATAGGCCACCACACAAAGAGATGAAATTAACAGTACTGTACGTGTTAAAAAGAGACTGCAAACCAAAGTTGATACTTTTTTGTTAAACATAATTGCTGCCTATTTCGGAAAGTATCTTTTATGTGGTGTTGGGGAGAGGGGGAGGGGTTGGGGATGGGGAAGAAGCCAACGGGATTCTGTTACAAAACAGACATGTTAATTTTAATGTTAGTCAATCATGTTAGTCAATGAGTTTCTATGACAGCAGTAAATCCAGTCATGGAACGAGTGACACCACTAGTTACAGCCTCTATTGCTGAGTACTTTCGCAGGGCGAAACTTTGGGCAAGTTTTCTTACACCACATGCCTAATAATAATCCCTCGAAAAAAAATTGGTCATTTCAATCCCCGACTGTTTGTGGGACACTACTGTGCGCAATTGGCTGTAGCGATTGGCGCACAAACATACAGTCAATTCACTTGACAGTATATTCTGTGAAGCGCTCCAAAACGTATAGAAAACGTGAAAAGCGCTGTATCCAATGCAAGGATTATTATTATTATTATCATTACTTTTCTGTTGCTAAATCTGAAAAAGAAATCCTGTAAATTGTGGAGTCCTGCAGGGGATTGGCTAGAGCACTCATCTCACAATATACAGTGTTTTAATATGTCTGAACAACACGATACGGCACTATATCAAATACAAGTATTATTATTATTATTAAATCTGACCAAAAAATCTTGTAAATTCCAAGTGTTCCTCCACTTTCCTGCTGTTTAATATTCGAGCTGTGGTGCTGAGCCCAAAGCCACCAGTCCTACCTAATGTTAAAGGAAGTTAGAATACAAAACCTGTATTCTTCTATCACGCAAGTAGCAAGTTTTGAATGCTTAATTGTGTGCATCAGCATGCACCGACATTCTCATACTCTGGGCACAAACAAAACAGAAGACATGAAATGACTTTATTCACAAGTGGGCGCAAAAGGAGCCCTATCTGTGCCAGTGAAACAGCTTGTCTCCCAGTTCAACCCTTTGGGCTCGTAAAATCTCTCAGGTCATTCCTCGCGATTGTTAACGATCAACACCAACAACAACAGAATTACATTTCTATCGCGCCTTTCACTGCCGTGAGGACGTCCCAAGGCGCTGATCAGCGTAATCCAGCCACTTAGCAGAATTTGGGCCGTGTTACAGTTCTACGGTTTCCAACACAGAGAACCCTCTAACCTGAAATTGACTGTAAATATTAATATACTAATTTCAAAGGAAAATAGGTTCCTGAGGCTGTTGCATGGATGAATGTTTTCCAAAGCACACGGCTCTCTCTGCGGCCACATTTATTTTTTGCAGTGTCGCCACAAGTTTCGTTTATTTCTTTTTCTCTCTCTCTCTCTCTCTCTCTCTCTCTCTCGAGACTTTAAGGGCTTCATTTATTTTATGTTGCGCTGATTAATTTACCTCGATTGAGTCTGGTCCAATAAATGACTAAGTTAATGATTGAAAAGATTGCAGGATACTTGAACTCTTACATTGACAATGGCTTTTTGAGCTCTATTTAATTGGTGTGCAAATGTGTCTCACTCTACTGCCCTCCCACTATAATACCCACCCTCCCATTACACATACACACACCAGCTTCAGAGAGGAATCCTGGCACAAACTGTGAGCCCAGAACAAACTCAATGAGCATAGCAACTGGAAGGGAGAATTCCTAACACAGGAGGGTTTTTTTCTTACTGGAATAAACACCGAGCAGTTAACTTTTTGCAGCTTTATCGCATTAGCTTGAAATTTTTTGATGTTGGTATTTTGTTCCAGCCACACACACAAGCCTCCAATATAAAATTAGATTACTGCTGCCTGTGTTGTAGACCCAGCCCAGCCAGCCACATGCTGAAAGCTACAGAGTAGATCTGATGTTGCTCTGAAGGCTGCTCGCTTTAATAATCTGCTTCAAGTAGACCCAACTGGTGAAGAATGAGTGTAAATCAATGCTTCTGACCCAAGCAGGCGGGGAAAGTGAGTGAGCAGTGAGTGGGGAGTGAAACGACAAGTCTCAAAAGCTACTGGGGGGTTTACCCTTTCTTGTAAGGCTGACTCAGGTAAGGTGGCAGAGATCTATTTTTTGTTTTTTTAAAAAAAAAGTACAGCAGAGTTTGGATTTTGTTGAACTGGAAGTGTACTACACTGCTTGTTTGTCTCTTGCTTTGTACCCAACTCCTAGGACTGGCTCAGTGTGTGGACAGACTGTCTATCTGTCTGTCTGTATCTTAGAGCAGTGTGAGATTCCTTCTGTTTTCACTCTGAGTCGACATGAAATGTGACTTAAAGAGAAGAGAAGGCAACCCAGTGTGTGTTGGTTGTGGAAATGTAGATTATACGATTGCCTAGCAACACAGGAATGCAATAACGAGGGAGGGAGGGGGAAGCTAACTAACTTCCAAGATGATCAAATCGAAGAATTACAGACTTACGCAATAGGGAAACGAAAATAATAGATTTTTTCCTCTCTCTTCTCCTTCTCCCCTCCCCTGCTTGAGACAAATGATGATTCGTTGCCTTGCTATGTTGAAATTAGCTTTGCACATTACATTACACATTCCTGTAACCTCCATTCAAAATTTTTTTTTCCTGTAAGACTGGGGTTAGACCAGGTCGGTCTAGACAACTTAGGAAAGGATCTTTTATTTTCATATCTAAAATAAACTGATGAGTAAATGTTTTCCTTTTGCTGTAAGGAGCCTGTCAGTGGGTGGTACCAGAGCTTATATATTGCTGCTGCTGAAGTTCAGAGGCTTAACGTTTGGGGCTAAATCTCCTATAAACAACATTAGGCGAAAGGCAGGCAGACTGACTGCACATCCAGGTAATGACTGACCACATGTGGATTGGCATTGACTTAGATTCCTGAATGAAAAGCAGGTGGAGGCAGAATGGGAAAAAGATAAGGACCGTTAGAATTTACTCTTATTTTCCTCTCTACTTAAGTTCTTTACTTGTCTTTTAATCACTGAAGTGTGGATTCAAATTGTGTTGTTAAGGACTACTGTACTTTTGCCTCCCTGTGTTATTCAGGCCTGTGTTATTCATCGCTTCTTTATGCCAAGCTAAGTCTTTTTTTGTTGGGGGTTTTTTCAACTGAAAACTGTTTTTTGGGACAAATTCCAGGCATGGGTTTGATTAGTGCTTCATAAGCAGTAGCGATTTATATTTTGTGCAAAGTTTTCTTTCTACATAAACTTTTTTTTCCTACCTGGCACGCTTTGCGCTACCTATCCAGGTAAGGACCATCCTAACCGTTTAGGTCTTGGCTTGCAGCGTTAACAGGAGCTGGGTGGGAAAAATCCCAGCCACGCACACACACCCTCAGACTATATATTGTACGCCTACTAAAAACTATCAGTCTTTTTTGTCTGTTGTTAGTTACCTGGTGGATTTGATTCTTGTGATATTATAGTACAGTAGTAGCAAAATTGATTGCTGCCTTTAAACAAAAGTATTGATATTTTAGGATTGAAGTACAGTACTTTAAGGTGAGTTCATCACTGTAGCTTAGTGCCCCATAGTGCATATGTTACTTCATTAAATGATGCAGTACAGTATCATGCATGTATTTATTTAAAGGTACAATTTTTCAAGGTCACAGGGTCTGATGCAGAGTGAGAATCCAGCTGTTGCCTCTTGCATACAGACTCTTATTGAATCAGTGATCTGGCCCTCTTTATTCACAGTGCATTTGTGAGTGTACTGCGAAACTCTGCTCTTAATCGGACTCAAATTTAACAGGTGTCAGCTGCATTCTCTATTTATACTCTGTTGTTGAAGTTGTTCAGAATAACAATCTTTCAGAACTTGTAATCCTATTTTTGATGTCTTGCCTGGAAGTTCTGCATTGTGCGATGATGTCTTCTTCGTCGTGCCGTCAGATTGAGCACTTTCCATAGTGGGAAGGATGCTTGAGGTTCAATTTTAGCCCTATCATGTTCCACCAGCTTCTGGTGCCACATCACACAGTGGAAAAAACAGAGGTGCAACTTGTAAAAGTAACTGTGGTATCTGAGCACTGAATGAGGCAGAATAATAATAATAATCATTGCATTTGATACAGCTTCGTATCACATCTTTGCGACGTCAAAGTGTTTTACAGAATATACTACATTATAAAGTTAATTGACTCTATATTTTGTGGGCAAAACGAGGCAGCCAATTGTGCACAGCAGTGTCCCACAAACATCCGTGGATTGAGTAACCACATTACTATTATTTATTTTCATTACACTGAACGTTTTTTTTAAAGGAAGGAAGTTTGTTGCTTTGGTTTTGTCATTATAGTTCCACACAATCTTTAGATTCAGGCTTGGCTTATTTGTGTTTTCCCCGGATGAAACTGTATGGATCAGGGAATCAAGTCAAGTCAAATTGCAGTGAGCACAGGTGGACACTGTGTGGCTGCATGTTCACTTTTGCTGCTTAACTGTAGTTTCATAGTTCGTATTGGTTGAAATATTTATACTTTCAGTGCGATAGGCAGGGAAAGAAAGAGCGAGAAAGAGAGTGAGAGAAAGAAAAAAGGAGAGCAATAGAGAGAGAGAGGTGAAAAGAGGAAGAAAGAGCGAAAAATAGAAAGAACAAAGAAAGATAGGAGTGAGAGGGAAAGAGAAAGAGAGCGAGAGAGAATGGAAGGATGAAGAAAGAACTATCTGTGAATGTGAGAGAGTGTGCTGATAGATGTGGTGCTTGCTTGACTTCATGGGATGAAAAATATCGTGTGTTGTATGATAACTACTGCTGGTAATAACTATCATGCCATGTATTCGCCCACTCTCCTGCTTCGTAGTTGTGTTTCCTGAGTGAACCTTTGCTTTCAGTGTGTTTTCTGTATTCCTGCAATGTTGATGATTCTACCTAATTGGGAGGTGGGCAAGAGAGGGAGAGAGAAAGAGTGAGGAAAGCCAGGCAGTGACCAATCTTTTTTTTGAGGTGATTATTGTCAGGTTTCGCCCTCTATTGCTCTGAAACAATGTGGAAATGATTTCTTGGGGATCGTGAACAATTGTACACATTTGCTTGTGTGTGTAATGAGTACAGAATCGCTTTTGCGTGAGTCTGTGCAAAATGAGACTTGCATTTGTATAGAGTCAGGCTGGTTGTGTGAGACACGCCCAATTGGTAATGAACGGACGGCAGATAGCCGGGCAGAATGTAATTGTCTTTGACATGAACAATCAAGTTGAAAATTCAGGTCATCTGTCGGTACAGTCACCAATAATAAATTGCTAGAATCAAATAAGTTTCTAACACTCCCCCAGAGAAATGGCCCTCTGTTCCGAAGGTTCAGTTCCACACTAATGCCCTGGTTATATTGCACCGATCAATCATCAGTGATGAAAAGGCAGTACAGGGGGGGTCTACTCCAGGTTTCTCAGCTCTCGCAATGTAAAGCCTATGTTTAGAGGTTCTGCCTCTCCGTCCGTCTCCCTCCACACAACCCATTCAATCTCAACATAGCAATATGCCTCCCGAATTTACCTACGGGTGGATTTAACAACAACAAAATGACCCTATACAGTATAGCGCCTTTACGGAGCCAAGCACATTGTCCAAGGCAAAAGAACAATTTTTCTAAGCCCTGTTGCATTTAGGAAATGGGAAGAGGCCATTCAGCCACTTAAGCCGGTATATTATACAGCAACCCATCTTTTAATCCTAATGTCATGCACTCTCGCCATACCACTGATTATCTTTACAGTACAAGCAACTGAAATCTCTTAAACATCCCTACAGAATCCAGTTGTCTTGCTTTCTGTGTGAAGCAATGCTTCCTGACCTCAGTTCTGAATTCACGGCTGTGCCCCTTGTAATTGGATCCCTCTGCCAAGTGGGACGATTCGCCATCTATCCAATTTGTCAATTCCTTTCATTATTGAAATACTGTACCTCAACAAATCACCCCTCGCACATCTTCTGTTCCACAGAATATATAACCCTTGTCTATCAGCCTCTCCTTCAGTGCCTTCAGTGTAGATATTTAGTCTACTGGACTAAATACACTTGGACAGGCTCCAAGGCTAGAAAATCTTAACCAAGGAATGTTTCATATAATTGGAGCATCACCTCCTTACATTCATATTAAACAGCGCTGCCAGCGCAGGTCTTACATCAGAGTAGAGTAATAACTTAAGCCACAATGCTCTGATCTACTATATCACAGTACAGCAGTATAAAACTGTAGGTGAAATGTAAGATCCCTTTGTATCACCAGAGAGGAGATATGTGGAGCTCCTGTGGCTCAGTGGTTAGAGCACTTGTCTTGCAAGCTGGGGAGACCTGTGTTCGAATCCAGGCAGGTCAGGGTGAAACATTGGGCAAGTTTCCTTACTCCACACGCCTGATAATAATCCATCCAAAAAAACCACAATAATAAAAAAAATGGGTCATTTCAATCCACGACTGTTTGTGGGACACTGCTGTGCTCAATTGGCTGTCGTGATTCGCCTACAAATATACAGTCAATTCACTTTACAGTATATTCTGAGAAGCGCTTTGGGACGTCGATAAGATGTGAAAAGTGCTATATTAAATGTAAAAAAATAAAATAATTATTATTATATCGCCAAATGGAAATGTTACCATGTTTTCTGAATCATTGTATAATTGGGAAAAATGCCATCAATTTTTGTTTTGAGTAAATAATTTGTAGTGTGTAGTTAAGCTATGAAAGGGGTTATCAACATCACGGTCGATAACTCCAGCTTATGTAAGATTAAAGTTGTTCTTTCAAGTTGATTGCCAAAACATCTCACTCTGATGGCACGTTCCGACATGAGATACCCGAAGGCAGTAATGCTGATCGTGAAACACTGGTTAAAAACTGCTTGAACATTGTTTTTGAATGTTCCCTGGATTCCTCGATGACAGTAATATATCATAACCACTTCACTTAATTGATTAGTCTGTGTTGTTAGTGGATACCTTACTCTGTTGCATAGCTACTCTTTCATCATTGACGACTGACTCCATCCATTGCCAGCTTGATATACAACGATCACAAGACACTATTAATACCGTATGACACTGAGAGAAAACAGATGAATAGTCATGTCTTCTGTTGATGATCTGCATCTTCTATGATCGGCATATATTGGACGCACAATAATGAATAGCTGGAAGTCATTGAAAGGCGGTAATCGCATGAAGGAAATGAGAAAATGTCATCCAAGCCTCTGAAATAAGCTTACGGCTGTGAAATGACTCCAATGCAGCTGTTCCTCTCTATAATGTAATTCGTGGAGTTTATTGGTTGGTTTGGGTCTATATACTGTACAGTAAAACCTTCGTTATCCAGCACCCTCGGTTCCTGACCGGTGCTGGTTAATTAGATATGCCGGATATTCGAGCGGCAAGTTGCCATAAATCCTACTCAAAAAATTAACTTATTTTAAAACATACCATATTAATAATAGACTAAATAATTACAGAATATTGTATGGATAATTACTAAAAAAGCATTCCAGCACATTCGGTAATATGATCGGTAAAGAAACATTCCAGCGTTCGGTAAGATTAATAAGTGCGCATCCGCGAGTGTCCCGGCTCTCCCAATACAATTGGGAGATTCCGGTTGGTTGAGTATGCCGATTGGTTGGGTACTGGATAAACAAGGTTTTACTGTATTCTGTTGCTGGTAATGGGTCTCATGGTGTAAAACAAGGGGTTCTCCAACTGGTCGATCATCGCTAGGTGGCGCTCTTGAACATGATCACTTGGGAAGGGCAATAAACGTGTTGTTATCGAGTCATATTGAAACAGAAGCCAGATGGACGAAGTATCTCTTGCATCTCAAAATAAAAATACAAATGTTAATGTTTGAATGGCGGTATATATCGCTCCTGGCCTCTCGGTTTTATTGAGCATGTGCGAGATGCCACCTTGCCATGACTGACTGTTTGGAGACCCCTGACCCCTGGGGTAAAATGATGGCCAAGTTGGTTAGCTCCAAGTTGTTGATTTATGACACAAGAGTTCCCTTTGGAAATCCATCCCACAGCCTCTTCACCTTGCTCCCTCCCTTGCCTCCGTCAAGGCATGTCCCCAGACCCTCTTCTTCAACCGTGCCTTTGGCCACCCTCCCTGCCCTCCATGCCTCCTGATTCCAATCGCCGCTCAGGCTCAAATCCCTGACTGCCCAGAGGCTTGGGATGTCCTTTCAACATGAAAGGTGCTACAGAAATTTAATTTGCTGTTCGTGTTGTTGTATGATGTATAAACTTAGTGACTGTGACAATAGCACTCTTAAGTGATCACAGAATCAGTGGATTAACATCTAGTTATCAGGAAATAATAGACCAGTATAATCAGTATAAGGTGTTGAATTAACACATCCATAGAATAATGAAAGTTACTTCTATCCTACTCGATTCTTTGGAACACAGTCTTGGGAACATTCCCTACAATTTACTAATTTCTTAGCTTTCCGGAAGAAATTGTGTTGATTCAGTGTTAATATGTTCATCAGGGTTAACGCCAAGCAAAAGAGAAGTTGCAGCCTGGCTCAGTTGGCAGCACTCTTACCTCTCAGTTAGAAGACCAGTACAAACTTGGGAGACACAATCTAGCTGACACTCCGTTGCATTGATCAGGAAGCATTGCATTGTCAGAGGTGACCTTCTTTGAATGAGACATTAGACCAAGGTTCCATCTGTTTGTTTAGTTAGATGTTATAGATCCCATGAAGCCATTAAAAGAAAAAAGGGAATTTCTTCCAGTCAGTTCCATGTCCAATAAACCTCCAATTAAATTGGTCATTCAGTACCTGTCTGTTTGTAACACATGTCTTGTTTGACCCTGAGCTGTCCTTTCTCTCCATGACCAGCACTGCCTTATACCACCCCCGCAACATCACCCGTCTCCTTCACTGCCTCACCTCTCAGGCCGCTGAAACTCTTACACATGCGTTTGTCACATCTAGGCTTGACTGCGGAAACTCCCTCTTTGTCAGCCTCCCCAACTCGTGTCCTCTCCTGCACCAGGCTCTGCGTTGCCATCAGCCCCACACTCACCCGGCTTCACTGGCTCCCCATTCCTCAGAGGATTGAATTCAAGATCCTTGTTTTCATCTTCAAAGCCCTTCGTGGATTTGCCCCCTTTTACCTCTCTGACCTGTTGACCCCCTATCAACCTGTCCGCTCCGCCCATTCAGCAGTCTCCGGGCTGCTCCATGTCCCCCGCGCGACCCACCCTATTATTGGCAGCCGGGCTTTCAACCTCTTTGCCCCTACACTTTGGAACGCCATCCCACAATCCCTTCGCCTTGCTCCTTCAAGACCGGTCCCAAGTCCCTCCTCTTTGATCATGCCTTCAGTCACCCTCCTACCTCTCGGCCCTCCCTCAACCTAACCATGCCTCCCTCCCCCAGGCCTTGCCAGGGTCCCGACCCCTGACTGTTCAGCGCCTTGGGACATCCTCCCAACGTGAAAGGTGCTCCACAAATGTAATTGTGTTGTGTCGTTGTTGCATTGCCCTTTGAGTACACAGTCACTACACTTAACAGTAGTTACGGTAAAGTGCTCTTCAATGTTTCATTGTTGTCGGCACTATATTAAATCCAAGATGGGATTTAAAAGACGATGGAGACAAAGGGTGAGAGGGAGAGTACCAGAGGTCAGGAGTACCAAAGTTTAGGAGGAGAGGGTAGGAAAAGATTGGAGGGATAAAGCGGTGCTAGGTATTTTATGTTGTGTTTACCTTGAAATTCTGCTACTGACTGCAACCCTGCCAATACTATATAAATGTCACTGGGTCCAGAATCATTAACTATCGCATTCCCGAGATGTGTTTCCAGCCGCCAGATTTAACCGCTATAAAATTAAACAAAAGAACAAGTAATTATGCCTACTATACTAGAATTGAAGAACATTGCAGGATACTTTTTCTTGAATAAAAATAAATATATTAATAAGTTCCCGCCGTAGCCCCCCACACACACACACACACAAAAATTGATTACACAATCTTGCAGAGATGCTCAACCCCAGAATTCTGACAAAAAGTAATTTGTTGTCTCGACAACATGATAAGGCGCTATATCAAATGCAAGGGTTATTAGAGTCCTGTAGCTCAGTGGTTGGAGCCCCGCCTCGCAAGTGAGACTTGGTTTGTTTCCTGACAGGTCAGGGCGAAACCTTGGGCAAGTTTCCTTACTCCACGTGCCTGATAATAATTCCTCCAAAAAATGAAAATAAATTTGGTCATTTCAATCCATGGCTGTTTGGGGGGACACTGCTCTTTGCAATTGGTTCCTGCGTTTCGCCCTCAAAAAATTAGTCAATTCACTTTACAGTATATTCTATGAAGAGCTTTGAGATGTCTAGAAGCGCTATCAAATACAAGGAATATTACTATTATTATTAAAAGTCACTGGGAACACGCAGTAGGTCGGGCAGCATTTATGGAGAGGAAAAGTGAGCTAATGTTTCAGGTCAATAGAGTTTTGTCAGACCTGACACATGAACTCACTTTCCTGACTCCATAGACGCTGCCCAAACCTGCTGAGTGTTCCTAGCAATTCTGTTTATATTTCGGATTTCCAACATCTGCAGTATTTTGACTTTGTTCCTTGAGTTCCTTTAGATATTTTAGAACATAAGAAAGAACATCTAGTGCTTGTGAAGCTTTAAGAACCAACTAATGCTATCCAGGGTGGAAAATAATTCAATTTGCTCATCATAGAAGTTACATTAAAATAATAAAATATATACAGCTGACATTTAATGCGGTGTCTAATGTTGAAATGTCTCCAAAAGCACCTCACACGAGTTACTTTGAAGTGTATTAATTGTGTCTAGAGGCTAGGTATATCTGCTTATTCTAACCATTAGTCACAATTTGTTTCACATTTACAAATAAAACCCCAATAAAATGTCAATGAGCTCCATAGGTAATTGCTGCCGAGTATGTGTAGGTTTACATGTCTGTAAAGTAGCCCTCGCATCTCTGCTGGATTTAATCAGTGAACAAAATTGTAGACTGTTCTTCCGCTTCATCACTTGCTCGTCCTGCCTCAAACAAGCTGCTGCTTCAGTCTGGCGAGCTCCTGTGTGGAAGGACTGTTAGTGTGTGAGGAATCGAATTTATGGCCACGAAGCATAGGATGTTGAATAGTTGATGAAAACTGTGCGGAATTCTCTTCGCTTTAGACAAGCGACAAATTTGCTGTTAATCAGTAACCGGGGTGTATTCAGAATCACACCGTGCCTTAATCTGACAACGCGTCTTATTGTCCTTTGTTTTTAAACAAAGTATTTCAGGAACCTGGGTGAGCATTATTCATAAGCAGCGCACCATGTGGTTTACTAATTATGCATTCCATCGCACAACAGCTACAGGATTCAGGGAAATGGGGAGGGGAAGAGGATCTCTCTTTGCTAAATGTAATTGGAGACCTGGAGTTAGCTTTGGTGCCTCCCTGATCAGAGGGCGGCCGGACTGCAGCCTTGCTATTTGCTCTGACAGCGAGGAGCAGGAATGTTCATTTCAGCTGTCACAGTGACTACCTACGTACACTACCATAGTAAGGACTGTCTGAGGGAAAATCCTTTGCATTCGTGGGCAGTGAGGGAAGTAGACAAGGAGCTTCTCCAATGAGGAGGTTAAACAAATGTGTCATGGCCAGTTGTTTAGTGTTAGACTAATCAAGTGCGAAAGTACTAGTCATTCAGAGTCACTCAAAGCGGCTTGCTGTGGGATTTTCCTCTCATTACTTGTAGGTAGGTCTGATTCCGCATTGTCTCGTGTTTTTATGGATATGAGTGTGTGAGAAAAGGATGTGTCAATTTTTTTGCATTCCAGTTGTGTGAAAAATAAAGCTTTTTGTTAAATTGGTGTGAATTCCAGCTGCAAATTAGAGTTTAACCTGGAAAGTGTATATTTCCAGGTTAAACTCTATTAAACATCTCATTCAACGCAGCCACTTTTGTTTTAACTCGGGCTATTTGCAGAACATTGCAGACAAAATATTCTGTGTGCTTTGTATTCAATGTTGTTGGGTGGGAGCTGGGTTTAGAAGTTTGTCACAATGAACCTTTCGGGATTTTCTTTCATTTGAGACATGACAAAGATACTGTGAGGGTCTATTGAATGCACTTTTAATCTTAGCCCTCATTTAGGATAAGATTCCTACCTTATACCTCAAAACACAAATAATGTTTTGAACCATATTGTGAGGTTTAGAATGTAATAATGCTTTTAGCAGTTTAATATGTATATATAGATATTCAGATCTCTGCATAGCATATTAATGTTTTTCATAAATTTACATATATATTTGAGTTAATAGACTTAGATATATGATTCTTAGCTCATAATCCCTGTTAGTTACACAATGTCATCAATCAAAATCTTGTATCAGTTTCATTTGGGACGGTCGGAAAGAATTTCGAACAGGAAGAATACAGTACAGAATTAGGTCTCGTTTATTTTTGCACTACGGACATGATTATGGTCTGTTTGCAAAGGTTTTTAATAATCCATATTTGTCTTTCCTAAGAATTCAGTTTGAAAGCTTTCATGCTGGGAGGCCCCAATCAGCTTTTTTACTGAGGAACATTAGCACATAACAATGTAGTGTGAAGGATATAAGCTTTTCATGTATAACTGTGGAATCCTTATTGCTGCTCGTTTGATGCAGTCCATTTATTTGCATAGTATAAATGGGGAATAGATACCAGATGGTGAGATACAACGAGTGGAGTTCAATCCAATAATACACTATGTGAGAGAAAACCTTCAGTGACTCATAACCGTCAAGTGTAAGACTGAAATGATAGCCTTCAGGTCATTTTCCAAGCTGTCATTCTCCTTTTTGTCCATTTAGATTAATTTTCTATTTGAAATTGTTACGGCTATATTCATGTATTTTCTTTGGATTTAGTCTCTTATGAAGCAAGTACGTGGACCAGAGTGGAGGCAAACAAAGACAGTGGGAAGGGTAACGCAGTAGTAATAAAGTGGCTCCACTACTATTTGAAGTACAAAGTCACTGCCGAGAGTAAAGCTGACATATACAAACCTAGAGGTTCTGTGCTGATTTAGCTGTTCTCAGTGGTAGTAGCAGTAGAGGTGCTATAATTTGCCTGAGTTCTCCTGGGAAGGAAGCAATCTTCAAAGATCCTTCGTCCTAATCAGTATCCCCCTAATCCTAAAATGTACTTGCAATGGATGTGAAGTGAGGACATGATGGGCAGATGTGAGGCCATCTCAGTCAGACAATTTACAGGCACTCACACTCAGAGCTCATTAAATAGCCCAAGATCGCTTTAGGGATTAGTGAGCAGAGCCAGGCAGGATTCTTACAGCTCCCTTCTGAATGATGTTGGTGGAATCAACATGCTGACAAAAGTATAACATAATATTAATTTGTATTTATCTAGCGTCTTTCATGTGGGCTAGTGTCCTGGAGCGCTTGACATTGATGGAATCTGACCCCCCCCCCTCCACCCGAGCCAGGGGGGTGGGACGTGACCATAAGCAGAATCCAAAAGGAAAAATCACTTCCTCAATGTAGTCTCAGCAGCCAGGCTCTGCAGATTGAAGTCCACTTCTCAACCCAGATTCCTATAAGGGCAACTATATTAAAAAACACAGTGATCTGGGTCCATCAACTCAAGTCCCTTGCGCCACTTCCTTCGTGAAGTCATGTCAGCAATAACAACAAAATGACACTTGTATATAGTGCCTTTCACATCAGGAGCACATGCGCAGCTCGCGGGAAGTGGTGTTAAGCGGAGACCTGAGGATTTGGAAGGAGGCCATTTTTAAGCGGAGGAAGCAGACTGGTCCTCACTGGACACCAGTGTTCAAAGCGAAGGTTGTTATCAAAAATTATTATAATAATCCATGCATTCGACATGGCACCTTATCATGTTGTTGAGATGTCGTAAACCCTTCACAGAAGATACTGTACTGTAAAGTGGCTTGGCTGTATTTGGGGCAAAACATTTAATTTAACATTTAATGGCATAAAATCAATTGTTTATATTCTAATATTAGAATATTAGCTGTGAATAGTGGTTAAAAATGTGAGTATGTACGTAATCCTAATAATAATAATAATTCTTACATTTGATATAACGCCTTATCACGTCTTTGTTTTAAGTGTGTAAAATTCAAAATTTCCTAACAAATTTAGTGTTAGAAAATATCTCATTTTCCTTTCTTATTTCTTAGGAATATAGTCAAAGAAAGGAAATCTATTGTTTTTAAATTGTTGATCAGGTGAATAAACCGCTGTAAATGGACATAGTTAGGTTATTTACTGAGTCGCAGACACTGAGATTAATCATTATAACAGACCTCATAACAAGCATGAGAGCAAAACTACAGAATGATAAATGAACGCAAGATTAAGCTGCAACTTTACAACTCGATCTATCAGCAAAGTATGTGCGGTTTATCAATGCCGTCCAAAGCAACTGGAGGAGAACACATCTCTTCATGTCTTGTGGTGAGATAGTACATTGTTTCCTATCTGATGGTACGACATATAAACAAATTCTCACTGACCACTAATGTGAATCTTCTTGAACCACAACAACAGCAACTTACAGTTACAGTATATAACTGTACAGTGCTTTGGGACATCCTCTCGACGTGAAATCCTCTTATGCTGTATAAATGTAATGATTGATTGATTGATAGGATCTTCACGCATGGTAGCAACTCAGACTGTTTAAAGGCATGATAGTAGCACATTCGGACGTCCTCCTGACGTGAAAGACGCTATACAAGTATAATTTTGTTGTTGTTATAACAAAAATATTAGCTGTGAATAGTGGTTAAAAAGGTGAATATGTGCCTAATAATAATCCTTGCATTTGATACAGCACCTTATCATGTCTTCTAGACGTCTCAAAGCGCTTCACCAGATATACTACAAAGTGAATCGACTGTATAGTTTATGGGCAAAATGCAGAAGCCGATTATTACCCCCCAGAAAAGCGATGCCAAATGACTAATGATCGGGTTACTGTTAGATAAACAGAGGCGTGTGCAGTAAGGAAATTTGCTCAACATTTCACTCTAAAACTCGGGCATCCAGTTACAATGATAATAATCCTTACAGTTGATATAATTCCTTTTTATGACAGGAGATTGCCTCAAAGTGCCCCACACAATTTACAGTCGAATGAATGTCTATTTTGTAGGTAAACTCAGCAGCCAATTTACACAATTTGTGCAATTTTAATGTCCTAAAAAAAACACTGAATTGTATCTGGGTGAGTGTTGACCAGCACACCAGAAGAAACTCTTTTCGCTTATTGAATAGTGCCATGGGAACTTTAATGTTTACTGGAAATAGATAGGTGGGATTTGAATTTGCAGAGTCTAAGCTGACACTCTAATGCAGGGCTGGGATGTGGTGTTGCATTGTCACAGTTGCCACGTCCTTCAGATGAGACGTTAAACCGAGGTTCCCATCTCTCCGTTCAGGTGGACCTTCTGGTTCCATGCATATTGATGAGTAAATCTGACTATGCAAGATGCTTTGGGATTTTTTTGGGGAAAAATAGTGGCACAATCCCACAATAGTGATGCCAATTGTGGCCGAGCACTCAATCATTGGCTCCCAACCTCTAGAGCTCTCAGTATTTATGCTTCTGCCTCATCACCTCTATTTATCTTCAAATTCCGCCTTAAAGCCAAACAATTTGGCTGTGCCTAGGGTTATATTATTCCCCCACTCCAACCTCCAAGCATCCAGCCACACCACTATGAAGCACACTGAGAAATTATCCTAGCCAAGGTGCAATATAAATGCAAGTTGTTGTTGTTGACATAAATGCTGATAAGGATTGGAAAAATCTGTTGGGAAATGATTGAGTCCAGATGTTTTCAGTGTACTGCATCCAGATAATTGAAGATGAAAGGCTGGATGTACATTGCAGTGTTGTGATTATTTGACAGTTCAGAATATGAAGTGATGAATTATTTACATTATACTTATCAGAGTTTTGGACTCCAATGTTGAATGCAAAAAAACATTTCACTGACAGATTTTTGCATGCAAGACAAATGGATGCAATGGGATATTGAGCTGTAAATCAAGACCTTGAGTAACAATCACAGCTTTTTAAGCCTGGTTGCCATATGTTGCATTTCACAAAAACTTGGTGCTCCCTAATGGTCGAACAAAACTCTCTTTAGCCAGCCAGCCAATCTTCGCTACATTGACCACTGCTGCTGTTTCTTTCCACTGGATGTAAAGCACTGTTCAAAATGCTTTCAACTAATTTTAAAGGCTGGGGTGTGGGGAAGCCAAACCTCCTCTATAGCAACGCACAATAATGTGTCAGTATTGGACCAGTGACCTGTGAAAAGGGCTAAGAACGTAAGCTTGTGTTGACACTGATGTGGTCCTCCCAAGTGTTGTGACCTTGGATATAAAACTCCACAGAGTTCATTAACATTTTGCATTAATAGGGCAGCATGGCTTTGAATATTGCTGAAGGCTGATGGCTTTCATTCGCACAAGACATGTTTCCAAAGGGCAAATATTTAATCCTCAGACACAGAACACTGCAGGCTGCACACATTTCATACGCGGTGCCCTATTATTGCTGGGATTGAGGGAAACAAAACGTATCATAATACTCTCTGTCGAAATAATTGCACAATATCTATCGTTATCCAGTTCTGGATTGTACAGTTGTATATTTATACTCATTATAAATAGTTCTGTGCAGTTGCATTGTCATTATAATTTAGTAAACCATTGTAAAATTGCACTTCAACATTGTAAAATAGCATTGTGTATTAAACAGTTGAACAGTTCCATTTTAAAATGTCGTATATTATAGTTCAACTGTGCTATTATAAAACATTCCTGTAGATTCCGATGGTTAACTGGCTATTATAAAAAAAATTGTATTGTTATTACTGGTAATACATTACATTGTTGTCCTTGGGTAGGTACATTATACATTGTTTAGTTGTACTCTTAATTAGTACATTGTAAAGTTGCACTCTGCCATTTGAAGAGGACGTGATATGCAGCTCAGAGGCTAAACTATACGCAACGCTACAAAATCAGGCTGACAGAGAAATACAGTGGAAATACCACAGTATATTTTTCAGAATATGAATATGGTAGTGGCAGGTAGCAGGGTGCTTTGATTGAATCTCATGAAGCAATTTAGAGTCACCATTGTGTAAACGATGTATACCCTCACACACATGGTACAAACTGTATAATAGTGTTTGTGTGAAACAGGTAGAAACAACAGACTTTTGGAAAAGCAGACTTTTTAAAAACAAACCAAAATGGTCACTTGATTTATGGTCATTTGTGGGACATTGCTTCCATGCAAAATGACAAAGCATTCACCTACAAAATACTGTCCTAAGTCACTACACTTTGAGCTGCGTTTTGAGCTGTATAAACAGCCTTATACCAAATGCAAAAATGTTTATTCAATCTAAATGCCACCATTTTGTAAGTTTATTGTGATATGTCTGTGTAAAGATATCTCTTGATTTCCCTGCAGATTAGTCTGACTGGATGCAAAATTGAAAGTTCGAGACATGACGAGACTATTTATTCTTATGCTTCTGGGAATCTGTCTGGGATCCAGCAAAGCTTTCAGCCATCAGCAGATTTTGCCAAGAGTGTATCTCCCATTTGAAGGTAAGTGTACATTTAAATTAAAAAAATTCTTCATATTTTAAGCCAGCGTGGTCCAACCTTTTAGCCACTGAGGGCCGGACGCCCTCTTTGGGAAATGTCCGCGTATGTACAATATTTTTGTGCGTTTTCTCCAGAAACATAACATTTACGGGTTATGGAGGGAGTGGGGGGCCGGATAAAATGGAGAGAGTGGGGGACGGATGCGGCCCATGGGCCTCTAGTTGGACCTAAACTATTAAATTTACTAACAGCACGTTTCTCAATCCTCCCAACTTTGGTATGAACTACAGTACCAGCAAACGGTTCTAAATAAATTGAAGGAAACTTATACTGATATGGCATTACGTTTATAATAATTATACTGATTTATTTGTTTGTGTGTGGGTTGGGTCTCCCATTTAAGGTGTCCATGGTCCAATTAGATATGTTGAGATACATTGATATCATCTTTCTACAAGTAGTTATTGAGACACAGGCTAATGTTGTAGAATTGGTGAGTAACATGTATGTAGGTAGAGCTATTATGCTACCTGCCTGTGTGTAAGAGATGCTGGGCAATATTATTTGTAGATGTGCCAAGTGCAGTATGTGCTGAGATGCTGCGTAAATGTGTCTTGAAGTTGGGTGTTGTTTTATCTAATATACAGGTCGACCTCAATTATAATCCAATATACAATCAGTCACCGCATTACATTTCTGGGATCATCAGGTCTCGGTTGACAGAACTTCCTGAAGCAGTTCTAGATGTTGCATATCAGGAGGTCCTTTGTGCATTAGCAAAGCATATTATTGTATAATGGGGTTGGCTTATACTGTACATAATTATTGGCTGTCTAGACTTAAGAATTGCATCCAAGAAAACACAGCCTTTTAGAAACAGCTTGGGGAAGAGTGAAGAATGGTCAGGTGAAGAACAAAGTAAGGGAGGAAATACTTTTCAATCCAAAGTATTCCCTTCATGAGGATGATGATAAAATATCTTGCCTACACATACAAAGTCAATCCACTTTGTAATATATTCTGTGAAGCGCACTGAGATGTTTCCGATAATCCTTACATTCGATATAGTTTCCTTCAAGTTGGATGGACGTCTCAAAAGTGCTTCATAGGATATACTGTAGAGTGGAATGACTGTGTATTGTGTGGGTGAACACTGCAGTCAATGTACAATGGGAACCCTCAAACAGCCATGAAAAAAACACTGTTGGTCAACACGTCCTTCACTTTTCAAATAATGGCATAGAATCATTAACAGTCATTTGAATAGGCAAAGGGACTCGCTTTAGTGTTTCATCTGAAGGACGGCACCTCCAACAATCAGTGCATCATCAGCACTGCACTGGAATGTCAGCATGGACTGTATGGGTTCCAAGTCTAATGTGGGGCTTGAACCCTCAACTCTATGAACTGCTACCAATTGAGCGAGGCCTTTAGTCATCCATATTTTATATATTTAGGTGACTAAACGTGTACTGGTAAATATACAGCTATACCAAATATGGAAAATAATCAGTCCCAGTTTGGTAATCATTGTACAGATTTTCTTGCAAACCACCCCCAACGCACCAATAGCAAACTATTTTACACAGCCTTGATTTCAATCATTTAAAGCGGAAGGCACTCTCCAACATTACCTTCCTACTATTATTTTTCTCCCCTCCCCTTTTAATTTGTAAAATCCTTTAAAGGTCTGTCTACATTTACTGCTGGGATGATAAATATCTGGCAGTGGTGAGCGAGCAGAGAATGGTCCAAAATTCCATAGTTATGAAGATAATGTAAATAAAAGGCGAAAACTTAAAAGGTTTATAAACATCAGAAAATCCTCTGGAATTAATTTATTGCCTTAGACTCATAACTAGACATTTGTTGGTTTTATTGTCTTGTTATGCTATAAACTATTTCATCTTCTTATTGATGTCCATACTGTACACCACAGGAGGAACGCCATAAGCTTGTGTGATCTTGTACATGTTGCAAAGGTAATACTTACTTACAGTGGAACTCAGAGTACATTTAACTGTGTGACTTGTATTTCAATAATTATAGGATGTTTAGAACGAGTTGTTTTCTTTCGAAAGTGCTGGAAAATTGAATGGTACTCTTACATGAGAGTTTAAGCTTCTTGAGGTGTTCTCCCGATGTGAAAAGCACTATATAAATGTAAGTTGTATTATATCTTAAAAAGTTTAGTCTTCTAGCACAGAGTGCAATGGTCAAGCACTCTGAGACGCCGTCCGGTGTGAAGGGCTCTATATAAATCGAAGTTGTTGTTGTTTTATTGAGCTGATTGCTACAAAAATGTTTATTATTGAATTTCTAAAGGAATGCATTCTTTGGCAAATCTGATATTAGAAATGTGGTGAATGTTGCAAACATCAAGTGTAAAGTTTATTGCATATTATAAATTGCACACACACTTCTTATTAAGAAATTTGTTAAGAAATTAACGGACATTATAGATTTGAAAGCAGAATAATACAAGGTACTCCATTTTTTGAGTGAGAAGCTTAGATTGAGATAAATTTTGATGTGCATCGGGGAGTTGCCTCTAGTTTTACTGACAATCGTACTGAAGAACTTAGATCTCAACCCAACATATGGCGGTGAGGAAAAAGCAATAAAAATGTGGGTTTTCACTTTTGCTTTGGTATTTTGAATTGATTTTTCCCACAAAGTATACCGTCAATTCACTTCACAGTATATTCTGCGAAACAATTTTGAGAAGTCTCAACAATGCAATAAGGCACTGTATCAAATGCAAACATTAGTATGAAGTTTAGCTTCTCAACAGCTCGACAGAAAGCCATCTTGTCAGTCTGAACTCACCGTAGGGTTACTTTAGGGTAAAAGATAGAGATCGCCTGGTTTAACAACCTATTGTTGGATCCTTGTGTATGGAAGAACTTCCTCCTTCACCACACAATGCTGTATTTACACTGGGGACTTGATGGACATGAGCGATGGCGCAAGAGGATGTCAAAATAACATAAGGGAAAATTGCATAAATGTTACAGATGGTATTGGTATCAGTTCCACAGCCAAACTTTTGTTTCTTCTCAGCTTGAATCAAATCAACACTGGGGTTTGAAATAATGATGATAAAAGCCTTACCACGTCATCGAGACGTCTCAACACACTTCACAGGATTTTACTCTGGAGCGTTGTGACCGTGTATGCAAACGCAGCAGCCAATTTATACACAGCAATGCCCCACAAATAGCCACAAGTGATTTTTTTTATTTGGGAGGTTATTTTTGGCCAGGATACCAGGATAAACTCCCTTATCTTTTTGAGTATTCATGTGAAACCTTTAATGTTGGGACATCCTCTCGTTGGGACATCCCTGAAAGGCGTTATACAAATGTAATTTTGTTGTTGGTGTCGTAACATCTGCTTGAGCAGGCAGGCAGAACCTCAGTTTAATGTCACGTCGAGAGGAAATGGGACGTTTTATTTGCCGGCCTGGCTGGCATTTGACATTTCGACGATCCTGTAGCTCAGTGGTTAGATAAGCGAGAGACCTGGCAATTCCCAGCATGGAGGAATGTTGGGCAAGTTTCCTTATTCTACACGCCTCTGTTTACCTAGCAGTAAGTAGGAACCTGATGGTTAGACAATTTGGAAAACTGCTTTTCTATGGGTAATAATGCCTCCCCTCTCCCCCAAATAATAAAACAATAATAATTTGGTCACTCAATCCACAACTGTTTGTGGGACACTACTGTGCTCAATTATTAAATTGTAAATTATTATTATTACTTGGCTGCCACTTTTTGCTCATAAACGTCTTGAAGACGTGATAAGGTTCTTTATCAAATGTGAGCATTGTTATTATTATTATTATAATCCCAATCACTTATTTTTAGCACATTCAGTTTGTAAATTGCAGGGGCAAACAAGAAGTTGCAATTCGCAAATCTGAGAATAGTGCCTTGCACTTGGTCATGAGATGGGATTTGAGCTTTTAATGTATAATGCAATGCCACATTATTTCTCACAGGCAAGTGGCGTTACCCTCACTTTCTCTCCCTTCTCCCACTCGCACACACACACTACCATTATAGCTGATCCTCAGCTAGGCTTTCAAATCCTCACGCTCTTCTTTTTCTCCCAGAATTGCTCTCCAAACCAACACAAAGGTTTTTAATTCCCTCATGGGTGCAAACTAAAATCTTCCATATCAAAAAGGACAGAGTGCGAATCTTTCTTATTCTGTGTGTTCTCATTAGTCTGTCTGTCCATGTCATCTGCCTTTACCATTGTCTCCTCACCTATTTGCAAAAGCAGAGAAGTGGCATTTCTCAACAGCTCTGTACTGGCTTCCTGGCACTCTGCCACACAGCTAACTCTCTTTGGCACCATCAGCAATTAACACCAAACAATAGTTCATACCTGCTGTACCACATCCAATCTAATGCATTCCTATGGAAAAAGGCCCAGAGCACTCCAACAAATGTTTGCAGCACACATATTGTAGCAATATACCATTAACACATTACACTCGGCCTGCAGATCATGTATCAGGACAGCAAAACACAAGGGCTCCTCTACGTTTTATTGATCTCGCAAAGCAAAGCACAGGAGAAGGATTCCCATAGGAAGTGGAAAAGCTAAGCATTACATACTTGTCGTTTTTGCTTGATGGACTGCTATATTTGTAGCATTAAATAGTTTATGTCCCTCATATGTTTCATATTGAATATTCTTTCAAATATTCTTAAGGGCATGATTTCCTTAGAACCCATTGATAGGCTCTTGAAGCTGACCACAGAAATTCTATTTTTAAAAGGAATTAACACATTTGATTTGGATTATTAGGGAACTCGTTGGTGCTAAGAAACGAGTTCACATAGGAAAATATCTCAGAACCCTTGAGCACTTATGACACAGAGCAGGGGGTGAGAGGGTAGAGAGGAGAGGTAGAAGCAACCATAGACATGTCCAAAGAGGTAGGTTTTTGAGCAGGACTTAAAGACAGATGACAAAGATGGGGGCAAGACAGAGTAGTAAAGGGAGGGTTCTAGATTAAGGGCATAGAATTTAAAAGTTCAAGCACTGATGTTGGTGCAGTGAGGACAGAGTTATACAACAAGCAGAGTGTTCGAGCAGAGAAAAAGTATTCGTTGTTTTCCAGCTCACACATCTGGTAAAATTAGGCCGCTTTGTGAAACATCCTGAAACCACAAATTCCTTGTAGACATAGGCCAGAGTCCATTGTTTTTAACACCGAATTGCATTGCAAGAATTTTTGGAAAATTCTTAAATTCTGGCCTCAATTGAAAGCGGCTTTGGTTTCTGCAATTCTTTACAAATAAAAGTTTGTGAATATTACCACTGACGTGTTTAGAGGATGACTCAAGAGCAGCTGTAAAAATCACTCTCTCTTTCATTTCTCATGTTATAGGAAGTTTATGTGGGGAGATAGTTTCCATACCAGCCAGTGGACTTGCATGATCTCATCTTGGTATTTCCAGTGGTATTCTGCCCATTCCTATCATAGAGCCTCCTGAATTAGGCAACTTGCTATCGACAGAGAAAATCTGAGATTCAACATCCACTTTCTTTTGTGATTAGAGGAAGTACAGGTCAGCCATGATCCAATTAAATGACGGAACAGGCTCGAAGGGCTGAATGGCACCTACTACTGTTCCTATTACTGCTTCCTTTTATAATGCTGTGCAGAGATTCAGACACTTTGTTTATAGAGTATTTTTGATGTAGTGAGCTTTCAACCATATTACATAATGGATACTCTATTGTTGTGTATTAATGGATGGAAGGAAGGAAGGTTTGGGTTAGTGTCCAAATGACGTTGCACTTTACAAAGAACAAAGGTAAAACAGCTTCAGAATTGTCACCTGAGCACCCACACATATTGAGTAGAGCTGCGATGTTGTATGATGTTGTACACTGGACACAAGGCAGATCTAATTAAAAGCTAAATTGTTCCTGTTTTTGGCTAAACTCAGACTCGACCGCCCATAACGAGCTTATGAGGTAACCTGGTTATGTGGAGTACGATGTTTACAAGAGAACGTTAAAACCTGATTGTGATATAATTGGTTGATGTTTGTTGAGCCGGTCCCTCGTTAAATTCTATTCTCATTTATTTTAATTCCCTGGAAATACTCAAAGATCTCAATTACACTTCCAGGGATAGTGTGCTTGTTTTTTTTACACACACTGTGAGCTGTACACTTTACATCTTACATGTGGACTTAGTCCTCTATCCTTCCAGTACATCTTTTGTAAGAAACTCACAAAGGTATATTCTCATTGCCTCTGTTTCTGGATAGATATTCCATGTTATACTTTAAGATACGGTCACTATGGTTAGATCATGTTTGTGGTTGTTGGCAGCCTTTACAAAAGAGTTCACCTTCATGCCTGCAAAATACACGTTGGCATTGTTCTAGGATTTTGGCTCAAGTAATTGTCGGATTGACTGGCAGAATTTTCTTACCCGCTATTAGCACATAAGATTGCCTGCCTTTCCTGTTTGGATTCAGTGGCGCACATAGATTACAGCGTTGAAGGTTCCTATGAATATTCTCCCTGGAAACTGGTGGATTGAATGACAATTTCCTCACGGCACCCATTTATATCAGTGAGCGGAATTAAGCTGCAGTTCATTCTGAGTACAAAAGACCCAGTCAGTCAGAGTGCTCCTGCTTACATTACCTACACACATCCACACTGGTCCTGCTGCTGTTCAACACAACCGTGTTCTTGTGTAAGAGGGAACAAATTACATTTTCCTCATTAATGTAGCATCGAGTACAATGTACACAGTACAGTACATTTGCTCAAACAATTCACTTTTTTCCACCCATGTTTGAACATTTAAGAAGCGGCTCAAGGTGAAATGTGGCACTATACGCAAAATAATTAAATATGTTGCTTAACCTATATTGATGGCGATCGCAGTCATTATGCATTTCAAACAGAAAAGGGCATTCTGTTACTTGAAATAATAAATATTCCTTCAGTTTGATGAAGCGTCTTATGACATTGTGGAAACATCTCAAAAGCGCTACGCAGGATTGATTGTAAAATGTAGTGACTTATTTGTAGTCAAATGCAACAGCCAATTTGTGCACCCACAAACAGCTATGAAGTTAACGACCAACTTTATCTGGAGGATACCAGGATAAACTGCTTTTCGATTTTCACAGTGATATGGGATCTTTAAAATCCACCTAACCGGGCAGACAGGATCTGAGTTTTATATTTCATCTGAACGACAGCACCACTGACAAAGCAAAGTTTCTCCTCACTATATTGGAGTGTTTCCCTAGACCAGGATGGCCAACCCGAGGCCGTACGCCACATTAGAAATTCATCAAATAGTCACATGCGCCAGGCTGACATTTAATTGCTACCTTCGCAGTATTTCAGGTCTTGGATTGACAAATCATGATAATTTCCTGCTATTATGTTCTGACATGGAGACGATTCACTGAGTTGAATATGATTCAATATTTTTATTCCCTTTTACGTTAGCAGTGTACAGTATTTTTAACTACTTTGAAGTGCTGAATATGTCTTGGTGCAATTAACAAATCCGCATATGCCAATTTTGAACTGCCAAGAAGCGATGTTCCTCTGGTCGCTGATTCTAATGCAAATGTGGAGAACATGCATAAATAAGCAGAAGCGAAATGTTCAACCGAGCTAATGTAAAGTTCATTCCCGGTCAGAAATAGGCTCTCGGGATTTTTACGTCTCTAACTTTGCCATAAGACTCATTAACAAAATACCGTAGAAGAAGTAAAATTAGCTGATTATCTCAGAAGTCCACCACAATTGCCTCAGTTTTCTGAAACTGAGAAGAAGTCTAATTATTGTGAAAATTGCTCAATGACTGCCCTTGTGCCATTAATAAAAATAATAATAATAAATTGGTCACTTCAATCCACGACTGTTTGTGAAACATTGCTATGCGCAATTGGCTGCCGTGTTTTGCCCACAAAATATGGTTAATTTACTTTACATTAAATCCTCTGAAGCACTTTGAGACATCTCAAAGATGGGACAAGGTGCTATATTAGGAGTCCTGTAGCTCAGTGGTTAGAGCAGTTGCCTTGCAAGCGAGAGACCTGGGTTTGATTCCAGGAAGGGCGAAACCTTGGGCAAGTTTTCTTACTCCACTTGCCTGATAATAATCCCTCAAGAAAAATAATAATAATTTGGTCACTCAATCTATGACTGATTGTGGGACACTGCTGTGCATAATTGACTGCCGCGTTTCACCCACAAATGTACACTTAACAGTATTTTCTGTGAAGTGCTTTGAGATGTCTGGAAGACGTGAAAAGCTCTACATCAAATGCAAGTATTATTATTACAGTATATCAAAAAATGCAAGCGTTATTATTATTAATGGCGATACTGTGCCCCAACCTCTGGAACTGGCTATACGTTTTCCATTGCTCTTATGGGTTACCTAGTCACAGGCTCCCTATTCATCCTTTCTGAGATTTATTCATGTGTTGAATTATTCAGTGATCAAATTATCCACCCTAGTGCTTTATTAGCTCATTCAAACCATTTGGAAAATGGGCTTTGATAAAGGCAATTATCGGTAATAGTTTTTTTTGAGTTAACTTGAGGGAAAGCAATGGATATGGAGGTAGGAAGATAAACATGGTTTTGAGATAACTAGAGCTAACTAGAGGCCATGTAAAGTGAATACAAATATCCGTGTACAAGCGTACATTTTGTGTTCGCCTCTCACCCAGCATAACTTTTATTCAAAATACGTGAAAGCTTCTTTGAAATTGATTCATTTAAAGTTATTCACAATCCACATTGAAGCTGGGAATCATGAAAGGGAAGGTCACGTAGATATTTTGTATTTTCAAATGTCAGCCTCATTACCTTGTCGATAGCGATATTCATTGAGCAGATTTTTCAATGATTGTAATTCACAAGGGAACAGGTTCTCTAGTTTACCTCAGTAATGGCTGAAGGATGGCAATTGATGCAGCGAGCAATGAGCTCACTCTCGAGCACGAATTTGACTGCAGTCAGCTATTGTTCCTGCCAGACACACACAAAGCTCCCAGCGTAGTGAATGCTATAATGTCGAGTAGCTCATTCTTCAAGAGATTGTAACACTTTTGACGTAGATCCCATCTGCGTAATCAAGTGGATGGGGATCGCTGTGTTTTTCCCTATTGCTGAAACCTAAACACTTTAATGAAGAGATCCCACCAGACTGGAAGCGAGCTGGTGGTTTGACTATAATAATAATCAATACAATTGATATAGTACCTTTTCTATGTCGGTGGGGGACGTCCCAAAGCACTTCATAGGATTGACTGCGAAGTAGTGATTGTACACGTTCCTTTTCACAGCAGAATGCACAGCACAAGTTTACACACAAAATAAATACGGCCGGCATTTGTTTGCAGTAATGGGTCAAACAATCTCAAGAACCTCAAAGACACTGGTGCTATATCCAATGTAGCATCTGCCCTGAAACTCTTCAGCGGGCTCTGGCCTGCTCTATGTCCCCTGCCCGAATCGCCCTAACATCGGTGGCCGGGCTTTCAGCATCTCTGCCCGTACATTCTGGAGTTTGGGACGACACCCAACGTGAAAGGCGCTCTATAAATGTAATTTTGTTGCTGTTGTTGTTGCTGCAGGACTTAGTCATTCTTAACTTACCAAATGAGCATTGTTTTCACGTTGCTTACCCGGGTCTCTGATACATCAGTCCTTTTTTACCGTCTGAAACGCATTTGTGCTGAGCAGTTTGCCTCACGTAACAGAATCCTATAGATATGCTGGATTCTAATATCACTGAGCAAATGTGCCCCTGTCAATATGTTGTTCAAATTTCATATAATGTTTAAGGATTTCAAATTCACCCACTGGTCAATTTCAAAGCCTGCATTCTCTGTTCCACATTATGTGACCTTTTTTGTGCATGACCTTTGACCATCTTGCTTAACGCCAAAACCTTGTAATATGTGATGCTTAACACTCATGAAGACCAGCAGACCTTATCCAAACACCAGCCAACACAGCAGTGGGTCCAGTGAAGCAAAGGCAAAATACAGTTGCAGCATCATTTCCTCTCAACGGTTTACTTCTAACATTAACAAAACTGTGAGTACACTATGCCAGACTCTACCAACACCTAATATCACCTGACACCATGGGGACTTGCTAACTTGTTTGAATATATGACTTTTTCCCCTCATAGCAAAGTGTGCTACAGAGTTTTTCATGCAGTGAAGCAACAGCAAAGCAGGACAGTTTGCTATGGGAAGGGACATCAAAAGCAGGAAATAATCAAGGGGCCATCAATCTGGATTCTGCAGTATTGGTATATACTTCTTCTATTGAACCAACTGCCCCATGAGAATCATTGCCTACTTACTGAAGGCTTGACAAGTGTTTGCTTTTGCTGCACTTTTTAATCATTCACTTTGTACAACTAATTGCATAGGAATCCTAGAAATAACAACAGTAAAAAAAAGGTCATTCAGTCCATTGAGCCTATGGCCTCCTATAATAATACTGATAATAATAATAATGATCCTTGCATTTGATATGGCACCTTATCATGTCATTGAGACGTTTCAAAAACACTTCACATAATATACTGCAAAGTGAATTCACTGTATATTTTGTGGACAAAACAAAACAGCCAATTGCGCACAGCAGTGCATGCAAACAGTCATGGATTGAGTGATCAAATTTTTTTTGGGAGACATTATTACCCCCGGAAAGTAATCTGCCAATCGGCTAACAACTGGGTTCCTACTTACTGCTAGGTAAACAGAGGTGTGTGCAGTAAGGAAACTTACCTAAAACCTTCACGGATTACCTATCCATAGGCTAATGCTGTTTTAACTCGCTCAGATAGTAAAATGCTTGCAATAGCAGGGACCCATACTACATCACGGCACACAGTCTTTAAACAATTTAAGTTTTTACACTGGTAATCCTGTGTGTATTTACCATTTGGAATTGATGGGATGTAAGATGACTTCATTTATAATCATACAGTCATATTGAGCAATGGTAAATTACTGTATAATAATAATCCTTACATTTAATACAGTGGCTTTCACATCAGTAGGACGTCTCAAAAGCACTTGAAAGGATTCACTATAAATTTTAGAAACCATTTATTTTATAGGCTTATGTGGCAGCAAATTTGCACATGGCAATATCCCACTTGCAGCCATGTAGAGAATAGTCAGCTTCATCTGGGAGATTGTTGGCCAGTAGAGAAATTCTCTACTCAAATACAGTAGTGCTATAGGATTTTTAACACACCCATTTTAGAGCTTATTTTGGTAGCTCAGTGGTTAGAGCATTTGCCTTACAAGCGAGAGACCTGGGTTTGATTCCAGGCAGGGCGGAACCTTGGGCAAGTTCCTTTCCTCCACATGCCTAATAATAATCCCTCAAAAGATACAGTAATAAGTTGGTCGTTTCAATCCATGGCTGTTTGTGGGGACACTGCTATGAGCAACTGGCTGCCGCGTTTTGCCAATGGTCAATTCACTTTACAGTATATTCTGTGAAGCGCTTTGAGACGTCTAGAAGACGTGAAAAGCGCTATATCAAATGCAAGGATTATTATTATGAACAGCCACCAGGACTTATGTTTAATGACTGAGACACAGGCCGGCACCTCCAACAAGCAGTAACGCCCCAGTTGCATAGGTGTATCAGCTGAGACATGTGGTTTGAACCCACGACCTTCTGACTCTGAGGCAAAACTGCTCCCAGGGCAGGCTGACACCAGGCAATAGTGTACATTACCATGGCAATACCCTCACCCAATTAAGCTTGCCAGTTTGACTCAAGTCCAGATCGGTTTCTATTTGCGACTCTGCGAGACATGCAATTTCATTCATTGTCGTAGATACTGCATTTAATCTGTTCAACCCTCCCTCGGATTGCATTTCTAAATTAACAGCATTTGTTCACAGTTCTGTTCGTTGTGTTGCAAATTAATTCAGAGTCATTTGTTTAAAAAAAATCGGATTCGGCAGTGAAACCTTCTTCGAAAAAAAATTGCTGCATTTCATTCAGCACCTTATCATGTTTCAAAACCTTTCAACGTACTTCACTGAATTTAATGTAGTGACTGTATTTTATAGATGAACATGGCAGCCAATTTTTCACATCAATATCTCACAATCAACTGTTTTGAAAATGAATAGAGTCTCTCCTGAGTTCCTGGTCAAAACCCCCCACACACACAAATTTTATTATTTGGCTGTTTGCGAGACATTGCTATGTGAAAATTATCAGGTTTCACCTGCGAAGTACATACAGTCACCATACTATACAATATACAGTCTTCTGTAAAGCGTTTGGAGACAACCTCCCAACACAAAAGGTGCAATATTAATGCAAGGATGATTATTTTAAAATTTCAAATGTGTGGTTAATTTTACCTGTTGAATCATTGTCCGAGACAGCAGGAGAAATGTCTTTTTCTTTTCGATTTGTGTCATGAGATTTTTAACATCCATCTGAACAAACAGACAGGACCTCATTCAATAAATCACTTCTCTCATTAGACACTGGCTTTACTTTGAAAATGCATGTGCTGGAAACTAACAACCAGGCTTTATCGGTATCAAGACCCTCTTCTTGTTCATTAAGTGTGGGTATGTGCTAGGAAGCACACACTAACCATTCATATGGAGCAGATACTAGGTTGTCTGTTATCCATAAGTATAATGAATAACACAAGTTGTCAGCGAGCCACTAAGTGTGTTTGCATTAACACGGCAACAAAAATACTCTGGCACCTCACATCACACCATACGCGTAGTTACATGAAGGAGAGATTAACATACAGGATCAGTGAATAAATGGTGATTCCGAAACAAGAAAGCAACAAGGAAAAGTGGGCAAGACAGGGAAATAATTCTGATTGCTTGCTTTTGTTATTTCAAAACCCATTAACCCTTTGGGTTTCAAACCATTCGCGAGACATGTGTTTCCAATCACAGAGCATCTGTAAAACTGATTTTCTGTGAACTTCTCACCCTGGGTAGAAGTTTCAGTTAGACTGAGTAAATATACAATCTACGCTTTCCAATTTGTTCAAAATTCAACCTTGATCCTGTACTGCATTATTAGAATGCTTCAATCTTACTGATTATCTTGTTCAATAACAGTATTTGGGATTATGGGTTCAATGCTCTTTACAGTTTGAAGCTTTCCCTTTGGAACAGAAAGTGTTGCCTTCCCTTTAAATTAAAATCACTGCTTCTAGAATATTGTCTGTACAATAAGCTAGTCAAATATTAGTTACTGGTTGCTAGTTGATTGTTATTACTTTCCGGGGGGTAATAATGTCTCAAAAGCAAATCTCAATCTACGACTGTTTTGGGGACACTGTTGTGCGTAATTAACTGCCGCAATTTGCTAACAAAATGTATAGTCATCTCCCTTGAGGATATATTCTTTGAAGCGCTTTGAGTCTCAAAGATGTGATAAGGCTCTATCTCAAATGCAAGAATTATTTTTATTATATATAATGTAAAAAAAGCTGTATTTTCTTTGCCCACATTTGCAGAAATGCTACTGTTAGATTTTAGCTTTCTTTACATTTCACAAATCAACATGCATGTCACCAGGGTTGATAGTAGTCTCCCACATATTCTTGCACATATCACACTTCTGATAGTGGTCTGACAAGTAACTGTGTTGTTTGTTGATGCAGCATTCAAACTGCAGGCTGAGCAGATCGAAATGTCAAAGTCATAGACAACTTTATCAGTGGCACTGCTGTTGAGAGAAGATACACTTGCTTGGTATGGTAATGATTTTGTTTGGAAAAATCTAAGTAGGGGGGGAAAGAGGGATGAAAAAATCGCAGTATGTAGGAGGAATAATTTGGTCCGAGTGATATAGAATGCAGCTATTTTGCCAGCTCTTAAATCAATTTTATATCATTGCCAAACAGTGACTCCAAACATTGCATGATCACTGACTGGGAACAGATGTCATTTTGGGCTTGAAAACATTTTTCCATGGTTAAAAGGAGCCCTGTGTTTTTGATATGTATATAATAATCTATAATCTCAGCGCCTTGGGACGTCCTCCCGATGTGCAAGGCGATCTATAAATGTAATTTTGCTGTTGTATAATATAATACAGTAATATATATACAGTATTATATGAATAGTTGTGTTCTGTTTCCACAAAAACATTTTAAATACAAATCTATTCTGATCATAAACTGATTTTATAATTCCTCTTTGATATTGTTCAGGATACACTCCTTGCTGGTCTCTATCTGGTTACTATAATCTGGTCACACTCTTTCCTCTGAATCATAAGCTTGTGGTTTAAAACCCTACATTGGGACATTGAACCCACATTGTGGAGGCTTACATTCCAGATACTATAGAATGCTAGCAGAGCCCTCATTATTGCAGGCCGGATTCTTTCAATGAGATGTTAAACCAAGGTCCTATCTAGCTGTTCAGGTCGATGTTAAAGACTCCACGGCGGTATTTGAAAGAGAACAGAGGTTTTCCCTGTCCACAATCCTCTGGGTAAAATTGATCATTCAGTTCATGACTGTTTCTGGGGCATTTCTGTGGGCAAATTGACTTTCACGTTCATCTGCATTAAGATACACTACCTCCTACAGTAAAATAATAAATAGATAATAATCCTTGCATTTTATCTAGCGCTTTTCACGCCTTCTAGGCGTCTCAAAAGCGCTTCACAGAATATACTGTAAAGTGAATTGACTGTATGTTTGGTGGGTGAAACTAAACCTCAATATGAATTGCTTTAAGTCTTCTTCCTGACATGGTGGGCACTATATGAAATGGAAAATTATTATTATTCACAAGCTCTTATACTGTATTTGCCGAGAACTTTCAGAGAGCTCTGGTTACAACAGTCTACTGAGCAAAAAAGAAAATCCTATAGCTTCCTTTAAAAAAAAATCCTAAATTAATTGCATTATATTTTGTAGAATGGTCATGAATACTTAAACGTTGCAATAAGATCATATGGAATACGCAAAGACAGATTTTTGTTATGTATTGCACCACTAGATTCTCATCTGTTATATGTCGAAATAGAACAAGTGTCATCTCAGCTCACTTGGTATCACACTTCTACTTCTGGTTATTTACGTTCGTTTCCTGTTAACTCTGGGTCAGTTGTTGGTTAAAACCCTGTGTTGGAAGTTCAGAGTCTAAACTAATGTTCCAGTGCATTGCTGGGGGATGCACTGTCAGAGGTGTAGCCCTTCTGATGAGAAACTAAATTGGGCTTCCTTGGCTTGTTGTCCTCCTGATGTAAGAGGCGCTGTACAAATGTGTTAATTCATCTGCAGTATTTTGTGTTTTGGCTATACAAATGTGTGCTTCAGGTAGATATCAAAAATCTCAGGAAATCGTAAAGAAAGAAGTATTTCTTCTGGTTTGTTGACATCAATTCACTTTATAGGTATTTGTGGGATCTTGATGTGTGAAAAATTACAGTCAGCATGGCCTTAAATAAAAAGTCTCTACATTTGACAATAAATACAGTAAAGCCCTCAAACATGTTCACTGAATAAGCTGCTGTAAAAATACAGTTTATTTTCTTCTAACAGAGGCATTACTACCTAACTGCTCCTTCATACTCCTACATTTAATTGTATAACAGTAAAAACGCACGTGATTTATAGCATTCGCGGCTGACATGTCACTTCTCCTTCTGGTTATTTATGGTCCTTTCGTGTTATCAGTTTATTCTTCGGAGGGGAGAACATTGTTTACTTGGCCACTCAGGAGCAGATGTCCAAAGCAAGCAACAAATAAATTAGACAGAGCATAGTAATTGTGATGGAAAAGGCAGGTGTAACATGATGGGGAAGGGGGAAGGGCTGGGCTGCCACCATCCATCTGTATAGGGATGGGAAAGCATGGAGTGCCCTGCGTTCATCACCCTCAAGAGAGGAATAGGGAGACCATCTGCTTAAGTACCTAACAACTCCTCTGATGAATTGACTTTTTTTCCCATGAAATGGAACCGTCGTTGACAAGCAGGTGATTGAGAGGTGAGATATTGCAGCTTCATTGGCAGTATTGTGCTGAAACATCACCTGTTTGCTGCATTTCTTACATTAGTGGCATGAAAGGCTCAATGACGAGGCTTGAAATATTTTGTCAGAAAGTGCCCAGGTATCTGCGTTAGAAAGCTGAAAAGTGGCTTGTCGGTGTCGAATGCAGACAGAAGCAGATGGGTGTCAATTTGTATGACAACTATAGCAGATGGAGTATCGTGTCATCTCCCTGGCAGCTGTTTCACAAGCAGCTGAAGGTTGACTCTTGCCAGTGATATGATCCTTGAAAACTGCTGCTGTTTACACACTTTGCCCTGAAATCCCCTGGCATCATATTGCAGAAAGTGAAGGGTAAAGCATGTTCATGCATTGAGGAGGATGCCATACGCCGTGTGGCATCCTCCTCAATGCATGTGGTAGATAAAATGCAGCCAATACATTCTTATAATGACCTCAGTGTCCAGTTGCCAATACACAAAAATGGTGATTTACTGACTCCGTTCAGAATGGACTGTTGTTTTTGCAGTGGTGCTTTTTCCGATATCTACAGTTTCTAAATGTCAAAGTGTTACCAATTGTTGCCTGTGCTAAACAAGTTATATGAGCTAATATGACCATAAGATCCCACAGAACTGATGTGTGTTATTAGATCCTTACTCTTGCCTATGTTTCACCACTGATAGTCCCAAGCGCCACTGTTTTGGCAGCTAAGAAATCTGAACAGCTATCGTCCCACTCGCTCATCTTCTAACATGACCTTTTGTTTGCAGATACCTCCCTGGATTTCATGGCTACATGGGAATGTATACATTAGGTACAGGGATGGGGGTGAGTGGGGGGTGGGGGGGTGGTGGTGGGGGGGGGGGGGGGCAAGGATGCACTTGGCCCATTAAGGAAGAATTATGTTTTAGTTCAACTTTCCAGTGGTACAATTAAATAGGAGATAGTTGTTGGGATATAAAATGAAGCCAATAAATCTTCCATACAGGAGAACAAACAGATTGGGAATGTAGCTAGTATACTGATTCAGAGTTGCAAAGGGCAGACATTTGGAAGTTTTTTTTTATCCAAGCAGTAATTAATGACTGGAATAGGGCGCCAGGAAGGGTGGTTGAGGCTAGGACACGGGACTCATTGTTAAAAACAGCTTGATGCTGGGGCTGGGGTATTCTGGAAGTATGTGAGTATGTGATCAGATAGGCTCCATCTGAACCAGTCTTGTGATCTTGTGAATATAATAGAGTGGATCGTTTGCTGACTTCTTTGAGAGTTGCATTAGTTGATTGCAAAAGTCGCTTTGAATCAGCAGAAACAATGTACTGTAATTCAAGAAGGATGATCTGTATCAACCTGTGCTAAACCACAAATAAGTAGTTCACTCTCCGACATCACATACAAGATAACGAGGCACCAAAGTAAGGGTTGTTACTACATTGCCTCCAGCCTGCATGAGCCAAAGAACTCCCAGCTCGGTTTAGTTTGGAGAGAAATATGGGCTGCTAATCCAAATTGCTCTACCCATATGGATAGATTTCCTATAACACATGTGTTCAACTTTGCAAACTGCCTGGGAGCCTATGCCAGAGCAGATTACTCACTGCTCTGCCTGCTGACTCTGTCTTGTCCTGCCGGACACACTTCTCTATCCAGCTCACTGATGTTGACTGTGATATCTACTTGTGAGACGTCAGTCAACCTTGCTGCAATATCATGGTAGTCATTAGTGAGCCTTGCGACTGACCCATTCACTGAGCAAGTGTCGCCATATAGCGTAGCGATGCTTTCACCTAAGGAAGGAATGAAAATAAGTAAAGAATGAATCACTGGAATGTGCAATATTGAAACGATTGGCTTACGTTTATCCCCATGGGACTGCTGAGTTTCATCTCCAGAAATCTGTTTTTCCGTTTCTGTTTTCTTTACAACAATTGAAACACTTATTTTCAATTTGCAGTATTGTTGCCAGACTGTGAGAGCGATACCAGACTGAGAGAGTGAGATCAGACTGAGAAAGAGATACTGTACCAGACTGAGAGTGAGATCAGATTTAGAGCAAAATCAGACTGGGAGAGTGAGATCAGGCTGGGAGAGTGATATCAGGCTGGGAGAGTGAGATCAGGCTGGGAGAGTGAGATCAGGCTGGGAGAGTGAGATCTCATGGGAGAGTGAGATCAGACTGTGAAAGTGAGATCAGACTGAGAGTGAGATCAGACTGGGGGAGTGAAATCAGACTGAGAGAATGAGAACCAGCCTGAGAGAGTGAGAACTAGACTGAGAGAGTGATACTTGACTGGAGGTGCAATGCGGGGGGCACACGATAGTCCGAAGGTTCGATAGTCCGAACACACAAATTTCCAATACCCGGGGCGGTAACCGTGGTTACCACTCGATAGTCCGAACCGACAATGAAATAAGGTTTGTTAATCCAAACATTTCCATCCTTAGGGTTAGATTCAGCATTAGGGTTAGGGTTAGAGTTAGGGATTGGGGAAGCTTCGGACTAATGAACCTTCAGACTAATCAACCTTTCGGACTATCGAGCTGTAACCTGCGATGCTAGGGGAGCACTGCATTGCCATCCTTTCGATGAGACATTTGGTCTTCCTTTTCATGGCGAAGTTAAAAATCCCGTGATACTATTTGAAAAGAGAAGAGCGTTTGCCCTGGTTACCTGGCCAACAACTCCACCCCACCTCCCCCCCAATAAAATTGTTTATTCATTTCATGGCCATTTGTGGGACACTATAGTGTGAAACTTGACTGCTGCATTCACCGATAACTACATCCTACTTTACAGTAAAATCCTGTGAAGCGCTTTAAGACACTTTGATAGAATGATGAGGCACTAAATCAAATGCTAGGAATATGATGAGGTGGATTATTATTATATTGTGGTTGGAACTGGTTGTACCTTGGCATGACTGGCTTCATGAAATAATCATTAGTTTGCAAATCAATTGGTGCCAATTGCAAATCAGACATTCACTCTCAGGCACCCACCCCCCAACCCTGCCCTGCTCCCCTTCCTACCTCCCACCATCTCCCACACCTCCATCCCCAATAAGCATTTTATTAAATGTTTTACGAATGGCTTCTGAATCTTTTCATTTCCCCCTTGCTGCGAAATGCTACTCATTTCGATTGATTAGCCTCAGACAAGAATTAACTGTGTTGAGCAAATGAACCCTTTTCAAACCTTCCATTTGTCCTCAGAGTCACCCTGAGAGTGTTGAGAAAGCCCCCAGCAACTGAGTCCATATTGCCAACTGCGCTCACAGATCACTGGACAGCCATGTGCGGGAGAACAAGTATTAAACGGGTCGTGCAACTTGTTGAAAGGCTGCTAAATCGGGGACACAGAACGAGCATTCAATTAAACATGTCCCATTGTTGAAATGTTTGAAAAAAAAACACATCTTGCCGAACAAAAAGCTGCTTGAAGGCAAATGTGGTTCACAAAGAAGAAATTAGTCGCAGGTTGGACTGCTCCGCAGTGTCAGGGTGGCGGGGTCTTTGGAACAAACTGTTCCATGAGTAAACCTAAAACAAATAATCAAACAGATGACGGTAATACCTAAAGGGCAGATTCTAAAAATGCCAGACTTGGCTCCTGTGAATGTGTTTAAATAACTCCAAAGGGAAATTACTGACTGAATCTCGCCAGCAACTTTCTCTCTCGTTCAATCTGTCACAAATTGAACACGGCCTTCATCCTCTTTAATTTTCCTAAAATGCAGGACCGAAAGCAAATCCCCCACCCCAACCCCCACCTCACCCCCCACTGAACACACTGAACACAACAGAATGGGATGGGCTGCTATTGACCCACCATTCTGTGAGCAATGGGACTAGTCGTTCGTATGTCAATAATCCAAACACTAATAAACGTTGGAAGCAAATTGTTGAAATTTACCATCTGAAATAACAAAATAAATATGATACTGTAGAGAAATGTGAAGGGTATGAGCAATTAAATAATTCCGGTGTCTACAGCTGATGGAACTGTTTAGAATAGGATTAAAACTGTGACGGATGCATTGTATTAAAAAAAACTCAAACTACAGGAGATTTATACAGCACTTGCAGATGTAGACTGTCGGATTCTACCACCACGTATCGGTGGGGTTGCACAAAAGGGATGGAATGAAAAAGTACTGTGAAAAAATAAGTGATATGTTAATTATCACATTTGCAGATAATTCCACTGTGTCGAAGTCCCACTCGATATATGAATGGCACCACCTCCCAACTGCACCCAACCCCCTTCAATCAACCCCTTCCCAAACACACACACTACACATATACACAAAACACACACATTACAATGACATTTCCTGAAGCCGATCCAGAGCCTCCACTAAACTTTTGATACCAGCATTTAAAGCTCAGGTAATTCCTGACCTATCCCATGGGAAACCAGTAACGATGCACTAAGCTGAACGCCGGTGCTCTCGCAAGTAAATCTAGCAAGTGCGAGTGAAGTAACAATATAAAGTGTTGGTGAAATATTGATAGAAATAAAGAAAGGAAAATTATCCGTGACCTGCAGTACTCACACACCCTTTGAAACGTGTGTGCACCACATGTGTGTCTTAAAGTGCCAGGTGATAGGACTTCGTTCTTTATTATTTATTAGGACTATTATTCTGCAGGTGGCATACTCTCTTGGGAAATGTAAAAGCGAGATGCTTTGGTTTGAAAAATGCAAAGAATGCGGTGAAGCAATCTTTCATATGAGCATGTTATTGATGAAAATAGTTGTGTCTGTGCATGTAATTACAGCCGCCCAGGCCCCCGCTTTCTCTCATTCTGGCCCAAAGTCAGATACTTGAGAGAAATCACTCACCGCCCTTCTCTCCTGACTGATGTGGCTAAAACAGCTGTTTGAAACTTTATGTCGGCCAAAGCCATCTATTAGCTCAGCTCACAAAACAAATGTGCTCTTCAGTCTGAAATCTCGACTGCTTGTGAGCTCACAAGGGGAGCTTAAAAAATCACCAGCCTCAAACCAAGTTTATTTAAAACATTTATGGAGTTTATTTTCACCTGACCAGCTTTGCTCAGTTAACGTCTATACCACCCACCCACCCCCGTTGTCTTTCCTATGTTTCTATATTATGTGTTAGATAAAAGTGCTATCTAACAGTGTCAAAGACCTTGTCTGTTTATAGATGTCGGAGAACTTTGTAGTGATATGAAGCGCTTGAGATAATGAAATGCAAATGGAATGTGTCATGTTTTGAGAGGGACAGATAAAATGTCATGACTAATGGGTATTCAAAACGTCAAACAAGTGCGCTAAACATCGGCCTTTTTCGGGAAAACAATCTGCTTAAAAACCTCTTCTTGTCAACCTCCCGAGTACCAAAAGCTATAAAACTTCCCATTATTCTTTGCCAAGTAACCCTTAAAATAACAGCAGTTTATAGCAGTGGGTTTGATTTCGGTATTTTTTTTTTGCAACATTAATCTGAGTGGCATTTGGTTTAAAAAGGCGAAATTTACTGTGTTAACGCCGCTCAGAGATTTATTATGGTTTGTCACTCTCGTCTTCTTTTATACTCCCCACCGCTTTTGGGTAGTAGTTTGCATCTGCAGTTGCTTCAGTGAAATAATATCCTGTAAATCAAACAAAAATGGATCACACTATTTCCCAAGTTCGTTCTTAACCATCAGTAAGAGTTTCAGATAAGGACAATACTTTTCTGCTGTGATAAACTGGCAGGAATGTAAAGACCGTTTGTCCAAAATTGCTATATTGCACTGAAATAAAGAGCAGTCGTGTTGTTTCATGCATGGGTTCAAATGGCTGGAAGGAATGTAGTGACTCATCCATTGGCAGAGTGATTAAGGTGCGGGAAACTTGATTTATATTTCCAGCTCTCAGTCGCTCCAGGAGAAGAGACCTGGGGTTAAACAAGGAAGTAAAGGTTTGACAAGCAACTCGCTTTTTTTGGGGGGGGAGTAATAATCCCTTTTTAAAAAACAATGTGATCACTCAATGCGCGACTGTTTGTGGGACACAGCTGTCAGCAATTGGCTGATGTGTTTCGGCCACAAGATATACAGTCAATTTACTTTACAGTTTTATTATTATTAAAACCACCTCCACAAAAAGCTGAGATCATAGTTTAGACTGGCACAACAGTACATTACTCAGGAAATGCATTCAATGCTGCCGTCATTCAGATGGGAATGTCCTGGCAGCCTGTTCAATTGGAAGCGAAGGATCCCGTGGGACTATTCGAAAAGAGATAAAGCTGAAACTGTAACCTCGCTGATGCAAATGACTACTATTTTAACTTACAAAACAGCCATTGCACGTGACAGCAATTACATCTGACACACTATAAACATGCCACTTGTAGGGATTGTTGAAATTTGCAGAATTTAACATTCTCACACAATTTTGGTAAAAAATTATTAAATTTGGACATTGGAAATCGAGGAACTTTATCAAATTCTGCACAATGTTAAATATCCATAAGAAATTTCAGGCCATGGTGCTAATATCATGGTGCTAATAATAAAAATAATAATCAGTGTATTTGATATAACACTTTACATGGCTGGAGGATATCTCAAAGCACTTCACCTAATATTACTGTAAAGTGCAGTGACCAAGGTAATGGAGATGATTTGTTAATTAGATTAAATGGGGTTGTGAGTCAATTGAGGGCACATTTCAACCCTATGAGCAAAAGGTTTACTTGCATGCATGAGATTAGCCCTGCCACACACACACACAAACACACACACACACACACAATGACAACAATTTGCATTTATATAGTGCCCTTCATGGAGGATAGCATCACAAACATATACACAAACACTGTAAAGTTATGTTTAAAATGAAAAGTTAAGACACTTCGGTTTACCCACAGGGCAGCTCATACTCACGAGAATGTGCAAGGCCGTCCTTAATAATGGATTGTGAGTTTAATTCAAAACACGAAGGGAGCAGCGACGCCAGTCAAAATGTAAATCATATGTAACATCTCCACATAGCCAGCAACTCTCCATTGGAAACAGACGGACAAATAAGATTAAACTGAGCTTAAGTTCACAAGAGGTACAGCATAGCTAAGTAGGAAGAATCGCTTTGTAAAATACATGACACAAGACCCGGTGGTCTGTATTTTTCGGAAGGCGTCCAAGATTTCTGCTAAGAAGCTCAGCCAGACAAGCCAATTCCATTGGAATCAACAAAACTGCAATAAAAAGGCACTTTGTCCAACACTCACTGGAATGTATTACACAGTGATAGATTTTCAGCAACTGAGATATCAGCACACTGCTCTCTCTTTTATTTGCATCTGAATGCACATTTGGGATACCAGAAAAAGCTCTTTGCAGAGATTTTTGTGATCTTGTATTTCGACGTGACAATGTGCTACATCAAATGCAAACATCATTTATTTATTATCCATTATTGTCAAGGGGCAGTAGATATAGGGAAGAGGGGTAGAAGGGGAGGGCCTGTGGCGGAGAACTCGTGTGTGGTATAAACACTGGTATGAATTTGTTGCCGAATGGCAAGTTTCTGTGTTATATCAACTTTATGGTGCTATAGCTGGAAAGGTTAGAGAACTCTGTACGTTCAGACAGGGAATAACATCCACTAAAAACTCAGCGGCAACTCTACCTTCTTAACCGTTGGGTTTCCGAAAGCATTGCATTTCATACAAATTTTCTTTTGCACTTCTCTTCCATGTTAAACAAAAGTGATTGGAGCAAGCATTGTGTTTGGCCTTCCCTGGGTTGAAAATGTCATATCCGCAAGCTCGAAAATTGTCTTGTGAATGTGGAGTGCCGGGTCGGAACCAATCTCTGTCAATTGAGTTTGATAGCAAAGGTGTTGGAATCTTGGCGGACTGCAAAGCTTGTTTGCTTTGTGATTTTTTGTCGGACTTATCCAGCTCTTTCTTGGCCCAGAAACAATAGCAAAATAAAAGTGGCTGTGATCATAACGTCTGGTTTGGGTCCAGCATCAACAACAACAACAACTCTGATTTATATAGCGCCCTCCATGCCGGACGGCGTCTCAGAGCGCATCCCAGTTGGGATTCCACAGACCGGCTGGAAATGGACAACTGAGGCAAATGAATCAGAGTGACAAACAAGCACACACTCAGAGTACATTCTACACTTAGAAAGCCAGAGAAACAACAACAACAACTTGCATTTATATAGCCTCCCCCTCCGCACACACACACACATGCACACACACGCAGGGTAGCGACCTCGAGCAGCAATTTTATTGGGGGACTGTTGGCCAGGACAGTAGGAGACGCTGTCCGGCATGGAGGGCACTATACAAATCGAAGTTGTTGTTGTTGTTGAGAAACTCTCATGGAATTAGATGGAATCAGAAGGATGGTTACTGGCAGCAAATTTCTGGGTACATCAATCGCATGTAACTTAAAACTTTCAGTCAAACTAAATCTATAGTTTAGACTATAGACCTATGTTTAGACAGTGAGTGTTTGAAATCAAGCGGATTCAGCACCCTGTAATTTTACAGCTCCTGAATGTAATTAGGTGCAACAAGCGTGTCAGGAAATAGATTTCTGGATGAGCCTCGAACCGTCTTGACAAGATCTGCAGCGAATTTTCACTTTCACACTTGACTGGTATTGTGCTGAACCTCTATTGTGTGAAGGTTAACTGGCTGGAAGAGCATTCTGAATGGGAACCTCAAACACATTTATATAGCAATGAAGATTTACACAGTCCATCAAACCCGCGAAAGGACGTTCTAAAGACATTGATCTTATTCATGAGGTTTTGATTTTCCCTTTTTAAAAGAAAATGAATAGTTTATATTGTCATTTTCTCACTTTCACTATTAATATTAAAATAGTTCTAAATATATAATTTATTGAAATGTTCTTTTTAGGGTTTTTTTTTCAATCTAATTCTGTGGGAGATTTTCTTGGTAACCCAATAAAATTGGTCGTTCACTTCACGGCTGTTTGTGGGACATTACAATATTGGTTCAAAACATACAGTCACTGTATGTTTACAGTGTATTCTGTAAAGCACTTTTCAGTGGCCCCCTGATATGAAATGCGCTCTACCAGCTGTAAGATTCTTATCGAATAATGACGGAAATCACAGTTGAAAAGATAGGTTCTTAAGGCAGGCTTTAAAGGTAGGTCAGATAGGTTTTGTATATGTTAATGTTCTGGCTAAACGTAGATAGCTGGACGCTGTGGAACTTGTGGAGACTGATGGCATCTGAACCATTCCACTTTTTGTGAGTTTGTGAACTGAGTGGAAGGGTCTGAGAATGCCGTGCGGAAACTATTCAAGTAATGCTGAGCCATTCCACTGCCTGTGAGATAGGCTTGAGACTACATCCTCAGCCCTGTCTCCAAGCACCACTATAAAAACATCCCCTGGAAACCGAGCTGTCAAGGAGAACTTCAGTGTTTGTAATTACTCCGGTGCTCGGGAGGCAAAAATAAAACGTAAAAGTTCGGGTTCATTTCATTTAAATGTCTATATAGTTTGACAACAATCCCCCAGATATAACTGATCATTCACTTCACGTTCGTGGGCCATTTTACTGCAGCAGCCAGTCTTGTGCTTATGTCATTCATTTTACCTCGATTGTGATGACCTAGCAGTAGCATTTTGCTGGATATTGCTGCACAACACTGAGCTGAAACAAGCAGGACTCAGGTTGTTTTCTGCCTAATTTAAATTGCTGCAAGCAATGCAATATCACCTGCACAAAACAGCCATGAAGTGAATGTCCAATTTTATCGGAGGGATTGAAGGCTGGGACACCGCTGTGAACTAACACCCAGAATCCCTCCAAAATACTCACCCTAACATCTCCCCATCACAGCAACACACTGCTTTTTAAATAAGTCCAGCGTTTTGCCCTCTTACCACCTTTGCTGGCAACCTGTTCCAGTCGTGTCAACCTATTCCATTCATATAATCCAGCCGACGGGGTCAGTGACATTCACCTGAACAGGTTGACAAGATCTCAGTTTAATACCTCATCCGAAGGACACAGTGCTAACTGCACATTTCTAGAAAGATCTAAGCAGGAGAAAAGAATAATCTCACACTCCTAATCAGTCCACCAGTGGAAGTGATATTGCATTGCTTCCAACAGTTTAAATTAGTTCTAAAACAACACTTGTTTTTTTGGCTGAGTATGTATATGCATATGCACTAATATGGAAGAAAATGTTACTGCTAGTCCATCACAGTTGAAGTAAAAGTAATGACTTTGGCAACATATTTGAGTGATTGATAATGTTACTCGATGTGCTGAGCCTCACATCTCACATCTGTTCGGAAAGCGACCAAATCGAATGAAAGCACAAGCAACTTGTCCTTATGCTAAGCACTTCCAGCGCATTGAAAATGTGTGACATCAATCACTGAACTCATTCCTTTGGGGAATCAGGCTTTCACGTGGTTCTGAATGAAGCTGGATCAAACCATCGATCTGTCCTCTCTGTAATTTCCAAAGTGTTCTGACCTTTTTGCTGTTTAAAGTGAATGTCACTGATTATTTCAGCGAGCGATTGTGCTCAGGCCCTGTTAGACTAATGGGACATAGGCTGCAACCTCAGCCACATGCTTTCAATTACAAAAACATTTCACGTTAATGTCCACATTGAGAGCTAATAGGAATAAGTTAGCCCTTTGAGGACTGTCGTAACAAATCATAATAATGCTTCATTTTATCTGCAAAGTACCGTAAGGTTCTAATGTGTCCGTGATATATACGAAATTCTACTTTATAATCTGCGCTAAAACTGAAGTATTGCTATAGATAAAATAGCCACTTACAGCTCAAGAAATATGATAAGCTGTTTTTTAAACAAGTGGATTCTTAGACAAAATTATATTCTCCAGTTTTTCCTGCCCAGTGAAACTGAATATTGTTTAATCTAGCAATCATAATAATAATAAATAATAATAATAGTAATCCATGTATTTGATACAATGCCTTAACATGTCGTTGAGATGTCTCAAAGAGCTTCACATGATTTTTTTACGGTGAAGTATATTGACTGCATTTTCCGAGCGAATGGGACACTACTGCGGTGCATTTGGCCGCCACATTGTACCCACAAAATATACAGTCAATTCACTTTATAGTATATTCTGTGAAGTGCTTTCAGATGTCTAGAAGACGTGAAAAGCGCTATATCAAATGCAAGGGTTAGTATTATTATTATTGATAAACTAGACTGTCAATGCGATTGTCCCCAATGTGAGTCTTGAACCCACAACCATCTGAATCAGAGACGAGTGTGCTACGAATTGAGCTAGGCTGAGACCTAAATGATTTGTTTTTAAGCAAGGATCGTACAACCATCTTATTTTCCAATGATATGTTAGGTTACACATGTAGGGAACTGAGCAATTTTAAGAACAAGTGAAGTTTAAAATTCTTAGAAAACAACTTTCTGGTTTTAATGTGTGTCCCCCGACATGAAATTACAAAGGTAATTTTGTTGTTGTTGTTGTTAAGAGGCCTTGTGCTGAGTATCAGGTTATTGTTCTGTAGCTGTAATACTGGGAACAATATTGTCAATACAGTAAAACCTACAATAGAGCATCCACTTAATGCACTGTATTTGATTAGTAAACTAAAGTTAACTAATGTTAAATGGTAATATTTTCAATGTTATATCCATTGATAATACAGTACTGTAAAGTACTTAATATGTAGTTCAGGTTGAAATTCTTGAACTCCCTTCATTGGGAAGCTGCTTTGCTTTGGAAGAGCACTGAAGAAAATCAGGCTGTTTAAATTAAAGCTGCATTTACGAATTTACAAGAATGCTGCATGATCTGAAATATTAAAAATATACTTTATGTCTGAAAATGGGATAGTGATTCTTTCCTCACCCCAGGCCTCCAGTTTCTCTCTCTCTCTCTCTCTCATTCAGTCTTTCACTCAGTTTCAATCATAATATTTCTTCCCTTTCTATTTTATCATATAACCACAGCCATTGCTCCATCGTATGTTGCGCTCTTGATTTCCCAAGCTCTAAATACACCGTCCCAAGCACTCCTCATCCATTCATTCTCACAGTATTGAAACCTAATTCATTCTTCCCCAGGCCTTTAAGATCACCTTAATCTCTCTCAAGAATAAGACACCTCTTCACTTATCATGCTTCTCTGCTGCTCTTTCAGGGTTTTTATGTGTTATGGCCTCCCTGCACCTAATTTGTTTTGAAAAATAAAGCTTTGGGGACAACCATGTGATATGATATCATGTCTGGTATAATTATCACATCACATATGTCATATAATAATGATAATAATAATAATCTTGCTTTTGATATTTTCATATTTTCTAGATGCCTCTAAGCGCTTCACAGAATATACTGCAAAGTGAATTACTGTATATCTGTGGGTGAAACTCAGCAGCCGATTATACATAGCAGTGAATATTCCGTGAAGCACCTTGAGACATCTAGAAGACGTGAAAAGTGTTATATCAAATACAATTATTATTATTATCAAGCTTATGAAGGAAGGAAACTAACCCAAGGTTTCGCCCTGCCCATATACTGTACCTCCTCCCAGGGAACGTTTCAGTTATTTGAACTTGCGCTCCTTAAATTACCCAATGTTTCTTTAAACTACTTTATTGACTTAGACTGAATTGGATATTTACAATAATAATCATTGGGTTTGATACAGCACCTTTCACTTCAGGACGTTTTCTCAAAGTGCTATGCAAAGTGCTGTATTTGCAGGTGAACGCAGCAGCCAAAATCTGTGAAGTGTGTGGCTAATCTTATACATCCCTGTGGGTTGGCTAACCTATGTTTGTGTTTCTTATTACAGGGTTGCAGGACACTCACACCTCCCGGTTTTACAGTCTATCCCCGTATCCCTTGGATTATAGGATCCTGCTGATGGATGAAGATCAGGATCGCATATACGTGGGCAGCAAGGATCATATCCTGTCCCTCAATGTAAACAACATCAGCCAGAACCCTCTTGCCGTAAGTTCACTCTGTAAGGCTGCTTCATCCTAGAAAAAACATTTGAACTTTACGTTAACTGTAAGTGCTCCCTCCGTGCTTTGCTGTATACTCTAGCACTAGCCCTACCATAAATTGCATAGACCACCCGCTTTGGAGACTTCTTGAAAACACATAAGCATATTGGTCTCTTAAAATTCTGTGTTTATACTACTGGAAGTGAAGTAATTTAGCTGCTAGCAGTAAGATGATGTGGAACAGGGACACTGATTTATACTCAAAACTCCACATGGTATTGTATGGGGGCTGGTAAATAACAAATGTTTTCTTTCAACATTATCAAAGAACTAGCCACCCAACCCACCTCCTTAACCGTATTACAGATTGTCCTTTGATAGTTCCTGGGTCATCCACTGAGCGTTCAGAAGAATCTGAGGTCAATTTGATTTCTACCCGCTGTGTTAATATCGCAATGGGATGAATGGAAGTGCTTCTGAAACAACCTTCTCCAAGTTTCGGCAAAATGGGCAGTGTAAACACAGCACTACAACCCAACGTCTGCTTAATGTTGCGTGTATTATTCCCCCGCAGTTTAGAGAGCGCTACAGCCAGCCCAGGAAGTTATCTTTGATGGAAATGATATACAGTACAGTATATAATTGGAAATGGTTGACTGTAATCACGTCACTGCATCCAACAAGCAGACGATATTGAATTACCATTCAAATCAACTGCATAATAAAAGGCGCAAACTACCAGAGAGTTATTGGCCACAATTGACCATTATTTCATTTTCAGAGTAGAGGAAGAATGGTTTCCTCCTGACTGAGTTCTGCAGTTTGCAACGTCTCTGTTGCAGTCAGGTTGTCTATCAGGAAGGCAGCAAGTTCACTTTACGTTGCTTCTTGGTTAGCCATCCATCAGACACACGTGGAAAATCTATCATCATTTTCCTTCAGCGGTATTCGAACCAGACTGCGTGTTCCTACATATGTATGCCTCCGTTCTAATGTCTATCAATAATCCTTCCATTTGATATAGTGATTTTCACGTCTTCTAGAGGTCAAGAGCAAATGCTAATGATCTAGTCGAGTTGCTTGTGGTGGATTTGCTTTCCCGCAGAGCCAGGGGAAGGCAGAATATGCCAGTAAATTCGAGTGGCAATTACACAATTAATTCTCCTGACAATTACTCACACAACTGTGCATCACATGGTGAAACGGGGTGTTGCTTTTAATCTACTGCTGCCTCTCTATTTTCTAGGTGCTAGTAAATGCTTTCAAACAACTATGAGAGGCGATGTGCAGTAATGTTGCAAAGGTGTTTTTTTGAGTGTTTGACTCATGTAGAAAACAGCATCCTATACTTAAGGGTATCCAAATCATATTAGACTAGACTGAGAGGCCCACAAACATATGCCTCTACCTATACATGAACATTTCCCTGTGCCTGACATGGAAAGCACACTCTCTCCCTGCAGGAATGCTTATCTTACAGGTAAGATCGATGCAGAGGAAAGGGAGATAATAGTCACTAAATCTGATAGCAATCAGATAATGATATACAAATGATCCCAAGTGAGGGACTTGAAAAATACAATAATCCTTCCATTTAACTTTGCGCCTAATGACGTTATCAAAACATCTCTAATTGCTCCACATGATTGTACTGTGATGTGTACAATCGACCACATATTTCTGGGTGAACACGGCAGCGAATTTGCACACAGCAATACCCAACAATTGTGTTTGTGAGATTGCTGGCCGTGATACCAGGAGAAACTCCCTTTTCTTTGCAGATAGTGCCAGGGGATCTTTAACATCCACCTGAACAGACAGACTGGATGTCAGCTTAGTGTCTCGTCTGAAAGAGAGCACCTCTAACAATGCAGCACACACCCAACACTGGATTGGATCATAGTCTGGACTTGGGGGCTTGAATCTACACCCTTTGCTCTCATTGGCAAAACAATGTAGTTTTTGCTTTTTTTTTATTCTGAACAGATAGATAACATTGACCTTTTCCAGTCTTTGTCGTATAATCTTGTTTTTGGTGCTTAAAAACTGCCTGTTATTTTTCACCAGGTTCACTGGGCAGCATCCAGCACCAAAGTGGATGAATGCAAAATGGCTGGCAAAGATCCAAACGTAAGTAGAAAATGTTTAGATACCGGTACTCTATGTGAATGACAAGCAATAATCCACTCAAGAGATCTGGCAAAAGATTGGACTGTTCTCCGGGCAACGATATTTCAGCTCCGCTCAACAGAGAAACTCCTTTGTTTCCCATGTGTTTTTGACGTGCAAACAAGTACAGTACTGCTTGGCAGCACAGTGAGTATTTACTGTGCCCTGAAGTCACTCCAGCGCCACTCTAAAAATCCTTAGCTGATTAAAAGGATTTGATTTGGATGCACGCTCCTATTCGCAAAATGTGGAACTTATTTAATTGACACAATGGGATTGAAAAAGTACTCCGAGCATCGTAACCGCTGGGAAAAAAGCTCCTAACAACGCAAGCCAGTTTTCCTGCAGCAAAAACCATGTGCTCACAAGACCTCAGCTCTGACCCCAAGATCTTACATGATATCCATGGGTTTCTCTGGAGGGTACACAGTTTACATAACAAGACACTTCATCCGCCCATGACATGCAATCATATTGATATAGTGACCTTATCATGTCTTTGTGATGTCTCCAACTGCTTTGCAGAATATACTGCAAATTGTAGTTAACTGTGTATGTTGTGGGCGAAACGCAGAGGCCAATTCCGCACAGTATTACACCAATTTATGTGAAGATTACAATCATTGTAATGATAATAATAATTTGTGCATTTGATATAGCGCTTTTCACGACTTCTAGACATCACAAAGCGCTTCACAGAATATATTGTAAAGTGAATGGACTCTACTTTTTGTGGACAAAACGCAGCAGCCAAGCAGTGTCCCAAAAACAGTCGTGGATTGGAATGACTAATTTTCTTATTGTTTTTTACAATACAGTAATCCTTGCGGAAGTCATATCAATTGGGGCTGTGCATTTAATATGACTTATGCAAAATATGAGTTACGTCAAAAGTGCATAGGATACACACTTTTGAAGGGGACAATGTATGATTTTGATGACTATACAATTTATGCAGATCAGACTTATGCGAGTTTTACTGTACAATTTCATTGGTAACTAGAATCACTAACTAAAGTAATCTTCTCACAACATCTGTATAGATTTATCTAGTTCTTTGTTGAAAGCTAATATTGATTCTGCCTCAATCACCGCACCCGGCAGGATATTCCATATCGAAACTACTCTGAATGAAAACATTTCCATTGACGTCTCCATTTGCTTGTTTGCTAACTATCTTAAATTGATGTCCTCTGGCCACTGTTCAGTGAGGGAGTGACTAAAGGGAATCAATTTAAAATAGGTAGCAAAAGAGCAAATGGGGCAGTTAGGAGATTTAGTTTCATCGCTTCAGTATGTGGAATTCCCTGCTGGGAGCAGTGGTTGAGGCCAAGCCAATTGTTTGGCTTTCAAAAGGGACCAAGATAGATACCTAAAAAGGAGTAAGCTGCAGAGGTATAGAGAAAGGGCAGGTAAATGTGACTGAAACCATTGCTCTTAAAAGAGCCGGCACAAACAGGATGGACCAAATGGCTTTCTTCTGTGGTGTAAATTTCTATGTTTCCATATGATTTCTCAGTACGAAGGCACTTGTCAAAGATTTGCGATTGGTGTGAATTAGGCCCCGCTGTTTGTTCCAGTGACTCTTTCAACAATTAATCTTCTTCTCTTTTGTGGTCCCCGTTTTCACAGAATGGCTGTGGCAACTTTGTGCGTGTCGTACAAGCATATAACCGAACGCACTTGTACGTCTGTGGAAGTGGTGCTTTCAGCCCCGTTTGCACCTATATCAATAGAGGTCGCAGGTCTGAGGTGAGTCATGTGCTGCTATTACATGTTACGTCCCTTTCAAAACTGGGAGCAGGGATCACCTTCCCACTCAGTTCTCAGCAGCCCATTCGCTGAGCCAGGCGGGTCCGCAGTTTTACAGGGCACTGCTGATGACAGCACAAACAACCTGGCTCATGCACAGGACCTGGAAGGGCAGATCAGTCACCAGGTGGGGTGGGGGCGGGAGTCATTTCACTCAGCATCTGTTCATTCCTGCCAAAGCCTCAATAGGTAGGGTGGTCCTAGTTGGACAAGCAGCAGGGAAGCTTGCCAGACAGTGATATCAGTGGCAAGCTATGCGGTATTAACTAGTTAACAACAATAACAAATTACATTTGTAGAGCGCCTTTCATGTCAGGGGGACGTCCCGAGGCGCTGGACAGTCAGGGGTCAGGACCCGAGCATAATGGGGGGTTAACTAAACACACACTCAGGGCTTCTCAAATCTGTGTCTGCTACTAAGTGTGGTGCAAGGCCATTCACGGCCTTGCCCCCGCCTATCTCTCTGACCTACTGTCTCCCTATCAGTCTGCCCGCACCCTCCGTTCAGCAGACTCAGGCCTGCTCCACGTCCACCACCCTAACTGCCCAACCATCGGCGGCCGGACTTTCAGCGTCTCTGCTCCCACACTGTGGAACTCCATCCCGCAGCCCCTCCGCCTTGCTTCCTCCCTTTCCTCCTTCAAGGCCGGTCTCAAGACCGTTTCTCTTCGACCGCACCTTCGGCTGCCCCACTAACTCTTCCCCCTCTCCCACTCTCCTTCCCCTTCCCCCTACTTCGACCCTCCCCCACGGCCCCCACTCCCGCTCGGGTCCCGACCTGACTGTTCAGCGCTTTGGGACGTCCTCCCGACGTGAAAGGCGCGACATAAGTGCAATTTTGTTGTTGTCGTTGTTGTAGTGTGTCCCTCCAAGGAGAGAGAACATAACTCATTTCCAGACATATGGAAATTTACATATGTATGTTGCATAGATACGTGGAATTCTCAGTTTGGTTTGATACTCTGTTTCAACTGTTTAAGCGCCTCAACAGTTTTTCAGTTTCATAAAGCAGCCAAGGTACAGAGAATTGACGGGGAGCTAAACTGAAACCTTGTGCAGAGATGCTGTTTGCTATAATTATAATAATTATAATAATACTTGGATTTGATACAGTGCCTAATCACATGGGGAGGATGCCACAAAGCGTTTTACAGGACATCTTGTAAATGGAATGACTGGATATTTAGTAGGCAATCTCATTTAGAAATTCAATTAACGCTTTCCACCTCTTTCACAAATACAAAAGCATTTTACAGTATATTCCGTGAAGCGCTCTAAGACGTTATACTGTTTAGACATGAAAGGCACTATTACAAATGCAAAGATCATTATTGTTATTTATGGTATTATTCCTGCAGCAAATTAGATTCCAGTTATTACTGTCTCGTGGTACATTCTACATTCCGTGTATGGATCAAGCTATATTATTGATGCTCTTTGTTTTACAGGATCAAACCTTTATGATTGACTCAAAATCTGAATCAGGCAAAGGGCGCTGTTCATTTAACCCCCAGGTTAACACAGTATCCTTGATGATAAGTGAGTAGCAACAGAGCGGGCAGAACAATCCTCACCAGCTATTCAAACTGGATTATCTCTGCACACCTATCTCATTGCCTGTCCCTTCCTCCCTAGATGAAGAGCTATTTTCAGGAATGTACATAGACTTCATGGGCACTGACGCAGCTATATTTCGCAGTCTGACCAAGAGAAATGGCATCAGGACAGATCAACATAACTCCAAGTGGCTGAGTGGTATGTGTCTAGAATTAGAACTTATCTTTGTGATAAAATACTTATGTTACGTTTTGACCAAAATAATCATCCTTGGTGAAACCCAATAGCGTACAGTTAATGTGTACAGTGTAAAGACGTGCATTATAACAGACTTCAATGCATTAGTATCTTGTTTCACTGTGTTTCTCTCCAGATCTAAATGGGAACAATTCTCTGTTTGAACTCAAACTTTGTAAGCTAACAGTCCAGCAACTTAATCCTACTGAGGGCTCTGAATCTGTGGGGATATTTTTTAGTTATTTTCATTAGTTAAAGTTATAATGCTAGCTGAGTTACTATTAGCTTATAATGTCAGTGCAAACTTGACTTAAGGCCATTGGAAAGAAAGGATAAATCAAAAAATCTTTTGATAGTGGCGCACAATGTGATACAGAATCGCAGTAGGAAGCTCCAGAGGTTGTCATCATAGAGGAATTATGGCAAGGAAGCAAGGATATTATTAAAGCAGGTTGAGCAAACTTGAGTTCACGAAAACAATCTGAAATTGATACTCAACCATTAAAGGGGCAAGAAAAACCTAGTGGGTATTTGTGCGGTTGAAAGTGCTCCCCGGAGACTTTCCTACCCCTTTCATGAAAGTATTCAGCAATTAACACGTGGGAATTATGTCACTTGCTGCGGAGTTCCATTCTGTTCCATTCACTGAGCACTTGAATTGAATATTTTCAAGAAAATGCACCCGAATTATAATCTCATCCTCTCTCTCAAGCATTTTATGAAACCAAAATGTTTTGGCGCAATGAGACATATGAGAGTTGATCCAAATTGTGTTCCAGCCAGACCCCACTGAAACACATATAATTCTGTGCTATCAATTGTTACATTAACACTTCTAAAAGTGTTCCTGTTAAAACCTCCTCTGGACGACACCTCGGTTTATTGCTGGAAGTGGATTTGCTTAGATGTTGTGCTTTGCAGGTTACAGTTATTAATGACCATTTTCTTCCACTATCTTTTCCACATCGTGTAAAAATATCAGGTGTTAAATAGTGTTCCTTTGAAAAGTAGCGTTCTGTATAACTGAGTTACGATATGTCAATGTAGACACTAGCTCTTAGCTTTGGATCGTGCAATACAGCTCCGTTAAAACGTGCTTTATAACACAAACATGGTTGCACTGTGGACTCTATCCATTTTCAAATGCCAAGAGCTGACTTTCTGAGCTTGAGTGTCCAGGTTTTGTGTCGGAAAAATTGCCAAAGCAAGTGTCAATGGGACTGTACCCCAGTAAGAGCCAGCACCTCGAGGAGAGAAAATTGAAGAACCTGCACTACAGCATGCACTGAAATGCTCTGAAGTTAGACCGATGTGTACTGAAATACCAAACTATTGTTAAAAGTCAATCTCCTCTGTTACCTATAAGCTCTTGTTTGTTCTCTGTGTACCAGAGCCTGTATTTGTCGATGCCCACTTCATCCCAGATGGCACGGACCCAAACGATGCAAAGTTGTACTTCTTCCTTCGGGAGAAGGTAATGGACGGCAATGGCAACACAAAACAAATCCACTCCAGGATTGCGAGAGTTTGTCCTGTAAGTAAAGCACTTCAGCTGAGATTTGATGCATTCCAGGGTAACATTTTATAAATGCGGCAAATATTGACACCCATGCTGATACAAGCCTGGCTTTGTTTGTGCCCGACCACACTCTTCCCATCAAAATTGCGTTAGAGTAGTTCTAATTCCTGGCCGCAACTGGTCCGAACTAGTGCGCACAAAGGCTTGCATTGCACTGCTTTTGTGACGTTGCTTTTTGAGCCAAATCTGAAATGAATCCTGCCCTCTGTCGCAGTTTTAATGGACAATTTCCACTTGACGCAATTTCAAAAGTGGCTTGTTAAGTTACATCGAATTATATGGAATTTCCAAGGCCATTCAACCCAGCTAGAGAAGGCCCAGGAAACATAGAGAACATTTATATACTCCATGTGAATCTCTACCCCTCATAATCCCCTCTTAAAATGATCCATTAGTACAAGAGTGTTGCCAAATGGTGGCAGGTTTTTCATTAATTTCTTCCGATTGTCACTTGGGCAGTGTGTTGCCCTGGTATTTTTGTTAAATATTATGCCTGGAAAGAAGAACGTTGGCTCCACTATTCTTTGAGGCCTATGGAGGTCTTACGGACATGTTAATGATTTCCTTCACTGCACATTTATGACAAATTTCCTTTACCATCTAGAATGACATGGGAGGACAGCGCAGTCTTGTCAACAAATGGACCACATTTTTGAAGGCCCGACTGGTGTGCTCAGTGGTAGATGCTGATGGAACCGAAACGCTCTTTGACGAATTGCGTAAGTGAACATTTTAGAATTATAAATGGCATAAAAGGAGGCCATTTAGCCTATCAAATCTGTGCCAGCTCTTTGAAAAGAGCTATTCAGATCAAGTTTCTCCTGGTTTCTTGGCCAACAATCCCCAAGATAGAATTGGTGACTCACTCTATGGCTATTTGTGGGACATTGCACTGCACAAATTGACTACTATATTCACCCACAAAATACAGTTACATCACTTTACAGAATATCCTTTCAAGTTGTTTTAGAGATGCCTCGACAATGTAATAAAGCACTATATCAAACTCGAGCATTATTATACTTTTTTGGAAGTATCCACTCTAATCCCTATTCTTTCCCTTTACTCTTTAATATTTTCTTTTCTCTAGTATTAATCCAATTGCCTTTCAACTGATGAGACAACTACATTCCAATAACCATCCAACCATTGTAAAAACATTTATTTTTATGATGTCTGTCTCTTTTTCTTCCTCTTACTTTTCCTGTGTCAGATCTTTTTTTTACATTGAACCAAGTGTGGTTGAATATGATGTGACTATTCTACAATTTTAATTTTGCTTTGTAATAATTTGTTACAGAGCAACGATAAATACAACAACAGATTTCATTTGTTTCATAGCACTCTTCAAGTAGAATAATGTTTGGAACTGGTTACAATGATAGGGTCAGATTCTGAGCAAGGGCAGAGGTAAGGGTGGAAGTGTGTGTGTGGTAACAAATAATAATAATCATTATGTAGCCAAGGTTGAAGAGGTAGGTCTTTAGGTGGGATTTAAAGACAGATAGAGAGGGGACTAGACTAGGGTATAGAGAAAAGGAATCTCAGAGGTTAGCTCAAAAGCGCTAGATCATTTAAGGCAATATTTACACAGTGGATTCATTGTTAATTTGTTGCAGTAATTTTGCTGAAGGCAAAATTGCCCGTTTATGGTCTAATACACGGTCATACATTTCTCAGTGCACAACCTGGAATTCTGTCCTGCTCACTTGTGCTAACTCCGGCTGACATGAGACAATCCCTAAGTATCAGCATAATGTGCATTCCGTTATTGGAAGGATTTTCCACTTGATTCTTCATTAAAAAAAAACCTCCATTAGAAATCACCAGGTATCAGTGACCAATTTCTAAACAAAGCGACTTACTTTGTTTGGGAGAGAGCATGAGCTTTTCATCCGATCAGCCCGTTTCTCTCTTCTCAATTACATCCGCGAATTTATCATTTTCATATCACAGTTGGATTTCTGATGGGAATACTCAGAATCAACAAAATGGCTAATAATTCTATGTTTTTCTTTTGCCTCAGAGGATGTGTTTTTATTGGAAACAGAAAATCCCAAGAATCTCCTCGTCTACGGAATTTTCATCTCTTCAAGGTAAAGATATAATTCAGACCTGTTTGTTTTTTCTCTAAGCTTTTTTTTCCATCCCCGAAGAATATTTAATGCATTTTTTATTAAGAGATATTTATTTCGACCACGTTAAGTATAGTTTACAGAAAGCTTGTAAAAATACCGCCCCCCCCACTCCACCACCACCCCCCACCACCATCATCACCGCATGACAATTTATGTGTCTGGGGCACTTCGCAAAGTGCAGTCAAGACGTTTTTATTTTAATAAAGACTCACTACCTTCTGTGGAGACTCGAAACTGACTTACAAAGAGATGACAGTCACCAAAGCAGAGTTATTATTCTCAACAAAGCACTGCCTGTGCGCTCTGCTGCTGAGTGATACCAAACAATTTGAACTACTGCAGAGTCATTCTACAGAGAAAGGCCTTTATGTTTTCGAGAGACCATCTGTGCCCCAGTGTGTACACACTCCACCAAAAAGCACTCAGTTACAACATTAATATGCTAATGGATTACCATTGGATTCTGGCTGCTATAATTTCCCAAAACGTTCATAAAACATTCCCCATGGTTCAGCATCCCTATAATATTCTGTACATTTGGCTCTTTATGATTCTATGATACAATCTTTTTTTAACATCTATAATTTGGATGCAATCTAAAAAAAATTCAGACCTCTTCCTGATGCGAGAGGCACTTGTTGTAATAATGATTTCTGCCTCAACCACTACACCTGGTAGGGAATTCATCCAAACAAACTCTGTTGAAAAATCCCAATCACCCCCTTTACCAATGTTCTGAAATAGATGCCAGTTAGTGCCTTCCTCACAAAACATTTTAAACTCAGATGAGAGTCTCTATAATTCTCCTTTTTTAGAGGTGGTTATTTCCTAAGGCAACTATCCTTCTGACTTATTTGGCAAACTCGCAGTCAAATCCACAAGGCAGTTCTTCACAGGGAATGTGAATAATACTCTCTCTGTTTCCTATCTGTCTGAAAGTGTAATATTTTCCATTTGTATTGAAAAAAACTTTCATTCAATATCGGGAGATTTTTTGAAATGTAATTAATTATAGAATATCGGTTTTCACATCACTGCACATTTTCTTTTCTGTTGAAAAATGGTTCAGGAGACTGCTTACGGATTGGTGAGCATAGCTCAGGGGAGTTAGTGATCTGCACAGCATGACAAAACACACACAAGGATTGAACTGAAATATTCTTTAACACATACTAATTTAGCTCTAGTATAACATCATATGATCACAAGATTGGTTTCCATGAAGAAAACCCTTGACCCATTTGATCTCGTCCTTTCTTCCACAATAACCCCCATCCCTATTGTTCTTCTATTGCTGCATCAAGCTGTTGCTAGCCGGTGTCTAATAAAGGATCGTGGAGCCCTATAGCACAGTGGTTAGAGCACTCAACATACAAGTGAGTGACTTGGGTTCAATTCCCGGCAAGGCGAAATCTTGGGCAAGTTTCCTTACTCCACACGCCTGATAATAATCCCTCAAAAAAAAATTAGTCATTTCAATCCACAACTGTTTGTGAAACACTGCTGTGCGCACTTGACTGTCACGTTTCGCCCACAAATGTACAGTCAAATCACTTTACAGTATATTCTGTGAAGTGCCTCGAGACGTATAGAACACTGAGCTTACAGTCTAGGCTGATACTCCAATGCAGCGTGCTAAACTGGCAGAGGTGCCATCCTTTGAACCAGAAGTTAAAGGTCTCGTCTGCCTGTTCTGGTGAACGCGAAAAATCTTGTGTCGCCATTGAAGGAGAGATGAGAGTTTCTCTCAATATCCGGACCAACAGTTCCACCAAATAAAAGACATCATTCAACGTCAAGGCTGTATGTGGGATACTGTGGCGTAAATTGGCTGACGCATACACATGAATGTGTAGAAATACACATTCACTGCTTTCACAGTAAACTCCGTGGAGCCATTTGAGACCCTTTTGAGGATGTGATGAGGGACTATTATCCAATTCCATAATTATTACTATTGTTCTCTATTATTCTTTTAGCTCAGTCTTCCAAGGCTCAGCAGTATGTGTTTATAATATGATCGACATTCACACCGTCTTCAACGGACCATTTGCTCACAAAGAAGGACCAAGCCATCAATATGTTCCATTTCAAGGCAGGATTCCGTACCCGAGGCCTGGCACAGTAAGTCAAAAAGCATTGACTCACATGGATTCTGCTGCATAATACAGCACAGTGAAGGCTTGTTACAACACAGTGGTTGGGATCCATAAAATCACAATCCTATAAAGAAACACAATAGCTGGTTTGACTCCACATGCTCTCAGCCGGCCAACTCACTTGTTGCCCGCGAGCCGCTTCCCACGCTAAAGTAAAACTGTCCCGTCTTCCGGGTCAGTGGGTCTACTGTAATGTGACTTCCTGTTTGTGATGGATGCACATGTCGTTGATGTCGTTGGTGATCTAATAAGCCGGAAGTCTGCCATTTTAGGACCAAAGCCTAACAGTGAGCAGGGAGTGAACTGGGGCCAGATGAGAGGTGAATAGGAATAGAATGATTTGAGTATTGAAACCACATTGTCAAACACATTTTGTGCTACAAAGAAGCACTTTCTAACAGGGACGGAATCATAGAAATCACTGTGATGGGATCATAGAAATTATAGTAAAGTGGAGGAGGTGATTTGGCCCATCATTTCTCAGATGGTGTTAGATCTTGCACAGGAGCCCACAGATTGGAGCCTGTTGAACTGTACACCAGCGAGACCTTGTCCTCCAGGAAAGAGGAGAAGGAAAGAAAAGAAGCGAATAAAAAAAGAACTTTGAAGCATTGGTGAGCTGTTAATTCCCATTCACCTGCAAAGCATTACAAAATAACAAGCGTATCCGCAGCCCTTAACATTTCAGTGAGAGCAACAGAAGTAAAACAAAATGAAGGCTGTTGCAAAACAGCAAGATTAAAAAGCTTTTAACATTAGACAATGAAAGAACATGCCAGCACATTTACGATAACATTAATCTCCCATAAAACTGAAGGAGTTTACAATATCTGCCAACGAACAGGAAAAAAAATAAAATGCTTTTCATTCCTTATTCACCATGATGAAGTGACAACTCAATCCACTCTCTCTTACACTCGATCCACAGGAAATAAAACTCTATGTTCTTATATTTCAAACACTCTGAGATGCAGTCCAGGGTGGAGGGCACTATATAAATCAAAGTTGTTGTTGTTGTATATTTGCATTTATGGAGTCCGGTAACTGAGTAGTTAGAGCACTCAACTTACAAACGAGAGACCTGGGTTTGATTCCTGGCAAGGTGAAACCTTGGGAAAGTTTTCTTACTCCACATGCCTGATGATAATCCCTCAAGAAAAAAAAAATTGGTCATTTCAATCCACGATTGTCTGTGGGACACCGCTGTGTGCAATTAGCTCCATGTTTCTCCCACAAATATACAGTCAATTCACTTTACAGTGTATTCTGTGAAGAGCTTTGAGACGTCTAGAGGACATGAAAAGTGCTATATCAAATGCAAGGATTATTATCAGTATTATTATAATATTTGAAAAAAACACAAAATTATTTGTGATAAGCAGAAATTTACTGAACAGCTTCTAAATATTAAATGTTTTTCTACCAAAATAATTCAATCTGATTCATTTGAAATTAATACTTCAATACTCCAATGTGAATGTTTCAATGTATTCAATGAATAGGAAGTTTATCAACTGCAAGGATTAGTATCTGTCATTATCACCAACACTAAAGTATGGATGAAATTTTAAATAGCAACGAAAACATCAAAGGTTTCAGCAACGGTGGCATTTCACATATAAGGTATAAAATTCCACCCATTCTTAGCCCGTGGGATCATTCTGCCTCAAGATTTCAGATTGCACAGAATTGTGGAAAACTCATTAGTATTTCGCAGTTCATGAAAAGAACCAATTTAATAGAATTCCATGAAATGCCTTTAATTTTAATACGAAACAGTCTTAAACAGCCAAGAACGGGAAGAATTCAGGCCTATATTGTTATCTCATTATGATCAGTTAATAGGAAATGCACTCTTGGACAGTGGAGCAGGTCATGCTAGCTTTTCATCCCCCTTGAAGAGAACCATTCTACCAATACACAATACTTTCTTTGTCAGTCCGGCCGCAAGCTGGCACAGCTCAGCCTACTAAGCAAGTTCCCTGGGTTTCAAAGTCAGTCAAGGTTAGGACATGAACTCTGCATCAGGCTGGAAGTCGTAACGTATGGCCGGAAAGCCCTGAGGATTGGGTAGGGCTCTAACTAAACTGCAGCTTGTTTAAAATGACTGAAATGTTGCTGTTTAAAGTACAGATTGCCTGGAATGCTTTATGAGACTAATAATTACTGCACTTAAGTGATGAATGCAGTAAATGTTTACTGTTAACTGTTTAAAGATGTCTGATTGTCTGGAGCAAGAGTGGAAAGGCACCACAGATAATAAATCCACTTGCTCAGGTACCGGTAAAACAAAATCACAGGAACAGCATTGTTCCGTAATGGAGAAAATACATTTCAACAGCTAATTCAAGCAGGAAGCATCAGTCACATTGTTGGTTTCAACGAAACCTTTTTTTTTCCCACAGAGCGCACACACCCTTTACAGTTTATCCTGTGAAGCGCTTTGAGATGTCTCGGCAACATGGCAAGGTGCTACATCAAACACACATCTAATAACTGTTATTCTTATCCAAAATGATTCCTAACGAAAAAATACCTGTTGCATTTTAATCACCCGCCTGTAAAACACACTGAGTCACTACACTTTACGTTGTGCGAAGCGCTTCAAGCTATCTCCCTGCCAATATGAGAGAGGTGACATTATTATTATTGTTGTTAAATCTTTGCTTCTTAGTGCCCGGGGGGAGCTTTTACACCGAATATGTTGACAACCAAAGATTTCCCGGATGATGTGGTTACCTTTGTCCGTAATCACCCCATGATGTACAACGCCATCTATCCGATCGACAAGCAACCTCTGATTGTCAGAATCAATGCTGACTACAAATACACCAAGATAGTTGTGGACCAGGTGAAGGCTGCTGATGGGAGATACCATGTCCTCTTTCTCGGCACAGGTAAGAACAATGCCACGAAAAGGGATTTATTCAACTTTTGTGAAGAGGTGCTGAGTGTGCTTGCCAAATTTAAACTCGGATTTCCCACACCTCTGCAAATTTAACAACAGCAACTTGCACATATATAGTGTTACCGCCACGTAGAGTAACATCTCAGAGCGCTTCAGCAGTGGCGGAGTCTGACTTCGAGCCGGGGGGTGGGGAGGGTGGGTGGAGGGGAGAGAGAGGCGACTGTAAGCACGGTCAAAAAAAGGGTTTCAGGTGGGACGTGAAAAAGGGGAGAGAACAACAACAACAATTTACATTTATAGAGCGCCTTTCACGTCGGGAGGACGTCCCAAGGCGCTGAACAGGAGGCGTTTGACCCGAGCTGGGAGGGGAGTGTTTGGGAAGGGGTGAAATACGAAGGGGAGGTAAAACAGTTCGGGGTGGAACAAAAGGCACGATCGAAGAGGAAAGTCTTCAAACCGGCCTTGAAAGAGGAAAGGGAAGAGACGAAACGGAGGGATTGAGGGATGGCATTCCATAAGGTGGGAGCGGAGAAACTGAAGGCCCGGCCTCCGATGGTGGGGCGGTTCGGGCGGGGGGCTTGGAGCAGGCCAAGTCCTGTTGAACGGAGGGTCCGGGTGGGCGTGTAGGGGGAGAGTAGATCAGAGTGTCATCGAGAGAAGGGTCAAGTTGGAGGGATTGAAGGAGAGTGTTCCAGAGTTTTGGGTCATATGTACGACTTCCAATAGTGGTATGGCAGGAGGCCCTTGCCAGTCGAGCAGTGGCACCAGTTGGTGGATTGGGGAGGGAGGAGGTCAGAGAGTGCAGCGTTCTGAATGAGGTGGATTTTTTTATAGTGGAGCTGGGAAGACAGGCGAGGAGTGCGTTTGAGAAATCCAGGCGGGACGTAACAAACGCATGCACGAGTGTTTCGGCCTGCAAATTACTCATTTTTAGATATCAAGGAAACACTTTGAAATGCCTCGGAGACATGATAAGGTGCTATGTCAAATCCAAAGATTATTATTATTAACTGTGGATAAGATGTAGTTGAAGCAAATAACATTAATATATTTCAGAGAAAACTTGATCTATAAATGAGAATAGAGCAGAGAATAGAGAGATGTAGGAAAGGAGACTGGGTAGGTGGGGGTGAGGGAGATAGGGGCTTGTGTGGAGTATAAACTCTGGCACAGATTAGTTGGGCCAAATGGACTGTTTGCACACCATATCAATCCTCTGAGATACTATCCTGAATGAAGGGTGCTATACAATTGCAAGTCATTATTTTTGTTGTATAACTCTATGTAACTCAAAACATGTGTCAGCTTGGCGCAGTGATAGAACTCGTCAGTGAGTCAGACGTTTATGGGATCAAATCCAACATTGAGACATGAACTCACATGGTCTAAAGATGACACTCCAATCCAGTGCTCAGGAAGTGTTATGTTGTTGGAGGTGCTGTCTTTCGGATGAGACATTAAACCAAAGTCTGTCTGCCTTGTTCAAGTGGACGTTAAACATACCGTACCACAATTGTAAAATAAAAGGGATTTTCTCCCAAGTGTCATGCCAACAATCCCCACCCACCCCTGATAAAATTGGTCACTCGTTTCATGGCTGTTTGTGGGGCATTGCTGTACGCAACTGTGCTGCCGCGTTGGCTTAACAAACAAACAAACAAACAAACAAACAAACAAAAACAAAATTGCACTTATATAGCACCTTTCACGTCGGGAGGACGTCCCAAAGCGCTACAAATCCACAGTGGCTCCATTTCACAATAAATCCCTTGAAGTGCTTTGAGACGTCCTGCCAACATAATAAGGCACTATACTAAACGCAAAGATTATTATAGCCTGTAACTCTATGCAATTGGGTGAATTTAGTAGCACATTGAGTCTATTGGGACTCTTCCATATGGCGACATCATTCAGGCCAGTTCCAACGCAAAGGATCACGGCCTTGAGTTGCCTATTAGCGGTGATCAATATGCAAAATGCCGCAAAAGTTATTCTATTGGGATCAAATATACACTGTTTGGTAAAAGCGCAGGACAAAGCGGAAGCAGCAAATGTGAGGCCCTGATATAATTTTACGAACAATGCATAAAACATGATTCAGGATCAAACTGCTCTGTTCGATCGTGCTTCGGTTTGCTTTGGTAATGCAACACGTTTCTTTTTATCACTCATTTTAGACAAAGGAACCGTGCAGAAAATTGTGATTCTTCCTAAAAACATATCGACTAACGAAGAGCTCATCTTGGAAGAAATGGAAGTGTTTAAGGTTTGACCCTATTATTCTATTAGCGCTAACAATGCAGCGCAGCCTTTGTTCATGGGCTTGGAATTCTTTTGCGAACTGACTCAAGGGAGTATGTGTGCGGGGGTGGGGGGGCAGTGGGTGGGGAGTTGTAGGTGAAAAAACAGAGATGCTGTGCCAAATCATACACAGACACAGCAAGACTCAGTGGAGCACATTCATGTGGAAATAATCAGTCGTTTCTTTCTGTGTGAGCAGCTGTTTTAGGTTCAGACCAGGCACGCCTTACAGAGCGTGCTGCTAATTATACAAGTCCCCAAAGATCCTTGGTTCTTTTCAGGCAGTAAAACCATTCAAGCTTTGAAGTGGTGTGCTGCGGCTTTTAGTGTTGTGGAGATTGGGTGTCCCATGGGACCTATATGGCTTTTAACACTGTGCAGACAGTGATACTGTTTGAGATAAATAGCACTATTTGTAATGGTTTATTTATAACTCCCCCCCCCCCCACCCATCTATTTGTTTTAGTGCTTTACGGGAGATCCGGATTTCTGGGTAAGGGAGCCCCTTTGTGTACGAGAATTTCAATAAATAAATAGATTTATTTATATATATATAAAATATATATTATTCTGTACCATTTCTCAGGTTTCTGCCGCAAATGCTCGGAGATGTCACAATATAAACCTGCTCCTGAGAAACTCCACAGGGCCAGCCGCGGGCTCACATTATATTTAATACACAGGAGCATAGCTTACATGTTATCAGTGTCTGATACAAGAGACTGATTCAATCGTCTACATGACAAAGCATGTGCAGTACTTAATACCATATGTTGCATAACATCACAGAAAAACCTAAGGAGATTCCAATGGCTTGAAACCTCAGCAGTTCTTTTGAAATCAGCTGCGTTACAAACTCTGCAGCCAATGCATCATTTCCACAAACCCCTTGACTCAGGTGGCTTTCGGAACAGAGTTCGAAATGAACTCAATGGTTTTTAAACCTGAATTCTCCAATTACAGTAAATAGAAGAAAGTGTCTCCAACCCTCTTGTTTAAAAGCGGGGGTCAGCGTTCTGGCCAACCATCCCCCAAATAATATTGGTCATTCAGTTCATTGTTGTATGTACAGTAGTATGTTGCTGTGCATAAACTAGCTGCCGCCTTTGCCTAAAAAATACTCGGTCACTGCACTTCACAATATACAGTATCCTGTGAAACACTTCGAGACAACCTCCCGAAGTGAAAGGCGCTATTTCAAACGTAAGGATTATTATTAGGATTCGTAAACAGTCTCAAAATATTGCAAGCTCTGCAGAGTAATGATGGTTTTTTATTACGTACCTTGTTACAAGTAACAAAGAATACAGTGTAAAAGAAAAATATTAGTATCCTTTCTGTAAACTAACATACATTAATCTTGCATTTGTTCAAATTTTTCCTATTGTGGCATTTCCATAATTGTTTTATCGGGTAGTGTATTCTTTGTCCTGTCAGCAGAAACAGATTGTATTTTGGGAAGAGCATTTCCTTTTCATAATAATAATATTATTACATTTGGTACAGCATCTTTCGCATCAGGAGGGCTTCCCGAACCACAGGATAAATTAAAGTGCAGTATTTGTGTGCTTTGTGGTCGAGTGAGTGACCAATTTTGTTTGGGGGATTGTTGGCCAGTGCACTGGAAAAAACTCACTTGTGTAGAGAGAGTATAACATTGGTCATTCACTTCAAGAGTATTTGTGGGACAATGCTATGCATAAATCGGCTGCCACGTTTGCCTAATAAATACACAGTTCCTACACTTAACAGTAAATCCTGTGAAGCACTTTGAGACATCTGGATGAAGTGATAAAGCCCTATATGAAATGCAAGGTTTATTGTATATTATTAAAGTCATATTTTAAACAGTGCCACTGCTAGGAAGGTAGACCATGTCAGAGTTAGTCCAATCTAACCAGTGCACATTAAAACAGTGCAAAACTCCACTGTCTGGCAAGAGGGACAGACAAAGCATGGCAAGCCATTTAATTACATTCGTATTGTTGTTCCCTGCTATATCGGACCACAGAGTGAGCTGAATAATACCGACCATTGTCCAGTGTAGTGACAGCTGACGTGTGAGTGATGTGCATTCACCAACCTTCCGATAAAGTGCCAGACATTCAACCACTGGAACAAATGAGCTGCCAAATGTCCCTTAATTTTAATTGAAATTGTTTTGCCAGCGAGAGAGAAACCAAAGTTTGGAACCCAGAACTGGACTCTTCTGTAGCACATAGGATCGTACATCTGTTCATACATCTGTGGATCTGGGAGGAGTCCTATTTGCATAGTGGTTAGCTCCCTGGTCTCGCAAATGAGAGAACCTGGGTTTCATTCCTGGAAAGTGCGATACCTTAGGCACGTTTCCTTATTCCACACACCTCTGTTCACCTAGCTGTAACTACCTACTCCTCAAGTATCCCTACTTACCACGATATTAACCATGCAAGCCAAAGCCCTAATGGGTATGGTGGCCTTAGCTGAATAAGCAGCGGGAAAGCTTGCCAGACAGCGCTAGTAACCTGCTTTCTGGGGGTAATAATTTCTCAGAAAAATATTTGGGTCACCCATTCCATGACTGTGTGTGAGACAATGTTCTGCGCAATTGGCTGCTGCATTTCTCCCACAAACCACAAAGCCAATTCACTTTACAATATATTCCGTGAATAATATACTTGAGATGTCAGGTACGCTTTATCACTACATATCACGACGTGTACCAGGGTTAATTGCGGGAGTAAGGGTTGCATCTGATTTAGAAACCATTTGTAATGCTTGAAAAAATAGTGTTAAGAGTTTAAATGAAACTGTTGTGAACAGTTCAGCCTTTCCCTCTTGGATAAGTTAGGATTCTATATCCTGTGAGATGGCCCCGATCTGTCGACTAGCAGTTGCCAAATGAGGCTGCACTTTGTGATTCGGAGATTGAATTTAAGAGATTGAATTTATCTCTTCATGGAAAGAGAATAAAAGGTCTCAGTTTCATTCCTGTACTACGTAGCTGTGCAGAAAGTATTTTTACTGCCTTTTAGATGAGGAACGAAAGGGTCATCTCTAACGCTTTCAGCCCATGTTAGTCGCAGTATGCAAGACAGGCACCATGTCATTACATAATCCTTTCTTGAGATGTGTAGAGAGTACCTCATTCTAGTGGTAGAGTCTGGGTGGCTGGAAAATATTGTGAAGTATGTTTGTTTTATGAGCCATGTAGTTTATGTCACTAAAGTGGAATATTTTCCACTCGTTTGATTTATGTCGAGAAAGCGCCAGAACTACTAACAGTTCAGACTGTTTGGTAATCATGTTGATTCCATGGAGACAATGCAGTGCAGAGGAAATTGAACCCTTCCTGTGAAATGCAGCAGCTACTCCTCATGTAGCCCCACTTGCCACCATATTAACCATGCAAGCCAAAGCCCTAACAGATAGAGTGGTCCGAGCTGGACAAGCAGTGGGAAAGCTTGCCAGACAGTGCTATTAATAGGTATGGGGTTTTAGCTGACTAGATACCAGCAGTTACTGCAACTCATACCCTGGGGTCCCTAAACCTTGGCTGTTGCCAACCTGCGCCTAATACTTTCTGGAATTGGATAAGTAGGATGTCTTCCTCCAGGGAGAGAGTACACATTCCATTCCAATAATCTATCTCTGGGATTTCCATGTTTAGGTGGGATGCATGGAATTTTCATTTGGCTTGGATACTCTTTATCATGGTGATGGATTTCCACATGCGTCAGATACTGGTTGACCACCTCCCATCCACCCCCACTAAAAAATTGCCATTATATTCCAATGGGTTTCAGGCAACTTTATGTAGCTCTTTTCTGAGTTCTAGCAAATTGAGGTTGACTCAGTCCAGCTCTCCTTAGTGACACTGCAGTGTATGACGTATTTCTGGTATAACATGACAAATACAGGGGCTGGGAGAAGGGACATTCCCTATTGAAACATCTCACAAGTACATTCCTCCAGTGTCTCAGCCCATGAAACTAAGATATAATTGGTCGATATATTCAAGGCTGTGAATAAATTCCTATGCATAAATTGTCTGTCTTCTTCACCTACAATTCATTGCACAGTCACTTCATTTGACAGGACAAATCCTGTGATGCACTTTGAAACTTTTTTATGGTACGATAAAGACTCAGACTCAAGGATTCTTACAACATTAAACCCCCAATCGTGGGAACCAATTTAATTTACAATAACCTCGTAACTGTTCTTCTTACAGAATCGAACACCCATAACAACAATGAAGATTTCATCCAAAAAGGTAATATTTAACATAATAACTATTATTATTATTTTACTGTATTGAATTTGGTATATTTTCTCAGCATTTCACCTCACTTTGCAAATCAAAGTTATTTTGCACCCACACATAATATGCATACGCCTGACACCAATTTCAGTAGAAATTCAGCAACTATGCCCCTGTCCTCAGAAACCTCCTCCCTCCATCCCCTCCCCTGCCGCGTTCCCCATGTCTATCTGTTTTTAAATTGTGAATCCACTTTGAGACATATTCCTGACAAGAAAGACACTATATCAAATGTAAGGATTCTTACTAATATGTTAACAAAACTACAGCCCATTCCTAGACAGAAATAATAATGCTGTACAACATAATGCCATTTTCCATTAGTTTAGGAAGTTGGCATGAAATCAGTTCCACTCAGATTCTTTGTTTTTACAATCTAAGGCACAGTGTTAAAAGTGGGTAAAGGACATTTTAAAAGCAGGAAAAATAACAGGCTAACAATAAAAATTCAACAAAAGTATAAACTTTTTGTTTTATAGCAATAATGGGAAATCTGAAGTTTTATTATTTATGAAATAGGATCTCTTTTGGCCCCAAACATTTTAATAGAGCTTTAGTTGCAGATTAAGTTTAGAAATAAATTTAATGTGAAGGATGCCTTCATTTCTTAGTGTCATCATATACAATAAAGTTAACCTCCATTGGAAAGTCCTTTACAGATTACCTGAAATATCAATGGCGAGCCATACGGGTTTAGCTGGTTAGACTCCAGCAGTTACCCCGACTCTCTTGCCAACCTGCGCATAATACTTTCTGGAATTAGGTAAGAAGGATGCATCCCTCCAGGGAGAGAGTGAGCTTTTCTTGTTAGCAAATTGATGCAAAAGCAGTTCGAGACATTTCAAGGGTGCCATATTCTCTCCTTCCTTCCATCAATCCTAATCCCTAATTTTTTTGTAACAGCAACAGCTGTACGTGACCTCCGATGAGGGCATTGCCCAGATACCTTTGCATCGTTGCCATATCTATGGGGCAGCCTGTGCTGACTGTTGCCTGGCCAGAGACCCTTACTGTGCTTGGGATGGTAAATCCTGCTCCAGATTCTACCTCACTGGCAAAAGGTAAGAGTTACATTGGTGACTGCATTAACAGTTTTATTCGTGGCCCAATATTTTCATTAAGTATTGTACAGTACGTGACTTTTCAATTTTAATTTGTTAAATTTTTTGCTGCCTAGCCAGCATTGTCAAGTGCTTTGAGATATCCTCCCAAGGCCAAAGGCACTATACATATGTCGATTGTATTGCCCATTGCATTTGATTCTGTGTTACTATGACAGTAGTTATTCACATGGTTAATCTACAATATATTAGACGTGATTGCAATGATTGTTCTCTTCCCAAAATGACATTGTTGAGTGGACTGACTGTAAGCAGCAGATGTTAATGCTTAAAAACCAACGAGTCAAGGGAAATTCTTGCTTTCCTGAGTCAACTGTTTTGGGAAGTTTGCAGCTGAAAGATAATCATTCGGAAAAAAAACACAGCCATTGATATTTGAGTAAAAAAAGCTGCTGAGTTATTTATTAATATAATATTAACACAAATGAAAATAGATATCTAGATGATAATTTTAATGATTTTTAAAAAATGATACAGTAAATTCCTGTTAACTCATGGCTCCAAAGGAAAAGGGCTCAATGAGGATTATTAGGAGTGGGGAGTTGGCATGTGTATAACTAAAAATGGAGGGGATATTGAGAGCTTCATGACTTAAGTGGTAGTGACAAGTTAAGCCAAGGACGAGTTACTGCATTTGATTCTGCCTGACTTGGTCTCCCTTTTTCACTCCTCTCTTATTAACCATTCTCTTTCTGCCCTGCTTACATTATACGTGGTGTCAGCCTGGCCCTTCACTTCACTTCATTTGTAGCTTGGTCGTGGGTTCAATTCTCATGGTCGAGACTTTGAACTCATGGTAGATAGGCTGCAACTCCAACGTATTGTCGGAGGCGCTGTCTTTAGGATGAGACATTAAACCTATGTCCCGTCTTCCGATTTAGCTGGACATTAAAGATCCAATGGCACTTTTGGAAAAGAGAAAGGTGTCAACAATCCCTCAGATATAATTGGTCATTTCCTTTATACCAGTTTGTGAGATATTGCTGTGTGTAAACCTGCTGTGTGGATTATGTACAAATACACAGTGACTACACTTTACAGTATATCCTATGAAGTGCTTTGAGACATTGTGACGATATGATAAGATGCTATAACAAATGCAAGGAAGAATATTATTTTCTTGTTTTTTGTTTTCCGCCACTGTCTTATCAAAACATTATATCTTCATCAACAAAAAACCTTAACATCTCTCTTGACTCCAATTTTTTTTTGGACTACTGTCTGGCTGCAGGTTTCTGCTACCTACTGTACCCAAACAACAACAGGGAAACAGAGAAAGAGCATCAACTACCCAAAGAGTAGAAACGTGCCTGCACCACCAAGCGCTAGTGTTTACTGCACATGGATTGTTTGCTGAATGTAGGGAAATTTTCCCATGTGAAAGGCTGAGAACGCCTCAATAAGCTACCATGCCAGAGCTGTGTTTGAATGAACCTTTCATGCTTCTCAGCGAGTGATGTAATCCACTGCCCTCCGGGGATTTGTTCTGTTTCTTTTAATGAGCTTTTCTCAATAGGCGCCACCTATAGAGTACCACTGGTGGGGGAGGGGGCACACACTAGCACAAGATACCACAACACATCTGTGAATGATTGCTTCCCAATGTTACCCATGTGAAGTAACAGCTTGTTCAGACTGTAAAAGGTTCATTCGCACTAATATAACTCACATTTACACCATAAATGATCACGGCAAGTGTTGCCAGTCGAGGCTGAGACCATGGAGTAATATCAGGGAACTTCCTTCACACCTTTGTGATTGCAGCCTTGGGTATGCTGTTCAATTTGGCCAAATGGAGCCTCACTACTTTACTGGTCTGCTACTTGGATAACGCTTGTCAGTCCTCTCTGAGGTCTGTAATAGGAATGGGGAATTGATGATATTCCCTCTGCTGGGAGAACATGTACCAGTTCACTTGTAAATCCAATTTAACGTGGTAGACTTGGGAAAGGCTGCAGTATTCTCTCAGCGCTCTGGCTATTCACAGCATCGAGGGCAAGGGGCTCATAAGATCGTAGCGGCAGAAATTCAGCCAGTCAGCCTCACCTCTCTGTTCTTCTCAGCCTTGTTCAGTTTGCCGTACTCTCACCTCTTGAGTCAGAAGTCTGTGCGTTCAAGCCCCACCACGAAATTTGAACTTGCATAGTCTAGGCGACCTTCCAGTGCAGTGCTGGGGGGTGGGGGGGGTGTTACATTTTTGGAGTTGTAGACCTTCAGATGAGACATTAAACCAAGGCACTGTTTGTCTCTTCAGATGAATGTTAAGGAATCCGTGGCACTATTCAAAAAGAGAAGGGTGTTTCTCCTGGCATTCTGACCAACTAAAATCGGTTATTGGCTTCATGGCTCTGTTTACACATTGGCTGTGGTGTTCATTTATAAAATACAGTCACTACACTTTATGGTAGACCCTGTGAAGTAATTTGCAAGTCCTCTCAATGTGAAAGGCTCTGTCTGAATGCAAAGATTTTTCCGCCTTCCCTTCCGTTCACCCTCTTGCTCGGCAAATGTGGGCTCGATGCACATTTCCCCCACCCTCTCATCACTATCATCTGTGGCCAAGCCTTCAAATTCTGTGTATCTAAATCTTCTAAACTGCCTGTGTATCTAACTCTTCTTCTAACCCTCTCGCCTTTCAGTCCTCTGAGATTCTTTGTGAAGTGCACTCTATGAATCCAAGTTGTTGTCTTTCCACCTGACAGACAAAGTGAGCTCTCAACATTAAAAAATGTCCCTGTAGCTGCTTCTTAGAATTAAGTAATTCACAATTTTTATTCAGCAGTTTCACAACATGTTTTTCTCGATATACCTGCCTCATCCCCAGTTCCACCTATAGCTCAGAGAATCCTGGTCTTCTTTCTTTTATAACTGGAACTTGTTCTTGTTTGGTTGCAGGAGGAGCCGTAGACAGGATGTGAGACATGGAAACCCATTGACTCAATGCAGAGGGTTCAATTTGAAAGGTGAGCATATGTTTTCTTTGGTTACATCAATATTTGGGAGTCAGTGTGGCTTAGTTGGTAGCACGTTGGGACTTGAAACTCACATCATCTAAGACACTGCTAGAGTCCAATACAAGGCTTGAGTGTGCTGTATGATTGTTGCAGCTGTCCTTCAAATGAGAGTTCACAATGAAATCCTATCCAATGTTCAAGTAGATGTTAAAGATCCCATGGTACCACTTGAAAGAAAATAGAGTTTCTACTGGTGTCCTGGCCAATAATCCTTCCTATAAAATCAGTCAATTGCTTTGTGGCTGTTTGTGGACATCGCTGTGTACAAATTGGCTGGTCTGTCTGCCTACAAAATATGTAGTCACCACTCTTCACAGCAAATCTTGTGAAATGCTTTAGGACAGCCTCCATCCAATGCAGGGATTATTAATGTCTTAGGAATCCAACTGAACTATTTACAACAAGAAAGCCTAATACCAATAATAACACAATAATTGGCCTTCTTCCCTTGTTCATTGCAGTTCCAGTGCTGGATCTGTCCACCATGATGTATCCCAACTTCTTTTTTTGGAAGGCTCTTTGTGTTCTTCTGGAAATAAATTGTAAAGTCTACAGTGGCTGATGTGGTCAACCAGATAATAAATACTTTGGGGCACTGTTTCTCCGAAGCTCACTGAAAGTAATGAACGCATTGCTAGAAAGATTAAATCATAATATTCCCTGTATTTGACATATCACTTACGACATTGGAATGTCTCAAATCACACTTCGTGTCATGTATAATGGGTGTGCATTTGTTGAACTCAGCAGCCAATTTGCACACAGCTGCGTCTCACAAATAGCCAAGACGTGAATCATTGGTTTTATCTGGAGGACACTACGAGAAACTCCTTTCTCTTTTTGAGTAGTGCCGTGGAATTGTTAATGTCCAGCTGAACAGGCAGACAGGACTTCGGTCTCTTGTCTTATTGAAAGCACGGCCCCCTCTGACAATGTAGCACATTCTCTTACCACCAACTTGTCAGCCTAGACTATGATCTCAAAGTCCTGATGTAGGAGCTTGAGCCCACAACCTTCTGAGTTGAGACCAACTGAGCCAGGCTGACTCCTCGTGGAAGCTAATCCTGAGCAGTGTAACCATGACCCTGCTTAATGTTTCAAAAATGCAAGCACGAACTCCATCCCCCTGTCTATCGCTCCGAACGTGTGTAGACATCCTTAGTATCAAGCATTTACGATTCAAGTCACATAGTTCCAAATGCACTGTTCACTTCATTGGGACCAGCGGGAGGTTGTTTCTGGCCAGAGCTTGGTACCTTGGGTTGGAAAAGAGAAGCTTTCTTTACATCACGGAACAGCAAGCATTGGAACTATTCCCAGCTTCTGGCACACTAAGGCCCCAGCTCCTGTGCAAGCTCTGGCGCCAGTTAAATTTTTTTTAATGGACATCTTTCAAAATAAATCAGCCTCTGCCCTGTTAGTATCGCTGAAATTTATGCAGAATAAAACGTTCTAGTCTGCCTAACGTCCATAAATTTAATGTGTTTAAGAGAATCACACCTTATGGATAAATGCAGGATTCAGAGCCTGGAGCTACGCAGCAAACAAATAGCCCAGACCAGATGTGTAACTGTGTTTCTCTCTCTCTCTCTCTCCACACAAACTTATGCAAATATATTATATAATAAACATAAAAATCACTTGTTACATTAGTAGAGGAACAGATGCTGTTGTTACCCCTATTGGCAGGGTTTCCATTGCTTGCTCCAGCCATACTCTTCAAGTCAGAGTCATGTAATTCTGTATTGTAAACGCACATTTGGTGGTGGCTGGTCGATAACATCAGGATAATTCATTGTATAGGCAATGTTAGGGTCACAGGAATCGGAGGCTGAGTATTGAATTGAATGAGGAAAGGACAGGAGAATAGGACTAAAAGCAGAGCTGGTCAACAATTCACAGATTAAAAATTGGTCACTCACTTCATGGCTGTTTGTAGGATATTGCGGTGCACAAATCAGCTAGTGCGTTCCCCTGCAAAATACACAGTCACTTCACTTTACCGTAAATTCTATGAATTGCTTTGAAATTAAATGCCCTGTATCAAATGTAAGGATAATTGCACCTCTTTCAGAGAAGCCAGAACAGGCATGATGGCCAAATGGCCTCCTCCGGTGCTGTAAATGTCTCTAGTTTCTAACAGGTTTTTTAAAAAAGTGCATTTCTGAGATATGTAAATGTCAGACTTTGTGGAGGAGCTTGAGAGGACTTGCCAATTATTACGTCCTAAAGTGTTTTAAGTCTACAGAAGATATCCTGGAACCTCACAAGACTCTGGTCATGAATATGATGTTCAGTTTGGTTCAGTCCACAAGTTAATACACTTGATTTTGACTGCTCCCCAAGTTTTGTGTAGTATGATGTTTGATATAGCACATCAAATTGCATTTTATATTGCACCTTATCACATTGTCAGAACATCTCACTATTTATAATAATAATAATCCTTGCATTTGATGTAGTGCTTTTCACATCTTCTAGATGTCTCAAAACACTACACAGAATATACTGTAAAGTGAGTTGACTTTAAATTTAAATTAAATTTAAATAAAGGGAATTTGTGGGCAAACGTGGCAGCCAATTGCACACAGCAGTGTCTCACAAACAGTCATGGTTTGAAGTGACCAATTTATTATTGTTTGTTTTTCTTGAGGGATTGTTATCAGGCGCGTGGAGCAAGGAAACATGCCCAAGTTTCGCCCTGCCGGGAATCATACCCAGGTCTCTCGCTTGCAAGGCGAGTGCTCTAACTGCTGAGCTACAGGACTCCACAATTTACTGCAAAGTTTGGTGACCTTGTCTTTGTAGGCATACGAGACGGCCAGTCTATATGCACAGCAATGTTCCACAAACAGCCACAAAGTGAACGCCCATTATTATCTGGAGGATTGTTGGCCAGGACACTGGGAGAAATTCTTAATTCTCTTTTCGAGCAGTGCCATGGGATCTTTAAATTTTGTGGGCTTAAAGGGGTTAAACCTCAAAGTTTGGAATAAATAAACGTTCATATCTGGGTAGAAACGTTTTAGTGGGGAAGCTCACTGAAGTGTACAAAATAATAAATGGATCATACAAGGTCAAACCAAACTACAATGCAGGACCAGGGAACGTGATTTGAAATGAGTGAGAAGGACATTTACCACAGATATGAGGCAAAATTGCCTTTACTCAAAGAATGATAATTATTTTTGCAATCAGTGACAATGCCAAGGTAATAAATGCAAAAACAATGGAGTTATTCAACAAGCAATTCAGTACTTCCATAAAGGTTTAACTATTAGGGAAAGCATCAAAATAACTTCTTCTCTCCCTGACATTTCCCAGCTCTTCACAGACACATTTTGTTTGGATTCTGCGTTTGCCTGCAGATACACTCTCACTACTCTTTACAGTAAATCCTGCGGAGCTCTTTGAGACGTCTCGTCAAGGGCAAAGGGTTTTATATTCAAATTAAAATTGTTACGATTATCAAAACGCCAAACGTTTCGTAAGATGCTAGCAATCTGAAACAAAAACAGAAGTCCCTAGGAACACTCAGCAGGTCAGGCAGCATCTAGGGAAAAAGGAAAAGTGAGTCAACGTTTCGAGTCCACAACCCTTCATCAGAACTGCGACATGATGGGAGGGAGAGGCTTTTAAGGACTAATAGAGAATGGGGCGGCAGGACAAAGAAGACAAAGGACTCATTGTTAGGACTATGTTGATCTTGAAATCTTTCCGAATATAACTAGATTTTCATATTTCTTTCCAAGAGCTGTGGAAAATCAGCTTCTAATTATAGCATTTTTGCAAAAATCTGCACGTAAATGTAATCTAGAACTGAGACTTTAATTAAGTAGTCGCTTAAAAATACACAGTCAGTACAAGGATTATTATCATTCTTATTATGATTCGTTTGGAGTCTCTGGTAAGGGTTAGGGACAGCAGTTAGATTGACGAGGCTAAGATTAAGTTCCTTTGCTGTTGCAGCGCTTAATAAATTAACATAAACGCACCAATCGACAGCTTCCCGCTACGATAACCATATACTGTATCAGGAACTTTGACCTTCCTGACAGCATATTAACTGGGCTTCTCGCTGTGGAAAAACATTACATTCCAGCCTGCCTCATCCTTTGGACACATAGGTTTCGCTCGCTGACACACAGACCAGTGTTTGCACGGAAAGGAGCCCACAGTGGTGTCTGTAACTCCTCTCCTGCTGCTGGGTAGAGGAACACACAGAGTTGATAAATGGGAAGTGACAAAGGAGCAAGAGACTGGGTCAGGTCTATTAAAATAACCCTGAACGTTTACGAAAATGAAAGCGTACACTGCTGAGCTTCTCACTGTTTGTAGTAAAAAAATAACCAGGGCACCTTTCAGCAGCAAGCAGGTCTTGTTCATTTTAACTTCTGTGCTGCTTTGTCAGGTTACACTCACAAAACCCTTGGGGGAAAAGCGCTTGATCAGACTGTAAGAAAACACTTGAGAGGCCAGAAACATTATCCCCTTTTGAACACCCAGTTCCAATTCCCCCCTGCAGAGTGTAAACGCAGTGTGTTTGAATAGAGACGTGTTCAGTTCTTCAATTCTGACGGGGCAATGTTATTTATCAGGGAAAATAAAACTGAAAATCCCTGGTTCATGGTAACATTTCTCATCAATCTAAACATCACTGCAGTTCTTCTTTCTTCAAATCCCTTACAGCCTAACATCTGCCTCTCTCTCTGACCTTCTCCGACCTTACTCCTGTGTTTGTCCCCTGCATTTGACGTACTTGGTCTCACCTCACCCCCACCGCACCACCCTTCATGGCTGAGCATTCAGCTAATACACCCCTTGCCTCTGGAACTCCTGTCCTCTACCCTTCCATCTCACCTCCACACCTCCTCTATCTAGACTCTAAGCTGCGCTTTAAAATCTACCTCTTTGTCCACCCTTGTGATCACCTCCCCTTCTTCCCTTGCTCGGTGCCCAACCCTGTCAATGTGAAACGTTCCGAGACATTATTCGACTTGAAGAGAGCTATTTAAATATAAATGTTCTTGTTTTAAAATGAATATAGTAAAAGTCTGTTTATCCGGCACCCTCGGGACCTGGCCAATGCTGGTTAAAGCGCGTGCCGGATATTTGGCCGAAAACACAATACATTTTTTTTACATTAAAAAAAATACATTGTGCCAAATAAATTCCGGTTAATCGAATGCGGACCTTTTTTTTTGAGGTGCCGGTTATACGGAAGTTACGGTTGATCGGGTTATGGATAAACAGGTCTTTACTGTACTTTTAATTCATTTCAATTTTAGCTCTTTGCCTGTAGGATCAAGGAGACCATTATCCCAAGGAGAACAAGTACTAATTACGTGAATCATCTCCCACTTGTAGCATTTGACCCAAAGTCACCACTGGCTGAGTTGCTCATCATTTCTCGACTCAGCCCACCGATGAGATAATATTCCTATCATGTGGCTCTTCCTCATGTATTCTGTATTTACCTTCTTGAAAAGCTGCCGGCTTCAATGCATTATATTGTGTGGAGCCCTTTAGCAAGTTGGTTAGAGCACTCGCAAAACATACTGTACAGTCAATTCACTTTGCAGTATATTTTATTAAGCACTTTAAGATGTCTTACAGACGTGATAACGTGCTCTATCAAATGCTAAGGTTTTTTTTTATAATTCAATGCACTTGTCAAATGAGCAGGAAGTCTCACACTGTGAGTGCCAGGCTCAGTCTTCAGGACAAGACGTGGCATAAATCAATGATGTTACAATGACATCCTCGTGTATTTCAGCCTACAGGAACGCAATGGAGTCTGTGCAGTACGGAGTGAAAAACAGCAGTGCCTTCCTTGAATGTATGCCAAAGTCACCCCAAGCATCCGTCAGATGGCTGATACAGAAGCCAAATGATCGCAGAAAGGAGGTATATATTCTTACAGAAGTGCATCATTGTCTAAACAATGAGAAAAGACTAATGACTCCAGAATAATGCACTGCAGGATTCTGGCATGTGGTCCGTTCTAGCAATTATAGTACAGGTGGGGGTAGCTTGTCTGAACAAGCTCTAATAACATAGTCTCACGTGGATGCCATGTAGCTGTCCAACCCTCTTTCTACTTCATTTAACAGTTTCATTCTGCCCAGAGAACAAATACCTGACTGTTGGCCTGGTGTTGTTTTTCTCTTTAAACAAGATCCCACAATAGCGGTGAACTCATAAGATACTAGTGCTCAATAAAATCAGTAAAAAAAAAAAAAGATTTTTTGAATATTCTGTGGTAAAGTACAGTACTTCTTAATGACATTCCTTGATAAATAGAGTCCTGCAGTGTATTGGTAAGAGATTATTGGTAAGAGAACTCGCCTCACAATCGAGAGGACCCAGGTTGAATTTCCCAGCATGTTTTCTTGCTGCTCGCATCTTTGTTTACCTAGCCCGGTTGTTAGTTGAATGGTGAATCACTTTCCAGGATGTGATAATTCCACAAACAATAATAATAATTTACTCACTCAATTTAGAACACCGCTTTGACCAATTGGCTGCCACGTTTTGCCCACAAAATACATAGTCAATACTGTACTGTATAGTGCTATGAGATATCTCAACGACATGATCAGGCGCTATATCAAATGCAAGGATTATTATAAGGTATTCTGTTCGAATTCCCTTTCACAGCAACGCCTTTCTAGAAGTAGATCATGGTCGAGCATAACCTTCATGGGTCAGAGTGTTGTATTGAGGTGTAGCGCTCTGAGAAGCTATACTGTATGAAAGGCACAATTTGTTGTTGTACTTTTAATAATAATCCTTATTATAATAATAATTTGATACAGTGCTTTTCACGTCTTTCTAGACGTCTCAAAGCGTCTCACAAAATACACTGCAAAGTGAGTTGACTGTATATTCGTAGGCAAAACTGTATGTTTGTAGTTAACTAAAGGAAAACCATTTTTTAATTAAGAAATATGGCAAGTTAGCGCCCGATAATTCAGTGCCACATACCTACACACCAAGCAATGATCATTTTAACTGTGTGGAATGTGAGAGGTTTATATTGTTAACCCAACAACAATAACAACTTTCACTTAAATAGTGCCCTTCAAGCAGGGTAGCATCGCTGAGCACTTAACAGTGGCGGAGCCTGACTCCAAGCCCAGAGGTGGGGTGGTGGGTGACCCACCTGATATTTACAACAACCACAACAACAACAACTTCGATTTATATAGCGCCCTCCACGCCGGACGGCGTCTCAGAACGCTTATTTAGCACAAGTCAGACCCTTTGGCTTGCTAACTAGGTTATATATGTCAACATTGGAAAAGAAATGATAGCAACCAAAGCCTGTGACTAACAAATCTATTGCCAAGAGCCCCAACAATCATTCACTGCCCTCCTTAACTCTGTAGTTAAAAGCCCTGCATCTAACAGCAGCAACAACAATTTGCATTTATATCATGTCTTTCACGTCAGGAGGACAGTCCGGTAAGTGTTATTCTCTGCTCCGGACTGATTTGTTAACAGGTGAATTAATGATGTTTATTCAGTACTCTGAGGCCTAGAATTTCTCCTGCTCGTAGCCTTAAGACCGTTGCTATAAAAAAATGAAATGGTGCTGAATATTAGAAAATTCTTCAAGTCAACCGTATAGTTCTCATTGGGCTTCAGGAACAGCAGCGACAAAAACTTGTATTGCTATAGTGCCCTTCACTTGGGGTAGCTTCTCGGAGTGCTGAAAAGTGGCGTAGTTTGGTACCGAGCTCAGGAAAAGGAGAGGTGACTGTAGGTGCAGTCAAAGCAGGAAGTAAATTTTAGGATAGTGGTTTCAGGCCTAAGACCATGAGGAACATCAAGTCTCTCAGTCTCTGCTTTTAAAAATGACCATCTTTTTTCCTACCAGGTAAAACAAGACGAGAGGATTATCGTAACCGAGCACGGCCTATTGATTCGTTCCACCCAGAGCTCCGACCAAGGGTTTTATCACTGCATTGCCACCGAAAACACTTTCAAGAGCACAGTGATGAAGATCAACCTGAAGGTGATTGACGTGAACCTGGTGCCTTCGGTGCTTAACAAAGAGACTCCGTGGTCCTGGGGAGGGTCGAATGGCCTCCGTGGCTTGCAGGTCCTTCCGAAGGACCTGGTCGGACTCTTCAGTTACTCGGAAATGCAAGCCATCAATAAGTACTGCAAAGAGAGTCGTCTCCGGCAGATGCAAAATGAGGAGGTGCCATTGATTCGAGTGGATCACTCCAAATTAAAGGTGCTCATCGATCGAAGGAAAAGTCGGAACCGAAGAAACCAGTTATCAGGCACTTAAAGACCCTTTCGTTAACAAACCTTCAATGGCATGAAACTATTTAATATAACGTGTACAGAACACATCAGTAGTCTTTCTGTTTTTGTATCCTTTCAGAATACATCTAAATTACATAGAATGATACAGCATGGACACAGGCAATTTGGCCCCACTAGTCTATGCCCGCAAGGACAAGATTTCTGTATCTTATTGCTATGTAAAGTCACCAATTGTTAACCTACGTCTGAGCATGCTATGATTAACACAGTGTTTTATGTTTGACAAGTTCTCTGTGCTATTTAATGCTAATGATGTTCATCTGTAATGTCCGTCCGTCGAACCGTGCACTTAGATCCTTGATCTCTGCCCAGACTCTTTCGGAGTCGGGCCTGAAATGTTTAACCTGCCTTTCTCTTTCAGTTGGTGATCTGTCTGCCATGCAGTTATGATGATCTCTTTGTTTGAGTTGTTTTTGAGACCAGGTTAATAGAACCCTGCCTCTTCGTAACAATGAAGCAATCAACCTTTCTCTTTCAGAAGGTGCCCAAATTTCTGCACACTTTCAATATTTTCTGGTTCCGTCTCGGAAATTCCAGCGTTCAAACGTTTGTTTTCTCAAATCTAAACCCTGCCCTTACATTCTCCATCCTAAACGCTCTTTTTATCTATTTGATTTGTAAGTGTTTTCATTTTTATTCTTTCCTCCACCTGTCAAGAACCTCGGTAGGCAGGCCAATCTGAACCAAAGTACCCAATTCACTCAAGGGGGAAAATGCCACATGAGGTGCGGGTCAGTGATTTGTTAAAGTTACAGCATCTTTGGTTATTCCTTCTTTTGATATTCAGATGCAGTCAATTGCACTGGAAGGTTAAAGGAATATTTTGGACCCAATGCTCAATTTTGTGATAACTAATGTGTAAGTGCATTACCATGTTAATAATAATAATCCTTGTAGTTGATATTGCATCTTATCACATTTTCGAGTTGTCTTAAAGCGCTTCACAGGATAAACTGTAAAGTGCAGTGACTGTGTATATGAACCTTGGGAGCACCAGTACCTTAATACCTTGGATAACCAGTTCTATAAGTTCTACCTGCTTTTCGGATTCCTTGAATAACATATTCAGCAGGGGTCTAAAAGATCAGTTTAGTTTTGTTCAGCAAATTACATATTCTTTTCATCTGTCCATTGCGTGAATTACACACGGATATTTTGTGAAGTCACTGTACCTGTAGCTTGATCAGATAGTACATACGGGAAGGCAGAATACAACATCAAGATTGCTAGCCTGGGGCAACAGACTCCTTTAAGATTGGATTTTGTCAACAAAACAAAGAGTTGCTTGGAAAGCTCCAAGCTCCACACTAACGTGTGGGAAATCAGCTGCTCTGGTGGCTCGGTTGACAAACCCAGTACCCAGGATGAAACTAAACTGTATATATACTAGAAAGTTACCCTGGTTGGATCTGTGAGACAATAATCTCACTCCCAATAACCAATAACCCCAATGAAATGCCACCTCCATTCTAACTAGAACGCGAGCTGCCAAATGTAAAGAATAATGACTTTTTGTCAAATGTTGTTGTAAATGAAATGTTCATTATTTGGTGTGTTTAAATATTATTTGGTATTTTGTAACGCGTAGATTGTCGAGGGTTAATGCCCACTAAGTTAAGTCTTTGTCCTACATTTACCAGTATATGCTGAGTGTTAAAACTGAACAAGGGAGAGTAGAGGGGGGGGGGGGGGGGGGGAGGGGGGGGGGGGGGAACCTTTCAACTTTCAATGCACAGATTGTACATTATATAAGTTAAATTGCGGTCAGCGTATCAACAGCGAACAGCTAACAGAACACACTACTGTTCCTGCAAAGTAACAGTTTACACTTCGTTTAAGTATTGTAAAATTCCTCCTGTGATGGACTAATTTATGTAAATTAAATCTGACACAATGTAATTTCATGGTGATGATAATAAATCTTCAAAGACAAACACTACATTTTTGCTAGTGAATAGTATTTTGTCATGAATTGCATCGAGTTACATCGATGGGGTGGAAAAAGGCCATTTGGTCCAACTGCAATGTGATGTGTTTATACACAATCTCTCCCCACCCACTTCCAAATCTTAAGAGAGACCATTGTTTTCATGGTGTTTTCAATACATTAACTCTTGGATAGTGGTTCACACAAAGAGGCCAGGCTCGAGCTTAAGGCCATCATGCACTGTACAAAACCAGACAAAAATCTTCCTATCTCTGTGACTTTTTTAAACTTTTAACAAGCTGTCCAACTCCCCCACTCTGCTTGCTCCACTATCGGTTATCGAAAGTTCAGCCTTTCTGCCGGCAGCTTCTGGAACTCCCATCCCGGAGCCCCTCTGCCTCGACCCTCCTCACTGACCTCCCTTCAAGGCCCATCTGAATAACTCCCCTTTTGACCGTGCCTTCAGTCACCTCCCTTTCGCCACAACACCCTGCCCCCAACCCATGGCTCGGGTGCAAACCCTCACTGTCCAGTGACTTGCGACATTCCCCCAATGTTTTCTTGTTATTACTATTTACTGATCTGAATTGCCATTCAGATAAACAGCCTGTTACTGGATTCTTTTAACTATAGTAAACATTTCTATCTGGTCACCACTCAATCTTCTCATCGCCAAATAGAAAAGCTCCCACCTGTCCAATTGTGATAGCTGTATCCACTGGTAACATCTACGCTATACCCCAGCAGGGACACAAACATGGATGTCTGATCCATTATTGTGAAGTGCTCTGAGTCGCCGGCTGGCGTGGAGAACGCTATATAAGTCCAAGTAATTGTTGCTGTTGATTCCCCCACTTCCGTTTCATACCCGTTTTCTGAAGTAGAAATTGCAATGTGTGTTGTGTTAACTGCAGAGCTAAAAATTGCAGTCGATACTTGTCTCTAATTATTGGCAATAATCTGCCTCTCCCCTTGACCTTAGCACAGGCTGCTCATGGCCTCTGTTGGAAGTTACCATCATTCAGATGCCAGTTTAACTCTGGTTCTCTGTTAAGTTAGTCCCAGGATGCGGCGTTCATACACCTCTGCATTTTCCCTGACTCCAATGGCAACCAGACATGGCTTTGAGCCCAAACAATCCAAGGCACTAACAATAAAAGTTATTAATAATAATAATAATAATAACCTTTGCACTTGATATAGAATCTGATCAGGTCATTGAGACTTCTCAAAGTGCTTCAAAGAATACACCGTACATTTGTGGGTGAAACCCGGCAGCAAATTGTGCACATTAATAATCACTGTGTTATACAAAAAACAACAAAATTATATTTGTATAGTACCTTTCGTGTCGGGAGGAAGTCCCAAGGCACTGATTATTATTAATAAAGCCACATAACTTTCACCACTGTAATTGTGTAAGAAGCAATTGTTAAATTGAGTTGGGTGGTGTCAGACAAAGTCAATGATGCAGTTGGCTGTGGCATTCACAATAGCTTTTGAGAGCCTGAGCTTAAATCTTGCCATGAGAAAGTGAATGAAACCGGAGAGCCTTTCAACGCGGGCCGTTAAACGGAAATTTGGGTCTGCGTTTCTCGGGTGAAGGATAACGCTGCTTTGTTACAGAGGCAATGGCCATAACTGGTATTAAACTAACCCTATGTAATAAGCAGCAAAACCAATAAAAATAAGAGTGCTTTACTGTTCCTGAACCTTTCAGCAGGGCTGCTCAGTGTTCATAACACTTTATTATGGTTCCAACCCATAACGTGCGAACGCTGCAATAAATCATCTGTGCTGAGGAATGCATGGGACATGAGGTAATCAGCTTGCTGCACAGTATTGCTTCATTGACCTTTTTGACAGCTTGCTCCCCTGAAGGCAGTGACTCTTGCTAGGCTAAAGTTCCATGTGTGCCTGCAACACTGGTACCTCTCACAGTTAGTCTAATCAGTTAACAACACAGGGCGTCCTCCCTCCACTGTCTTGGGGGTGGATGGGGGGGGTGGGGGGGAAGAGCTGGGAAGTAGGGATTAATGGGATAAGAGATACTTTGAAAAACAGGAAGCAATGGCACAGACGTGGTGGCTGAATGGCCTTCTTTTTGTGTGTTGAAACTAGTTGAAATGTGAGAATCATAATGATGAAAAATGTCTTTGTTCTGAGCTTGACCATGTTCCCACCCAACGCCCACAAACCCACCCAACCGCATACACACACACACACACTCTCCCTCCAGCAGAGATCGTTAGTTATCATGCCACAACCACAATAATTTACACTTACAGAGTCTGAATGGTGGGAGCACATCTCACAGTCTCTCACGGAACCGGAATGTCAGCTTCCTTAGATTATTCGAGTCCAAGTCCCAACATTGGTCTTGAACCCAGAACCTTCTGATTCAGAGATGAAAGTTCTACCAATGAGATACAAGAAGCATTTCATGGTGAGGATGGGAATCTTAAGGTCAATCCAACATTGATAGGGAGCCATTGAAACAGGTAGAGATGGGGTCCTGGGCTTGTGGAGTTCTGTGGGAGTGCCATATGGTGCAGAGTTCACATAAAATAATAATAATACTAGTAATCCTTGCATCTGATATAGCACCTTATTGAGTCTTCAAGACATTTCAAAGTGCTTCCCAGTATATACTGTCAAGCGTAGTGACTGTGTGTTTAATGGGCAAAATGCCAATTGCGCACAGCTGAGGAGGTAGTGAGCAAGACATTAGCAAAAGTGCATATAGAGGTGAGAGAATCAACGGATGAGGGTTTTGTGTGCAATGGGTGATGATGCAGCCAGTCAGGCGGAGTCGGCTGATGTAGCAATCTGGAGTAATAATGGTTGATTTATTTCCCCCCAAAGAGAGGATAATAACTAACGTAACACCCTCTAGTGTGTCAGGTATACGCGACCGACAGACACCCCTGAACCATTTGAATTGTTGACTGCTGATCTCATAGGCTGGCCGTTTATGACTGCTGCATTCCTGAAGAAACCTCGCTGCTTCCTCAGCCGAGATTTCCTGGACAGCCGATGGAATCAAGATGGAGGCAATGGCAGGTGCTGGGATTAACCTCTCCTAAAGGTCCCTCTGTAAATGAATACAGGCTACATGAGCTATTCTATCATCAGCACAGCATTGTAATAAAGTACTTGATCCTCTGCTCGGAATAACTTGACTCCAGAGACAAGTCAATCCGCACAGACTTAACTTTTTATTAAGACATTAATGCACAGCACAATGCATCTTATTACTTGTCTCTATGTTCATTCTCTGTCTCTTAAAACAACTTTTTGCAATAAAGTAGACATGTTTACAGTAAAATAAATCTCACATATTCCTGAAGGCAATTGCCCAAGGTTTTGAAATCACAAGATCAGTTAAGAAAAAGAGAGCCCTGTTGACCCATTTGATCTCATCCTTCCAGAATACTCACCTCACCTTCCTCATATTACAGCAACAGACTGCTTTTTTCAATGGGTCCAGGATCCTCGGCTCAGCCGCCCCTCCTGGCAACCTGAACCAGTCATTAATTTCCATCTGCTGCCTCCTCTCGGCTGGCTCCTGCCTTCTGTTTGTCCCTAGTCCCCTCCGTTCCACCATCGGTGGCCGTGCTTTTAGCCGCTAAGCCCTGAAACTCTGGAACTCTCTCCCTCAATCCCTCCATCTTCACTTTCAAGTCCAGCCTAACGACTTTACCTTTTTGGTTGCGCTTACGGTCAACTTCCCACTCCCTCTCCCCCTTGGCTCGGAGGGCCAGGCTTCGCCACGGTCAAGTGTTTCAGGACACTACCCTACTTGAAAGGCGCTGTATAAATGCCAGTTGTTAACCCTAACCCAAACCCTAAGGATGTTGTAATTACCTTCTGTGTATAGAAAAGTGTGCTTAGTACTTGACCTGAAACTAGCATTTGCTACCCAGAATCTGTGCTCTCTTGTTTTGAATTTCCTCCGTCAATCCCATTCAAAATCTTCTATTCCTCAACAAGATTCCTTTGGAGATGTCACTTTTCAAGGCTGAGGAGCCTATCTAATTGTTGCTCATGTGGCTCATTCCTCTTAACACTGTGGATAATCCTCGTCGATCTCCTCTGCATAGCCCCTTGGGTTCCACCTCCATAATCATTCCATCGTCACACCCGATTCACTGAGGGCACATTCACATTTTCTTTAAATTTGTTCTGGTTCTGGTGTAGTTTAGGGATATTACATTGGAGACTTATAGGGAAAGCTGCACAGTAATCAACTTAAAGTGAACGTGACTTCCAAAACAGCGTGTTTGGTTAATTGCTTTGCATAAATATGTTGCATTCATGTAAATTGCAGTAATGGTGTGGTGCATAGGTTTGTATTTGCATATAGATGGGCGGCTGTGTGGTTGTGTGTGTGTTGTGTATATATGCAAGTAAGTGAATTTTTTTAGTGTGTGTGTGTGTTCTTAACAACAATTTAACAGTTATAAACCTTTCTCGTTGTAAAGATGTCTCAAAGCACTTCACAGGATCGGCTGGAAGCCTGAACTGAAGCTAAATTGCGCAGCCAAGGTGAGAGAGAACATGTACAAAGTAGAATAAAAAAGAAAGATCTCAAGATGCGGTTTCAAAGTGAGGAGGGAAGGGGTGAGGCAGAGGGGATGGAAGGGGTGAGGCAGAGGGGAGGGAAGGGGTGAGGCAGAAGGGGCCGAATGGCTAAGAGTTTGCCAAACGGAAAGATGCTGTACCAATGGAATAAACATTATTATGATTATTATTAGTAGTATTAGTGCTTATAACTTGCGTGCATAGAACAACAAGCCCAGGAGTGAATCGAGAGTTTGTTCATCCAAGGCTTAGAGTTGTGCAAACTTCCTAGGTATTTGAGAACAAGACAAGCTTTGGGCACTCAGACTGATTCTTGCGACTCACTGTCAACTGTGAGCACAAACGTTTAAGTGTTTCAAGTAATCAATACTGTAAAGCTTGTTATTGCTTAGACTCAAGAACAAGGAAGTGGGGGGTGAAGAGAGCTGAGAACATGAGTTCCAATGGTGCAATACAACTGTGCTGTGTTGGTTCAATTGGAAGCAGAGAAGGACTACGCACGGGGTCATTCTCTTCATAACTTGCAGCAGTAAGATAAAACTGAAAGCAACCTGACTCCCCCACTGTCAAATAGTGTTACCAGCCCCCATGATGTATGGCTGCATGATTCATGACAAAGTGTCTACACTTCGTCAAGGAATTTATACAAATGACAAGGCTGCATTCACATCAGTTTCCTCCAAGTTGATATTTCACACACACGCTCGCTCACTGGAGTGTAAGATAAATGGATGCACACTGGATTCAAAGAGGAATCTTATGGAAATATGTCATTTCCAAATTTAAAATCAAATGTACAGCCTGTTAATAAGTTACTTCCTATAAATTTTTGGTTGTACTATGCAAACATTTTTAGTGTACAGTGACTTTATATTAAGAATTATATCTCTGTATAATAACAATACTTGCATTTTATATAGTGCCTTATCACATCTTTGACATGTCTCAAAGCCCTTCAGAATGTAAAGGGAATTGATTGTGTATTATGTAAACAAAACAATTGAGGGATCACAGTGGATGGTTTGTAGTGTATGAGGAATTGTAGCGTGTGAGGAATGACAGTGAACGGTTAGGGTTTAATAGTTACCTTGAGGCTCTGTTTTAATGGTTAAAATTGATGCTGTACATTCCGACCAACATAGAGCAGCATTATATACTTGTACAATAGCCCTTCTTTAATTTAATTTAGTGTCTTAGCACATTATTGAAACGTCTCAGACCATTTCACAGGATATTGCTACTGCGAATGTGGTGAGTGTGTATTTATCGGCAAACGTGGTAGCCAATTTGCACACACAAATGTCCCCAAAACAGTCTCTAGAGGATTGCTCACAAGCACACCAGAGAAACCCACTTCCCTTTTCAAATAGTGCTATAGGGTTTTCAAGATCCATCTAAACAAGGCGGATCTTATCCCAAGGATGGCACCTGCGACGATGCAGCACTCCCCCAGAACTGCCCCAGAGTTGCCAGCCTCGACCGTGAGCTCAAAGCGCAGCTTGAACCCACAACCTTATGCGCTGTGCAGAGGAGTCAAAAGGCATTGCAGGATTAAATCTTGCCACAAGTAACATTCAATGTAAGTTGGCTTCAATTATTGATTTATATTGCACTGCAGAGGCTGAGCATTCATCACTTGAAAATTGCATGCAATCTTTTCCCAGTGGATTATTCCATTGAATCCAGCACCAGAAGTTAAAAGACTACATTAACTAATTAATGACCACCATAAAATGCCATTTGTGAGTCAGTCAATCAATAAATGGGCCACAAGCTCTCGCTTCCGTCCTGTTAAGGGGTGTTTTCCTTAATGGGTTTCAGTGTTAGGGCTGACAAAGCCCACAGTGTTCATTTGATGTACGTTGACATGCTTCTTTGTGTGTGTATTAATCTGGCCAATTCTTCAATCTGTGTTTCATTTCCCATATACTGTTAGGTTAATGAAAGATAAGGTGAGGTCAGTTGCCATTAAGGCAAATTGCACAACAGACTGGTTTTATAGCACAAATTTATTTCATATTGTTTACAACGGGACTCTAGCACATGCTGAATAAAAAACAAGTGGCAGGAGCGATATTTACTGCAGTTTAAACATAAAGGTTTCTATTTTTATTTTGAGCTGCATGAAATACTCCGTGCCGCTGGCTTGGTTTTCAAATGGACTCAATGCCTATAGAGTTCTATCGTTCTTTCCTCTTGTCTGTTTTACTCATGTGTGAGAGAGCCGCCTAGTGGTAATTGACTAGTTGGAAACACTCGCTGGGTTACGCTGTGGTCAAACAGTGTTACGTTTTGGTTTTTGTGGTGGTGCTGATTCTGTTCCAGTGTTCATGCCAGCTGCAGCTGATCTGATAAACCAGGTGTCATAATAATAATAACCCTTGCATTTGATATAGTGCTTTTCAGGTCTTCTAGGTATCTCAAAGCACTTTACAGAATATACTGTAAAGTGAATTGACTGAATATTTGTGGGTAAACCACGGCAGCGCAGAGCAGTGTCCCAACAAAAAATCATGGATTGAAAATGACCAATTTATTACCATTTTATTTTCGAGTGAGTATTATTAGGTATGTGGAGTAAGGAAATTTGTCCAAGGTTTTGCCCTGCCCTGTCGGGAAATCAAACCCAGGTCTCTCGCTTGCAAGCTGAGTGCTCTTCCTAATTGAGCTACAGGACTCCACGTAATCCTGGATCACCTCTGAGTCAGAAGGTTGTGGGTTTAAGCCCCACGTCAGGACCTTTAGCTCATAAAACACAGTGCTGGGGGGGGCGTGGCAACATTGAAGGTGCCGTCCTTCAGGTGAAACATTGAACTGAGGTCCCTTCTGCCTATCCAGGTGGACACTATAGATCCAATGACATTATTTGGGAAAAAGATGGGAGTTTCTCCTTGTATATGGCACAGCAACCCCCAGATAAAAGTGATCATTCACTTCTGCTTTTTGTGAAACAACAACAACTTACACTTCTATAGAGCACTTCACACCGAACGGCGTCTCGGAGCGCTAAACATTGGCGGAGCCCAGTGTCGAGCCAAGAGGAGAGGGTAAATGCCTATAGGCTTGATTCAAGCACAACCTGAAAATGGGAAGACGGGGTCAAGGCAAAGGTAGTGAGGGAGAGAGTTCCATTAATTAATTAGGGTATTAATGATAAGGCAGTATATCAAATGCAAGTATTCACACAATATATCTCAGGCCCTGCCACAGCAAGCGATCCAGGAGAACAGTGAGTCATTGTTTTGCTGTCGATGCGAGAAGTCTCAGCAACTCACCAAGTCTTTTGCAGTGTGGATATTGCGGACCGACGAGTGGGTGATTTACAGTAAAACAAAGACTACTTTTATACGCAGCCACATGTACCAAAACATAACATTATAAAACATTGAACACCAAACTCTAATTTGCGATTTAATTGGTTGATATAATTGTGAGCTTTGGGTTTGGGGTGAATATCAATTGCAACATTGAATGTGAAGCCAGCCAAAGTCCAAATAAAGGCTAGTAAGTGAAGATGAGAAGATGGCAGAGGACTGTTAGAATGTGGAATGCATTACCACAAATGGCTGCTTGACAGGAAATGCGGTAAAGTATAGTTGCCAATTCGCACATAACCAATGTCCCACAAACATCTATGACATGAATTAATCAACAACAACAACAACAACAATTTACATTTATAGAGCGCCTTTCACGTCGGGAGGACGTCCCAAGGCGCTGAACAAGAGGCGTGTGACCCGAGCTGGGAGGGGAGTGTTTGGGAAGGGGTGAAACACGAAGGGGAGGTAAAAGAGTTCGGGGTGGAACAAAAGGCACGATCGAAGAAGAAAGTCTTCAAACCGGCATTGAAAGAGGAAAGGGAAGAGACGAAACGGAGGGATTGAGGGATGGCATTCCATAAGGTGGGAGCGGAGAAACTGAAGGCCCGGCCTCCGATGGTGGGGCGGTTCGGGCGGGGGGCTTGGAGTAGGCCAAGTCCTGTTGAACGGAGGGCCCGGGTGGGCGTGTAGGGGGAGAGTAGATCGGTTAGGTAGGATGGGGCAAGGCCGTGTAAGGCCTTGTAGGTGAGGACGAGGATCTTAAACTCGATCCTCTGGAGGATGGGGAGCCAGTGGAGACGGGCGAGGGTGGGGGTTATGTGGTCACGGAGGCGGGTGCGGGATAGTACACGGGCTGCAGAGTTTTGGATGGCCTGCAGCCTATGAATGGAGGAACTGGGGAGGCCGACTAGGAGAGAATTTCCGTAATCCAGCCGTGAGGTGATGTAAGCATGCACAAGTGTTTCGGCAGCGCGTGGGGTAAGATAGTTGCGGAGCCTGGCAATGTTGCGCAGATGGAAATAGGCGGTGCCGGTCAAGGCGCGGATGTGGGGGAGGAAGGAAAGTTTTTGATCGAACATGGTGCCGAGGTTCCTGATTGGCTTTGTGAGGCGGAGAGTACAACCTTGGATGTTGAGGCTGGCAGCGCCCGATGTGCGGAGGCGCTGGCTTGAGCCAATCAGGAGAGCCTCGGTCTTATTCACGTTCAATTGCAAAAAGTTGTCCCTCGTCCACGATTCGATGTCGGACAGACATGCTGTCAGAACATCGATCGTCTGGGGGTTGAGGGATGAGGCAGAAAGGTACAACTGGGTGTCATCCGCATACATGTGGAAATTTACCCCATGTCTGCGGATGACGTCGCCCAGGGGGAGCGTGTAAAGGGTGAAAAAGAAGGGGAACGAGGACAGAGCCCTGAGGGACGCCGTGGAAAACTGTGCGGGGGTTTGAAGAAAAGCCATTGGAAGAAACAAAATGTAAACGGTGGGTCAAATAAGAATGGAACCATTCAAGGACTGTGCCTTGAAGGTTGAGGTGGGAGGAAAGACGTTGAAGGAGGATGGTGTGATCGACTGTGTCGAACGCAGCAGACAGGTCAAGGAGGACGAGGAGGCAGAGGGAGCCCTGGTCACAGGCGGTTAGGATGTCATTTGTAACCTTAACCAGGGCAGTTTCTGTGCTGTGGATAGTGCGGAAACCTGATTGGAGGAGTTCAAGAAGTGAGTGATTTGAAAGGAAAGAGCGGAGCTGGGAGGCAACCACTCTTTCAAGGACCTTGGATAGAAACGGGAGGTTGGAGATGGGTCGATAACTTGATGGTTGCGACGCATCAAGGGAGGGTTTCTTCAGGATAGGGGTGATGGTGGCTGTTTTAAGGGAGGTAGGGACGGTGCCTGAGGAGAGGGAAAGGTTAATGGTGTCAGAAATGAGCGGGGCTAACAAATGGAGCTGGGTGCGGAGGAGGGGGGTGGGGATGGGGTCCAATGAGCACGTGGTGGGTTTCATGGAGGTAATTATTTTTGTGACTGAAAGCGGGGTGGTGGGGTTGAAAGTGTGAAATGGGGGGTGAGTAGGGGTTGAGGTAGCTGATGAGGGCGTGGAGGTGGAGGAGTGGTGGGGGGAGGAAACCGCAGAGCGGATTTTCTCAATTTTGGACTCGAGGAAATCCAGCATCTCCTCGCAACGAACATTTGAGGAGAGGATCTGCTTTTGGCCAGGACACCGAGAGAAGCTCTCTTTTCTTTTCTTTTCGAATAGTACCATAGGATCTTTAACGTCCACCCGAACAGATAGACAGGACCTTGGTTTCATGTCTCACCTGATGGACAGCGCCTCCATCAATGCAGAGCTCCCCCAACACTGCACTGGAGTGTTTGCGTGGCTGTAGATCATGAACGTAAAGTCCATTGAGATGTTTGAACCAATAACCTTCTGAAGATTGCATAATACTTGAAGAAGCTTTGTGCAATCACGCTTACAATCTCGGCTTTCTGTTTGTCCCTCGTCCCCTCTGCTCCACCATCGGTGGCCGTGCCTTCAGCCACTACAGGCAGACGGTCTGGAATTCTCTACCTCAATCACTCCCCCTTGCTCTCTACCTCCCCACTTTCAAATCCTAGCTAAAGCTCTTCATTTTTGACTTTGCTTACGGTCACCTCCACCCTCCTTTCTCCCTAGTTCGGAGTCAGAATCAGCCGCTGTCAAGCACTCTGGGATACTACTGCTTGCGAAGGGCATAATATAAAAGCAAGCTGTTGTTGGAAGAAAACTGTTGGAAGAAAGAGCAAGGGAATGGGATTAGTCGATTTCTCCACTCAGTGGGGGATGCCAGCGCAGGCACAGACAAGTTGAATTCAGTAACCTTCATAAACATTCAATGATATTGTGCCAAGCTATGAGACTAGCACACAAGATATTTCAATGTGTTTTACAATGTGGTCGCCGCATTTATACCACAGCTCTCTTTAAAGCGAGTGATTAATAAGTGTGTGACATAAGTTTTCCTTGAATGCGGTGATCTACGCGATGAGTCAGTGAGTAGGTAGAGAGCCACACAATACAATAATATAAATCAGATTGAAATACATCTCTCGCTAAAAAAAGGTTAGCACACAGACAGATCCACAAACAGCAAAGGCAGGCCTGCCAAACATCTTTTAATCAATCACATGCATTTTGATAAAAGTGGCTTATCACGTCAAAACGTCTCTGCTTTATTCATTGAGATTCTTTGAAGCCTAGCCGACAACTATTTTGTGGGCAGTTGCTAATTTGTGCCAGCTGTATGTATTAACAGCGAATAATAATAATAATCTTTACATTCGATGCAGCACCTTTTGCGTCATGAAAATGCCTAAAAATACTTCACAGGATATACTCTAAAGTGTAGTGATTGTATCTGTAGGTGAATGGGCAGCCAATTTGCATTGTTCCACAAAGAGCTAGAAAGTGGATGATCAATTTTAGTTGGAGGATTGATGGCCAGCGTACTAGAAGAGAGAAACTCCCTACTCTTTGTGCCAAGGGATTTTCGAGGTCCATTTGAAAAACAGGCAGCTCGGATTTTCACTTCAAATCTTCCAAAGGATAGCAATGCAGTGTCAACCTCGACTTGAAACTCAAAATCCCGACAAAGGGGTTGAACCCAGAATCTTTGTGAGTCAACAAACATCTGACTCACAGGCAATAGTGCCACCTGCTGAGCCAAACACAGGTAAAACACACACTCGTTTAAATCTTTTGAAGCACTTTGAGATGTTCCAGTAACTTAAATAGGCACCATATCAAATGGGGGAAGCAAGTACGCAATGGTCATTATCATTAGATTGTCTTCAGTGAAAGGGGCAAAAGAGATTTATTTTCACCTGATACTTGTAAGCTTCAGGAAACTGTGTCTTTAATCATCAGTCAGTGAGCAGGATTGAAATTTTATCCCTTGCAGCTTGAATTAATAATAATTAAAATTGTTATCAAAATCTCCCTCACCACCTCCATCCCCCCCCCCCCCCCCCCACTCCCCTTTGCCATGATCTTATGGTCGACTAATGTGCCCCTGAACAGGTAAACATGACCATGGTTTACCCAGGTTAAGTACATAACTTACTCCACATGCCTCTACCCAACAGGAAAGTAGGAACCCGATCACTTTCCGGGTATAATAATCCCTCCAAAAAAGGTAAATCAATCAATCCAATTGATAGTATATTCTGTGAAGCACTTTGACACAACTTAACTATATGATAAGGAGCTATCTCAAATGCAAGGATTATTAACTCTTACTTGACTGAACTGAAAGGTTTTGGACTGGGTTATATGCTTATCAATCAATCAATCGATCGATCGATCGAACAATCGATCGATCGATTGATCGATCAATCAATCAAAACTTATATTTATACAGTGCCTTTCATGTCGAGAGGACGTCCCAAGGCACTTAGTTATATTTATATGAATGTACAGTCCTGCACTATTGATAGTAATGTTTTGATATTAAAATATCAAAATGGACATGATGGACATTACCCCATGGTAAGTGCTATTTACATTTTGCCGTTGCATAAACGGTCATCGATTGAGTGACCAATTTAGAATCATAGAATCTTACTGCACAAAAGGAGGCCATTCGTCCCATCGAGTCTGTGCCGGCTCTTTAAAAAGAGCAATTTAATCCCACTCCCCAGCTCTCTCCCCATAACCTCGCAAACCCGTCCTCCCCAAATAAATGTCTACCTCTCTTTTAAAACTTGTTATCGAATCGGCCTCCACCACCTTTTCAGGCAATGCATTCCAGATTCGAACAACTCGCTAGGTGAAAGAAATTCACCTCATCTCCCTTCTGCTTCTTTTTGAAACTATTTTAAATCTGTGACCACGAGTCACTGATACGCCCCTCCAGTGGAAACAGTTTTTCCCTATCTACTCTGTCGAATCCCCTCATGTTCTTTAAAACCTCTATTAGGTCTCCTCGCAACCTTCTTTGTTCTAATGAGAATAAACCTAGCCTCTCTAGCCTTTCCTCATAGCTGAAGTCCCTCATTCCTGGTACCATCCTAGTAAATCTCCTCTGCACCATTTCCAATGCCTTAACATCCTTCCTAAAGTGTGGTGACCAGAATTGTACACAGTACTCTAGCTGAGGCCTAAGCAAAGTTTTATAGAGTTTAGTCAGAACTTCCTGACTTTTATACTCTATGCCCCTATTTATAAAGCCTAGTCTCCCGTATGCTTTTTTGATAGCCTTGTTTACTTGTCCTGCCACCTTCAAAGAATCACTCACACAAACCCCCAGGTCTCTCTGTTCCTTCATACCCCTTAAAATTTCACTACCTCGCCTATATTGCCTCCCCTCATTTCTCCTCCCAAAATGCATTACCTCACATTTCTCCATGTTAAACTTCATCTTAATTTTGCTTTTTTTTCTTGAGGGATTATTATCAGGCGTGGGGAGTAAGGAAACTTGCTCAAGCTTTTGCCCTGCTGGGAATTTAACCCAGATCTCTTTCTTGCAAGGTGAGTGCTCTAACCACTACAGGACTTTAGAGGGTTGTTGACCACGACACCAGGAAAGAGAAATTCCCATGCAATTTTTGAAAAGTGCTATTAACAATTTAATTATTTAGTATGGGATCTTTAACACGTAATTTTGTTGTTGTTTTTGTGGTTGTTAACATCCACCAGGACAACAGATAAGACTTTATCTTATCGAAAGGACATCATCTGTGATATGTAACGCTACATTGGACTATAAACTCAAAGTTACACCTTGGGCCTAGCATTGTGATTCAGAGATAAGTCAATCAACTGATACAAACTGACATCTGGCCGAAACCTACATTTCAACTTCTTTATTAAATTAACTTCTAAGATGTTATCATCCTGTAATATTATCAAATAGTTAAATCCCTCTGTCATGGTTAATGTGGAGTCGCTAATTTCAGGAAGAAGCTGCATTCTTTCCCTTTGCCAGATATTTTAGGGAGGAAATGCACTGTGGTGCCACTTTACCTTGTGAAGAGCTTTGTGACGTCTCAACAATAATAACCTTTGTAATTTGATAAAGCGTCTTATCATGTCTTCTAAAAGTCTCAAAGTACTTAAATAACAATTCGATAAGGTCCTATATCAAATGCAAGGATTATAATCATCAGCTACACACATAATCACACACAAACATACTTTTCTAAATTTACTACAATTTGGATTTGGTTGTTTATAGTTTGATATCATGTGAAAATATTATTTTGTAGCTCCTCGCTACATCAGAGTATTTCAAAGTAATGGAGTAATTGGAGTAAATGCTGCCAAGTGTAACAACTGTGTATTTATACACCAATGAAGTGTCCACATCTTGACAGCAATGTCAGATGAACAGCCACGAGATTGAAAGAAAATAATAATAATAATAATCCTTGCATTCGACATATGATGCCTTATCAAATTGGTGAGATGCCTCAAAGCGCTTCGCAGAATATACTTACTGCGAAGTGAATTGACTTTACAGTATTTTGGGTGATACATCAACCTATCTAGACGATTGTTGAATAGCCAAGAGGAACTCACTCCCTTCGTTCAAAGCCAGCCTCAAGACCTACCTCTTCGACCGGGATTTTGGTCTCTTTCCCGCCTTGCCACCCTCTTCAGCTCCCAGCCCCCAGTTCGGGTGTCCAGCCGGAAATGTGGAGGGCTTTGAGTCATCCACCCCACATGAAAGTCACTATTATAAATGGATTGATACCTTGGAAGCGCCTTTTTTAATATAATAATAAAATTATATAAGGAATACACCTCCAATACACCTTGATGTCAGTACGGACTATGAGCTTGAACCCTGGCATAGATTTGCGAAGTCCTCCTGATGTGAATGACACTATAATCAGTGTATATTTGTATTGCTATACTGCTATAGGGGACTTTTCACAATCTTCTGAACCAGAAGGAAGAGCGCTGCCCAGATATAAAAGATATTTCAGCTGCATATCTCTGTGTTTATCACCGTGATTTGTACTTCCACCTCTGCATCATTTCATATGGGTGGTTGAAAAAATGTAACCTTCCAGGCCCCTCCCCACCCCAATTCTATAGTTCCAAGTCAATTAAGAGGATCTGGATTCAATTCTTGGGCAAGGCGAAATGTAAGGCAAGTCTCTGTTTACCTAGCAGTAAGTAGGAACCAGGTTGTTGGTCGATTGTTGGAATATTTTCATGGGGTAATAATCTCTTCCCCAAGCCCAACTTTTAAAAAAAAATTTGGTCACTCAATTCACGATTTTTTGTGTGCAATTGGGACCCAGCTGCCATATTTAAGCTATAAAATAATAATGTTTGCATTATTAAAGCCAATTCACTTAACAGGATATTCTGTGAACCATTTTGAGATGTCTCGATAATGTGACAAGGTGGTATATCAAATGCAAGGATTATTATTATTATTTAGTAGAATGGAAGAAATCTGGTGCTCACCATATTTTAGAAATAGATGATTGAATTGGAGCAAGTATCCTTGGCCAACAATCACCCAGATTGAAAATAAATTGGTCAGTCCCTTCCTGAATGTTGATGCCCGCAAGTGCACTCACTACACTTTACAGTGCTATTGGGAAAGACCTGAGTCCTCTGCATAAAACATAATGTAAAAATCCTTGTATTTGATATAGTGCCTTTGCCATCAGGAACAGGTCTCAAAAACTCCACAGGATTCACTGTAAAGCGCAGTGATTGCGTGTTTAGTGGACAAGCATAAAAGCTCACTAAAAAGCCATCTTGCCTCTTATCATTTGCAACACAAAAATGCTTGATTGCTATTTTAGTTATATGATTGTCATAACAATGATTGTAGTGTAGGCATATGAACCAAAGTCACTTTTGTGATGCAATATTTTCCTATGCGCTGAGATTAAGTGATATGATCATACCCCTTGGCTCTGCTATATTGCAACAACCAAATTACATTTATAGAGCGCCTTTCATGTCGGGAGGACGTCCCAAAGCGCTGAACAATCAGGTCGGGACCCGAGCAGGAGGGGAAGGGCCGGGTTTGGGGGAAGGAGAGTAGGAGAGAGGGAACAGTTAGGAGGGGAGCAGATATTGTGCAGGTATCATGTTTCAATTGGTGCCTTGAGGTTCAGTGATGCTTAATGTTCATTCAGAATCAACAAGATGTAAAAACAATAAATACAACTGAGATCAATTATTAGGTGCAGATTGGCAAGAACCAAGGCTTGGGGACCTCAGTGTGTGTTGCGGTACTGCGAGAGTCTACCCAGCTAAAACTGCATATCAATGATATCACTGTCTGGCAGAGTTTCCAGCTTGTCCAGCTAAGACTACTCTACCTGTTAAGGCTTTGGATTGCAGGGTTATGAGGTGAGTGGGATGATTCCCTACGTCCAGTGACTGTCCTGTTCCATGTGTAGGTGGGATGCATGGAAATTTCAGCTTACTTGGTATACTCCTAAGCACAGTGATGGATTTCCGCATATGTCAGACACCCGACTGACCCCAAAAGAACTGTGAACACAGCAGCCAGTTTGCAAACAGCAGTGTTCCTCAAACAACTCTGAAGTAAGTGAAGTGAGACTTATTATTCTTTTGGATGATTTGATTGTTTGAACCGTTGCCTCTTATTCAGCTCACCCACTGAGGCTTCAATCAGCAGAATACATTCACGATGTTCAAATGAGGCACAACAAAAAAAAGATGGGAAATGCAAAAAACAAAGCTTTTTTTCAGTACTAGGGTGGCATAAGGAAGAAACTGTCAGTACAAATGGCAGAACTGGAAACTGCAAAAGGTTTCAAATAGGAATAGGAAACATTCCTGTGATCAATAGGATTCGGGGGTTATTTGATTCAGAGATTGACGTGTCAAAGCATTTTTTGTGGTCGGCCGGGTGTTTGACACATCTAGATATGCATCACCATGCTTCAGAGTAAACAGATAAACTACTGAGAGTTCCACAAATATATGATTTGTGTTAATCATATCCTCTCTATGCGGAGAGACACACCCTGCTCACTTAAATGCTGGAGAGATTAGTTACAGGTTGGCAAATGCCAAGGTTTGAGAGCCACAAAGATGTGTGTGGAGGACTGCTGGAGTTTAACAGCTAATGTTGCTTGTGATTGAAAATACTGGATAGCTTCCCAAAGCTTGTCCAACTATGATTGTCCTACCTGTTAGGGCTTTGCCTTGAAGATTATCAACAACTTCCGTTTATATAGCGTCCATCACATAGGGTAATGTCTCAGAGTGCTTCACAGGGATACGGTTGAACATCAAGCATGGGAGTGGACGAGAAGGAAGAGGAGCCTATAACAGGAGCCAAATAGGAACAATCGCAGCCTCCAATTTGATGGTTAAAGAAAGAATTATAGGAACTTCAAATGGAAGGACTCAAGATTCGTGATGTGTTGGATATCACTGGGTGATGAAATGGAAGATGAAAATGAAATCAAAAGTGATGATACCTGGCAAGTCAGATGTCCTGCAGAACTTTTTAAACCTAGAAATATCCTAGAAACATCCCAACGCATTGGTGGGGGAGAGGTGAATCTGGGATCTAATGCTTTCTAGGTAGGATGTCTTCAGTGTGTATGCACTGACACAAAGAAGCAAGCAAATGTACACTGGCCAACTTTCAAAAGTACTTTTATTCAGTTAATGTGCAATGAGTCTCACAAGATATTCCTTCCATAATAATGCTTCCATCCAATATTCAGCAAATGCTAACATTTACTCTTTATCATAAAAGAGGATGGAGTGGTCACATTAATCAGTCTATTACACTGTCGACATAGTGAAAGGTAATGTATTATTAATTGACAGATCATGGCACTGGTTAAAAATTAAATTGTGGCGTGTTTTTTTTCCCCTCTGTTCTCATAGCAATACAGGAAGATTGGAAAAAGAATATCAGCAGGAATAGGAAAGAGGAATTAGATCACAGTCCATTCAGCCTTCACCACTGCCTCTTATGACTCTGTCTTTCAGTAAAAGACTTCATGGTCAAAACAACTATCAATGTTCCCAAACTAGTCAGCTAGCAGTTGAGATACAATTCTCAAGCAGCATATTTTTACCCACTCATTTAGTGTTTCACACTTTTGGTGGGCAGCTGGGTGTCTGACACATGCAGAGGAGTCTCCAAACCAAATTGAGTTCTATGCATCCCACCTACAAATGGAAATTCCAAAGATATTTATTGGAATGGAATGTGCACTCTCTTTCTGGAGGAACACATTCTGCTTACTAAAAGGCGCTATAAAAATTTAATTTTTTGTTGTTGTTACCTAATTCTGGGAGAATATTAGGTGTAGGTTGGCCAGAACCAAGATTTGAGGAACCCAGAGTGTGTGTTGGAGTTTTCTCATTAAAGCATTGACTGGCAAGCTTTCCCACTGCTTGTCCAGCTTGGACCACCCTACCTGTTGGGGGTTTGGCTTGCAAGGTTAACAGGAGCTCAGTGGGATGATTCCCTGCCCCCCAGTTGCTAGTCTGCGCTTCCAGGTCCTGCTGATGAGCCAGGCTAGCTGTGGTGTCATCTGCAGTGCCCAAGAATACTGCGGACACATCTGGCTCAGGAACTGGACTACTGATTCTGACATTCAGTTGACAATTGTATCACCATGGACCCAGTTCAGCCTCAAGGAGACCCCACTTATCTCACCCTCAAGGAGGATAGTTACTGGATTTCACGCTAAATATCACTATTAATGTTTGCATCACCAAATAGTTCAAAATAGCCACATCAGAGTCATTCACTACTGTGCTTCTGGTTGGAACAACGACAACAAACAACAAAATTACATTTATAGAGTGCCTTTCAGTTTGGGAGGACGTCCCAAGGCGCTGAACATTGAACATTGAACACGACTGGCTACAGAGGCTCGGACCATAAAATCATTTATAAAGGAATTTTATAAGTATTCCATATAAAGGAATCACAAAAGAGATATCACCAATTAGTCACATGAAGAAACATCATCCAAACAATGATCTACCAACTCATACAACTGAGACGTTTTGATGAGGTGGTGATGCACTATGCCAAATGTAAGGATTGTTATTTTTTATTATGCTTTTGTGCCTTTTGAAGTCACCACCAAAAGGTTGACTCCACATACTAGAAAAAGTAGGCTTCCTAAGCATATCAGGGTTAACTCAACAATACCAAGGGCCACCTGGGGTGTCAATAAAGAATCTCTGAACATCTTGGCAGTCTCATCTTCAACTGTTGCTGTCTGGAAAACAAAATAACAAGCATCAGAGGCATCTCTCACATGTTACAATAAACAGGCTTCATCTGCTTCACCAACAAACGTTCCATGTGCTGCTTCATCTCATGCTGCCTTTCCTTTACACTCTTGGTTTGTCTCCAGGTGTCATTTGCCTTGCGAAGCCAAGGGTTTTCTCAGTTCCAGATCTTGCAATATGGAACTGTGAGTTGTATCTCCCATAGCCTCCATGCACAGACGTGGCTCGATAATGAATCGTGTCGGTAATAATAATAATAATAACAACAACAACAATCCTTGCATTTGATATAGCGCTTTTCACATCTTCTAGATGTCTCAAAATGCTTCACAGAATATATTGTAAAGTGAATTGACCATATATTTGTGGGCGAAACGCGGCAGCCAATTGTGCATCGTAGTGTCCCACAAACATGGTGGATTGAAATGACCAAATTATTATTGTTTTTTAGAGGGATTATTATCAGGAGTGTGGAGTAAAGAAACTAGCACAAAGTTTCGCCCTGCAGAACATTGAACCCAGGTCTCTTGCTTGTAAGACGAGTGCTATTAATAAGCATCCTTGAATTTGATATAGCGCCTTTCATGTCCTTGAGGCAACTTAAAGCACTTCACAGAATGTACTGTAAAGTGAATTAACTATATATTTTGTGAGCAGCCAATTGCGCACCACAGTATCCGAAACAGTCATGAATTAAGTGACCAATAGTTTTTTAAAGGAATTTTTATCCCCTGAAGTCAGTTGGCAAAGGGTTGTTACACACCTGGAAAGATGTGAATTAATAGTGAACAGTGTCTGTGGAGGAGCTAGTGGGCATTGCAATGTGACACAGGAATGTTCTCTTACCTCGTTGAGCCACAGGACTGGAAAAACGAGCGGCTCCTTGATATTGGACAGTATTCTGCACAAAGGGAAAGGGGGTCATTTTATTTGTAAAGTACAACAGGCGCACTTTCAATACACAAGCACCTTACTCTCAGGAAAGGAATTAGCAGATTAAAAAACATTAACTCACTAGTTCAACGATATTTACTGAACAGTTGCAACTTGCAGGAATTTATCTTATTTAAAATTCCTTTTATGTCAACTACTGTATAAGCTTTGGACAGTACCTCAACAACATTAGAGAAATTGATAATAATGATAATAATTTTTGCATTTGATGTAGTACTTTATCAGATCGTTGTAATGTTTGAAAGCGCTTCATGGAATGCATTGTAAAGTGGAGTGACTTCATATTTTGCGTATAGCAATGTCCCGCAAACAGCCGTGAAGAAAAAGGTGACAGGAAAAACCCAACTTACTTAATTTTTTTTGATGGCTTAAACATTATGTTGATTTGTATCCGTTTAGCAACTCTCAAGGTAAATCCTGTGGTCTGCAAGAAAGAAATTGAGAAGATCTTTATCTAGAAGAACTGGGTTGAATTTCTTATGTTAGGTAATGCTATAAATCGGATACCATAACTAGTCATATGAACGTGTTCTCAACTCCTCTATCATTGTACGGTAAACTGCCGTACAATGATAGAGGTAAACTGCCGTACAATGATACCCATCATTGAGGAATCCTGCAATTTTCTGGGATATGAAATTGCTCTAGAATTTAAGACCACGTACAATTTTAGAAAAAATATCTCAAATGTAGTCTAATTTTGAAAGCCAACTACTGAAAAAAAAATTCTCGCATAAGAACAAAAGAATTGCTAGAGGAAAGAAGACAAAGTTTGCCTTTCACCACCCAGGCAGTCGCTTGCACAGATTATGTCACAAACTATACACTGTTTACGTGTCATATAGTTACAAGCAGGACTAGAGTCAAAGAGATCTCTACAAGAGAAAGCAAGAGAGCCACGGTGTTAGTTTTGCTGAGGATGCACACAGCCAATCATTCTGAATGACTGCTGACTCCCTCATGCTACAAAATGTTCAACGTCTGGGTAATGAGATTGTCACTAACGTCCCTCCCGTTGAGCTGCACATGAGCTCCAACATTCAGCAGGAACTGGGAAAATAATAAAAACAATCCTTGCATTTGAAATAGCGTTTCTCACATCTTCTAGACGTATCAAAATGCCTCAGAGAATACACTGTATAGTGAATTGACTGTATATTTGTGGATGAAACATGGCAGCTAATTGTGCACAGCAGTGTTCCACAAATAGTCGTGGATTGAAATGACCAATTTATTATTGGTTTAATAAACTGTAACAAATGTGAGTAATGCATCTCAGTAGCTAAGTTCTCCTCTTCAACACTTGAGCAAATGCAATTTCTGAGTCTCAGTGCAAGAAATCACCCACCTAGTGTGAATGTGTAGTTGAGATGAGGAAAGGTAAAACAGTAGAGAATATTATTTTCACTTACAGTTTCCACATCCATAAAGGTCTCATGTATTTCCTTTATTGGGTTCAGGCCATCCATAGAGTTCTGTATTTTAGTACTTGCATACAGAAAGTGGGGGAGTGAGATGTAAACAGGTGTTCCTGCAATTGAAATCGCACCATTACACAAAAGTAATAACTGAGCAGTGGTGAATTACAGCAGAGATTGGCACTTAATTTAAGAAGTACTTCTGGATTACGGGATGGTATCTAAATTGTAATTTCAAGATGTTTGCAATTGGCTGCCGCATTTCGCCCACAAGCGCTTTGTGAGATGTACTTTAAGATGTCTCGAAGATTGATAAAGTGCAATATCAAACGCAAGTATTACTATTATCATTGTTTGTGGGACACTGCTGTGCGCAATTGGCTCCCGCGTTTCGCCCACAAATATACAGTGAATTCACTTTACAGTACTGTATATTCTGTGAAGCGCTTTGAGATGTCTAGAGACATGAAAAGCGCTATATCAAATGCGAGGATTATTATTATTGTTAGTCTTATTATTATTAAAGCAAGTGCTATCAACTAAGCTTACACAACTTATGAATTGTCATTTTTATAATGAATCAACACAACGGGTTTCGACTGTAAAACTGAGATGTGCCTTGGGACGTCCTCACGACATGAAAGGCGCTCTATAAGTGTAATTTGGTGTTGTTGTTGTTGTGTTTGATTTTTATTCAAGACATCAAAGTAGTTACCTTCTTTACAGGCACTGATATCCAAGAAGCCACCAAGAGTGCAATTTTCCGAAACAATATCTTCCGTGCAGTAGCACTGATTGTCAGGATTTATCAAAGGAGAAGCAAGAGCTTTAGAAGGAATAACAAAGCGGTAAACAGGAATTCCCTTCAGCTTTCGTGTTGCTTCGTACTCGGCAAAGATAGACCTGTACAAAGGAAAATCAGTCAAAGTCAGTTCTCTTACGGTTAACCATTACTTGGGATCTGCCGTCAGCAATTCTCAGACACAAGTAGATCTGTACTCTTCCTCTTGTAACCCTCAATCCCTTTCCATACAACTGGTGACACCATCACACTACAGGCTTTCTCATCAGCAAAACTTGAAAGGACGGACCATAAGACTGGGAGCAGAGATTCTTAGCTTCCGCTAATAATAATAATCCTTGCATTTGATATTGTGCTTTTCACGTCTTCTAGAAGTCTCAAAGCGCTTCACAGAATACATTATGAATATCCTTACTCCACATGCCTGACAATAATCCTTCAAAAGAAAACAATAATAAATTGGTCATTTCAATCCACGACTGTCTGTGGGACACTGCTGTACGCAATTGGCTGTTGTTGTTTCGCCCACATATGTACAGTCAATTCACTTTACAGTATGTTCTGTGAGGTGCTTTGACACATTTAGAGGACATGAAAAGTGCTATATCAAATGCAATAATTACATTTTTATTATTATTAACAATGTGATTCATCCCCAGGAACAGCAGAGTGCATCATTTAGTATGTCCTACACTTATTTTCTCCCTTGAGTGAACTAACTCGATATCACACTTTAGGCAGGTTTGTCCATTGAGAAACAGACTAGGACTGCCCAAAATACTGGAGAGAAAAGACATTCATAATATACAGTACATAGGAAAAATTATCCCTACATTTGATATAGCATCTCATCACATCGTTTCACAGAATATACTGCAAAGTGAAATAATTACTTTGTTGTTAGAATGCGGCAGCCAATTGAACACAGAGCTGTCCCACAAACACTAATGGATTGATTGACCAAATAATCATTATTTATTTCACCTCGTCAATCTACACTGAATTCAGTCCCATATTCTGAAAAATTAAGGCCAGTTTTTGCAACGCACTTCATTCTGCAAGGTAACCATTTCTGTTGTTTTATGCCTCCCCGCTCACCCAGCCCCGTTTATACCATACTTTTCATTGCTATTCATTGGAAACCATTGTGTAAATCTGGATTGAGAGCACAGAACACGCTGCAACTTGGCTAGTTTCAATAAGCACATTAATTGACTGTTGTGTGAGCTCTGTCAGTGAAAAGCAATGTGGAATCTGCAAGAAATTAAACCTTTAAAAGTGGGAACATGGAACAACTAAAGAACTTTCAATTGAACATTTTTCTTAACGTTATTAAAGAGTTGGCCATATGACAGCTCTTTAATTACATTAGCAGATACAATATTGGATATTGGATCTGGCACATCGAGTAGCCTACTTTTTTAAATGCGAGTTTAACAATGAACAGAAGGTGCAAAACAAACATTAACTTGCTTTACTGCTGTAAGTGATACTTCAAAGCAACAAAACATTGAATTTCCAAAAGATTGAATGTACAAAAGAAACACTATATTTGGATACTTAACAATAATATCTTTGTTCTTTTTTAAAAAATTGATCCAGTGAGTACTATTTCTACTTTGTCATCATATCCCTGCTGATTTGCAGTTGTCAGCATTTCATGTTTTTTTTACTGGGTCAGATTGAGAGGGAGCATTTGTAATAGTTTTCAGAATCTTCTTCCAATAGAAGCAATCAAATCATACCGGGCCGTCTTTTCAAGATGGGTTTTAACAGAAAAATACGCTGGTTGTTATTCCACAATCACTTTATCAATAGGATTTAAGTGTAACGAGTTGCAAAGGGGAATGAGCAGCACTAAGCAAGAGCTTCGTCTCCCTAAAAATGCACATAGGATTTTACAGATATTTTTTAACAAGAGCCACACAGCTGCAATCTTTGAAGACTTTTAAGCACGGTGATGGGTTTCCGTCCACATGTGCTAGAACTTGGTTGACCGAATTAACTAATTACTTTTAGTCACCTGATAGACCAAAGGGAAGAGGAATGTTAAATATGCCCGTTTCCTTCTTCATGGACACCAAAGGTGAGGTCTCGCCTCCTGTCGTTAACAAACTGTCGGAATATAACTGAGGCCTGCTCAGCTTTAGAGACATTCTTTGGGCACATTGGAAATAGCCTATTCTGCATATTCTGCATCTGTACAGAATGGTCTTATTGTCAGTAAATATGTACTAAGGTTCTGTGCATTTTTTGTGAGATTTCCGGTGGTGTTACTCAAACGCACTCCGGCTCCACCATTTAAAAGTTCCAGTTCGTTCAAAACTCTGCCACCTGCACACTGACCCAGACCAAACTGCGTACCCACATCTCACCAATTCTGGCCCATCACCGGAAGGATCGACTTCAACATTCTCACACTTGTGTTCAAATCCTTTCACTTCCTGGCACCTTCTTAGTCCTCCGACCTCCTCACTCCCCAATCCACCACCCAGTGCCTCCGCTCCACTGGCACTGGGCTCCTGCTCATCCCTTGCATCCTTCGCACCAACACCAGAGGTGGCGCTTTCAGCCACTGTCCCCCCAAATTCTGGAACATTCTCCCTCAGTCCCTTCGCCTTGCCCCCTCTCTCCCCTATTTCACATCCCACCTGAAGACCTTCCTCTTCAGCCACACACGCCGCACCCATCCTCTCTCCCCCACCTCCCCCCACCACCACCACCACCCGCGCCCCCCCACCCCCCCCAGCTGAGAGTCAAGCTCCACTACTGTTAAGCACTCTGAGACCCTGCGTAGAGGGCACACTGTATGAGTAAGGTGTTGTTGTTGCATTACCTGCAAATATCAGAAGAAAAGAAATATATGTCTTTCTTCTTGTCAACAAAAGGTGGGAATGAGCTTCCATCTGTTTTGAGAACACAAACATTGTTATAAATTGTGATAATATAGTACGTTAAAAATGTCAAACACCAGCACTCCCCTTTTCTCGACCCCCCCCCTCCCCCCCCCTCCCCCCCACCCCTCCCCCACCTCATTCTATGAATTTTTATAGAATTTTATTCTATAAAAACACATAGACCAGCCTATGGTCAATTCCCTTTATTCCCAGCTCTGTGTCAACCTCTGCCATTGTTAAGTGCTCCGATCCACTGCCCTGTGTGAAAGATGCTATATAAATGCAAGTTGCTGTTGTTTTACTTGATCTCCTGAACTTTGTCCTCCTTGGTTTTAGTAATGTTTTTGATGACGCGAGGGTGTGTTAAATGATTAAGTACTACGTATACCTGTCCCGTTGAGCATGTCACAGTAAGTATCATTCCAGAAGGGGAGATATCTGGAAAGAACAAAAAGGAACATTGTCACATATGTTACAATAAGAAAAAGCTGAATGAATTCACTCGAAAATGCAGTGCTGATATTTCGAAGGTCAAAGCAGTGACCAATTTTCACACTGCAATGTTGCGCAAACAGCAGTCAACTGAATGACCAATTTTATTTGGGTGATTGTTGGCCAGGAAACTGGAAAAAAAAACTGCCTTATTTTTTTCAATGGAATTGTTAACATCCCTTTGAACAGTCAGCCAGGAAACCTGACAGTCTGCCATTAAAGTGTCAGCATAGATATGAGTTCAAAAGTCCTGATGTGTAGCTCGCACCCACAATACAATGGAAATTTACATTTATACAGAAATTTACATTCACATCGGAAGGATGTCCCAAGGCACTTCACAAACCTGATGATAGAATCCGAAGGGTAAGGGGAGGGGAATGATGAGCAAACTATTTTTGCAGTCAAAAACATGATAAAAAAAACTCTTTAAAACTCAATATTAATGATCAAACACAAGTACCGTATTATTATTATCATTGTTGTTCATTTTTCTAAGAGCCTCAACCAATGCAAGACTGAGTAATAAATACTACTCTGCAACTGGACATCATCATTTAATTTACATGGAATTATGTATCAGATTAAAGAATGGAAACAGGCCATTGACCACAACTACAACAACAACAACAACAACAACAACCTTGATTGATATAGTGACCTCCATGCCGGACGACATCTCAGAGCAGTAATTAGTCTATGCTGGTGTTAATATTCTATATACGTCTCCAATTCTGATAATCTCCTCCATCTCTTCTCCCTCATGTATGGCATTAATAGATTGCTGTTAAATAAATCTTTCTCATGTTATTCTCAAAGAAAAGTGTTGAGGGATATACAATGGATCGGCTCCATTCTGAGAAGAATCTTACTTTTCGTTCCTCCAGCGGTCAATTAGTGCAACTTTGCTAATGTCATCTTTTCCATTGAACACATTGTAAAATCCATCCGACGTTCCATTGTACTGGAAAATAGGGACAAATCAAAGCATATCAAACTGGCTCATAGTACGTTACAGTAAAGGTGTGCAATGTTTCTCCCAAGGAAGGGCGGGTTTTCGTGTTCGTGATGGTACAAGGAATTAGTTCACGCACAAAGTAAAAGTTTATAGTGTTTATTTTAATTCAGTCTAAACAGGCATGAGGGACTAATTTGGGACTAATTTGCCAAAATCAATTTGGAAAGTTAGACGAATGAACTGAAACATTAACTAATTGTCACTCCTTTTCTCCAGTGTGTGAGATCCCGCCTTACAGTGCTCATCTGATGCAAGTGAAAGATTAATATCAGTGCTGAAATAGGGAATCTTGTTGAAAAATTGAAGTGGATTATGCATATTTGGCCATTCATTTTTGGACAATGGTAACCCCTGCAGCCTTCCATGCTCCTTATAATCTAGAGGCTTTGAAAATGGAAGTTCTCATAACCATATATTGTTACCCGGAAAACCCTTCACAGAATGTAGTCTTCAATATGTACATCCTGAGCGCCCATACAAAGCAAACTCAGCTTGACTCATGCCAGTATTCTCTTCAGTGAGACTGGAAAGGCTTCAACTCCAACAGTGAATATAAATAGGTCAGATCGAACGAGAGTTTGAGCAAAGTTGAGTTGTCAGCAGTGGATGTGAAAAATATCCACCAGTGATAATTAGCACAACACATACCAAATTCTTCACCCCAATTACATCCAGATGGATGTAATAAGGTCTCTCAGATAAGATGAGGCATAACTTCTGTAAGCAATCAATGGGTTGGATGAATTCCAACAATGAATGAGAAAGGAACATTCAGCGAGCAGTTTACATCTTGCCATGTGTGATTTGTGACATGAGTGCGACACAACAAAGTCCTTAAATGTAGGGTAGTCCTAGCAGGGCAAGCAATGGGAACAAAAACCAACAAAATTACATTTGTATAGCATATTTAAGCTTGCAAGCAATGCAATGTTAGCTGGTTAGACTCCAATAGTATGCAAACACAAACTCTGGGGTTCTCAAGCTCTGCCTCTTACCAACCTCCACCTAATATTCTGGCATTAGGTAATTAGGAAGAGTCATTCTGAGAATGTGCTCACTTCACTCCAACAACATGGGAATTTCTTTGTGAAGTCGGTATGAATGAAAGTTTGGTTTAGATACTCTTAAGCGTGGTGACAGGTCATGTATAACCAGATTGAGCAAATCTCGAATTGGAGCAGGTCTAAAAATAAAGCGATTTTGGTTTGCTTCATATAATAATAATATTAATTCTTGAATTTGATATTGTGCTTTTCATGTCTTCCAGACGTCTCAAAGCACTTCACAGAATATACTGTAAAGTGAATTGACTGTATATTTGTGGGTGAAACGCAGTAGCCAATTGCACACAGCAGTGGCCCACAAACAGTCATGGATTGCAAATGACCAATTTATTATTGTTCTCTTTTGAGGGATTATTATTAGGCGTGTGGAGTGAGAAAACTTGCGCGTGGTTTGGCTCTGCCTGGAAACGAGCATACTTACTGGGTAAAATACCCCTGTAGTGGTGTCCTTTGAACCTGCTGCAACCAGTATTGGATCTTCATAACCCCAAAGTATTTCCTTCACTGTTCTATTCTGGAACAAGGTGGCATTTGCCTTCTTAATGAACGAATTGACGACAATATGAAAGAACGGGGGGTAAAGTGATGGTGCAGACTATTCAAGGAAAAAGGAATATTTTAGTTTTCAGAAAGTACTGGGATACCTATAAATCTATTTGCTATCATCAATTAATCCTAAATACAATTGTCTACAAATTCCTTCATGCCCTGGGACCACCCTATCTTTCTGATCCATTTAAATCCCACCCTACTTCCCGTTGCCACTGCTCAGTTGGCTCTGGCCTCCTGCTCGTCCACTTTGCCCCAGCATTGGCAGCCATGCTTTCAGCCAACAACAGCACAACAACAACAAAATTACATTTATAGAATGCCTTTCATGTCAGGGGGATGACCCAGGGTGCTGATTGACTATGCCGCACAGCTTTGGAACTCTCTCCCTCAATGCGAAAGCTTTGTCCCCCCCTTCACCTCTTTTAGATCACAAATGATCACAACCGTACTTGGGGTAACCTCCTCCCTCCTCCCTCCTCACGCTTCAGTGTCAGTGTCCAACACTGTAATGTGCTCTGAGACATCTAAGGCCTGGGAACTTACGTTGCTATGACTAGAGCTGTATATAATATTTCATATATCAATTTAATATTTAATTAGGAATTTAAGTGAAGGTTCTCAACAAATGTTATGGTTGCTTACTGCAGCAGCAAGGTTGAGAGCTGTGATATTGTCCTCTTCTGGGCCAATTGACATGGTAGGTTCAAAGACAGCTGACTGGGGCTGCAGGTATGATATTGTATTATTGTCATTGACAGTAATGTTGTCCTTACTGAGATAACGAACCCTACAGAATGAATAACAGAACAGTGTTCATTACATTTAGCAACAGTATCCAGAGTAATAACATTGAACACAAAACCAATTTCCTTTCTGAACAAATTAAAAGGGGACACTTTTAAAAAAACAAAAATGTAATGTATTTATATTCCTTAAAATTAGTTTACAATATGGTAAGTACATTATCGGTTTATTTTCACATTAGTTATGAAGCTGATTCTCGAAATATAGCTTGGCAACAATCAGTAATCACAGTGGTAAACAAAATTTTCCATGGAGATAAACAAGATAACAAGCTTGGGCATAAAACTCAATGATAAATAATAATAAGAAGAAGAATCCTTGCATTTGATATAGCGCTTTTCATGTCTTCTAGACATCTCAAAGTGCTTCACTGTATGAAGCAAGAATATACTGTAAACCGAATAATTGACTGTATATTTGTGGGCAAAACACGGCAGCCTATTGCGCTCAGTGGTGTGTTTATTGAGGACATTTAATTCTTCCTGCCAAGATTAATATTGAGTTCTGCAACATTGCAATTAAGAAACGAGGTGCAATCCTGATGCCAGTCTCACTTTTTTGAGGTCTTGTTGTGGTGTGGTGGAGGAGACCAAACCAGAGAATTCATACAAAATTATGTTGAGCAGTAGCTGGGGTTCAAAATGTAAGCGAGGGAGGGTTGATATGTAGGAAAGCTAAGCCAAGATAATCAAACAATAATACAGTACTGTAATAATCCTTGCGTTTAATATAGTACCTTTCATATTTGGAGGACGTCTCAACAACAACAATAAATTACATTTGTAAAGCGCTTCTCATGTCGGGAGGACATCCCAAGTCCCCAATTTTATTTGGGGGAATGTTGGCCAAGGACTGGGAGAAACTCCCTCCTCTTTACGAAATGGACAGATTTAGAAGGCTTTTCAGACATTTGCTCACATCCTTCCAGAATATCAAACTCACCTCGTTAAAAGCTGTTTATTTATTTAAGAAACAATATTGGGTCATTGGGACATTGAATCTAATAACTTGGACCCAACTTATTGAATTATTAGACACAATAACCTGAGTCCAAGTTATTCTACTCATCAAAGGATGAAAGAATTAGCTTCCTGGGTCACAAGATCCCAAGACAGATTCAGTGAAGATTGTGTAGTCCCGTAGCATAGTGGCTAGCACGCTCACCTTGCAAGCGAGAGGTTTGATTCCCAGGCAGGGTGAAACCTTAGAGAAATTTACTTAATCCACACTCCTCTGTATATCAAGCAGTAAGTTGGACTCCATTATTAGTCAATTGACCAATCGCTTTTTGGGGGTAATAATTCCTCCAAAAAAATTGGGTCACTCAATTTACGATTGTTTGTAGGACACTGCTGGGCACAATTGGCTGCTTTCGCCCATAAAATACAGTCAATCCATTTTGCAATTCCATCTGTGAAGCGCTTCAAGAAGTCTTAAAGACATGATATCAAATGCTAGGATTATTATTATTTATATAAAGAAGCTCTTCCAGCTCATTTCATCTCATCCTTGGTATTGGAGCACTAACCCATCCATTACAGCATCAAGACATTTCTTAAATAAGACCAGCATCCTTAACCTTAACCACCACTTCCTGATAACCCTTTGTGTTAATTATCCTCTATATAAAGAAATACTTCCTGGTGTCTGTCCTGAAATTACCCTTTATAACCCTGATCATTTACCCTCTTATTCTATCATGTTAGCAAATCCATTTAGAATTGTGTCTATAAAGTCTTCTCTGAGTGGTATATTTTCAAGGCTCTTATCCCATCTACCATCCTTGCTGGAAGAAATAGTTTCATGCTGTTATCGATGGGCGAAAAGTTGGGTTATAGCTCCAATGCTACATAGCGTAATCAGAACTAATGTGTTCATTCATCATGATAACGGGCCTTCAGACTTAAGCATGGTTTGATTCAACCATGGTGTGGTAAAATAGTTTGCAATAATTGATTTTAACCCCATAAAAGATTTTCCTCACCTTGTGTATAGCATTTAATAATTATCTTACAAAAGAGCAAGTACCTGTAGGTATAGGGTCCTCTTTGTTCGAGGCGAGGTTTAGCACCTGTATCCATAATGTCCTGTGGATTCAGTACATGGAAGAGCCAAAACTGCCTGTAGAGAGTACTTCCTGTTACTATCCAGTTTTCGTAGGCAAGAGTACCTTCTTCAATTACACCCTCCTGTAATAACGAAGGGGAAAGGGATATGTTTTAACATAAAGAAGCCATAACAATCAGGTTGAGATCAGCTGGCACGCTGTGAAATGCTATGATCTACAACAGGGTGGTCTAACCTTCTCACCCACAAAATATAGTCAATTCACTTTACAGTACATTCTGTGAAGCGCTTTGAGCCGTCTGAAAGGTGTGGGAAGGCGCCAAATCAAATAGAATCATAGAATCATAGAATTTTACGGCACAAAAGGAGGCCATTCGGCCCATCTAGTCTGTGCCGGCTCTTTGAAAAGAGCGATTCAATCCCACTGCCCTGCCCGCTCCCCATAGCCTAATAGACCCGTTCTCCCTAAATAAAGATCTAATTCCCTTTTAAAAGTTGTTATCGAATCAGCCTCCACCACCTTTTCAGGCAATGCATTCCAGATTCGAACAACTCGCTGAGTGAAAAAATTTCTCCTCAGCTCCCCTCTACTGCGCCTTGAAACTATTTTAAATCTGTGACCACGAGTCACAGATTCACCCACGAGTGGAAATACAAGATTAATTATTATTATTTTGAGTGCCGAGGGCCGGATGCCACTTTTGAGAAACGTCTTTACCTTCCAGAAACATAAACAAAAGAAATCCTAGGTTTTGTGATGAGTGATTATTACTTAATAATCATCATCTCAAATGGAAATAATAAAATGTAAGCATCCATTTTTGAATGTACTAAAGTCAAAACAAAAGATATCAACTTGGCAGATGGAGGCCTCTGCATGGAACAGTCAACAAAATCAAAACAGATTAATCCATATGGATTTGGACTAACTCTGAACTCCTTCAACACAGGTGGCCAGTTTCGAGTGCTTAGGAAAACAGTACGCTGAGCTAAATTGCCAAACCTGTAGAGTTCAGATCTCCAAACAGCGCTCTGTAGTCAGGCAGCACCTAGAATACTGCACACAGTTTAAATCGCTGCAATAATTAGGAGGTTACAGCGCCGACGACAGCAACGAAGATGATCCCCAATGTTTAGAGGAATGATATTATGTGCATTGATTCATCAAGATAAGGCTCCTCAGTCTTGAAAAGAGATACGTCAGAGGCAACCTTCAGGATTTACATGATTTTATTTTTACAGATTTATGTGTTAATTAATACACCACAGCGGAAAAAAATTGCTGGGTCCAGATATACTCTATTTATATCGCATTTCAAAGCATCTAGAATTTGGCAAGTTCTTAATGCTGTACCTTCTTCATTTTTGAAACTGTTTTGCTGTAAGTTACACTGAAATACAAATTTACATTTATTTAGCGTTGTTCACATCATTAGGACACCTAAGAATTGTTACGACAGAGGATTTTCACAGTTTCTTGATTGTGGGACACTGCTGTGCGCAACTGGCTGCCATGTTTCGCCCATAAAATATACAGTTAATTCACTTTGCAGTACATTCTGTAAAGCGCTTTGCGACATCTCAAAGATTTGATAGGGCGCTAAATGAAATGCAAGGATTATTAAAAATTGTATCCAACGGTGAATTCAACGATTTGAAAAAGGATTTGGTGATCCACATTGCTACATAGAGTAAATCTAGACCAGATAGGATTTTTGCACACACATCTGTGCAATTTTTACTCTGAATTTCTTCCAAGTTTCAAAGCATTGCCATTGTGAAACAAAATATGGTTTTCAGCTTATTTAGCAGATCAGGGATTCAATTTGGAATCTTCTGGGTGTGTATCGCTCAGATTCGCCCAAGGCAATAGGTTTTTATTGTCTAAAGCATTGGGGGTGGCAAAGTATAAGGGTTAAACCTGTTAAGTAAACTTGTTCAGTAACTTATTAAACCACAATTTTAAATGAAAAGGACTTTGGTCATTTCTGCGTTTGATGATGTAAAATTGGATACAAAAATTGGATCATTCTACAGACTCTAGTCTTTCACGATTCATGGGGAAACTGTCAGTAACAGCTGTTGGTATAATCATATCTGCCAGATTGAACTATATCAATAATAATAACAATAATAATCCTTTCACTTTGTGGAGTCCAGTAGCTCAGTAGTTGTAGCATGTGTCACACAAGGCAAGAGACCTGGAGTTGTTTTCTGGCAGGGTAAAACATTGGGCAAGTTTCCTTACTCCACAAACCTGATAGAAATTCCCTCAAGAAAAAAACACAATAAAAACATTTTTAAATGTTTTTAAAAAATTGGTCACTTCAAACCACAACTGTTTATTAGACACGGCTGTGTGCTATTGGCTTCCACGTTTTGCCCACAAATATTTAGTCAATTCACATTACAGTACAATCTAGAAGATGTGTAAAGCACTATGTTCAAATATAAGGATTACTATTATACTATTATGAAACAATTTAGCTAGGCTTACATTAAATTCCTCTCTGAATGCTGCTGTTAACCCTACTCCAACCACTTATTATTATCTCTAACAGTTTTCCAACTATCAATTCAAGGCTAAATGGTCTGTTCCTTAACGTCAATGATGTACAGTATTAATCTTTATGCCCCTTTCATTCTTTTAATTGCACCATTGTATTGTAAATCTACATAATCTAACGTCAGTTGATCCAATATTTGCACTTGGGGATGTTTTAATAATAAAAATAATCCTTGCATTTGATATAGCGCTTTCCACATCTTCCAGATTTCTCATCAGACATTTTGACTTATAGTTGCTCTACCAAACACAAGGATTATTTATTTTTCATTATCATCAGTGCCAAACAGTACAATTCCGCACCGTTAACATACGTTTCAAAATGCAAATGTGCACATAATTAGGATTCAGCAAAATTTGCATATAATAAGTAGGAAAATCATATTAAATTAGCTGTACCTTCTTTATAGTATCCCGAATGATCTTGTCCCCAACTGGTATTAGGATACATCCTAATATTAACAACAAAGCACCAATAACGACTCCAGCAATTAAACCATGCTTGCAGCTACAACCCATTATTCCAAAAGTAAACAGGTTTAGCCTGAGGAGACCACACAACCTTCTCTTACATGGTCAGCTGCGAGGTGTACATCACAGCGATTAGTGCAAAATAAGAAAATGAGCAAAGTCAGGTGATGATAATAGAGTTTAAAAGTCAAACAGTTCTGAATGGTGGAAGTTCGAGCAGACGTCAATTAAAAGAATAAACCACAGATAACAACAAGTACCCGTAGACCAAATTCCTACCACAGAAAATTCTGCCTTTAAGAGCCGTGCTGTGATCAGGCAGTAATACTACTGTGATCAGGCAGTGATCAGGGCACTGATATGCCCTCGCACTCTACAATCTATGTGCATCTGCCATAACAACAATAATGAAGCTTATTTTTAATCTAGTGCCTTATCACATTGCGCACACACCACTTTTTAAAAACAAATTAAATGTTGCAGGTAAACGCTAAAGCTGAATTGTGCCCTTGATGTGCTTAAACCATGCACCTGCAATTGGTGGTTCCATCGCTCAATGAGAGGGGATGTGTGACAGGAGGACTGTGCCAATGCTATCACCCATTTCAGGCTGAAATGCGTTGCCTTCCAGGAAGCTCGCTGGGGGTTCCTTGCAAACCACCATTCACCTAACTCCCTCCTCGTCAGGCCTTCCTGGTTCTACCCTTCACAAGCCGTAGATCGGCCTGAACTCAGCAGTTTGTGTCCTCACCAGCACCAAGCTCCATGACCACATCACTCCCACCCTCGCCCGGCTCCCCATCCCTCAGAGGATTGAATTCAAGATCCTCGTCCTCACCTTCAAGGCCGTTCATGGCCTTTCCGCCCCACTTACCTCTCCGACCTGCTGTCCCCCTATAAACGTCCACACCTCATCCGTTCAGCGGGATCTAGCCGGGCTCCATGTCCCCCATCCGACCCACCCTACTATCAGTGGATGGGCTTTGAGCCTTTCTGCCCCCACACTCTGGAACTCCATCCCACAGTTGCTTCACCTCACCCTCACCTCCTTCGGCCAGTCTCAAGACCATTCTCTTTGACCTTGCCTACTGCTGCCTTCCCAACTCTCTCCCTCCCCTCCTAACTCTATCCTGCCCTTCCCCCTATTCTGCCCCCTTTCCCTTGCTCGGGTTCCGACCTGACTGTTCAGCGCCTTAGGATGTTCTCTGGATGTGAAAAGGGGCTCTATAAATGTAATTTTGTTGTTGTTGTAGTAAGGGCTCAAACCTGCGCTGTCATTTGGATGTCAAATGACCAACTGGTGAGTGTCGTCCTAGGGAGAGGGGTTGTAAGTGGCGTCTCTTTGGAGCTGAACTGACCCCAATGTGACATGCCTCATTCATCAATGAGATGAATGACAAACCCATGTTTTGGGTGAGTTTTTGACTGGGGAATGCCAAGCATCCCAGAGCACTATTCCAAAAGTGGTAGAGGTTTTTCCCAGCCGACAAACCATCAGAAAAAAAAATTGATAATTCACTGCATCGCTGTTTGTGGGACATGTGTTGTGCGAAAATTGACTGCTGTCCTGGTTTGAAATGCCGGTGCTAGGCGAGCTTGGTACAAGGCATTGGACTCTGATCTCAAGAACATCAAAGGTGGCTGACACGTCACAAGCTGTAGTGTAAAGGTCCTCCAACCACACTGAAGGTAGCTGCCTGCCAGACAGCTGATGAGGAAACTCTGAGGTTTGAGGTTTCAGCTACTGGCAGGCGGGTCTTCAGCTATTCTGCCCCCAACCCTCGTTCCACCTCGCCAAATTACTCACCTTCAAATTACCCACCTCAAGGCCCTCCTCTTCGACCATGAATCAATCAACCTGCTTCCCCCACTGCCCTCCACCCTCCCCAATTCCTACTCCCTGTTCAGGTCTGGAATACTGTCTGTCCAGCGCCTTTGTGGTGTCCTCCCGATACGAATGGCGCTATACAAATGTTGTTGTTGTTTCATATAATCTTTCGCTGGAATTTGCACGTGTAGATGGGCTGCATGGAATGCTCAGCTTAGTTTGGATACTCTCAAGCATGGTGAGAGTATCCATGTGCCAGTCACCCAGCTGACCAAACAACAGAAAAATGTTGAAGAACAAAATGTACTGTTACTGCACTTTAACGTAAATCCAATCAAGTGCTTTGAAATGGATTCCCAATGTGGGGTAATGTAGTGTACTGGTTAAAGCACTCGCTTTGCAAAGCCAGAGGACCTGGGTTGGAATCCCAGTCGAAACCTTAGGCAAGTTTCCTTATACCTCTGTTTACCTAGCAGTAAGTGGGAACCTGGTTGTTCGTCAATTGGCGGGTCACTTTTCCCTTTTAAAAAAATTAATTGCCGACTGTTTGCAGGACACTGCTGTGCACAATCTGGTACCACGTTTCGCCCACAAAATACACGGTCACTTCACTTTACAATATATGCTGTGAAACCCTGAGACATCTCGGAGATGTGACATGGCGCTATATCAAATGTAAATGTTATTGTTAATGTGAAAGGCACTATATCAAATGTAAGGATTATTATCTCTAAATCATCTTTATAGTTTTCCATGCAAAGTGAAAGTATGCTTCGAATTCAATGTTTCAGTTGTATGATTATGAGCTGCTTTAGAGACCATCAACAATCTATATTGTTCAAACATTTTGACACAAATATATACAGTCAATTTACTTTACACTATATTCTGTGAAGCGCTTTGAGACGCATCTAAAATGTGACGAGGTGCTACACCAAATCCAAGGATTATTTTTTATTCATTTTGACAAGTTTGCCCTATCTTCTGCTTCCACAGAATATAACCAATTTTTACCTTCAAATTAACACATCTCGGGTGCTGCAGACATTTACTGTGATTCCTGGCACAATGCGTGTGAGAGACAGAAAATGTAAATGTCTTTACATCTATTAAAGTACCCAGATTTTTCACCCTATTCAATGTATTTGTCAATTGTGTACTGAAAGGGACAGGCTTGGAATGTCCGTTCGAAGTATTTCTTGCAGAATTGCACTGTTTGAGTTTGCAGAGTATGTTGTGTTGTTGGAGATCTGGCCTGGGGATCTTGTCGGCTGTGCTAACCATCTTGAGTAGTAGGAACCCGGTAATAATAATAATATTCCTTGCATTTGATATGGCACTTTTCATGTCTTCTAGACGTCTCAAAGCGATTCACAGAATGTTCTGTAAAGTGTATTTTTTGTGGGCGAAATACAGAAGCCAAACGCGCACAGCAGTGTCCCAAAAAGTCGTGGATTGGAATGACCAATTTTTGCTTTGAGGGATTATGATCAGGCGTATGAAATAAGAAAACTTGCCCAAGGTTTTGCCCTGCCTGGAATTGAACCCAGGTCTCTCGCTTGTAAGGCGAGTGCTTTAACCACCGAGCTACAGGGCTCCGCGTGAGTCAGTCGATTGTTATTCGATCGGCGCAAAAAATATACAATAACCCATAAATTGGGTCACTTCAATCCGAGACTGTTTGTGGGGACGCTGCTGTGCGCAATCGACTGCCGCGCTTCGCCCACAAACCATACGGTCCATTCACGTGACAGTCTACAAACCAACCCTCCCCCCCCCACCCACCCCCAAAAAAAACTCCCAACTGAGCACTGATATTTGCTCACACACACACACAGTCAGGGGGGTGTTTGGGGGGGGGACGACACTTCCGCCCCGCAGTCTGTCAGCTGTGGATGAGTGGGTGGAGGGGGGGGGGGGCGGGGGGGGGACACTGGCTACTTCCGCCCCGCAGTCTGTCAGCCGTGAGTGAGTGGGTGGAGGGAGGGGTGGGGAGGGAGACACTGGCCACTTCCGCCCCGCAGTCTGTCAGCCGTGAGTGAGTGGGTGGAGGGAGGGGTGGGGAGGGAGACACTGGCCACTTCCGCCCCGCAGTCGGTCAGCTGTGAGCGGGTTAGTGGGTGCGGGGGGACACTGTCACTTCCGCCCCGCAGTGAGAGAGTGAGTGAGAGCAGGTGGGTGAGTGGGGGGAGGTGGGGTGGCTCTGACGCTCTCCCTCTCCCCGGGATGGAGCGGAGGTTGGCCAGGTGGAGAGCCCAGCGGGAGGCCGAGGACAGGCCGAAGACCAGCCCCTCCCGCGGGGCCTCAGGCTGGTGGAGCGGCCTGCGGGCCTGGCTGGGAACACGAGGCCTACGGGAGGCAACCAGAGAGCAGCCCGCGGAGCAGAGGGAGAGAGTGAGTGTGAGAGAGAGAGGGAGGGAGTGAGTGTGAGAGAGAGAGGGAGGGAGGGAGTGAGTGTAAGAGAGAGAGAGGGAGGGAGGGAGTGAGTGTGAGAGAGAGAGGGAGGGAGAGAAGGAGTGTAAGAGAGAGGGAGTGAGTGAGTGTGAGAGAGATGGAGAGAATGAGTGAGTGTGAGAGAGAGGGAGAGAGTGAGATAGAGTGTAAGAGAGGGTGTGAGTGAGTGTGAGAGAGGGAGTATGTGTGAGAGAGATGGGGAGAATGAATGAGTGTGAGAGAGGGAGGGGGGGGAGGAGTGAGTGTGAGAGGGAGTGAGTGTGAGAGAGAGGGAGTGAGAGAGTGAGGGAGGGGGGGGAGGAGTGAGTGTGAGAGAGAGGGAGTATGTGTGAGAGAGATGGGGAGAGTGAGTGAGTGAGAGAGGGAGAGAGTGTGAGGGAGTGAGTGTGAGAGGGAGAGTGAGTGTAAAAGTGTGTGAGAGAGAATGAGTGTGAGAGTGAGTGTGACAGAGTGAGTGTGAGTTGAATAATTAACAGTTAATAGTTAACACTGAATGACTCCTCTCTGATCCAGTTCTACAGTGTATGGCAGCTGCATTGAACAACTTGCATTGATATTGTACCATTTGTGTGGCTGGGCTCTCACAGGGTTGGTTGGGTGGGTGGTGGGGGGAGTTAATGTGAAACGTAAAATGTAGTTCTGTTGCTGTTCTCACTGAGGTGAACGGATATTATCACCTACTCTTGACGCGTGTCGCATAATGGGATAAAATTGTATCCGAACCATTTTTACCTCCCAACGACAATGTTTCCGGTGAAGGAATCGGGGAAAGTCTTGAGGGCGGGAGATCCGTCACCGTGTGTCGCAGCCTCGGGTTTATCCCAAAAAAAACTTGACCTCGGTGATTGTAATGTTTCTGTCTTTCACCTTTTTACTGTCTCCTGCAAACGTTGAGATCAACAGCACCAATTTGCATTTATGGAGTGTCCTTCACGCAGGGCAATTAAATTGCTAAGATACAAGAGCCATACTCTACCTTGCCGTAAGCAACCATTCTTCAAATGTAAATCTACCATTTAATGCTTGTCCATCAGCGGTCAGACCTTCAGCCTCCCCGGCCCACCCTTTGAAAATATATTCCACAGTCCTTCCGCCTCGCCCACTCACTTGACTCCTTCAAGGCCTGTTTCAAGAACCTCTTCTTTGAACACTTCCAACGTTGCTGATGGAGAACCACAGATAAGCCGGATCCAGTCCTTTACCCAATATCTACATTCTTTCTTGTAGGCTGATTGAATCATGTTTTAACCCTCCTGAGCTACAGGACTCCACATTAAATAGGAACCCGGTTGTTAGACGATTGGCGCATTGTTTTTCCGGGGTTAATAATCCGTTACAAAAAATATATAATAAGCAGACATTGGATCATTTCAATGCAGGACTGTTTGTGGGGACGCTGCGGTGCGCAATTGGCTGCCGCGTTTTGCCCACAAATATACAGTTAATTCACTTTACAGTATATTCTCTGAAGCGCTTTGAGACGTCTGGAAGACATGAAAAGCGCGATATCAAGCGCGAGGATTATTGTTAATTCTGCCACACTGTTCATTTTGAAACTAGATGAAAGGGAATCTGTGCGAGCAACTGCTGTGGAAGCACATCGGTGAAAGGGAATCAAGAGGGATTCTATTTCCCAGGAGACAGCTTCCGTGTGTCAGCAGCTCATATAATGTTGGGAGGCAGGAGTCAAAAACGTGCATTTACATCGAGTGTCCCATTGTGCGCAGATTGTTGCTTATCAATATTCAGTGTTCAAATACATCCGAGTCCTTCAGCACCAAAGTACAGCTCTTGGGGCAGGCAGGGTTTCCATGGCAACGGGATACTTTTTAAGTCCCATTTTCTTTCTGCAATCAACGTGTCGAAGCCGTCATAACAGCCTCTGGGTACCGGTATCTTTAACTATCTCTGGGGTTTTGAGCAAACCAACACGACTGGTGCTGCCATTAGCCACAAGGTGGAGGTGGCACTCAACAAACTGCTAAGAACCCGCCTGTGTTATTGCCAGAGCATTTTGTCGAGATTGCTTCACAATTAGTTATTATTGAATGTATACAGGTAGAGCAATTCATCATCACTGTGGGACTCGTAAGAATTCCAAGTGAGAACGAGGATTAATATAGAGTTGGTTGTCTTCAGGTTATTGGAGTCACGGGGATGTATGCTTCAAGGTCCTGGTATGAGCTGCATTATTTTTAAGTATCAGTGACATTATAAGGCGCTATATCAAATGCTAGGATTATTATATCTGGGGAACATTGCTATTTTCCCAAATGTGTCTGTGGTCTAAGGAGACACAAAACACCTTAAATAATAACAATTCTTGCATTTGATGTAGCGCCTTATCACGTCTTCGAGATATCTCCCGACGTGAAAGACACTCGACAAACGTAATTTTGTTGTTATTGTTGTCTCAAAGCACTTCACAGAATATAATAATATAATAATCCTTACATTTGATATAACGCTTTTCACGTCTTCCAGACATCTCAAAGCGCTTGAATTAAATAAAATATATTGTAAAGTGAATTGACTGTGTATTTTGTGGTCAAATTCCCTGCATTTCATTCTCTCCCTCCCTCAAAAAATAAAGGGCCATTATACTTCTTCTGAGATGTAACATTCCTTATTTTACTTTGCTTTCAGGTGAACAGAGAAAATGTTTGTAGCTGGCTTTGTGATGGATTTGTGGCCCGACTTGTTAAATCTGATCACTCGATCCTGACCAACATCACCTTCCTGAAATTCCTCCTCTGGTTGGTTCTCCTCGGCCTCTTCATCGAGTTAGAATTTGGTCTGGTCTATTTCCTAATATCAATGTTCTACTGGATCTACGTTGGGACCCGGGATTCCTCAAAAAAGAAGGAAGGAGAAACGAGTGCGTACTCTGTGTTTAACCCTGGCTGTGAGGCTATAGATGGGAGTCTGACAGCTGAACAGTTTGAACGAGAACTTCAATACAGACCTCTGGCTGGGCGATGAGTGATGTGTGGCAGGCATTTATATGGACCCATAAGAATATATGTGCCTGACTACCAACAACATTCACAGTAGGCTGGACACAATATGTCTGGACGATGTGAAATGCACTAAGAAATGCAAGGATTATTATTGTTATCAAGGACCAACAGTTGAAAAATGCTGTACAAATGGCAAAAAGGATCCACTTGTAGTAAGAATGCAGGCTTTTAGTCCTGTAATGGTACGGAATTTAAACTTAGTGTGTAAAGATGTGAATTAAACACTAATAAAACTTTCTTTGTTTCCCACAAACTATTTTCTGCTTCTTGTGTTACTGAGTGATTATACAGTATAATACTATACTCAGTGTGCTGGAACCATTTCATCTTCAATGTCTAACAAAGGAAATGTACATCCGTGTGTGGGCCTGGCTCAGTAGGTGCAGATTGTGGTTCAACTTACACTGCAGGAACACGTTGAGCTCATAGTCTAGGCTGACGCTCCCAATTCAGTGCTGGGGAGAGGCTCTGCATTATCCGCGATGTCGTTCTTCAGGTGCGATCTTAAGCCAAGGGCCTGTTTGCCTGTTTCGGATGGATGTTAAAGATTCCATCGTCCTATTTAAAAAGAAAGTTGGGTTTCTTCCGGTGTCCTGGCCAACAATCACTCAGATAAGTTTGTAATTCTACACAAATACAGTTTGTGAGATGTACCTGAGCACAAACTGACTGCCGTGCTTGGCTACAAATACACAATCACTGTACTTTACAGAAATTCCCTGTAAAGTGCTTTGAGAAGTTGTGATGTTGTAAGCACTATATCAAAATGGAAGGATTATTTGCTGACTATTAACTAACCTCTAACGACCAGGACAAATCTATTTTCCCAATGTTTATTCCCACTGCAGTATTTACTTCTGTTTCTAGCATATACATTGGGCGTGCTTCACAAAGCAATAGCGACAACAAAAATTACATTTCTTTAGCGCCTTCCATGTTGGGAGGACGTCCCAAGGCTCTAATAACACACATCTAAGGGCATAAGAGACATAATCCAGATGAGCAAAGCTCAAATGGTTTATTTCTACTTTCGGAACACCTGAAACATTGGCTTCACATTTATCTTTTACTTGTGTTTATTACATACACAAGAAAAACAAAAAGTTAAAGCAGAGTGGGAACCGGGGTGGTGTGTGTTATCTGTGGTCTTGCATCTCTTAATATCTGGGATAAAAGTCACCAGTCTTGATAAGGAATCAATCCTATTTGATTTGTAAAACAAAGTCAATCGCAGTATTTCTTATTGTGCGTGGTCAGACACCCCATCTCTCAACGGTGTTCTCTTCCTCATTGAATGAAAGAGAGAAAGAGAAAGCATTAATGAACCCTTCTGTTGGCAATTGATTTTAACAGCCAGAAGGCTGGGGAATTGAAGCAAGCCACAGACATTTTATGGCAAAATTGTTTACTTCATATAAAAGACAAGTTGGCATCCTCACTGTTGAATGTCCTACACAGATGTTTGCATGGCTTCCACTGAATACATTATTTCTCATCGGCGTCTCTTACCTAAGTGCACTGTAAACGGTCTTAATTCACGACAGTACATTGTTTGGTTTAGAACTGCAGAATAATTCCCCTATTCTCTCCAACTGCATAATTTACATTTTAATTCATTAGTAAATTGGCAGGAGGCACAGTATGTCTCTTCATGAAGCTGCACTGTTGTTCTGATTGATAAGAGAATGCAGGCGTCTGCCAATTAACAGATGGCAAAAAATGAATTAAAACAGCATTTTATTATCAGAAATGTTTATCCACAACATGAATAACATAAACATAATCATACGGCAATGGAATGAGCTTGCCGTGTTCTTAGAAAGTGCCTCTTGTATTACAATCAATAATGTAGAATACTTACAGCCATACAAATGGTAATCAAGGGCATTTTGTCTGAAGCATAATGTTAACAAGGAAGGCAAGCTCCACCATCAGTATTACACCCCAAACTCGTAGAGGAATGTGGGGGATTAATTTCTTACCACTGCCTGTTAAGGTAATGGATATATTGTTTGTGCAGTAATATATGTCTGCCACGAGATGGTACTACAACATTTCTTTACCCACACGGAGCTACGACAAGCAGAAAATAACATTGCATTGTACTGACATCTTATTCGATTAATTATTTTTATACACTAGGGCCTAAATTGTAGGGTTCGGGAACCAGGTACTGTACATTGCATTCAAGTGTGACTTTCTGATTCTACAAATCTCTGGACACATGACTTGCTTGAGGTCTGCAAATCAGTTAATCACAAATCCTGAAGGAGAGTGGGTGGGGTGGGCTGGGGGGGAAGTCACAGTATTGTGTCTGTTATCCTTCAGTCTGTGGTTACGTGCTCTTAAAAGAGCAGGAAGACATGACCTCAGTTTAATATCACATCCGAAATATGGGACGTCCAGCAATCATGTCTGTGATGGAATGTCAGCCTTGACCTTGATCTGCGGCTTGAATTTACAACCTTCTAACAGAGAAGTGAAGTCCCACCGAATGAGTCATATGGACACTGACCAGATAGACTCTGATGGTGTTTCCCAGTTTTGAACATTGCTATTTTTATAATTACAGTCCAGTATCCCCCCAAGTCCCTGATTGATAATGCTATTCTCGTATCTGTAGCCATTGTCTTTTACCACTGCGTTTGTGGTGTCATGTCTTGGAGCTGTAATGATACAGCGCCTAGCTGGCAGGAGTGCAGCTTTCAAGTTGATAAGGAATGCATGAATGGCCCACCAAACTCACAGCAGTCTCTGCTTGTCCCATCAAGGTAGTGCTGTACACTTAAAGCACAGTCCTCATCGGAGTCCTGTTGTATATTGGTTAGAGCACTCGAACCCGGGACCTGGGTTCGATTCCCGGGCAGGGTGAAACCTGAGGCAAGTTTCCTTACTCCACAAGCTTGTTTACCTAGCAGCAAATAGGAACCCAGTTATTAGTCAATTGGTGTACAGTTTTCCGGGAGGAATAATCTCTTCAAAATCAATAAATCAATAAATGATCACTAAATAGGCACTGCTGTGCACAATTGGCTACTGCATTTCACTTCTTAAAATATACAGTCAATTCACAATACAGTATATCCTGTGAAGCGCCTTGAGACACCTCAACGATGTGATAAGGTGTTTATCAAATGTAAGGATTATTATTACATAGTCTGAGTTATTCTCCACTTGTCCATAGATTTACTGATCTTGTTGTTGTGTATACATGAGTTGAAACCTTGTAGCTATTGTAGCCTCAACCTCAGCACCTTGGGACGTCCTCCCAATGTGAAAGGCTCTACAAATGTAATTTGGTTGTTGTCGTTTTAGGATGTTCTACAACCTTACAGGAAACTGAGGGGGCATTCTTGACTTGTGGGTACGTTTATAGGGAAATTCAATTTCCAATTTACTTCTAAATTTACTGTCAAGCATGTGCCAGCAAGCAAGAATATTACTAGAGTTTCAATTGACATCATGGTTTATCAGCATCACAACAACCTTGGGATCGTGCTTGCAAAATATTCCAGTGTGTAATTCTGCCATATTATATCTAAAATCATAGCAACATCATATCTTTATTGTCAGTTATTATGTTTGTTATATATTGTGGGACACTGCCTTTGCGCAATTGGCTGCCGCGTTTCACACACATATATACAGTCAATTCACTTTACAGTACATTCTGTGAAGCACTTTTGAGACGTCCAGAAGACGTGAAAAGCGCTGTAGCAAAAATGCAAGCATTATCATTGATTATTATTATGTTTGGTTAGTTGCCAGCAGGAATGTCTTGGTGAATAATAATGGTTGGTTAACTCCCATTCATCTGCAACATAATTAGATCATTAGTAATATCTAGGTTCATTTCGGTAGCTGATGCAGGAAAGTAGAGAAACGCGGTAGCTTTGTGATTGAATCAACAAAACAACATTCTTTCTGTGGATCAGGACAGTCCACTGGTCTACTATCTTCCTAAGATCTTCGGCTTGCCAATTCAGGATTGCGGTATGGGTTTCAAGTGTTTGGGGAGCGAGCCGGAGAGTGGGATTAGAAAGAAATCAATGCGAGAATAACAACACGGGTTGAAGAGTTCAATGGTTTTGTTTCTATGGGATCCCTAAGCCTTGGCATTATCTAATACTTCTCGGAATTCTGAAAGCAGGGTGTGATACCAGACTGGAAATTTTCATGCTTGGGTGCCATGGATATGTAGAATTCCTTAGTCTGGTTTGGATAATCTTAAACATCATGATAACTTTCCGCAAGTATTTGACAGGGTGCATTACACTTTACAGTATATCCTGCGAAGCGATTTGAGACGTCTCAAACGCGCGATTAAGCATTATATAAAGTGCAAGGATTATTATTGTTATTATAAGTGGAATGAATGTCTGTACTCTCTGTGGGTGAACACCGACAGCCAATGAACTACAAACAGCCTTGAAGTGAATGATTAATTTTGTGGGGGGTGATATAATTGGCCAAGACACCAGGAAAAACTCCCTTTTCGAGTAATTTGTTTTTAGCATTCACTTGAACAGGCAGGTGGGACCTCAGTTTAACATCTTATCCAAAGGATGACATCTCCGACAATACAGCACACCCATCAGCAATGGAGGGTCAGCCTGAACTGTACAAATTCCAAGTTGCAACACGAGGCATGTACCCACAACTTTCTGACTCGGAGGCAATAGTTAGGCTGACATACCAAAATAACGATAATAATTCTTGCGTTTGATATAGCGTCTTATGGCGACTTCGAGATGTCTCAAAGCGCTTCACAGAAAATAAAGTAAATTGACTGTATATTTTGTGGGTGAAACGCCGCAGCTAATTGCACACAGCAATGTCCCACAAATGGTTGTGGATTGAGTGAACAAATCATTATGATTTTTGGTTGTAGCTTCCTTGTGGTTTCTTAACACTGCAAAGATATTCTTTTCCCTTTTACTCAGCTCTGCATTGATGAAACTAAAATTGAGCACATTAGCAGTATTTGAGAATTCTCCAATTATCTTAGTGAGCAGAAGATATAAACCCCACCAGGAATAATATGAGCTTCCCACACAGTTATAATTAATAGGTATGTCCCCAGAGGCTCGTCAGTGAAACTAACTTGTAATTGAAAATGTAGTGATCTGGGGAATTGTTAGATCAGTGGTTCTCAGTCATGTGAAGTAGGAAAAAATAATAATCCTTGCATTAGGTGTAGCACCTCATCACGTCTTTGAGATGTCTTAAAGCACTTTACAGAATGTACTGAAAAGTGAATTGACTGCCATTTTGTGGGTGAAATTGGCAGCCAATTGTGTGCAGCATTGTCCCATATTATTTTTTGTAGGGATTATTACCACCGGAAAAGCAATCTGACAATCGACTAACATCTGGTTTCCTATTTATGCAAGGCAAACAGAGGTGTGTAGAATAAAGAAACTTGTCCAACATTTCACCTGCCCTGGAATCGAACCAAAGTCCTCTCACTAAGTTGTGAGGCAATTGCTCTAACCTCCAGTCTAAAGGACTCCAGGAAACCAGGCGGGTGTGCGTAAGCCACTGCTGTTGAGCTTTGAACCATCAAACTGCTTTGGAAGATGGATCATGTTGTCTATATTCTGCAATACTTTCCATTTCAATAATTTATCAGTAACCCATTGTGAGAATTACACAAAATCTCATTATTGTCAATACAAGTAGAATCAGCTTGTAAATCAAATACAAGTGAAGGTCTCTTGCCTTTCAGAAGTTTCCTTTTATAGATTCTTATAATAATAAACCTTGCATTTGATAAAGCGCTTTTCACATCTTATCGACGTCTCAAAGCGCTTCACAGAATACACTGTAAAGTGAATTGACTGTATATTTTGTGGGTGAAACACGGCAGCCAATTGTGCACAGCCGTGTCCCACAAACAGTCGTGGATTGAAATGACCAATTTTATTATTGTGTTTTTTTTAACGGATTATTAATAGGCCTGTGGAGAAAGCCCAAGGTTTCGCCCTGATCTGTCTGGATTTGAACACAGGTCACACGCTTGTAAGGCGAGTGCTCTGACCACTGAGCTACAGGAGCTCCACAAAAAGACGAAAAAGAGCACTGATGTCAATTCATTTTTAAATTCCAATATTAGCCCCCAAATCTCAGCGGGAAGAGCGGATTACAGTGTTTCATTGTCATGGCCAGTTTAGCACAAAAATAAGATAAACCAATGGGTAACCTAACCAGGTGAGCAATGACCTCTTTAGAACAGAGTTGTATGATTAAAACCCGCTCACTTTTGGGGACATTACTTATTATAATAGAATATTTATCCCCAGGTTGGGTAAATCTGCCTAAAGAACTATCTTTTCGAACGTACTTTTACCTCCCCACTCAGGTCCCTCTAGCTCCTGTTCAGCTGCTTGAACCACTTTGAACCATCTTCCTGACGTGAAATGTGCTATATCAATGTAAATTGTTGTTCATCCATAACATAGTAGTCTTGCAGCTCAGTGGTTGCAGCACTCGCTTTACAAGCAGGAGACATGGGTTTAATTCCAGGCAGGGGGCGAAACCTTGGGCAAGTTTCCTTACTCCACATGCCTAATAATAATCCCTCAAAAAAATAATAAATTGGTCATTTCAATCCACAACTGTCTGTGGACTGCGTGCAATTGGCTGCACATTTCACCCACAAATATACAGTCAATTTTCATCATAACATAATGAGTCTAAACTGAAACCACCAATACAAAATTGGCAGAAAATAGATGTTTGAATTGCACCTAATCTTGTATGTAAAATCTTAAAATGAATGTGTTTGTTTTCATTTGTCACTACACTTTACAGTATATCCTGTGAAGAGCTTTGAGAAGTCTCCAAGGCGTGATAAGGTGCTATATCAAATGCAAGGATTATTATGATACATTCCAGATCGCATTCACTCTGCCTATAAATTAACACTCTCTTCATCTCCACTGATGTATTTTGCGACTGACTTATTCATTATTTTGTCCAAGCAAAATGTGTCCTGCAATAAAACTACTGAGAAAATAATTGTGATTTAGAATGTACCTCACTCTTGTTTACATTAGTCTCATGTGTTTAGTAAATCCTATTTTCAGTACAAAGTAATCCTATTTGTGAAGCATTTTACTTCCCCAAACTGTCTAGTGTTTGCAAAGCTCAGCTCCATTGATAGTACAGTATATTGTTTGTGTAAGATAAATGTTTCTCCGTGAAACAAAATCATGTGTCCTGAGGTCAGCGTTCAGATACAGTTTTATTCACATTTACTTTCTTGCACGTATCTGATATTTAATCTGGACTGAATTAGAATTGAGGAGTACTACAATCAGAATGAAAGGGAATACAATGAGAAATGAAAGGGGCACTGTGCTTGTCATATCGGTAGGTATTTTTTCTTTGAATAGAATTACGAAGAATGTTACAGGTAATATATCACCTACGTGCAAGAAAGCATAGAAACAGGCCTTTCAACCCAACTGGTCCATACCATTGTTTATATATACCACATGAGCCTCAACCCTTCCTAATATTGTACCCGTCACTGGCTTTCTTCCTCATTTGCGGAGTCCTGAGGTTCAGTGGTTAGAGCACTTGCCTTACAAACGAGAGACCCGGGTTCAATTCCAGCCAGGGTGAAACCTTGGGCAAGTTTCCTTACTTCACACGTCTAATAATAATCCCTCAAAAAAATATTGGTAATTTCAATCTACAACTGTTTGTGGGACACTGCTGTGTACAATTGGCTGCTGCGTTTTGCCCACACAGTACATTCTTTGAAGCACTTTGAGACATCTAAATGAAAAGCGTAGCATCAAATGCAAGGTTTATTATTATTGTTATTATGTATGTATACTTAGAGTGGGAGAGGAGCGAGAAGACCCATAAATCACGATCAACTTAAGACCATGGGAAGTTACAGTCCGATTATTTTTTACTGCGATACATTCGTGGGTTCAGAGGAAATAATGTACACCACAAAGTCTCTCTTGCTTTAATATCATGTCACAGCGCAGCACACAAGTCTAAATCAAACTGGATGCGTTGCACCTCATGTGAACTCTTCTAATAATGTAATTAAAATATGATATTTTATACCAGTCAGGTCCTCCACCCCTTTGAACTGACTCCACCGTTTGGCTCTAGCAATTGAAATGCTGTCCGACCACCAAACGAATCGTGAAATTGAAATGTCCATCCCCTCTGAGCCGGGTCTTGTCTTCATTACATTTCATGAGAGTCAGCTCTGTGGTAAATGCATGTTCGTTCAAAGCCAGGCACTTACTGGCTAATAGTAAAGACTAGGCGAGTATTCACATGGACAATGACAAATAGCGTCAGAAGCCGGCACGGAAATAAAGGGCTGCAGACAACCTCCTACTTCACAGTGAGTCCAGTGAAGCCCTGTAGCTCGGTGTTTAGAGCACTTGCCCCGTAAGTGAAAGGACCTTGGTTCGATTCCCGGCCAGGGTGAAGTGTTGGGCCAATTTCCTTACACCACGTGCCTCAGTTCACCGAGCAATAAGTGGTTATTAGACAATTGGTGGATTGATTTTCTGGGTATAATACTTGCTTCAATAAAAAATAATAATTTGGTCACTCAATCGAAGACTGTTTGTAGGACACTGCTGTGCACAATTGGCATGTGGCCCACAAAATCTACAGTCAATTTTCCCTTTACAGTACAATATATTCTATGAAGCTTTGAGATGTCTCAAAGGTGTGGTAAGTTGCTATATCAAATACAAGGATTATTTTTTAAGTATTATTATTATCAAAGCAATATAGTTTGTCTGGTTTTGTGCCTTTGAATTACGTGAAAGATTTTTATTTATACCCATCCGATTTTTGGCAAATACTTGACTAAGAGCCACGGGAATTGACAAAAACAATTGACAAATATTCGGGTTATTTCTGGAAACAAAGTAAGGTTGTGGAAAACCTTTCTATCTTTACCTTGGTGGAAAAATCGAATCTGACAACACAGTATTGACACTGGAGATTCTGATTGTTACTGTACATGAGCATCTCATACAATGCAATATTAAATCACATTTTCTGAGGGCCTTTCCCAGGGATTTTGACCTGAGTGGAGGGGAGGTTAGGATCAGGAAGGGCAGATGGCACGGTGGGTAGGAGGGTGCCGAAAGCATGATTGAATAGGAGGGTCTTGAAGGAGGCAAGGGTGGGAACGAGAGCATGGGAACGTGGAATGGATGGAGTTCCAAAAGGTGGGGAATAGAGAGGCTGAAGGCATAGGAGTTGACTAAGGTATAAATAGCTGTGCTTTGATGATGCTGCTCTTTGAAGCCTTCACTCTATTATTTGCTTGTAACGTTGAGCTTTATTTTAAAAATGCTGAGGAACAAATGTTGGAGGCAAAAATTAACATATTTCCAAAAAACCCTTTCTTATTCGCAATCCTGCCGACTGAACATATCGATATTTAGAATAGACTTCAGGACAGTTCTCACATATAACAACTTCAGATCTCTATGGGCGTTCTGTGGGAAACAGCAAAGTTGAATATAGATCCACTGACTCTTCAATCACTTGTGATTTAAAACCCCATGTCAGGGTTTTAAAACTCATGGTCTAGAGACTGACACTCAAATGCAAGCCTAGATTATGCTGCATTATCAGAGGATTAGGTATTAAATCACTCCACCTGTTCAGGTGGACAGTGAAGGTTCATTCACTATTTGTAAAGAAAAGGGAGTGTTCTGGCCAACATTCCCTCAAATAAAAATTGGTCACTCACTTCATGGCTATTGGTGCGAATAGTACAAATTGGCTGCCGCATTTGCTTGCAAATACACATTCACTACACCTTGCTATGACGCACTTTGAGATGTTTTTGTGATGTGACAGTATGCTGTATCAAACACAAAGATTATTATCATTATAAAATGTTGAACAAATACAGATGCTTGAATATGCAATAATTCACAGATTAGTTTTATTACTACTAATGATCATATTTCTCACATTTGGTACAGTGCCTTTCACATCTGGAGAATGTCCCAAAGTACTTCACTGGACAAATTGTAAAGTGTAGTGACTGTGTTTTGTGTGTCAGCATTACAGCCGATTTCATAGAATCATAGAATTTTACAGAACAAAAGGGCAGGCAATTCGGCCCATCAAGTCTGTGCCAGCTCTTTGAAAAGAGCTATTCAAAGTCAATCCCACTCCCCGGCTCTCTCCTCAGAACCCGCAAATCCGTCCTCCCCAAATAAACATCCATCTCTCTTTAAAAGTTGTTGTCGAATCAGCATAACAAACTCCTTTCTCTTTTTGAATAGTGTCATGAATCTTTAAAATTCACCTGAACACGCAGAGCGGTTTAATATCTAATCCTCTGATTTGCTCACAGAAATGTCCCATAAACAGCCAAAGATTTCTTCTCTCTGTGGTAATGCTCAGCTCGCAAGCGAGAGAAACAGGACGCAGGCTCAACTCCCAGGCAGCGCGAAACATTAAACAAGTTTCCTTACTCCACAAACCTCTGTTTACCTAACAGTAAGCAGAAACACAGTTGTTATTTGATTGGTGAATTACTTTCTGGGGATAACAGTCCCGCAACAAATGTGGTCACTCACTCCACGATTGTTTGTGGGACACTGCAGTGCACAGGTGGCTGCCGCATTTCACCCACAAAATACACAAGTCAATCCTCTTTACAATATATTCTGTGAAGCGCTTTCAGATATCTCAACAATTAGATGAGGAGCTATATGAAATGTGGCCTTTTTAACATCCCCTGAATAGGTAGGCAGGACTACAAGTTGTAGTTATATAGATGAGATGAAATCAGACAGACTTTTGACATGAATATGCAAAAACCATAAATCTTATGTGTGTTATATGACATATAGTTGAATCAGATTGTCATTATCTTAACATTTAATTAAGGAAATCCAGTGGGGAAACGTGTGTTAATACATTGAGGTCCACAAACCCCTAAAACACACAGACAAACGAGAAAGCTCAGAAAATGCTGCTTACACTGGTACAAATATGTGGTTGTATTTGTGTTGGAAGCTCGAAACCTGTGATGCTAAATTGAGCATTCATTCATTGTTTCTTGGCATTACTTTGGATTCCTAAGTGGGTACAATCTACCGCAATACATTCGGTTTGGAATTATCGTCTCTATGATCTTTCACACATATTGTACAGTATGACATGAGCAATTAAAAATGGAAGTCAAAGAGCAGGATACATAATAATGTAGTGTGTTATATTATTATTACAAGAGACTCATTGAATACAGCTCACTAATTATTTAGAAATTTGACATCGAGAAGGATTTCTCAGCCCACTGATTTTTCTTCAATAATATTCTTGTCACCTCTGCCTTGTTTTTCTATTATTTGTTAGTATAACTAAGCAACGCAGCTGGAGTGTGTTGGAGTCATTCCGAACCTGCAATCAGAGAGGCAGCATCGCTGTGTTGCTGAGCAACAGCAAACATATTCAACGCTATCAAGGATGTGCATATTCCATTTTGCTGAGAAAAGACAGCAGTGATTTTTTTGAGAGTTGCTATTCAACACTCCTGAATGGTGATTTATGATCATTTATAAAGAATGCCTATTCGACTCTACACCTTCAGGAATTAATTCCCGATTCCCTAAACAGTTTCACAGCTGATGGAAAACTTTCCGTGAGTCAAATCGAGGGCTGGTATCCATACAGGACCACAGAGATTTACTGCAGGGAAGAAGGCCATTCAGTCCATTTTGTCTGGCTCTGGCTCTTTAAAAAGCATTGCATTCCATCCTCCAATTGCTGTACTTGCTTATTACCCCCAGACCCCTGCAAGTTACTCCATTTTAACTATCTATCGAGTTCCCTCTTGAAAGCTAACGTGGATCTTGCCTCGACCACCACACCCTTTCACGGCATTCCACATCCTCACGACCCAGTTTCACACTCAGGCTGAATTCAACAATTTGCCAAAATCTGGACAATCTAAATTGCTGCATAATAGAGAAAGTCGAGACCCAGGTGAAATCTCTCACCATAGCAGTTTTGATATACAGTACATACATATCACTGAAGGTACCGGGTGAGTGATCGCACAGAGCCAACAAAGGAAACAAACTGTGGAGTAATGAAACTGAAAGTTTCATAACAAGATTAATTCAAGATTAAAGAGAAAGGTGGTTGACTACTCTGGTTATTTTTGCTCCGAAAAAACAATAAGACTGAGCAGATTGAGCATTTGAACATTTGATGTAGGACCTTATCACATCTTCGAGAAGTCTCAAAGCGCTTTGCAGAATATACCGTAAAGTGAATTAACTGTATACGAGAGCTGAAGAAAATGGGGCGGAAGGGGGAAAGGTAACCAAAAGTGAGGTAAAGGAGATAAATCTTTAAGGAGGGCTTTGAAGGTGGAGAGCAAGTTGGATGGTACACTGGGTTGCAGTTCCAGAGAGCTGAGGCAGTATAAAAACTCCTCAAAGGCTGTGATCACTCTCAGGTCTCAGCACTCTCTATCACACATTCTCTAAATCAAGGCCTGTCTTTGTACAGAGGAGCAGTGAATCATCAGTGGAGCAGTGGATTTGATCCTGGTGAAATGAATACTCAGTGCATTAACTCTATCATCCATGTAGGGTCAGAGTCACATATTAAGCATCAATATATGGATTAATATTAACAATCGTAAGACATATTTGGTGACCTTTATTTTTAATTAAATTTCCCTCACTGTAATAAGCCGTGTGCTATAATACTGTAATATATTATAATACCCTACTTTACAGCAGTAATGGTCCATTAAATTAATATTTTTATTCAGGCCATTGATTGTCTTGCAGACTTGTTTGAGGGTTCTTTGGATCTAGAGACTGCATTGACTAAATAGAATCTCGTGGCGTTCTTAATACCTCGTCAGCACAGAGAGACCTCCAAATACATGATGCAGGAAGATGCAACATAAATGCAAGGTATTGTGGAGTCCCGTCGCGTAGTGATTAGAGCATTCGCCATGCAAGCTCATGGCCAGGGTTCGATTCCCGGATGGGGAGAAACTTACTCCAAACGCCTGTTTCCTTAGCAGTAAGTAGGAACCCAATTGTTAATCGATTGGCAGATTGCTTTCCGGGGATTATAAACCCACCCAACAAAAGTGTGGGCATTCAATCCATGGTTTTTGGAGGGAAACTGCTGTACACAATTAGCAGCAGCATTGTTGCTCACAAAATACAGTCTATCTACATCACAATATATTCTGTGAAGGGCTTTGAAAGGTCTCATTGATGTGATGAGGCACTATATCAAATGCAAGAATTATTATGATTATTATTATTATTACTTGAGTAGCTAGCAGCAGTAGAGACACAGTGACTTCATTCAGTGCTGTGAATATTCCATGATTCTATGTTTCGGGACGATTTGCGCATGAAAACTGCAGGAAGTGGAATTTTGAACTGCTTCCCATGTTACAGGGATATGTTATTGTGTTTGTATTATCCTAAATCAACTCAAACTCATTAACGCACAGGTTAGAAACAAAAAAACAAGGCGTTATCCCTCCTTATTACTCCATGAAAACAACTGTCTTGTTACATCTGTAATTTGGAAGTCATTTTACAGTCATCCTAGCCCCCAGACCTATATGTGTGTCTCACCAGCACTAAACACAATCTGCTGAAAGGCCTACATGCAGTCGGGTTTCTATTTATAACTCTTGAATTATTCTGTCTCTCTTTGAAGAGATATAGTTAGTGCAGTGACCGTAAACTAAATGTCTCCATTGTTTTGTTTCTCCAGTCTCTCAGAGCCATCCTTCTGCATTATGTTGAAAATGTCAACCTGATGTTACACAATGTTGCCTCGGGGAGCGGTGCTGGTGTCCTCTGTAGGATAATACTAGTCCACGCAATTGATATGGAGCCTTGTCACATCAACCAAATACTGTATCTCAAAGCACTTTACCGGATAATAATATAATAATAATCCTTGTATTTGATGTAGCGCCTTATCATGTCTTTGAGATGTCTCAAAGCACTTGACAGAATGCACTGTAAAGTGAAGTGACTGCGTGTTTTGTGGCCGAAACGCAGCAGCCGAGTGACCACAACATTGTCCCACAAACTGTCATGGATTGAGCGAGCAATTTATTATTATTTTGTACGGTAAGGGGTGGTGGCTGTGTTGGCAAATGCTTCAGCCAGTTTGTGTCAGGTGCAGAGCTAAGGTCAAAGGATTGTGGGGGAGGGGAGTGGGTGTTGAACTCCCGAGGTTTAACCAATCTGGCCAAATTGGGATGAGGATTATGGGGGCCACCAGATTATGGGGGCCACCAGAGGCCTTCTCCATCTCTCTGCCTTCTCCTCCACAAATGGTTCTGCCAGACTGGAGAGCTAATGTTTCACTGCTGTGATTGGAGTGATCCAACAAACGACCATAAAATGAATTACCAGCCGACATCGCACTGTGACTGTAATGCAATTATTATCATCTGAGCCAGGCTGACACATATACTGTACTGTATGATATACTATGTATATTATATTACAGTACTGTATATACATTCCATCAGCATTTATAATTTGTTCAATTGTGATCCTGGAAACTCACTTACAATTGACTGTTACGGTTAGTTTTAATTCAACAACAACAAAATTACATTTATAGAGGGCCTTTCACATTGGAAGGACATCCCAAGGCGCTGGACAGTCAGCATTTCATTACCCAATATAGAGTGAATATTAGAAGCAGGTTGGCAAGAGCAAAGACTTGGGGCACAGAAGGTGTCTTGAGATACAGCTAAAGTCTCTCCTCCAAAAGGCTATGGTGCTGGATCTATTCATATCTTCAAGATTGAAGTGGATAGAAATTTGTTAGGTCAGGGCATTAAGGGATATGGGGCAAGGATGGGTAATTCTAATCTGTACCTCAAGTCTAATTAGACTTGAGGTACAGATCAACCATGAACTTGTGGGATGGCAGAAGAGGCTAGAGGGATGGAATGGCCTACCCCTGCTTCTATGTTTCTGAAGCCCATCGCTTGCAATTGAGAGAACTTACTGGTAAGCTTTCCCACTGCTTGTCTAGCTAGGACCACCCTACGTGTTAAGGCTTTGGTTTACAGGGTTAACGGGAGCTGAGGAGGGAGGAAAAATCCCTGTCCCCAGTGACTGCGCACGTTCCGAGTAAAGCTGTCCTTGTATAAGTCATCTTTGACAGATTTTGCCATTTGGAAATTTCTTAATGGTATCATGCATTAGAGTCTGTCAATAACATGTCATTGGATACATATTGAATAGTTATTGGATAGAATCCATTGTGGTATAGTGATTATCTCCCAAATACAATATGGATTTCACAAACTGAGAATACGTTACAGTGAGGCAGTCATTTTATTACAAATTACATAGAATTCTGTTTGTGTGAGTTAGCGGCTGGTACACATCAGTTTTATTTCTTCAAAATCAATCAATCAATCATTTGGTCATTCAATTCACCTCTGTTTGTGGTACACTGCCGTGCGCAATTGGCTGCTGATTTCACCCACAAAATATATAGTCAATTCACTTTATAGTATCGAAACTTAAAATTCAATCTTAATTTGGTAGCCTCAGAAGGTCCAAATCAGGACATTGAGCTCATAGTCTACATTCTAGGTTGACAATTCAATGCAGTGCTAGGGCTGTGGTTTGGGACGTCTTCTCAACATGAAAGGTGCTATACAAATGTAAGTTTTGATTGATTGATTGATGCTTTTCGGAGATGCCATCCTTCAGGTGAGATGTTAAACTGAGGTCTTGTCTGCTAGTTCAGATGGCTATAAGAGATGGGAATATTCCTCTAAACCAATCCGCCCCCTGCCACCCGAATAATAGCTCTACTTTACAGCGAATGCGGCAGAGATAAACTGTTGGTAGTTGTGCTCACCATTTCTTAAAACAAATGAAAATGTCAGGAAGATGGGATGAAACCTGATAATTAAATAACATTCCTCCAGTGTTTTCTCATGTATAGCTCTATATTATAACTGGGAGGTATATTAATAAATAAATAAATAAATAAATAAAGTCCTGGTAGCTAAGTTTGGAGTCCTGTAGCTCAGCAGTTAGAGCACTCACCTTACAAGCGAGAGACCTGGGTTCAAGTCCAGGCAACAACAAACAACAAGATTAAACTTGTATAGTGTCTTTCATGTCAGGAGGACGTCCCAAGGCAGGGCGAAACCTTGGGCAACTTTCTTTACTCCACACGCCCAATAATACTCCCTCCCCAAAAAACATAACAACAAATTGGTCATTTCAATCCACGACTGTTTGTGAGACCCTGCTGTGAGCGATTGGCTGCCGCGTTTTGCCCAGAAAATATACAGTCAAATTACTTTAGAGTATATTCTGTGAAGCGCTTTGAGACATCTAGAAGACGTGATAAGGCGCTATATCAAATGCAAGGATTATCATTATTATAAAAAACCTTTAGATATAAGGGGCCTCACAGCTACAGCCATCCGATGGCATTAATACATTTCATGCTTTGGAAAAAAAGATTGAATGTGTGTCAGCCAGGTACTGCTGTGCTTTTGCTGCACCAGTGAGCTGTACCCGAGTACACAGCAGCTGTAGTATTCTCATCCCTGCTTTCCTATTTTGGGAGCTCCTGAGGCTCGAAGTTGCTCATGGTGCTAGCTTAAGGTAAATCCCTTTATGCCCTAGCGTCTCCCTGTCTCTCTGATTTCCCGTCGTGGAGGGTGCTATATAAATGCAAGTTGTTGTTATCCTGTCACGTATTGATTAACTCACCCGCCTGTTCGATTCCCAGGACAGGGCGGAATGTTATACAAGTTTCCTTACTCCACCCGCCTCTGTTGACCTAGCAGTAAGTAGGAACACGGTTGTTGGTTGATTGACGGATTGCTTTTCCAGAGGTAATAATCCCTTCAAAAAGATAATAATAATTTGGTCCCTCAATGCACGGCTGTTTGTGGGACACTGCTGTGCGCAATTGGCTACCGTGTTTTGCCAACAAAATACTATATACAGGCAACTCACTTTACAGTATATTCTGTGAAGCGCTTTGAGACGTCTCAAAGACGTGAAAAGGCCCATATACAAACGCAAGGATTGTTATGGAGCTGAAACCTGCGAGTGTGGAGAGGGCTGTATTGAATGATGCTCTCGGCAGTCGTGGGGTTAATTTCCCAGCAGTGGAATCAAACAGTGTTAACACTGGCCATTCTCCAGAGCAATGGCAAGGTAACGATTCCGACATCTTATTTGGAACTCAGCGTCGCTTTAAATATACGATGTTGTATCTGCAAGGAGATGAATCTTAATCTCAGGATTCTGCTGATGCTCAGAAAACTTCTACCGCACCGCTCTTGGTTCTAAATATCAGCAGATCCTCTTTGATTAAATGGCAGTCATAAAACTCCTTCTCAAGAATTCATTAATTAATATCTATGGGTTATGTATGTGAAGAGAGCGTGCTTGTTTTGTGTTTTATGTTTTAGTTTCAACGGTGGTTGGCTATTTTACCGGGTCATTTTCTTACAAATGCACCGTACATGGGCTTTTAAGCGGTTTCTAACAAAGTTTCGCAATAAGGAAATCAGACGCGGATTGTGCTAATTGTCTGAAACTCTGCTCGATTTACATTCATGGAAGGACTTCCAAACAAGACACATACTTACCGGAAGAAGTTCCTCCCTGAGGAATCATAATAATAATAATAAATGCATCTGATATAGCACCTTATCACATGGTTGAGACATCCCAAAGCGCTTCACAGCATATACCGTTAAGTGGATTGACTGTAAAGATGTGAATGAAACGCGGCAGCCAAGTGCGCACAGCAGTGTCTCACAGTCATGGATTGAAACGACCGATTCATTATTGTCTTTCTTGAGGGATCATTATATTATTACTTATTATATATTATTATTAGGCGTGTGGAGCAAGGAAAGTTGCGTAAGGTATCATCCTACCTGGAATTGAACCCAAGTCTCTCGTTCACTTGTAAGGCTCTAACCACTGAGCTACAAGACTCCAGGACTACAGGTTATATCAAATGCAAGGATTATTTATTATTATTAAGGGGATTAATAATAAATCCATGTTGTTGTTGTAATGGGCTGGACTCTACTATGTAAGTATTAAGTCAAACCATTATTTAAAAAATTGTAATTTTTAAAAATGCGTTAATTCACTTCATGGCTGTTTGCGGGGCATTGCCGTGCACATTGCCATGTTACTGCATTCACCCACAAAGCACAGTCACTACACTTTACAGTAAATCCTGTGAAGCTTTCGGACGGCCTCCCGCTATGAAAGAAGCTATACTAAATGTAAGGATTATTATTATTATAAAATTACCATCACACTTGTCCGTATTGAAACTGTTTTATGTCATACGTACTTTCAAACCTCGCCAACTCATACATAAGGCCTGTTCACTGCAGGACTGTTTGGGATTTCGAGCTATCGTTTGTAGCAGCTCACTGCCGTCTCTATTAGGAATTAACTAGGGCGACTCAACCAAGGTTACAGGACATTATTTCACTTTAGTAACAAGCAAGTTCAGGTATGTAGCTCACTGCCAGAATGCCAACACATGGTGAGCTGGTGGATGAATTCTCAACCTCTGCTAGCTGCTATAGCAGTAAATTGGAACCCAGTTGTTAGTCGATCGGCGGATTGTGACTGTTTGTGGGACACTGCTGTACGCAGTTCGCTGCTGCAATGCACCCACAAAATATACTGTCAATTCACTTTATAATGTCTCTGTGAAGCGCTTTGTGACGTCTTCAAGATGGGATAAGGAGTTATATCAAATGCACGGATTATTGCAAGTAAGCAAGGGTACAGAAACCTTCATATGTCCTTGCAGACTGAGCCTTGCCGTACTCACTGTTAAACAGTCTTTGTGAGGCCACAGTTATTAATAGAATCCTTGAGGGTAAAGAGAAATTAGGTCCCTGAGATATTTTATTTTAAACATACAGAAAGTAATTTTATAGCTTTCTCTTTATTGTTATATCTACAATACAGGAAACTGAAAAAAAAATCTATTCCATATTATTACAGGTTAATGACTTGTGCTGTACTTGTATCACTGTTTGTTTTGTGATAGTTGAGATTAGGCACCTGTGTAACAGCTGTTTGCACTGAAAAAGAGCTCTCTCTCTCTCTCTCTCTCTCTCGGGAAGTTGTATTGAAGTATTCAAGATCTTAAGGGGTAAAAGTGAACCGAACCGCAACTTGATACAACAAAAACAACAACTCCATTTATATAGTGCCCTTCACATTGAATAGTGTCTCGGAGCAGTGTGTGACATTTTCACTGGGAGTGGGGGTGGGGGCACGGGGCATTGGGCCATAGGCACAATCAAAGAAGGAAGGTCTTCAAGTGCGATCTGAAGATGGAAGAGGAAGGGGCGAGGCAGAGGGATAGAGGAAGAATGTTTCAGAGTTTCGGGCGTAGTGGCTGAAAGCGCGGCCACCATTGGTGTAATTTTCTGTTGACGCCATAGAAAAAATTTATTTGTTCTGCTGCGTCTGTGCTGGCTCTGAAAAAGGAATCCGTTCAATCTCAACGGCCTTTTCCCTTACAATCACTCCTGTTTTAGAGATGGCTCGAGTGTTGCAATTCCCCCACCCACATGAGGGTCTGAACCTAGAACCCGTGAGGGAGCTCTGGGCCACCACCTCTCGTGAAGTGTTCTGTATAAATGCAAGTTGTTGTTGTTGGCTCCTCGACATTGATGCTCCCCTCAACTAAAGCCTCCAGTTGGGCCTGCAACCCAGGCACAATAGCGGGCGCGTTGCACAGCTACCAGAGTGACTCTCCAACAAGGGCATAATCCTGAGCGAGCCAGCAGACAGATAACCACCAAAGCTGTGCATTGTGGCTTGCTTAATAACATTAGCCCTGATACAAAATAAACTTATCAATGTAAGCTCAAATCCCAAACCTAATTTTTCTGCTTGAGGTTAAAATGACATCCAGAAGTGGAGCAGGAATCCTGAATTATTTGATCAAGGGATGATTAATGCCTCGGGCCTTCACATCTTACAATAGACGAAGGGCTGTAGAATATCGGCAGCTTGTGCTGATTTAGATGGGAGTGAGGAACCTTGCAGTTGGTTTACACTCTGGCACTAGGATGGCCACATTGACTAGCCTGGATTCCTGTGTAGAGCATTGGTTAGAGTACTCACCTCGCAAGCGAGAGGACCTGGGTTCAATTCCCGGGAAGGGTGAAACCACAAGCAAGTTTTCGTCCTCCACGCTCCTCTGTTTAGCAGCAAATCGGAACCCAATAGTTAGTTGATTGGTGGATCACTTTCCTGGGGTAATAATCCCTTCAAAAATAAAATAAGAATAATACTGTGGTAACTCAATCCACGATGGTTTGTGGGATACTGCACCACAATAATCAATTTATTGCCACAACATTTCACCCACAAAATGTACAGTTAATTCCCTTCACAGTGTGTTCTGTGAGGAGCTTTGAGACATCTCAATGGCGTGATAACTATTATTAGTAGTAGTATCATTATTAATAATTAGTATTATTATTAGCCTGAATCACTGACCAGTTTTTCTTGTTCACACGCTGAACTTCTGAGGTGAATTTGCAGCATTTCTGTTTTTGTTAGATCTTAGATTTGACAGTTGTCCCATTTTATTTTGGTTATTTCAGGTCTGAACACTAAATTACATTTATATAGCGCAATTCATTCGAATAGCACCTGTTTCAGATTATCAAGCCATCACGGGATTTATTGTAAAGTGCAATGACTATGTACAGTACTTTGAAGTCAAACAAAGCAGCCAATTTGTGGACATCAATATCTCACAAACAGCCATAAAGTGAATAGTCAATATTATCAAGGTAATTTTACAGCACAGAAGGAGAACATTCGGCCTATCATATGGAACACTGCTGTGCACAAATTCGGTGCTGCATTCGCCTATAAAACACATTTACTGCATGTTACAGTTGAATCTGATCAAGTTCTGCGATCTTCTCTTGGCATGAAAAGCGCTATATAAAATCTAAGGGTTATTATTATTTATATTATATCTTACCATCATATTACAGTATATGTAATCTAATATTGTATCGAATTATACAATACAATATTACATTATTTTATATATTATATACCCACCAGGTTCCCTGAAAGAATTCTAATTTAATCCCATTTCCCTGTCCTTTCCTTACAATAATAATAATCCTTTCATTTAATATAGGGACTTATCAAATTGTTGAGACGCCTGAAAGCATTTCATAGAATATACTATAAAGTGAATTGACTGCATATTTTGTGGGTGCAATGTGGCAGCCAATTGTGCACAACAATGTCCCACAAACACTCTTGGGACGAGCCATTGAGATGACCAATTTTAAAAAAAATTGGGGGGGGCATTATTATTAGTCGTGTGGAATAAGGAAAGTTGCCTAACATTTCGCCCTGCCTGGGAATCGAACCAAGTTCCTTTAGCTTGTGCGGCGAGTGCTCTAACCACTGAGCTACAGGAAACCAATTGTGCCTACGAGAACCTCTTAATATTGTTCTTTCAACATTCATTCAACCCTATACGCATGCTGTCATCGGAGTAAAGGCTGGTTGCCGTCACAATAAATTTATAAAATAATCCTGCAGAGATTTGCTTCAGAACTACTAGTCACAGTGACAGATTAACTGCTGGGTTGAAAACCTTCCAATTTTAACCATTAGGTAAAATGCACTTAACATCTCATTATGCAACTAACACACAGAATGTCAAGTTTGGGTGTAACGTAGTAATATATATATAATTACCGGGATGACTGTAGACTCTTTTGATGTTTTCTACTTCTTTCCAACAGGATGTGCGTCTACAATAAAAACAGATCAACCTCGTTCCTGACAGTTACAGTCCACTAAAACCTCAAATGTCTGTGCGTTAGCAATCACGAATCATCAGTCGGTTAACAGTAGGTTGTAGACTTGGGCGTTTCCATCACACATCAAACTAGTCTATGTTTGTGAGAGTTTCTGCACAAAGGAAAAGTTTTCCTTATTGTGCACAATTCAAACCGTGCAGCATTTGATAACCTGTCCATGAGAGAGTTTAACGCTGTAAGCAGCAATTCGTAAGAGCAATCAGTAATAGAGATTCCAAGGCATAAATAGTGGTAACCAGAAATGCATAAATTTCACATTGACTCACTAGTGATTGTGTTGATGTATAGTTCCCATGTAAAGGTATAATTGACTTCCGATTAACAGCACGAGTTTTCTATTTACAACTCAATGCATGTTAGTACAAGGATTATTAATAGATGCCCATGTCTCTTAATACTAAAAAAAAACCTTGCATTTGGTATCTTGGCTTGTCACATCGGCGAGACGTCTCACAGTGCTTCACGGGGTCTACCGTAAAGTGTAGTGATCGTGTGTTTTATAGGCGGTCTGTTTAATGATCTCCCACAAACAGCCATGAAGCAAATACCCAATTTTCTTTGGCAGAGGGCGGACAGTTGGCCAGGACACAGGGAGAAACTTCCCCTCTTTAAATGAGATCTTTAATATTCACCTGAACACGCTTCTACTTGTACTTCTGCGAAGCATCTCATTCTGAAGAATGGAGAAACAAAAATTAAAGCGCTCAGCGTAGCATTGGAGTGTCAACCTCGACTATAAACTCAAATTCCTGTGGTGTGGATTGAGCTCATTATCTTCCGATTCCAAGACAAGACTGCTAACCAACTGATCCAAGCTGACACGCCTTGAACCGATCAAACACAGTAATTCATCCAGATGTAATCTCTCACTAGGGGCTGCTGTCTGTTTATGAGCGCGTTCCAGAATTGTTCCTGACATTAGTCTTGCGTCAAAGCTGGTTTCATCCACGATGGGAGTGTATTCAGTTTCAGTGTCTGGCCTTTCGACTCAGAAATCTCGCAAAGCGGATGATAGTGAGAGCAGGGAATGAAGAAGAAATGCGAGAAACAGCTTTTCCACTTCAAGCAGATAAAATAAGAAATGGAAGAGAAGGTTAAAAATAATAATAAAAGAGGTCAAATTTAAAGTGGATATCAAATTAGATTGAATGATGCAGCGCGTCATTCAGACCATCTGGTTCAAGGGTAAAATGAAAAGGGGAATATTGTAGTGAATATTTCGTATCGTATTTTAATCTATGTGTTGTATTCATTATAGATGTCTTCACTAACATGTAGATTTTTTTACCGTAATATTGGTGCTTTTTAACAGTGCAGTGCATATAGTAAGATGGAAATACTGTGTGCTGGTCTATCTGTTGATGTGACCCATCACATTCCAGGCAGGGGGCGAAACCTTGGGCAAGTTTCCTTACTCCACACCCCTAATAATAATCTCTCCAAATAAAACAATAATAAATTGGTCATTTCAATCCACGATTGTTTATAGGACACTGTTGTTCGCAATTGGCTGCCGCGATTCGCCCACATATATACAAACAATTCACTTTACAGTATATTCTGTGAAGCGCTTTGAGACGTCTAGAAGACGTGGAAAGCTCTATATCAAATGCAAGGATTATTATTATTATCATTATTATTATTTGAAATGGGTTTGAAATTACTGTACCTCAGAGGCCTCGCAAGTGAGAGGATCCGGGATCGATTCCCGGACCAGGTGAAACGTTGGGCAAGTTTCTTTACTCCACATGTCTATGTTTACCTACCAGTAAGTAGGAACCCAGTAATAATCCCTTTAAAAAATAAGTACTGTAGAAGAATTCGGTCACTGTTTGTGGGACATTGCTGTGCACAATTTCATCCACAAAATATAGAGTCACTTCACTTTACAGTATATTCTATGAAGCGGTTTGTGATGTCTAGAACAGTGGTTCTCAACCTTTTTCAATAATGTAGCCCTTGTTAATTTTCAACATTGTCGTGTACCCCCACTCAACCACATATACACACACACATCACCCCCACCCCCCCCCCCCCTCATTCCACTTGCATTTTATGACCAAGCTTTTCTTATATAACAAAATAACCAGCACATACAAAACGAGGGGAATAACAATTAAATATACAATTTGGAAGGCTATAAAACGCTGAATAAGAGCTAAATAAATCAATGTACCTCCACCTGTACCCTCTGGGATACATGCACCCCTGGTTGAGAACCGCTGGTCTAGAAGATGTGATAGGAGTCTATTATATCAAATGCAAGGATTGTTGTTATTATATTGCTATTACAGTATTACTGTGGTCCATCGTGTTAGCTGATTTGAAGAAACCTGCATTGACACTTCCCTGCCATGTGAGAGCGCTGCTGATCTTCAAGGGTTTAAATGGAGAATTGGTACATTACATTATCTCAATTTTCTACAGGAAATGGAACAAAGAGACTATGATTGCATTATGGTGCGTGTGTGTGTGTGTGGGGAGGGGCGGGGGGAGGCGGGGTTGAGGATGTTATTGTGTGTAAATAGGCAGCCTTGTTTGCTCACAAAAGATCTTTAAAAGGAACGTTGGTGCATCGAAAACATACACATATAGAAACAAACAACGCAGAAGGAGGGCATTCGACCCATCGAGTCGGCATCGGCTCACAGGGAATAAGGGATCCATTCTATCCCACCCCATCCCTTAACCTCTTCAACCTCTTTCATCTGCCTCAGTTTTTCGACCGAGGATTCCCATCCACTGTAGTAGCCAGGGACCTTGACCGTTTCTGCCCTATTTCCGGCACCTCTGCCCTCACCCAATCCCTCTCCCGAGAACTAGGGTCCCTCTCGTCCTCACCTTCCGCCCCACCAACAGTTACTCTCCTTCCCCCGGCACCGTCCGATGCCAGCACAGGAGATGCCATACCTGCCCTTTCATCTCTTCCCAGACCACTATCCAAGGCCCAAACACAAATTTAATGCGAGATAACGATTTAATATATATATACTGTATACTGCATCAGCTACTCACTACCCCCCTCCCTCTCTTCTATGACAATTACCACATCATCTGGGTCCCAGAGACACCTTTTCCCTCTCTGGTCTGCCTGTTTTGTTTTGCATCATTAACACCTCTTTAACCCATCATCTCCTGTCCTCTAGCCCATTGCCTCCTTTATCTTCCTTGCCCTGCCTCCCTCCTCTCTGTTCATCCTTAAAGCCTCTCAGCCACAACATGCCCCAGTTCTGCCAAAGGGTTGTGAACCCAAAACGTTGACTCACTTTCCTTTCTCCATCGATGCTGCCTGACTCACTGAGTGTTCCCAGCGTCTTCTGTTTTTGTTTCATTTGTCTGTCCACTTCCCACTTGAAAGCTTACAAAGCTTTCGCCCAAACAATGTACAGTCAATTCACTTTACAGTATATTCTGTGATGCGTTTTGAGATGTCTCGAAGATGTGATTAGGCGCTATATCACACACAAGGGTTATTATTATTTTATCATATATATATCTCCACTTACACCACCCTACTGGGCAGGTCAATCCACATCTCAGGACAACTCTGCGCTCATTTTCTTCCAGCATTCAACCAGAGAAGAACGGACTTTGTTTCTTCAACTGGCTTCTGGCAGCAAAGAAATGACATAACAAAGGCCCCCTCAGGCACCTCTAGAGCAAACTATATCTCTTGCGGTCTCAGCAAATTACTTGTTCCTCATCAACACCATTGCCCTTGAGATTCGCAGCTCCTTAATTGTAACCTTAATGGTCCAATGCATTGTGCTGAGAACTGCAGATCCATATTGAGTGCACTCAATACACAATCATTTGCTTTCAATGACTGAGCTCTAACGCAGGGATCTTTCATGTCTGCTATCAATTATTCTATCCGTAAATACCCGTTTTTACGGCATAAAATTACTTGTGTACAGAATCTACAGCACTATTAGCAGCTTGTGAAGGGAGCAGCTGGGAAAGCCGAAGGGGAGAGAGTTCCCGTAGTCGAGTCTTCATATAATCATAGAAACATAGAATGTTACGGCACAAAAGGAGGTCATTTGGCCCATCTAGTCTATGCCGGCTCTTCGAAAAGAGCAACTCAATCCCACTGCCCTGCTCTCTCCCCATAACCTAACAGACCTGTTCTCCCTAAATAAAGATCTAATTCTCTTTTAAAGGCCTTGATGTGATGAATGCATGGACAAGCATTTCTGTAGCATGGAATGGTGAGGCAGTGGCGGAGTCTGGAAATGTTGCGTCGGTGGTGGAAGGCTGTACCGGTCATGGCGCAGATTTGGGGGAGGAAGGACAGTTCAGGGTCGAACAAGGCGCCCAGGTTCCTGACTGGGTTCGAGAGGTGTAGAGAACAGCCTTGGATGCTGATGTTGCCAGCGCCTGAGGAGAGGAGGCTTTGACGTGAGCCAATCAGGAGGACCTCAGTCTTGTCGACGTTTAGTTGGAGGAAGTTGTCCCTCATCCAGGACTCAATGCTGGACAGACACGCAGTCAGAATGCCAGTACAAAATTGCACTTATAAAGCGCATTTCACGTTGGGAGGACGTCCCAAAGCGCTGAACAGTCAGGTCGGGACCCGAGCGGGTTGGGGGGGAGGGTCCGGGTAGGGGGAAGGGGAAGGAGAGTGGGAGAGGGGGAAGAGTTAGTGGGGCAGCCGAAGGCGCGGTCAAAGAGGAAGGTCTTGAGACCGGCCTTGAAGGAGGAATGGGAGGAAGCGAGGCAGAGGGGCTACGGGATGGAGTTCGACAGTGTGGGAGGCTGAAAGCCCGGCTGCCGATGGTTGGGCGGTTAGGGCGGTGAATGCGGAGCAGGCCTGAGTCTGCTGAACCGGCAGGCTGTTAGGGAGAGACAGTAGGTTAGAGAGATAGTCGGGGGCAAGGCTGTGAATGGCCTTGACAGTGAGGACAAGGATCTTGAATTCGATCCTCTGGGGGATGGGGAACCAGTGGAGACAGGCGAGGGTGGGAGTGATGTGGTCGTGAAGCCTGGTGCGGGAGAGTACATGAGCTGCAGAATTCTGAATGATCTGCAGCCTGTGAAAGGAGGAGCTGGGGAGGCCGATGAAGAGAGAGTTCCCATAGTCAAGCCTGGAAGTGATAAAGATGTGGATGAGAGTTTCGGCGGCGTGGGGGGGTGAGCTAGTGTCGGAGTCTGGCAATGTTGCAGAGGTGATGGAAGGCTGAGCCGGTCATGGAGCGGATGTGGGGTAGGAAGGATAGCTTGGGGTCGAACAAGACACCCAGATTCCTGATGTCTACAGATGATGTCACCGAGGGGTAGCATGTAGAGTGTGAAGAGGAGGGGGCCAAGGACAGAGCCCTGAGGAACTCCGCGTGAGACTGTGCGTGGGCTGGAGGAAAAGCCATACCCATTTTAATACAGTCATTCTCGGGAATGCATCGAGGTGCCTCCTAGATACGTTGACACTTTCTGTTTGAACCACAGTTTCTGACTATGAGTTAGTGATAATGTTCCTCCTAAACTCTCTTTTGAATCTGTCAGTGGAAATATTAGTCGTGAAGCTTCATCTGTAAAAAAAAAAAATTTGCTCTAACGAACTCCTAATTCTCCACAACCTTTGTTCCCAGTTACAGTTAGTTCAAGGGGATGTGCGTGAGTCAGTGTAAAGTAGTTCTGGAAAGGGTGTTAAACCAAAAATGTTTCATTTAGAATCATCTTTCCTGTAAACTTAAGTTAAGTTTAATAAATACATTGAAACACACAAAATAATTTCACTGGCTTGTTTTTTGAAACAGGGCAGCTGATGGAATCAAGCTTGTTCTTGAGAGAATGAACAAATGAAAACACTGGAGCAAATCTTGTTTCCAAAATGTTGTGTGAACTACATTTGTACCTTTTGGCTCTGTATGCAGTTACAAAATAAGCCTTGCATTTGGTGCAGTGCCTTATCACATTCTCATTTTATCACAGCCTGACGGAAAGGGCACTAAGCAAATGTAATTTTGTATTGTATTCTATACATCAAGCAGCCAAGTGACCTTACAGTCTTAATATTTCAACAATTTCAGGCCATAACAGCTCACCTTCCCCCTCTTCGGTTTGGCGAGCAATGTCCCACAAATAGTTGGGAAATTGAGTGACCAATATCTTTTTTTTGACTCAGAAGTGAGAGTGCTATCAACTGATACCTGAGTCGGTTGGTGTCAACATACAGCTACTAAATAGTCACAGAAAGAGCAAAAAATAGGATTGAAGGAACTACAGGAAAGGTTAAGGTCTCCGCACATCAAATTTAAACTGTTGGTACCTTATCTGTGAGAGCTAACAACATTCATTCAACTTCCATCCCCTTTAACTGTATCATCCATTTACTAAACTTAATCCCTTTTAAATCTTGCTGGGGCCTCATTTTAAATAGACACTTGCAACAAAGCATTCCACACTCTATTAATATCACTGTTTAGAGAGCCACCAGCCCTGTGAGATGTTTGGACAAGTCGTGCGAGAACCGGCCAGGCAGACAGTCACGACGTGTGCATGATACAATGGCAATGAAAACAATGTTCAGATCCATGGCCTTCTCAAACAAGTAACAATCGCTAATCAGGTTACCATGAAAACAGTGGTTTGAGGTCATTAAAGAAGGCTGGTAATCACCTCCTGATTTTCGCTGTCAAATGAAATATATTACAGGAGCAAAACACAAGGCTTCAAGGTGAAAGTCAACTACAGTTTGACTACTGATCTTTGCTTGCTGCTGTGCCAGATGCTATCTGATCCTGAGTAATTTCGATTACTGAATATAACTGTTCACCTATTCATTAAACTGTGAATGCATGTGAAATGCATATCTAAAGAGATGTTGTTAGCTTTATTTGCACTTGAAGTCTTCTCCGCAAAGATGGAACCCTTTGGGATAATAAATCCCACCTCTTTTAAGTAGTTGATATTTGGAACAGAGTTATTTAGTAATTTCGATTTTAGACAGCATTAAACACGTAAGTAGAGTTTTTGATTGACCAAACTAATCCAAGGCAAACCCATCACGTTTCACCCGAAGCAACAAATAACTAAAGGAGTTAGCTTGACCCGTTCCATTCCAGAAATCGATAGGCGATGTCTCGACTTGTACATTGTCTTCAAGTCATAACTGGGGTGTGACCTATATAAAGTACACCAGTGACAGAGAGGCACATTTCACAATCTTCACCTTTACCCAGAATTGAAGCCTGCTCAACAAATATTTAAAGCAGAGCAAATGATAATTCAGTCATCATAAAGAATCACATTTGAATAACAAATAATTGGTGACACTTCCTTGCAGGAATCACACGAAAAGGAATGATTGCTTTCTCTCAGTGAATAATCTCACTTCAGACTTCAGATGTGACTTCAAAGTCCTGGCTTGGGGGAATCAGAATCATAATATATCAGTTCAGAATAATCTTCGCTCAATCATCTATTTACAGGGGAGGTGGGTGGTGGGGGGGGGGGGGGGGGGGAAACCATGAGCTAGCAAACATGCAGCTTCAACAGAAGTGAGGTAACATTAGTTACCCACATCTTCTTCTGCTTAGAAAGTAGTGGTAGGTTGCCAGCAAGAGTTCATAGACTTCTTAAAAGAACGTGATTACTTTGCCTACGAATATACAGTCAATTCACTTTACAGTAAATTCTGTGAAGAGCTTTGAGATGTCTAGAAGACGTGAAAAGCGCTGTACCAAATGCAAGGATAATTATTTTATCAAGGTTTGCTATGACCAAAATGACTAGTCACGTGTAGGCCTATTCTGTTAATGTGTTAAACGTTTACATAAAAACAGAAAATATGGCAAAGGTCCAAACTTCCAGTTTACTCAGATAGCTGTGGTGATGATGAAAGTTATTTTGAGTCAACTTTGCATTGTTTGTGATGGGCAAATAAATATCACTGGGTTTAAAGAGCAGAGCATACATGGAAATGGATTAGCATCAACAACAAATTACACTTATAAAGCGCCTTTCACGTCGGGAGGACGTCCCAAGGCGCTGCACAGGAGGCGTGTGACCCGAGCTGGGAGGGGAGTGTACGGGAAGGGGTGAAACAAGTAGAGGAGGTCGAAGAATTCGGGGTGGAACAAAAGCACGGTCGAAGAGGAAAGTCTTCAAACCAGCCTTGAAAGAGGAAAGGGAAGAAACAAGATGGAGGGTTTGGGGGATGGAATTCCATAGGGTCGGAGCAGAAAAACTGAAGGCCCGGCCTCCGATGGTGGGGCGGTTCGGGCGGAGGGCTTGGAGCAGGCCAAGTCCTGCCAAGCATCGGCTGAAGGGAAGCAAGTTGGAGCAGTTAGATCAAGGATGGAATGTAATATGTAGTGTCTTCAGAGCTCTGTGCAGTGCTGGGGCCATTCCTGTCCTTATATATACTGTAGTAGTGACCTAAATCAAGCTAGTTAAATTTGCAGGTGAGGTGGCACCAAGTTGGGGGGAACTATGCAATCAGAGGATGCAGCAAAGGTTTTGTAAAGAGAGCTTGATAAGCTATGTTTCTAGGGTAATCAAGAGATCATCACAGATAAGCAAACATGAGGTACTGCATTTAGGAAATAAAACTAGGATTTACCTTGAGTAAGTGATGGCGTGTGGGTGAGAGCGAACTTGCAAGGGGGAAGCAGCAAGATTCCTAGGGAAGTTACTTGACTCATTACTCATAATATCTAAACAATATGAGCAGGTAATAAACAAGGTAAACAGGAGACTGGAGCATCGTGTACATTTCTGGTCACCAAGACCTAAAAGAGTTGCACAAGCCCTAACAGGTAATGCAGAGGAGAATAACAAAATAATCTCACTGTGAGACAGATGAGCTCTTTAGACTTGAAAAACGACGCTTCAACTAATCATTAAGTTATATAAAATCCTAAATGGATTATAATAAATAATAATAATCCTTGCATTTGATATAGCGCTTTATCACGCAGTTGAGAAGACTCAAAGAACTTCACAGAACATATTGTAAAGTGGATTTGTGGGAAAAAATGTGGCAGCCAATTGCGCACAGCAGCGTCCCACAAACAGTCATGGATTGAGATGAGACCAGTTAAAATCACACAGTTTGCCTCTTGGATTGGGAAAGTAAACCCAGAATGATACGTTTGATCCTTGCATTAGATATAGCACTTCTCACATCTTCTAGACTTCTCAAAGCGCTGCACAGAATAGACTGTAAAGTGAATTGACTGAATATATCTAGGCAAAATGTGGCAGCCAATTCCACTCAGCACTGTCCCACAAACAGTCGTAGATCGAAATTACCAATTTTATTGTTTTTTTTGAGTGATTATTATTAGGCATGGGGAGTAAGGAAACTTACCCAAGGTTTTCCCTTGCCTGGTATCAAACCCAGGTCTCTCACTTAGAAGGTGAGTGCTCTAACCACTGAGCTACATATACAACGCCTTTCACGTCGGGAGGATGTTCCAAGGCTTTGGAATGGGTTGCTAAGGAGTGGGATGTTGGGGGGGTAGGCCAGACTGCACACCATTTAGAAACAGTTCAGAAAAACGCTTAATAATATAATGGGGCAAAGGTAGGGTGGGTGTCAAACAAGACCACATGGGCCAAATTACCTTCTTCATCCAGGCCTCTGTTGTGATCTTGTATTCAATAAAATATTTACGTCGCTTTACATCAATTACGTAGATGTTACACCCAAACTTGACATTCTGTTTGTTAGTTGCGTAATGAGATGTTACACTGACACGATCAGCGCATTTTACCTATTGGGAAAAAGAGTGAATGTGTAGTATGTTGAAATCAAGCAATGAATGGTAAAAGGGAAGAGATCTAAAACAGGCAATGAATTGGTCACTCAATCCACAACTGTGTATGGAACAGTGTTGTGCACAATTGACAGCACACAACTAGCTGTAGAATTGGAAGGTTTTCAACCCAGCAGTTAATCTGTCACTGTTATTGTATAGTCTCTTTATTGCCAGATATGTAATCACTGTGATGTACTGTACTGTTACAGTATGGAGTCACCATATTGATAATCACTGTGTCGTATGTCTCCGTTTTGTATTTTCTGTGCAGCCAATTTACGGTGCAGACTTTTTAATGTAATCATTGCAATTTGAAAATCCCCATTGTTTCAATGGGAAAAATATTGAAATGGTTACCTTACTTTGTAGAATTTCCCAAACATTGATAAGGGTTCCACTGAAGTTCCATGCTTGTTCTGATACTGGTTCTACGTTTACTTTTCCATTTATGTCCTCTGGTCCTACTTTCTTGACTTGTTTTGATGCAGAGGTGGCCATTGCCTTTTCTATCATTAAAATCGTTTTGTACTAAAATTAGATATCTCCTCTGTACTTACTGCCTGCTTTCCAGATGGCAAAGATCAGATTTCTGCAATCTTTCCTCACAACTCATCTGTTTCACACTTGGATCACTATTTGTCAGCTACACTGTGTACCTGTTCTAAAGCAAGCTCTTATTATTGGCATGGTAACACTTCTCTTAACATATTGAATAGAAAAAATCTGAGAATGACAAAGATTCATGTGATCACGGTGACACTCATTTATCTATCCGACTCTATAGCAAGATGTTTCATTTGTGAAATGTTTGAATTATGTTTGTAACAACTTGCTTTTATCTATAGACCCGTATACATACATGTCTCAAAACGCTTAACAATTTAACAATGAAGCAGGTTGGTATTGAGCAAAACATGAAAGGGATTCAAGGGCACATCACAGAAAGTCAGACGTTTTTCACATCAAGAAATTGGTTTGCTTCATCATTTCTAAACATTCTGCTTGTAACGTTTGATACAGAAGTTGGTGTCCTTTAGCTACCTTGCAAAGTTAATCTCTGCATTTCTTTGCACAACACATATCCAGTTTGTTAACTTGTGTTGATACGGTTAGTAAGGGTAACCTTTGAAGTCTGCAATTTACTGTCATGAATATCTTGATCAAAGAGAGTTATTTTTGCCTGGGAAAAGTCTTTGTGTGACATAAGCACTTGTCCACATTTTGTCTTTCTAAATTCTGTCAGTAACATGACAAATTGTACAAGCTTTAGCTTAATTTAAATACAAAAAACAGAAAGTACCAACCAGTTAAAGGGAGAAGAAGTGATTAAAAACAGTCAAAATGTTACGTAGAAAAAAAAATCTTTGCATCTGATATAGTGCTTTTCACATCTTCTAGACGTCTCAAAGCGCTTCACAGAATACACTGCCTGGAGTTGAACCCAAGTCTCTCGTATGTAAGACAAGTGCTCCAACCGTTTGAGCTACAGGTCTCCAAAATGCAAAAGTATGAAATGTCAATGCCCTTTACATGACCGTACATATTACTTCCTCTGGGTAAAATCTTCATACAGGAAATCTCCTGATAACCCATTGCTTCAGGAGGAAGGCGTTTCAGTTATCAGGAGAATTAGATACTGTATATATATATATATATATATATATATAGATAAGAACAACAACAACAAATTGCATTTATAAAGTGCCTTTCACATCAGGAGGACGTCCCAATGCACTGCAAATGAATGCAGATGAGTACATCTTACTAAAAGCTCAGTCGATTAACCCTTTACTGTTAATACACTTTGAAGTGAAAATTCTGGTTTAAAAAAACAAGGTGTAAGACATAGCAATTTCAAAGTAAATTTGGTAATTACTTACAGTAACTAGACGTACAACATGCAAAATCATGTTTTTATATCAAGAGGTCTGAAATATAAAAGCAATATAAAGTGTTGTTCCAGTTATATAGAGCACCAGTCATACCTCAAACTTCACTTGGAGTATTTTGTTCTGTACAAAATGCAAGGATTTTACTGTTTCCAGGGGATGCTTCAAACTCAGGATATACAGTACTTACTCACTGAGTTAATATTTGGATTTAGCTACGATGAGAGGTTGTGCAGTCTGGGATTCTAACCCTTACAGAAGAGGAGGCTAGAGGGAATGATTGAGCTAGTCAAAATAATGCACAAGAAATGAAAGGATTTCGTAGGATTGTGGACAAGTCTTCCACTTGTGACGTCCAGGGAGAAAGAGCGCATTTCATTCCAACAATCTATTGTGGAAACCATGTTAAAAATCGGAAACCAAGACACTATCACTGGGATTTCCATGTGTAAGGTGGGAAGCGTGGAATTCTCAGGTTGGTTTGGATAGTCTTAAAGTGTGGTGACTGGTTTCCGCATGTGTCAAACACCTGGAGATATCCATTACAAGTGGGCAGAGTCGAAAAATCGGAACAAAGACGGATAGAAATGAGACCAGACAGCATTTCATCACAGAGCGTTGTGAAGATATGTAATGCTCTGCCACAGAGAGCTGGAAACATGAAATCAATACACATGCGAAAGAGAGATAGACAGCTAGTTGGGATTAGAGGTGTTAAGAGATTTGGTGAAAGGGCAGTGATTGGGATTAAAGGATCGCCCAAATCTAGTAAACTGGTAGAACAGGCTAAATTCTATTCGTAATCTGCTACTGTCAAGTGGTGTGGGATGCTACCCAGCTGGAAGGGTGCTATTTAATGTAGCACTTTTCGCATCTTCTAGATGTCACAACGTGCTTCACAGGATATACTGTAAAGTGAATTGACATGTATATTTGTGAGTCAAATGCGGCAGCCAATTGCGCCCAGCAGCGTTCCACAAAAAGCCGTGGATTGAAGTGACCAAATTGTTATTTTATTTATTTCCTTGAGGGATCATTATCAGGAGTGTGGAGTAAGGAAAACTTGCCCAAGGTTTCGCCCTGCCTGGTCTCTCACTTGCAAGGCGAGTGCTCTAACCACTGAGCTACAGGAACTTAAGGAATGAACTGCAATAATAATGTCTGTGTGCGTAGCTGTGGTTCTGTAGTAATAATGCACTTTGCATGACTCAATTGTTTCTCCTGTTATCATTTATTCGTCTCTGGGAAATAGTTGCGCTATCCTCCTCTGCCTCTTTACGTGTCAGAACTCGCAGACATCATTTGTCACAAAGTGAGTTTACATTTTCCAGGGCGTGATGTGCTCACCATGCAAGTACTACAGGATCATAACGTGTATTAAAACGAACACTTTTGTTTTTCTTTCGGTCAGCTGACAAAGCCACCAATTGTTTGAAATAGTAGTTTATTTAATTCCCTTCAGACTCTTCCTGCCTCTCATCCCGTTGAGCCACACATTAACCTGAATAAGGATGTTAACAGTGCATTGGAGTGTAGACACATCTTGTTTCTTTCAACCCATATTGAAGTAAACAGGAAGGTCTAAACTTTGACATGCAGTAATTGGGGTGAAAATCGCAGCTTTGCGTAAGATATTTGATATGCTAATTATCACATTGTAAAATCTGTACTTTTCACAGCCTCCTCCCTTTAACCCTGACGTAAAAGGCGCTCTATAAACGTAATTTTGTTGTTGTGTGTTGCTGTAACTTGGGTGCCAGGTGCCTTCAGTATTTTGCACATGTGAAAATCAGAATGGAATAATAATAATAATCCTTGAATTTGACAGTAGTGCTTTCAAGTCAGGAGAGTGGCGTTTTGTAGTGCTTCACGAGATTTGCTGCAAAGTGCAGTGACTGTAATTTGTAGATGGATGGAGTTACCAACTTTGCCCACAGCAATGTCCGCCAAACAGCCAGGAAGCAAATGACCAATGTCATTTGGGGATTTCTCAGAACAAGACAACTAAAGTAGGTCAGCCATGGTTGAGTCACAAGTGAAAGCAACGGTGTGGTTGCAATTTGCGGCGAGTTGCAGAGAGCCTGGTGTGCAAAATCACGCAAGTAAATATCAGCTTAACCCTGCAAGAAAGAAACTAGATAAGCAAAACTGCAGGGAACGTAAATTATAAGCAGCGTTCAAGGCCAAGAGTTACAGCTCAAGTTAAACAGGTGACATCTCAGTGCTTACCATTCAATCCCAGCTTTCAGGCACCTTTACTTTACTGTGCTCATTGTAGAAAGTTGTGGAGCTCCTGTAGCTCAGTGGTTAGAACACTCGCCTTACAAGCATGAGATCTGTGTTCGAATCCAGGCAGATCAGGACAAAACCTTGGGCGAGTTTCCTTACTCCACACAACAAATAATAATCCCTAAAAATTTTTTTTAAATAGGTTATCTCAATCCACGACTGTTTGTGGGACACTGCTGTGCTTGGCTGCCGCGTTTCGTCCACAAATATACAGTCAACTCACTTTACAGTATATTCTGTAAAGCGCTTTGAGACGTCTCGAAGATGTGAAAAGCGCTATACCAAATGCAAGGATTATTATTATTTACAATCATAGAATTATACGGCACAAAAGGAGGCCATTAGACAATCTTATTACGATTTCTGACTTCATGAACATTAATATAATTTAGTCTAAGATTCACTTGCACTGTTCCTTTCAACTTGTTACAGGACTCTTTATACATTGAGAGGACGTCCCAAGGTGCTGGACAATGAAAGGTTTTGCACCTGAGCTGCGAGTTCGTTGAGGTGGAGGAGCTCTGAATTCTATCCTGGATCTCTACTAACTCACATTTTGGTAAAGCCGAAATCATTCACAGAATCCCCAAATATTTGATTTCATTGATCAAGTGCATAAAGTTCATCTCTGCCGTCTCTTGTATTTGGATATATTTAGCTCTATCAACAGAGAGACACATTCCAGTGCCTGCAACAACAACAAAATTACATTTGTGTAACACCTTTCACGTCGAGAGGACGTCCCAGTGGGTAATCCTTATGTGAAGATCTCAAGCTTCCTGGCCAATTAAATGTAACTACCTTTTTCCAATACGCAAGTGATATGCATTGTTATTATTGCAAAATGGGCTAAAACGAGTGAGAGTAGAAGGAGCTGCCAGACTAATGTCATTTTAATGTGGATGTTAAATTGTGAGCTTTAAATAACCATCTGTGTTTGAAACCATGACACAGGACGATTAAATTAGACATTAATGTTCAGGAAGTCAGAAATCGTAATAAGATTGTCTAATGCACCAACTTCTGCACTTGTGTAAGTTGGACCATTAATGTTTTTTGATGTGTCACCTGTAATAGCTAAGGTTATGTTAAATGTCGCATTTAACTTGTCTCCTTTTATCCTGTCAACTTAAAGCTTTCCTAAAAGAAAAAAAACACTTGTTTCTTTCCAGGAAACACTGCTTCAGTTACTGTTATATCCACTTAGAACAACGAGCATAAAATATTCACATTACCCAATTATACCATATTTCATTCCATAAGTGCACTTAAGGATTGAAAAAGTAATAGAATGCAATGGAATGGGATACCCTTCAAATTTTAAATTCAATGTCATGTAAGATAAGGTATTTTTATACAGGTTTTATAACTTTGCCATTAACTAATGTCTCAGTAAAATATAGATAGTATATGACAATTAAAAATATCAGCTCATCACAAATTAATAATAATATTTTTGTTTGATACAGTGTTTTTTACACTGTGAGGATGTCTCAAAGCTCTCATTGTATTTTTCTGTTAAATGTAGTGATTGTTTGTTTTGTAGGAGAATGCTACAACCAATTTGCACACAACAAACAGCCATAAGATTTTTACTCGGGGAATTATAGCTAGGGCACTGGGCAAAACATCCTTCGCAAATAGTGTCAATAGATCTTTAACCTCCACTTGGGAAGACAGGATAGGCAAACGGGATCTCAGTTTAACATCTGTAAAGGATATTACCTCCAAAAATGTAGGGTCCCCAGGCAATGAGAAACTGTTTCTCCTGGTGGGTGGGTCGGTAATCAGAAGACACATTTTAGGATAATTGATAAAAAGAACCAGAGGGAAGATGAGGAGAATTTCTATTTAAGCAGTTACGATCTGGAATGCACTGCCTGAAATCAACCTCTTCGTATCTACTGGCACTGTCCCCAACCTCTAAAAACAGCTGTCATCACCACCATCCTCAAAAAACCTTCCATCGACCTTTCCCTACTCTGCAGCTATCACCCCATCTCTAACTTCCCATTCCTCTTCAAGGCCCTGGAATGAGTTGTCGCATCCCAGTTCACTCTTTTCACTCTCTTTATTCCCTCTTTGAACCATTCAGTGAAATGCTGGTCAAAGTCACTCATGACATTCTGAACATCGGCGACCAGCGTTCTCTCTGCCTACTCTGGTTCCTGGGTTCTGTGCTGTAGGGTTCTATGATTCTGGGTGGTGTTCAAATCTATAATCTTCTGACTCACAGACGAGAGTTCTACCAGTTAAGCCAGGCTGACATTTCAATGTGAAAAATTGATTGGTAGCAGGTACATAGTGGACAAGATAAAAGAGTAGATTAAGATCTACTGTGGCTCTATTCATTTTTTTTTGCTTTTACAATAACTGTAATGAAACTAGATCAGCCGAATATCAGCGAATACTCATTCTTTAACAATTCCGGTAACAAAAAAAAATATTTTATATCTTCTTGAAGATGCATGAATAGGAGACATTGAATAAATATATATGCATGAGGTTTCTCTACTTCTATTCTATTTGGCCTTGAAAATATCCAGAAAATAATTGTGGAGATGTAACGCGACCACAATTTTTTTTAAAAAAAGCTACAAAATACTGTTAATAAAAAAAAATCTTAAAGTTGCAGTGGGTTCAGGAATTTCTCACGAACACCTAAATTCCGAAAAACAGCTATCAGTTCAAGAATGTAATGGCATCGAGACAGCAGAACAAGCAGATGCAAGTTCAGGGTTGCAAAGCAGAATTTAAGGACAGACACCAGGAAGCTTTTCTTTAACCAGAGGATAAACAAATGGAACAGGAAAGGTGGTTGAAGCCAGGATGCTGGACTCATTTAAGAGAACAGCTTGATGGTGTCAACGTGGCAAGCAATTTGCACACAGTAAAGTCCCACAAATAGCCATGAAATCAATGACCAATTTTATCTGGGGCATTGTTGGTTGGTCAGGACAGCGGGAGAAACGTTTCTCTTTTCTCCCCCAGCACAGGAACGGAGTGGCAGAAATGGCACTTAGTAAAAATAAATGAACGTTTGCACAACCCCCAAAAAGAGGGTGCAAATAAGAGCCTTCAATTCTTATTATCTTTTATGTAATCCTAGAATTGGTACCACATTATAGGCGTCAATTTTATATTCTCTGCCTTCAATTGTCTTTACCAGACCTCCAGTACTTATTATAGTTTTATATCAATGCCGCTGTTTTGTAATTATTGATGTACAGTAATATCATTCATCCTGTCTCTTGCAAAGAAAGCCTGGATTTCAGTATAATTATGAGATAGATGTTAGCCTAGATATGCAGTCACTACATTTCAGATACAAATATATTAATCACTTTGAGACTTTTTGATGACCCTATTTCAAATGCAAGGATTATTATTATTAGCATTATTTTATGTCAATCTTTTCACTATTATCATTTTTATTAGGCCAATTTTGATTTAAGTTGGATGGATGCCTTTCTTTTCGCTGATTTTGATTGAGCACAAATGTAAAATAGAGCAACATTCCCTGAATTACAGTCTTTCCCAATAACTAAACAGCTTCATTGCCTATTTGGGTAGCCAGCTGATTCACTCCCTGCACTTCAGGTCCTGCAGTAAAATAAAGTAGCCAAATTGCATGTCGTTAGGTCACCACCAATGTGGTTTCCTGGTTACTGAGTAAAGCAGGAACACAGTTCACGAAAGGTAGTAATGCAGGTCAATAAAGCCATAAAAAAAGGCAAACCAGGCATTGGACTTCATATCTAGAGGGATAGACATGAAAAGCAGGGACGTTATGGAAGTTATATGGAACCTTGGTTAGACCACACTTAGAATACGGTGTGCAGTTCTGGTCTCCACATTACAGGAAGGATATAGAGGCACTTGAGAAGGTGCAAAGGAGATTCATGAGGATGATCCCAGAACTGAGAGGCTATATCTATCAGGAAAGCTTGGACTCTTTTCTCTTCAAAAGAGGAGGGTAAGGGATGACCTGATAGAAGTCTTTAAAATTATGAAAGGTTTTGATAGGGTAGACAAGGGAAGATGTTTCCACTTGCGGGGCCATTGATATAACCAGTTACAAATAGATCAAACAGGGAAGTGTGAAGAAATTTATTTGAGCAAAGAGTAGTGGGAATGTGGAACGTGCTAGTTGTTGAGGCAAATAGCATTTAAGGGGAAGCCAGATAGGTACATGAGGGAGAAAGGAATGGAAGATTATGCTTGTTGGCTTAGTTGGGGAAGGGCAGGAGGAGGCTCATATGCAGCATAGACCATTTGGCTTGAATGGCCTGTTTCTGTTTCTGTGCTGTATATGAAGCTCAGGAACTTCCTTCCTCACTCCCTTCACCTCACCCCCTCTCTTCCGAGTTTAAGATCACGGCTAAAGACCTTTCTCTTCGACCGCACCTTTGGTCACCTTTCTACCCCTGCCCCTGGCTCGGTCCCGGGATCCGCTATTGTGTAGCGCTCTGAGACGCCGTCCGGCGTGGAGGGCGCTATATAAATCGAAGTTGTTGTTGTTGTTGTATATTCTAATGTATTATTGTAATAATAATACTGTCTGCAGGGTTCGATTTTCTTTTTATTCCTGACTAAAATAAAAATGTCTCTCCGTATTTAGCGGGATGTAGATGAAAGACTGTTCAACTGTGAACAGAATGCATCTTTCGACCGCAGGCATCTTTCACCCGGCACATCATCGTGTCATCAAAATGTCTCGAAGTGCTTCAGACAATTTATTGCAGAATGTATTGAATGTGTGTTTCTCGGTGAGGGCAGCAGGTAATTTGCTCAGCAATGCCCCAAAGGGTCACTCCCAAATCTATTATTAGACGAGCTTAAAGGGACACATTGTTAACCGCAATTTCAGAAGCATTCTTAATTAACATTGAACATAATTACGAACTGAGGCCATTTTTCCACAGTTCATAAAAAGAACCAGTTTCCAAATTACAGTAAGACCGAAATTTAAAACATGTCAACAATTCTGCACATTGTTAAGATTTCAAACAAAACAAACTCAATAGATTAAAACTGGGTGGAATGTCAGGCCCACATTCCAGGGCTCATTTTTAAAAATAACGCTTATAATAATAATAACCATCCTTGCATTTGATACAGCACTTCTCATGTCTTCTAGACGTCTCAAAGTGCTTCACGGAACATACTGTAAAGTGAATTGTCTGTATATTTATGGGCGAAACATGGCAGCAAATTGCGCACAGTGGTGTCTCACAAACAGTCGTGGATTTCAATGACCAATTTATTATTGTCTTTTTCTAAAGGATCATTATCAGCCGTGTTGAATAAGGGAACTTGCCTAAGGTTTCACCCTGCCTGGAATTGAACCCAGGTCTCTCGCTTGCAAGCCGAGTGCTCTAACCACTGAGTTACAGGACCGAACTAAAATAACACCTTGCTGTGACATGAGGGTGGGTGTTGAGATCAAATGAGCCTTCTTAAGAGCTGTGAGACACTACCCCATGTGAAGGGCGCTCTCTAAAATATCAGAAATTGTCGTTCTTTTTTTTTGAAAATATAGATTTATTTTGGTACGACACAAATCCAACATCTTCTTTTCCATTTTTCCTTTCTCCCAATTTATTCTCCGCACGCAGGTTGCGTACATGTTTTTCTCGTTAATCCTTTTTTTGTATGGAAAACATGCATTTATTTATCAATGTACAGTATCTAGGATATGAATCCAAGCCCAAATATAAAAACAAAAAACCATGCACGAGTTGTGCGCAAATGATTGTTTTTTTGGGTGGGGTGGGTGGGGGACGGGAGAAACGCTTGTGTTAAAATAGTGGGGTTTAGCCCCTGTGTGCACCACTACCATGCGTGCTACTGTGCACACCCTGAGAATGTCACTTGCCGCTTTCGGAAGGCGTTCCCGATGCGCACCGTACGCGCACTCGTCTATTTGACATGCATACATTTCCGGACAACAACAACAACAACAACAACAAATGGACATTTATAGACCGCCTTTCACGTCAGGAGGACGTTCCAAAGTGCTGAACAAGTCAGGTCGGGACCCGAGCAAGGGGGAGGTACAGGGGGGAGGGGAGCGGTGGGGAGAGAGTTGGGTGAGCGGCACAAAGCGTTCTTTGGTTACATGTCAAATGTCCTTCTGTAACTTTTCTTTAAAAAACACGGTCTTGGGTGATTCGGATTTTAGCTTTTTACCTCAATATTTTAACTCAATACATACTCCCTGATCCCGGCGTGCGCGGGCCGGAGACAGGCTCTCACCGTTCCCTCATTCTGCCGGAAGATCACCTGGTTTCGGGAATGCCAAAGGGCTTCCTATACCTAGAGTTTCTGAGGCGTCCGGGACACTCAATGTGGGTTTTGCTGTGAGTGCCCGGGAAGAGCCTGTACAGCACCGAGTGACATGACAGAGGCCTTCAGGGACGTTGTTGTTGTTCTTGACCCAGACCAATCTTGTGACCTTGTTAATACTACAATTTTGACCCCAGCCTTTCTTTGCTTAAAATGGTAAACGTCTAGCAGTTTGTTGATGCAATATATCAAGAGCTTTGAGTCATCCTGCTATAGTGAAAGGTGCTATATAAATATAGATTGTATTATATTGTATTCTATTAGTGTGCAGCAAATTCAGGCCTGGATTGAATCACGAGTTGACATTCTTTCCAGATTTTCCCTGAAGGGCAGGTTGCAGATCTCAGCTAGAACGCTGGGCATTTTGCCCAATTAGGTGAGGTGCGAGACTGCATGGAGGGAACACATCTGTGTCTTTGAATACCACGGCCAAAATGAAGACGAGCTTTGATTGTAAATGCATAGTTTGAGCAGGCTACAGATCAGGGACAAAAAGGATTCCCGAGGGTGGGAGATAACCATGGAAAAAGGAAGTAATAATAATAATACTACTACAGTACTACTCCGAATAATAATTGTATTTGATATAGCGCCTTATCACAGAATATACTATAAAGTGAATTGACAATTCAATTGGGTACAGCAGTGTCCCACAAACAGTCGTGGAACGAGTGACCAAATTATTATTATTTCTATTTTTTACAGGGATTACTAACCCTGGAATGCGATCAGTCAATCGACTAAGAATAATAATAATTTCATATTAATAATAATATGAAAGAAGGAAAATAGCACATCTAACTCAATGATAAATGACACATTCTGCTACTGTACCTTCCAGAACACCCTTGAGACTCTCTGGCTCACAGGGTTGAACTTATTATTAGAGTTCAGTCTCTTTAGGATTTGGAACACTGCAATAAACCATTCTCCATGACTGACTGTGCTTCGAGTTGAATCTTTCTGCAAAAACATTAACCCTGTCCTGTACTTTAATTTCAACCTATAATTTTCTGGCCTGATACTAATTCTGCACAGATCTCTGTACATCAAACACGAGTGAAAAGTGACATAAATCTTTTTCTTATCCCTCACCATGGAATTTGCAAGTCAAAATGTTGGTTATGTACCCTAATCCCATTATAAAAATGTAGCAAAAATGGTTGCTGCTTCTAGCTATCAACAGGTAGCACCAACTCCATTGTTTGAGGTACAGTACCTGAACTAATAAAATAAAGTGGTCACCAAAGAAGTTCAAAAGAAAACAAAATAATCTGTTATTATCACTGCATACCAGCTGTTTTTTACCCACAAAATACAGTCACTTCACTTTACAATATAGACTGTGAAGCGCTTTGAGATGTCTCAACGACGTCTATATCAAACCATAGAATCGTAGAATTATACAGCACCAAAGGAGGCCATAGGCCCATCGTATCTGTGCCGGCTCTTTGAAAAGAGCTGTACTAATCAATCCCACTTTTCCGCTCTCTTCCCATAGCCCTGCAAACTTGTCCTCTGCAAATAATTATCGATGGCAAGGATTTATCATTATAGTTAATCAAGCATTTAAAAACTACAGGTTAAACTTTACTAATGTGACGTAGAAGTCGGTGATTCCCTTCAACAACCATTTTAGGTGTCAGCCTGGCTCAATGGGAAGCACTCTTATCTGAGTTTGAACATTGTGGATTTGAGTCCTATGTTGAGCTCACAGTCTAGGCTGGCACTCCACTTGGGGTGTGCTGCATCGTCGGAGGTGCTATTCTTTGGATGAGCCATTCAACTGAGTTCCCGCCTGCCTTTTCAGATGGACGTTAAATATCCGATGTCACTATTCAAATGGAGTGTTTTTTTCCCCTAATTTCTTGGCAAACAATCCATCAAATCAAAGCAAATTGGCCATTGACTCAATGGCTGTTTATGGGACATGGGGTGCCATGTTCAAAATACACAGTCACTACACTTGGCAATAAATCACACAACGCATTTTGAGGCATCCTTCCAACACGAAAGGTGCAGTACCAAATGCAAGCAGTATTATTACAGACTATTTGTGGCTCTGGCACTACAATTAATGTGGACAATGGCCCGCAGCCAAAACCTGCTCACGGCTTCAATAAATCCATAGCCTTGAGAATATACTGCCTACAGGTCACCCAAAGCAGACTTCGGGTTGCATTTGTTCAGCTACATTGTGTCTAAATGTGATAAGAAGGCAAGTCGGAGATTGCATCTATTAAATTTCAGCCATTTGTCCTTGAAAAAGCAACAAATAACATATGGCCTATAACCTAAATAACGAATAAAAATTATTGTGAAAAAAATGCTACAAGTTACAGCCATGAATATCCTTCCTTCATAACAAACAACTGGAAGGCAGCTGATAATTTTCTGCTCATATGTAAACACACACTCTGATCTTCTTCTAGAAGTGGGTGACTAGAATTGGGCAGAATTCTCTATCCGCAGTGTGATTAACAATTCATTTCCTATGTTCTTTACGGCGTCCGGTAGCCTAATGAGTAGCCTCACAAGCGAGAGGACCCAAGTTTGAATCCCAGGCCAGGCAAAACCTTAGGTGACTTTCCTTACTCCACTCACTTCTGTATGCCTAGCAGGAAGTAGGAACCTGATTGTTGGTTGCTGGTCTATTGACTGTTTGCTTTCCGGGGTGTAATAATCCTACCTAAAAACATAAGAAATAGCTCACTCAATCCACGACTTCCTGTGCACATTGCTGTGTGCAATTAGCTGCCGCGTTTCGCCCACAAAAAATACTTTCGAATATATTCGCTAAAGCGCTTTGAGTAAGTCTCAAGCATGTGATATGGGCTATATCAAATGGAATGTTTATTATAAATTAAATGGCTCCCTTTAATATTGCTCCTCTTCAAGCATCATTGTTATTCCTGTTTTGAAGAATTTATGGAATCTGCTTCCACTTCAGTGTGTTGGTGAGAGATCTGCATTCCTCTGCATCAAAAAAAATTCACTTCCAACCGTCCTTTTAATTATATTGCCGATGATTTGCCTCCCTCCCCCACTCACCGCAGATGGCTGACTTACTGACTGATCAGTGGAAATAATCTATTAATATTTACTCCATCCCTAACCTTGACAATCTTGAAGACCACGATCAGGTCACCTTCTCAAATATGTTCCAGTTTCTCAGATGTGTTCCAGTTCTTCTGCCAGAAATTAATCTACACTGCAGGCCAAATATATATTCAATTCATTGGAGGCAACAGCCGATGTTTATCTTAGCAGCCAGTCAGGTGTATCCAAATGTTAACACAGAACAAGCATGATAAAATTGATATATTAAAACATGGTAAAACTATCCACCATCATCAAGTAAAGCACAAATTCATCACAACTTTTTTCAATCAAAAGAAAATTAGAACAACAACTTAAAACTTTACCTAACGCCCTTTGGATCACTTTCCGGAAGTAATAAGCCCACCCCCCCAAAAATTGTAATAATAATAATGTTGATTTAATCCATGACTCAATTAGCTGCTGCGATTCACCCACATAATATACAGCCAATTCACTTTACCATGTATTCTGTGAAGCGCTTTGAGACATCTCGAAGACCTAAACAGGCGCTATATCAAATGCATGGATTATTATTATTTATTATTATAATTTGGAGCACCTTAATAGTGGAGGAGCTTATTGCCGAGTGAGGGAGAGATGGGAGGTGACTGCAGTCACTGTCGAAGAAGATGGTTTTTAGCTCTGCTTACGAAGATGGACAAGGATTGGGAAAGACGCAGGGATTGAGGCAGAGTTCAAGAGTCTTGTGGCAGAGCGGCTGAATGTGCGGCCACCAATGCCGGAGCGGGGGGGATGAAGGACCTCTAGGACAGTGAATCCAGGTGAGCAAAAGGTACAGGTAGAGGGGTGGGGTGTAAGCGGGTCGGAGAGGGACAGAGGGAGGGGCTAGGGCACAAAGTAAAAATCTCAAAAATCATCTTAAATCGATAGCCTGCTTGAAATCCTGAGTACAGATAAACTCATATAAACTGTATCGGTTGAGACCATAACAGTTAGTACAACTTGCACAAAGTACAGACAAACTTGCGTAGGTCGTATCATATACAATGTATGCAAAGTTAAGTATAAATCAAATTTTGTGCGACTAATTCTTAACACATTCAGTAAACAAGTACAGTACTGTATGTTTGTCTATTTATGTACTAAGCAAAGATCGGCTTCAGCAATAGATAGAAAAATGTGATGTTTCGCAAGACTGTTAGTCGATTCTTATGAAACATCACACCTTTCTAACTGCTCCTAAAACCAATCTTTATACAGTACATAGTATTACTGTATTTATAATTATTGAATGTTTTCAACCAGCATTTCTCACCCCCATGTCATAAATCTCAAGGCACTTCCCAACTATGTTGTCCACTGTCCAGTTCAATTGTTTCAATCCAGTGAGATTACAAAAGTGCATCACTGACCAAAGTCATGTTTGCTTTCCCTTTACAATTTCTCTCCAAACTCAGCAGGTGCTGTACCTTGATTGCATGGCCAAAGCTCTGCCATCTCAACAGAAACTCCTAACACAATGATATATTAGTGAGTATAATTTCACAAGGAGAGATAATAATAATCCTCGCATTTGATGGAAAATGGAAACAGATTTCCCCATTGAACAAATCGTAAAAGAACTGAAGGATTAAGCAATTTACAGGTCATTACTTTGATACTGGAAGAAGGACATAAGTGGATTATGAAAAACCAATAAAGCTACCCGGTGATACCAAAGCTGTTTATTGGATCTGATATGGTTAATTAATGTGTGCGTTCGTCTCACTCAGGTGGCTTTACTATAGAGAGTACAGTGTATATTCTTCTGATTTTCTCTTTTCATTTCTTGTTTTCTGGCTCACACAGATCAGGATTTCACAGAACACCCAGAGGCTGATATATAATATGTATATTTTAAAAATGTTATCCTTTAAAGATAAGTGTAGATAGTGAGTGTCTTTAAGCTCTCTGAGACGCCGTCTGGCGTGGAGGGCGCTATATATCAAAGTTGTTGTTGTTGTCTGAAGTCTGTCAATCTCAGTTAGGTACATCATAACCTAATCCAAATATGTCCCTGACCAGTTGCACATTATGTGTACACTTTCCATCAGTGGTCACTACATAGTAATCGGGAGCCTTGGTTGATTTATTTCCTCCTGACGTGAAAGGCGCTCCATAAATGTAATTTTGTTGAATTTATTTCCTCTCTTTATCCCTGAGGCCCCGAGTTCAGTCCCAGCACCAGCCACTCCCACTCTCATGCCTACATTTACATTTACCTCGCTAAATATACAATCACTACACTTTACCATAAATGCTCAAAAAAAATACTCTGAGGTTCTATATCAAATATTCTTATGATATCATAATTTTACTGGCTAAGAATACAAGTGGTAATCCTTAACCTTTGCATTTGAAACGTCTCAAAGTGCTTCACAAGATATACTATAAAGTGTACTGACAAACAACCGTGGATTGAGTGGCCACATTTTCTTTTGAGGGATTGTTACCCCCAGGAAAGTGATCAGCCAATCCAGTAACAAGTGGGATCTTACTTAGGTAAACTGAATCGTGCATGTGAAGTCAGAAACTTGCTTAAGGTTTGTCCTGCCCTGGAATCGAACCTGTGTCCTCTCGCTTGTGAGGTGAGTGCGCTAACCATTACGCTATAGGACTCAACTCCACAAAAATACACTCAATTCACTTTACAGTATATTCTGTGAAGCGCTTTGAGACGTCTAGAAGATGTGAAAAGCGCTATATCAAATGCAAGGATTATTATTATTACCATGTGGTCGGATTCAATCACCTTCGTGATCACATTAAGCACCACTAGTCATTTATATATCACAGTTCTATGGGACATCCCAAACCACTTTCCCTTCTGGCTGAACATCCCAGCAAGAGGGGAAAGGTAGTGGGAGGGAAAATTAACCAAAAATGCAGTCAAAGAGGGAAGTTTGGAGTCAGGCTTTGAAAAGCTTTGTGGAATCCTGTAGCTCAGTGGTAGAGCACTCGCCTTGCAAGCAAGAGACCTGGGTTCAATTCCGGATAGGGACAAAACCTTGGGCAAGTTTCTTTACTCCAAACACCTGATAATAATCCCTTGAAAAAAACCCAGTAATAATTTGGTCATTTCAATCCACGACTGTTTTTGGGACACTGCTGGGCAAAATTGGCAGCCACGTTTCACCCACAAATATAAAGTCAATTCACTTTACATTATATTCTGTGAAACGCTTTGAGACGTCTAGAAGACGTGAAAAGCGCTATATCAAATGCAAGGTTTATATTATTATTATAAAATGGTGTGGGAAGGGGTGAGTCGGGGGGACTTAAGTATAAGATCAGCTACAGACTGGGTATCAAGCTTCGGAGTTAAATTAAATACAAATGTATACACTGAGAGGGAGAGCAGAAAATATACAGTACCAACTGTGCTTTGATACAATGTAGATGCCAGTCACATAACATGTGCTTGTAAACCTGTGGAGATCTCAGCAATATCAAGTTTTCTTTGATGGATTTATTGTAACCTGAATTGAGGCCTCGTAAACAATGTTACTGAGCAATTCAGGTATGTTGACATTAAACAAAATCAATGTGTTCTGTTTGTGGCTGCGTTGAGAGGCAGAATCAAGCCTGAAGTCTCCCTAGTGTATCTTTGTAAAGGGTAACATGAGTTTATTTTTGTGAACCTAATGCATTTCAAACCAATATTATATTGCATTCTAATAAGATTACAGACTGTGAAATTGATAAAGGCCCTGTCTCATATGAAACTGGCCTAGATCACAAGATTGGTTTGGATGAAGAAGGCCTTTCGGCCCATTTAATCTCATCCCATTTGACCCATTTCATCTCATCCTTTCCAAAATACTCAGCCTATCATCTTCTTCACACAGCATCAAGCTGTTCTTTTATGAGACCAGTTTCCTGGCCTCAACCACCGTTCCCGACAACCTGTTCCAGTTGTTAAACTCAAGCTGAGCGCGGATTCTCGCTACCTCTCCAGTTTAACCCCAACTCACCATCTCCACCCTTCTGTATGTCCCTTGTGCTCTCCGTTCCATCATTGAGGGCCATGTTTTAAGCTACTATTCCCCGAGACACTGGAACACGCCTCCTCTATCACCTTCACCTTGTCCCCTCCTTCCCCATCTTCAGATTGTGCCTGAAACCCTTCCTATTTGACCATGCCTATGGTTACCAGCCCACTCCCCCACCCCCAGGCACCGTGCTCTGCCACTGTCCCTGCTTGCTACCCTACAATGAGGTGTGCTATATAAATGCAAGTTGTTGTGGATCTCAAGACAAATGAACCGAGAGAGGCTGATATATGTGCTCACAAATAACAACTGAGGCTTCGCTGTAATCTTTTGGCTCTTTTACTGTTCCATCGACACATCAGGGAACATCTCTGATCAATGAGCATCTGATAGCAAAGTATAGGTTGACAGATCAGCCTTCATCAGACCTCCAGCTTTCCTTTTTATAACTCGCTGTCAGGCAAACCTACTGAATACAATCTGTCCATACTGAGATATTTGATTGGAGTTGCTCTGCGGATTGTACAACTTTATCCACAATAATAAATCACCGGGGGTTCAAAAGTGTAAACAGTGTCAGAATGTTGTGTAATGATCCACGACACAGAGGAGTTGAATGGCTTTGTTTCCTGATGAAGAAAGGAACTAAGTAAGGAAAACAGCTGTTTGGACAGGGTAACAGTAAATCCCTCCAGTGATTCACTTGCTCACATTTCTTCTCTGTCCCGTCAGTGTCTGATAGAGATACAAGCAGGATCGCCTGATCAACAGGTTCCTTTCTATCCCCCACCTCCCCAACAAGTACCCCAAGCACTCACTCACATTGCATTCCTCCATTTATTTCCATCTTGATTGCTTTTTCACCACGATGGAAACTTTTTTTATCCTGCAACATAGCTGTGATCTGCTAACCCATGTCCATTCCCATGTCCGTTCCCTCCGCTCACCTGGCTCCGGCCTGCTCTAGGAACCCCGACCACCCTCCCCCACCCACCACCATCGGCAGTCAAGCTTTCAGCTCCTCCTCCCCCACCCTTTAGAACCTCATCGCACATACCTTTCTCCTCACGCTCTCCCTATTAATGCACTTTACAGTATATTCTGTGAAGCACTTTGAGACGTCTAGAAGATGTGAAAAGCGCGAAAGCAAATGCGAGGATTATTATTATTATATTATGGACGAAATGCGCCGTGCCAATTGTGCACAGCGGTGTCCCACAAACAGTCATGGATTGAGTGACCAAATTTTTTAAAGGGGTTATTTCCCCCAGAAAGTGATCTGCTAATCAGCCAACAACCATTGATTCCTACTTTCTGCTAGGCAAACAGAGGTGTGTGGAGTCAGGAAACTTGCCTAACGTCTCGTCTTGGAATCGAACCAAGGTCCCTCCCACTTGCGGCGAGGTGAGTGCTCTAACCAACACACTACAGAATGCCACGTCTTCTCCTCACCCTATATCCAAATGAGGGCACTTTCCTTCTGGGGTCACCGGACAGTGTTCAGGAGAGGGAACTGTGGCTGAACATTGCCCTTCCTAAACCTAAGGACTGTGAAAGCCAATTCTGTCCTCCAGCCTGCTGTATCAGCAAACAATCGCTGACAGTCTCACAGCTTTGTTTTTATGCACAGGGAGCAGTTTCATTCTATGATCCAAGGATTGTTTGAATGTTTCCCCCCCGCCCCCCACCCTGAAACACACCGTTTCCCCCCCGCCCCCCACCCCGAAACGTACAGTATTATGTGTGCTGCCTGTAATTAATGAAAGAGTTTCAGCTAATGTAATCAACTTACTGTAGCTGCTGTACATTTGCTGCCAGATTCTGAATGATTTTACTTAATCAGATTCCTGTTTGAAATAAGCTGAGCGCCCATGCGTCAAGTTAACAATAGCACAGTTTAATAATACAAGATATCCACAACAAGAACAAAACAGGTCACTATGTGGTTTTATATGATTATTGAGAGCAAAGTGTAACTGATGCTTTAACAGCAACAACTCGCATTTATGTAGAGCCCTTCAAGGGGGTAGTGTCCCAAAACCTGCCACAATCTATTGGAGCTACTAAATAACTGGAACTCTCACCCTCAGTCCTTTTCCCTCCCCACTTTCAAATCCCATCTAAAAACCTTCCTTTTCAATCGTGCGTACAGTCACCTTCCCCCCACCCCACCCTCTCCCACCTGGCTCGGTGTCAGACTCCACCGCTGTCAAGCATTCTGGGATGCTACCCCGTGTGAAGGGCACTATATAAATGCAAGTTGATGCCATATAACAAGGCGACAGCTTTTGTTCGTTAAAACATTCCTGGGTTTGAGTTCTAAATCAATGTGCATCCTTGTTTGCTTTTTTTATGACTTTGAAGTGTTATCTGTCAGCATGTTATAAAAGTATCTTCTTCTATGATCTTTCATATCAGATGAGCAAGGACGGGTGGAGTGAGGTGACTGGAAGCCATCGTTTCCTCAGTCACCACAGAATGCAAGGCCTCGGCTTTGTGCAGTATCATGTGGAGAATATTAGCTGTGGTCTCAGAGGACATGGAGGCGAGAAAACGTGTGTCATCCCAACTGACAGGAAAGAGAGTTGAGGATACAGGCAGGCAAGCAGGCAGGCAGGCAAGCAGGCAGGCAGGCAGATAGATGTTCCCAAATCACCCATTCTGGTTCCCCCGACATGGTCTTACATTTCCACCACCTGAATCATTACCAAAAAACAAACCTCAGCTTCTTGTCAGCAAATCACCTTCAAGATCCACCTTTCCATATCCCTCCATAAATGTGCCGCACCTTATTTGTGCAACCTGCTCCAGCTCTACATCCTGTTGAGTCACAGAATCTGTGGCACAATAGACCATTCAGAGGAACATAGGAACAGGAGTTGGCCATTCAACCCCTCAAGCCAGTTCTGTCATTCTATTTCTGATCCCTACCTCAACTCAATTTTCCCACCTTTGCTCTATATCCCTTAATACCCTTACCTAACCAAAATCTATTGGCAAGAGAAGTTCTGTAGCTCAGTGGTTAGAGCAATTGCCTCCGTGGGAAACCTCAGTTCTATTCCTGGCAGGGTGAAATGTTGGGCAAGTTGCTTTACTCCGCACATGTACCCAGCAGTAAGTAGGAACCTGGTTGTTAGCTGATTGGCGGATCACTCTTCTGGGCATAATAATCGTTAAAAAAAACAATAATAATTTGGTCATTCAATCCACGACTGTTTATAGCTCACTGCTCTGTACAGTTGGACGCCACGCTTCGTCCATGAATATGCAGTCAATTCACTTTACAGTACATTCTGTGAAATGCCTTGAGACCTCTAGAAAGCGTAAAAAATTCTATATCAAATGCAAGGATTATTATTTTATTAATCTATCTTTCAAGACTGAGCAAGTTGCATGGTATTGAAAATTTCAAATAATTTATTGTATTGTATCACCTCTGAAACTTCTGAACCCTCTCTCCCTGCTTTCAAAACCCTCTTAAGACCCAGCTATATCAAATACAAGGATTATTATTATTACGGTATATTATTATTATCTTATTTGGAAACCATCTCTAAAGTAGCTAGAGAATAGATTATATCAAATAGACAAAAACATGCGTTTTCTTATATTACATTTTGTGTTATGGATCATCTGCATTTTGAGTGATCTGCGATAATTAACGCAATAGATCCACTTTACACAAAGCAGATAGATTCCTCTGTCTACAAAGTGAATTCTCAAGTTAGACCAACTGCACAACTCGCAGCAGAAAGACAGCTTAAAGCATCAACAGAAAAAGCATAGCTGGAGCAAATGGCAATTCCAAACCTGTCAAACACAAAGGTTTTCTACCAACCTGTGATTATGCAATTTGCTAGGGAGTTCACTTAAAATGTTGAAAATGTTGTCCAAAGGCCAGAGTGGCCAGACATGTTAAGAAGGATATTCTTTCTTTGTGATCTCTGTTTGCGCGCAGTGTGCGAAGGAATGGTAAAGCTGGTATCGGACATAAACTGCAACCATATGATCAGTCACTTCAGCCTGGCTGTGAGATTTCACAGTGTTTAAAATTCTCATTACATCCTGTAGCAGGCTGAAATTTGACATCTTGCAGTGTTTGCATTCCAGCGAGTTGGCGAAACATGTACAATACAACTCAGAAATATTTTGCAGAGATGTTAATGTTTGGTTTGTAGGTCATGATAGATTTATGAGACAGAATTCCCTGCATCTTTCCACTGAATCAAGCCAAGGTGCACAGAGATCAGGAGTGAGTTATAAAACATGCCTGTGTTCTACAGGGCAGAAAATAAGTATCGAGAAAGCAAAACAAATTTCTCCTTGGATGAGTACTATTTATTGTTGATTTTTTTTGTCAACTGGGTCTCTGACACATGTGGCATCCATCACTATGCTCAGAGTATTTTTTAAATGAAAACTCCAGCAGTAACTAGACTTCATAGCCATTTTAAGTGGTTTGTATCTCTCTGATCAGTGTCTGGCTGCAAGATAACAAAGATTGCTGTCTTTTATGGACCTTATGTAAGCCATATGTAAAACAATGTGGGTACTGTATTATGTGTCTGTAGAAACCAAATACAATACATATGTACAGAGGGAATTACAAGTGTCCTTAATTATACAATAATTAACAAATGATCAGAATTGGTTTCCAACTGCAGAATTACAAAGTCCCTTTACCGGGTTGATAAGAACATAAGAAATGATATACGTTTTTCATATAAAAATAGTAATCACGAGGTTTCAACTCAAAAACAAAGAGCACAACAATAATAATAATAGTTATTCTTACATTTAATTTGCCAATATTTCAAAATATCTCACAGGGTATTACCATAAAGTGCAGTGACTGTGTGTTTTGTAGGTGAAACCAGTAACACAGCAATGGCCCACAGGGAGCCATAGATATCAATCTAAATTGAGAACTGAGGAAAATGGGTGTCTAAATAATAATAATAATAATAATGCGTGATATAATTATGGACCAGTTTCATCCGAGAGAAAAAGGTATATTTAAGAACAACAACAAATAATGACGTTTGTATAGCACCGTTCATGCCGGGAGAATGTCCCAAGGCAAGCAATGGACAGTCAGGGAATTGGAACTGAGTTGGAGGTTGGGATCAGGTGGGGTGGAGGGCAGGGAGGGTAGGGTAGAAGAGAAACTAAAGGTTCAGTCGAAGGGGAGAGTTTTGAGACAGGCCTTGAAGGAGGCAAGGGAGGGAGCGAGGCAAAGGGACTGTGGGATGGAGAGCTCTTGTCTCAGACAATGCCATTTTTTGTACAATACACAGCAACCTGAAGAATGAATTCCAGCGAGCATTCTGGAAACAATATTTTTTTTAAATTAAAACCATCGCATTGTGTCAATGGCTGCACTGTAGGGTATTGCCGGTGCTTGTCCACATGGCATCCATGTGTTTCACATTTTCTACCAGAGCAGTTGTTCTAGGTCACCACAAGAAACAGGAAAAGGGAATTTTAATTCGGACTGGTAGCATGAAGACTCGGTAAAGACTTTTAAACGTATGTATAGATTCTGTGTGTGTATGTGTTGTGTGAGTGTGTGCACATGCTAGCAACCTGACTGCAGCAATAATCCACTGATAATAATAACAATAATAATAATCCTTGCATTTTGATATAGCGCTTTTCACGTTTTCTAGACGTCTCAAAGAGCTTCACAAAATATACTGAAAAGTGAATTAACTGGCTATTTGGGGGCAAAACCCAGCAGCCAATTGCACACAGCAGTGTGCCATATATAGTCGTGGATTAAGTGACCAAATTATTATCGTTATTTTTTTTGAGGGATTATTATAAGTTATGTGGAGTAAGGAAACTTGCCCAAGGTGTTGCCCTGTCTGGAAACAAACCCAGGCCTTTCGCTTGTGAGGTGAGTGCTCTAACCATTGAGTTAAAGGACTCCAGTCTTGTGATTTGGAGGGGCTGGAGTCCGATGAGGAGAGCGTTGCAATAGTCAAGCCTGAAGAAGAGGAAGGCATGGATGCTGATTCAGACAGTATTCAAACTCTTGGTGTGCTTATTTGTCAGAGAAACCTCTTCATTTTGAATGTGCTTCACATTCTTATGTATGTTGTTCTTTCTTAATTAAAGGCTCTTCCGTTCAATCTGGTAGAGGTCTCAATCAAGCTGACATGCGTCACTGACGTCAGGCAGGATCCCTGCAGAGAGTGTCTCTGCTGGGAATCACTGACTGAAGGAGTATAACTGACCTTTAAAGCCTGCCTCGGACTTATTTCTTCATGACATTACAGCGTTATTGTAAAATGCACACAGCAAATCTCATTGCTTCGAAAGAGAGTTCCCGAGCAATCTAGCAAGAGATGATTGACGTGGCATTCAAGGTCTGAAAGGATACCTGTCTGATGAACGCTATGATTCTGTTTGATTTGAAAATAGTTCTAAAACTCTGCGAAGGAGCTCTTGAAACAATCCGGTTCCATGAAAATAAAGAAGGCATTTAAAATAAGGGACTGGAGCACATAATGATTACTGCTCCTTCCATTTGATATTGCGCTTTTCTAGACATCTCAAAGCACTTCGCGGATTATACTGTAAAGTGAATTGAATGTATATTTGTGGGCAAAACGTGGCAGCCAATTATGCACAGCAGTGTCCCACAAACAGCCATGGATTGAATCACCAAATCAATATTGTTTTCTTTTTAAGTATTATTATATCTGAATAAGCGATCCGCCAATCGACTGATAACCAAGTTCCTACTTACTGCTAGATAAACAGAGGCGTGTGGAGCAAGGAAACTTGCTCATCATTTCACTCTGCCAGGAATCGAACCCAGGTCTCTTGCTTGTGAGGCAAGTATTCTAACCATTGAGCTCCAGGAAGCCATTTATTATTCTTTAAGCATAGTTAGCATTTAGGTGCAATGTGAGGTTGGTCAAGTTGGAGGAGGGGGAATTGAGGCAGAGAGTGATGGAGTTTTGGGGAGTGGCAGCTGAAAGAGCGGCCAAAGATGGTGGAGTGGAGGGGATGAGCAACAGGACAGGGCAGGTAGATTGGAAGGGGCAGGTAGAGGAATAATAAGAGTACTGTACATCATTTATATTCAAAAGTACTTACACCTGCACAGCCTGCAGGAGATACGTGGGTAATTAAATAGGGATGAGGAGCTTAATACAGTGTTATCTTGGTTTTACAAATACGGATCCTTCCAATTATGCTTTACCAACTTTGCTTTAAATGCATGAATAAAGGCAGGCTGCGTGATGCAGTGATGAAAATGACTAAATTTAGCAATTTCCTGAAACAATTAGGAACGCAGCAGCAGAAATTGAAACAAAGAAGGCCCTTTGGCCCATCCGATCTATCCTTCCAGAATACTGTCCTCACTCTGCCATCCTCCCATCACCACATCAAGATGTTTTTAACCAGTGTCTCAACTCAACTCCCACTCCAACCTTCCATGCAATCTATTCCATTTGTAATTACTCCCTGGGTACCCTCAATCCCCAACTGTTTGTGGGACATTGCTGTGTGTAGTTGACTGTTGTTTTCCCCCACCAAACAATATGCATTCAGTTCACTTCACAACAACAACAAAGTTACAGTTATATAGTGTCTTATACGTCGGGAGGACCTCCCAAAGCGCTGGGAATATACTTGACAGTATATTTTGTGAAGCATTTTGAGACGTCTCCACAACGTGATAAGGTGCTATAGTACACCAATTGCAAGGATTATTGTTGTTATTATTATCCTCTGGGTAAAGAAAGACTTCCTGATGTCTGTCGAGAAATTGCTCTATGCAACTTTAATTTTGTGTGCTCTTGGTCTAGTGTCTGGGTGCAATTCTACAGAATTGTTCATACTTTTTCTATCGCAGTTAAAATATTATACATCTCCATAACATCTTCTCTGAGATGGTTCCTTCTGTCCATCTGTGACCAGGGCACCCTCTGCTTCCTTGTCCTTCTCAATTTCTCTACCGCCTTCGATGCTATAACCTCTCTATTCCGCTCCACAAACTCTCCTTTCAGCTCCACCTTCACGTTTGTATCCTTGCCTGGTTTCACTCTTATCCTTCGCCATCATCTCTACTTTGTATCTGCCATCAACTTCTCCTCCAGTCCTCAAACAGTCACGTGCAGCGTTCCTCGGGGCTCTGACCTTTATCCTCTCCTCTTTAATACTTATATGCTCATTGATGCCATCCCTAGGAATGGTCCTAATTCAGCATGTATACGGATGATACCCAACTCCATCTTTCTACCTCCACCCTTGATTGTTGGCAGGTTACCTGTCAGACAACAAGTTCTGGTTCAGAGCTAACTTTCTCCAGTTAAAGGTCAACAAGGCTGAGACCCACCCACTCGGCTCCCGTCAGCGCCTTCTCACTTTAAGCGCTGACAGCATCATGATACATGGATACAGATTCCACCTCGCCAAGCCTGTAGGGAACCTTGGTGCCATGTGCAACTCTCAACTATCCTTTAAATCCCAACTCTGTGCCACTGCCCATTGAGCTTTCCCCCATCTCCACAACATTGCCTGCCTCCACATATACCTCTCCCCTCTGACCACTGATATCCTTGTTTTTTCATTAGATCCAGGTTTGACTGTGTTAATTCCCTTAAGTGTTAAGAAGCTAGAGAAAAATATTACCGTGTACTTGAATTCCACCAAATAAAAGAGAATTGCCTCATTGAACCCTAGGCTGCTGACTCATTCCCAGATTCCCAACTTCCCTGAAGTGTCTCTTATTTAGTGACAAAATCAAAACATACTCTTTTCAGCACTTCAGAAATATTCGTTGGACCTTCAAATACAAAGCTTTGTGTTTATAGCCATGTTCAGGATTGTGAATGGACCATAGCATAAATAATTATATTGCTGAATTTATATGAGATTTGTGTAGTGCCAGGGGGTAAATCCCTTTGAGGGCTTCACAATGTTCGGGACTCAATAGAGCAAAGAATATAATATTCTCTTCCATCATGCATGAGTAATACATTGCAGATGAGTGAAGACAGCTGAACACAACAAAATCTTGCATTTATACAGTGTCTGGCTCAACAGGAGGATATTCCAAAGCATTGGCTGTCAAGGGTTTGATCCGAGCTGGTGATCGTAGATGGGTGGAGGCCAAGGGGAGTGGAAGGATGATCAAATACAGGGTCAATGAGATGGACCTTGAACGAGGCCATGGAGAGACTGAGCCAGGGGTACTGTGGGTGGAGTTCCAGAGGGTTGGGGGCAAAAGGCTGATGCCAGCAGCCACATTGGCAAAACACAGGCGCCAATTGTGCACAGCAGTGTCCTACAAACAGTCGTGAATTGAGTGACCATATTTGTTTGGGTGGTGGGGAGGGGTTCGTTTATTACAATCCATCAATCGATTGACTATTAACTTATTGCTAAATAACAAAGACATGTGGAGTAAGAAAACTTGCCTAACGTTTTGCTGCACCTGGAAATCTAGCCTAGGTTGTCTTGCTTGCAAGGCGAAAGGGCTGACCACTACTCTACAGACTCCACTGGACAATTAACATGGCCAATTTACACTGGCCATGTTCGTTGAACAAATTCAAATGCAGTGATTAAAGAAAAAATAAACGATTCCAGGGTCGTAAAAAGAGAGCCACAAGTTAAAGCCATAGATGGATTTTGTTACACTGAAAGTGGATTATTTCTGTGAATGAAAGAATTCAAGAGCAGAAATCAACCAAGAGGGAAGGTTTCACATTAAGCAGTCACACAGTGTCTACATAAAACACTCCCTTCCTCAATACCCTCTGCAACTGTGGGGTCATGGTACTGTGCTTCTCGCTACCTTCTAAGTAACAAATAAATGATGAATTTTGGTCATTAAAAAAAGAAATCTGCCAGTAAATTGACAGCTTGAGACCAATTATTAAATAAAGGTATGAAATGTGCGACACTTCATAACATGTCCACTTAGTAGTGGGATCTGTTATGGAATGTGACATGTTTCACTCCCAGCTGTACTCAGTTCCTTGTCCATCATCATTTGCGATGCATGAAAAAAAATCTCTCCTTTTACTGCTTCTGGCAGTTTTATTTCCCTTCAGTTGAGATTCAAGTAATATTATAGTGTGGTGACCACAATGCATCAATGCAGCAAACTAATCTGCTGACGAGGTCATATCTGCTTAAACTCTCTAATCAGGCAGATCTCTAAATGTGTAGGACGGTTCTTAAACATTAATAGACTTGACTGTTTGTCAGGGGAGCGTATTGCATTTGGTGATGATGCTTTTCTCAGAGAAGCAGTAAATAATAATAATGATCCTTGCATTTGATATAGCATCTAATCATGTGGTTGAGATGTCTTGAAGCGCTTCCTAATAAAGTATATTGTAAAGTGGATTGAGTGTGTATTTTGTTACACAGCACACAAAGACACTCACACTCGAGGAGAGATTGAATGGCTCACTTCCACTAAACACAATCCAGCCCATCCCAGTCTGATCACTGAAGGCCCAGATGTGAGGGGGGAAATATTTTACATTATTAAACAATCCAAATAATAATTCTTACAATTGATATAAAGTCTTTCACGACTGGAGGATGTCTCAAAAGGGTTTCACAGGATAGATATGTTGTATATTTGGTAGACAAATGCTGCAATAGATAAAACGGCAATGAATAATTAAGACAGTAAAATAAACCATGAGGCTTCTTCAATCTTTGGCTTGTGCTATCACTGCTGGAGATTGCCCTCTGTGCCCTAGGTTGTGGAGGGAGCAATCAACAAAGGATTCTGCTCTTTATTGCTATCCAATAATCCCGCAGGCTGTCAATTAACTGTCACAGGTTATCTGGCTCAGTAGCTGTACAACCCATTGTCAAATTACACTCCAATATTCAAAGCCAGGGCTCACATTCATGGGCAAGGCACCAGCAAAGGGAAAGGGGAGAAGGTTGACAAGGAAACTGATAAGGAAAAATAACAACAACAATAACCTGCATTAATATAGCGCCTTCCACGCCAAGTGGCGTCTCGGAGTGCTTAATAATAGAGGAGTCCGAGGCCGAGCCAGGGGAAGGGGAAAGGTGACGGTGGGCCAGGTCGAAGAGGAACATCTTTAAGAATGCGGAAAGAGGGGGTGAGGCGAAGGGGTCGAGGGAGGGAGTTCCAAGGTTTCGGGGGCCTAGTGGCTAAAAGCACGGCCACCGATGGTGGAATGCCGATAGATGTACCTCAAGTGTTTGAATAATCCAAGCTGCATCAATTATCTAAGAAAATGTTTTCCTTCCTCTTTAATGTGACATACTGATTAGGTTGTGTGTTTTTTTTGGTGCGTATGGCCTGCTGAGTACACCCTCATGACATCAACTGGATGTCAGGTTAGCTGTGCAACACATTTACAGCTGTTGTGCATTAGAACATTTTGTGTAAATCACGTTGATTTGGTAACCACTAGGCTATTACACTGACAAATGTGGACACCTCATATTGTTGATTTTAACACTGGAATCTCTGGCTGCTGTTTGTGTTCTCCCTACAGCAAACAGCCTGTGTTGAATCGTAAATTGATACAGATTTGCTTGTGTTGTGCCATAGGAAGCAAGCTCCATAAGTACTGTAAATAAGGCCTCGGTTATCCTTGCATTTAATATAGCGCCATATCATGTAGTTGAGATGCCTCAAAGCGCTTCACAGAATATACTCTAAAGTGAATTTGACTGTACATTTTTTGGGCAGAACGCGGCAGTCAATTATGCACAGCGGTGTCCCACAAACAAGGGTGGGTCGAGTCAACAAATTCTCTTTTTAGATGACTTATTACCCCTGGAATTTTTTTTGCAGCGTTTTACCCAGAAAGCAATCTGCCAATTGACTAACAATCAGGTTCCTACTTACTGCTAGGAAAACAGAGGTAAGTGGAGTAAGGAAACTTGCCTAAAGGTTTATTCTGCCTGGAAATCAAACCCAGATTCTCTCACTAGCGAGGCAAGTACTTTAACCAATACACTACAGGACTCCACTGGAAATTGGCCATGATACACAACTGGCACTTTTTCTAGACTATTATTGACTGTAAGTCCCCTCCAGCAATTGATTTATCATTAGGAAAAATATCTTCAAAGGGAATAGAGGAGTTTAAATATATCATCCAGTTAAGGATTTAAAATAAGACTGCATAGTAACTGCAAAGGAAAATGCTTTTAATTCAGGAGGACGTTTATTTAAACTCTCTTCTCTTTTTGAATAGTGCCTTGGGATCTTTAGTGTTCACTCCATCAGGCAGACAAACCTAAGACAAACCTATCCAGAGGACGATACCTCCAACATTGTAGGGCTCCTCCAGACCGCATTGAAGTGTACAGATAGACTATGAAGCTCTAAGTCCCAAATTAAAGATTCAACCCAGAACATTTTGACGTGCATTTTATCAATTGTGTCTAGCTGGCACTTATTAATAATAATAATCCTTGCATTTGATATAGTGCTTTTCACGTCTTCTAGACGTCTCATTGTCAAAGTATTATTAATAATTTAGAAACTCATTTATTATAGATATGTCTTAAATTTATTCTAGAAAACTAATGTATTGCCAACATGAAAAAAATCCTAAAGTATATTTGTGGGCCTTCTCCCATTATTCCAAAGCATATAAATGCTTTCGACTCAATTTTATTGCCATAGAGGTCTTTTAGTGGTCGGGAAAATAAGTTCTGATGAAATCTCAAGAGGATGTAGTAAAATGTATGAGGTGCACTTTGAAGCCTACCGTATTAGACATGCTTCATGAATTCAGTAGGAATATCTCACCAGAGTGGAGACAGTTTAACGGCCTCAGTGGAATATTATGCCTGGTCTGATGGTACCACAATCCACTTAGGCAAAATTACACTGCTCAGACACGTGAGGTACAATGAAAGTGATACAGTTCAATGGAAGGTTAAGTCCTTAACCGCTCTGCTCATATATAACAAAAAAATTCTTCCAGTTCAAATTAAACCACAACAAAATTATATTTGTACAGTGCATTTCACATTGGGAGAAGATTCCAAGGCACCGGACACAGTATTTCAGACCTGAGCTGGGGATTGGGATTGGGAGAGTGGAGGGCAGTGGGTGAAAGACATTAATCAAAAGCTTGGTCAAAGAGTAGGGCCTTGAGGTGGGTGTGAAGGAGGCAAGGGATGGAGTGAGGTGGAGGGATTGTGGAGCGCGCTGAGTGGAGAGAGAGGACTGGTTGGTAGGGGGTTAGAAGGTCGTACAGATAGGAGGGGGCAAGACCATGGAGAACTTTGAAGGTGAGGACCAGGATCTTGAACTGTATCCTCTGTGTGCTGGGAAGCCATCCAGTCGAGGGTGGGGGTGATAGGGGCATGGAACTTAATGTGGGAGAGGACACGGGCTGCAGAGTTATGGATGATCTGCAGCCTGTGGAGAGAGGAGTTGGGGAGGCCGACAAGCAAGAAGTCTGCATCGGCAAGTTTGTTATGAATGCAAAGTATCGGTGGCCTGCGCTGTGAGGTAGTATTGGAGCCTGGCAATGTTGTGGTGGTGAGGGAAGCAGAACAGGTCATGGTACGGATGCAGGGTAGAAAAGTTAGTTGAGGGTTGAAAAAGACAATGAGATCCTTGGATGATGAGGGTTTTATTGGAGAGGGAGCGGACATTTTTTCGGCCGATGCGGAGGGGGTCAGTCAGAGGCGGAATGTGGGGGACGAAGGGGAGGATTGAGAGGGATGGGTGGGGATGTGGATGAGGGAGGCCTCTGTGGTCAGCGACCGATGGGCCTTGTGGCGAAAATGGGGGATAGGGAAGCCAGAGTGGCCGCTGTTGGACAGCCAGCGACGTGTACCTTGCTGGGACGGACAGAGAATGCTCAGGCTGGAGGAGAGAGAGGCTGTGAGACGGTCAAACAGGGGTAGTGAGTCAGGGTGGTCGGTGGGACAGGGGAACTGCGCAGGAGTAGTGAAGGGTAGGGGACAGGGGTGGGAGGATTTGGGGGAAGCAGCACGGGTCAGTGGCAGCAGCCAAACCGCGCACCCAAGACTGAGAGCAAACGGGTTTTATGATTGGGAACATTTATGTTACTAAACAATTCATAGTTTCAGGCACAATGTGCCAGAATACGTGGATCAGACAACGTGACTAATGCCACACAGTGGCGCAAAGAGTGTTTCCGCCCAGTTTCTTACCTCCGCTGGGTTGTTAATGAAAGCTGCTGACTGCTGGCCAAACACATTTCCATTTGAAGATCTCAAATCGCATCGTGAGTCACCCACCTCCCCCAGTCCTTTTATGCACCTAGCAAACACTTAAACCACTTAATCCACAGGGAGTGCAAATCAAAGAGTGAATCACCCACAGGCTGCCTTTACACATGTCCCACCAGTCAATTACTAAGCAGAAGACACACAGGGCAATGTGCTTGGGAGTATATTTTTCTCCTCTTCCTGGCCAACAATTTTCCCCAGATAAAATTGGTCATTTACTTCAGACAGTGAATCCCGCAAAATCCCTTCAAACATCCTCCTGTTGCGAAAGGCGCCACTTGTCCATTGGAAGGATTATTATTTCACTATTATATTAGCTTCAGCTGTGACATATCTACCCCCCCCCCCCTCCTCCCACCATCCCCCACCCTGGAGTCAGGCTCTGCCACTGTGAAGCATTCCGAGATGCCACCCTGGGTGGAGGGTGCTGTACAAGTGCAGGCTGTTATTATATCCTGTGAGCCGTTTTGAGACTTATCAATTGCACGATAAGGAGCGATATCAAATGTGGGGATTATTATCACCTTCCTCGGGCTTCCCTGGACAAGGTGATTAGAGATGTAAAGGCTGGCTTCAGGGCAGATACCAGTACATGTTTCTTTACACAGAGGATAATCCCGGGATCTGTTGTTGTGAAGCGCTCTGAGACGCAGTCCGACGTGGGGGAACACTATATACATCAAAGTCGTTGTTGTTATAATCAATGGCTGGAAGTGATTACCAGTAAAGTTGATGGATCCCAGGACGCAAGACTCATTTAAAAAGCAGCTCTGGACACAGTGAAAGGGGGAGGACTTTAGGGTTGGTGGCCTGGAAAGAGATAGGATGGGACAAAGTGCCTTCTTCATCCAGACCGATGTTGTGATCTTTGTTACAGAAGCAATGAATTCCCAATGTAATGTCAGTGCAACAGTGTGAATTGTTTTATTGGATCACAATACAGTACTAACAGTTCTTCTTAACTAACATCTGCTTTGGTGTGTACTTTACATATCACGAGTCCCACAAGTCCCACACCCTTCTGGTATGAAAGAAACTGCAACACCTGCAGTAAAAGGTTGATAATGTGATTCATGCATCTTATTCCAGCAAAACAAAATGCTGGTCTGTGGCAGTGAAGGAGTTAAAGCACGCAGGTAGCTTTTGGGTTGAAACCTCCTGAAAGAAGGATTCTTATCCTGACATCAAGCAGTAACATAAATACCAATTGTATACCTGATGGAAAGTGTCATTCATTACACACTCTTGTGTCGATATGATTGTAGCTGGACAGGTTGAATTTGAATTTATGAACTTTATATCTGAACCTTATCGTGACTAAAGTTGCGGGTAAGTAAACAAGATGATTCAGTGTCTGGCACCTGTTCAAGGAAGTACAGCAGTCACCATCTTCGTCCAAAAAAAACTGCACCAAAAGCAATCTTCTTATTTTCTTCTAAAATAAGACTCTTAGGTTCCTGAAAGGCACTATACAAATGTAATTTTGTTGTTGTCGCTCTTTTATCGACTCATTGTCTTTTCATCTAAACCTTTTTAATTGCTCGCCCCCCCACAAAATACAGTGAATTCACTTTACAGTATATTCTGTGAAGCGAATTTGAGACGTCTCAACGACATGTAATAAGACGCTGTATCAAATGCAAGAATTATCATTTGTATTAATTGTTGCTGATGAAGTTTGTGAGATGAACCTGAAGGCTGAGAATAAGGCTCATCGAAATCTTGTCGCTGCAGAGCTGTCTTAAAACAGTGGTTTTAACTTTGCAAAGGTTATTTTCTGCCCCTCCCCCGAGTTCAAACAGAATGCTGGAAACCACAGCAACTGTAAGCTCTTGGTAATAGAAACAGAGCCACTGGTGATGTGGCAATCCTGTATGTTCAGCAAGCGGATGTGTGTATTCAAAGTGCCGTCTGTTCATCCGTTACACCCATTATTCAACTACCACATTAGCTTCTAGGCTAGTTGCAGCTCTGCTTGCTGTGGGCTTCAGTCACTTCAGCTCAGACTGAAGCAACCGGCTGAAATGTTCCTCTTACGTCCTCCCCACATTGAATTCCTTTTGCGTCAAAGCAAATCTATCCCCTAGAATAGCTAGCTCTTTCCTCATTAAATGCTGCTCGTTGCTCCCGAGAACGATTTGGCGTCAATGAAAGCTGGAATAGTTAAGAGATAAAGCACAAGTATTGTTGTCGAGGGACTAAAGAGAAAGGACTGGTTCACTAGCCTTGCTTCAATTCCCCGGCCTAGATTCAAAATATGATGCAAAATAATTTCTTGAAGAAGCTGACTTTATTTTTGCCCTGAAAATTTACAGTCAATTAACTTTTTTAGCATATTTTGTGAAGTGCTTTTTACGACGGTATGACATCAAATGCAAGGATTATTATTATTATTATTTTGTCTTTAGAATCAGCATCAATTTTACCTTGGGTTGTTAACAGCAGAGCTCAAAGCACAGTAAATATCTAGGGATATTTCAATGTTCTGGCCAACAATCCCCAGATAAAATTGGTTCATTCACTTAACAGCTGTCACGGGACATGGTTGCGTGCAAATTGGCTCCTGTGTCTACTTAAGAACACACTCTTACTTGCAAATACACAGACAAATTACTACCCTTTACAGGACATTTTGTGAAGCCTTTTGATGTGTATTGCTGACATGATAAGGCACTCCATCAAATGCAAGGATTATTATATTACGCTTTTCAATCTTGTGGGTCATGGCTTGTTTCTCACAGGTTCTCAATACAGGAAAATAATTCAATTAAATCAGGCAGACTTGCTCATTTTCTAATTTAAAAAACCCCCTCAAATTATCAAGCAGATCCCTTCGCTCCTTTCAAAGGAAGACACTGCTTTTTTGTGCTCTTTTTATGCAGTATCTGCAATGACATTTTCACGGGATCATTTGTTCATTTGTGCAGTCCAAAGTTACCAATTCCTCACACAACCTTACAAGCCGCTGACAGCTTTCTTTGTGATTTGCAGTTCATCATGAGAGGGCCTCCTTTGACAAAGTTGCTGATTTCAACTAGATTCTCAGTGCAAACCCCCCTTAGGGCACTTTACTTACTTGACAAGGCTCACACCATTCACACATTTGCGCTGTTGGCTATGCAAAAATGTTTGGTGAGTCTTGGGAGACTTCAGAAATTGAATCCTAAACCCAGAACCAAGAATGAATGGTACAAGGTTAGACATCAGGTTCAATTTCCGATATTACATTTGCCTGTGTAAGCACTGTAACACATTCCTTACTGCATAGTGTATTTCTCTGATTGCCAGACTAAAACATTTCATTTCAACCTTTCAACTTATACTGGCCAAATGGTTAAACATTGAAGCTGAACACACAAACGTTTCTAGCCCATAATCGGGTACGGTTATTATTTCATGGTCATTGTTTGTTTGTCTTGGTTTTAACATTTTTGTAACGTTTGAGTTGAAAGGTACACGTAATAATAATTATCCCCGCATTTGATTATTGCATCTTATCACATTTTCGAGACATCTCAAAGCACTTAAGAACATATATTAAAGCAAAGTGACTGGGCAAAATATTATATAATCGACAAATATTGGACAGGAGGAAATTTGAGATGGAAATACATTGTGTGCATCAAAATCTAGGGTGAGATGGAACTGCCTCCCCTTCATGTTGGAGCCTTGGGTATTGTAGAACCCACTCTATTTATGCTGCAGGATAAATTTCGCAGCATTGATAAAAACCAAGTGATACGGATACACAAAGAGACCACACAGAGAGGATGTTTGTGATATAAATAATAATCCTTAGATTTTTGACATCGCGCCTTATCACGTCTTCCGAGACGTCTCAAAGCGCTTCACGGAATATACCGTAAAGTGAATTGACAAGTGTATTTTGTGGACGAAACATATGCGCTTGTGAAGCATGCTTAACAATGCGTTTCCGTGCATCACACTTAGAGGGAAAAAGGAGTCTGTCGGGAAATGATAGCAGTGTGACGTCTCACCATTGGGTTACGACACAAACTGCATCTCAATCAGCAACCCTATGAGTTGCTCTAAGGTGACCTCAACTTGTTGTTGAGGGCTTGCAATCAACGTACACACAGTACTTTTTTGCTGCATTGGACCTTATCTGGCGACAAGGCACTAGTAACAACTGTTTTCCAGACAAAGCGTTTATTGAGTATTTTAAAATGGACATGTTTTATATCAAAATATGAAGCGTGGAGTTAAAGAACAGATGTTTGTTTGAATACAATCAATGTTGATGTTAAAAATAATAGCCATTGCATGTGATATTCATTAGCCTTAATTGCCCCCTAACCTGATTGGTAAGCTGCGTTTGGACTGGTGGGTATGAAAATCCTTTGGAGAGTTTCAGAGCAGTAATTGCAAAGTTAGCAATGACTGAACACTGTTCTCAGCTCCACTGAGCGTTTATATTCTGTCGGTGTGCAGGGATAAGAAATAATTACAGTTCAGCAAAGGACAAATGAACTGAAACCCTTGATCCATTCAATTACCGATTGCTTGTTTTAAAAAAAAACGAGGAAGACAATATTTTTGAACTGTTTGTGGGACACGTTTCACTCACAAAATACACCGTAAATCCACTTTACAGTGTATTCTGTGAAGCTGTTTGAGACAATCTAGCGATAATGATGAGGCATTGTATCAAATGCAAGGATTATTCTTATTAAGACTACACCAAGCATTGGTATTGAATTCCTATAGTTTTGGCTGTGATCGGTTAAGAAAAGGGAAGTATTCTTCAAGTTGAAGTAATCCAATTCAAAACCAAAGCACAACCTTTCTAACCAATTTGAGGAAGTAATTCTCCATGTTTTATGATGGGGTTTAGATCCTATAACAATGACCAAACTCACTGCTTTCTGCCAAAAACCCATTTGCTAATTCAGTTGAATACACTGCCATGGATCTCAGGAGCTTGAACCTTATGCAATACTTGACAATAGTTTTGTCATTTAAAATATATATATTTTAAACATTACTTGTATGCATACTACATAGATTCCTTTAGCTCTGAGGTGAGAGCACTCGCCTCGCAAGCAAGAGATCTGGATTTAGTTTCCTGCTGGGCGAAATGTTGGGCAAGTTTCCTTACTCCACACACTCTGTTTACTTAACAGTAAGTAGCAAGTGTTATTCGATTGCCTTTTCCAGGAGGTAATAATACTTTCAATTTTTTTTATAAACTGGTCGCTTTAATCCATCACCTTTTGTGGGACTAACATTACTCTTATTATTTACTGAAGACCTACTAATTAGCTTTTACAGCAAGCAAGTTACATACTGCATTCGAAATAATAACAATCCTTGCATTTGATGTAGCGCCTTATCACATCTTCCATGACGTCTCAAAGCGCTTCACAGGATACACTGCAAAGTGAATTGATTGTATGTTTTGTGGGTGAAACGTGGCAGCCAATTACACATCGTAGGTCCCATAAATAGTTGTGGATTCAGTCACCGTTACAGTGCATTTTCTTTCAAAACATTTTTGAAGGACTTATTACCCCTGGAAAATAGATCCGCCAATTGACTAACATCCGGGTTCCTACTCACTGCTAGGTAAGCAAAGGTAAGAAGACTTGCCCAAAATGTCACCCTGCTAGGAATCAAACTTAGATCCTCTCACTTGCAAGGTGAGCTACAGGACTTCGCACAACTCCAAATAACATATGAATAGCTACTGATAATCACGGTTTGTGTGTTGAGTCGATTGTCTCGAAGTGCAAACATGTAATGTGAGACAGTTTGTTTTTGTTGCTTACACATTATTGTACATTTCTGACAAGCACTTCAGGGAATATAAAGCCTAATGATTCAGTCACACAAGTTTCTCAGCAAGGGCAGTATATTGTGTTGATACAATATCCACTGCATCAGCACCTTGGGACTTCTTCCCACCTAGAAAGGCTCTTTACAAATGTAGTTTTGTATTATTAAATGTAAAATTGTATAGAACACTCATTTTAATATTAAGATGAGTGTTACATTACTGAGTTAATAACCCTTGGGTCTAACAAGTTATACCTACGAACCAAACCCTTTCATTAATTATTACGTTATGGCGTGTATCCCACAAAATATAATCTCTGAATCCCATAATCCCTTCACCTTGCTCCCTCCCTTGTCTCCTTCAAGGCCGGTCTCAAGAACCTGCTCTTCGACCATGCCTTCAATCACCCTCCTACATGTCCCAATATTTCCCCCCCCTCCCCCCCACCACCCCATCAACACACCCTGCTCGGGTCCCAACCTCTCACTGTTTACATAGGGATGTCGTGCCGACGTGAAAGGTGCTCTACAAATGTAATTTTGTTGTTGTTGTTCCTTACTACACACAGCTGATAATAAGCCCTCACCAAAAAAATTGGTCATTTTAATCCACGACTGTTTGTGGGACAATGCTGTGCGCAATTGGCTGCTGCATTTTCGCCCATAAATATTCAGTCAGTTCACTTTACAGTATTACAGTATATTCTGTGAAGTGCTTTGAAACGATTAGAAGACGTGAAAAGCGCCTTATCAAATGCATGAATTAATATTATTATTAACATTGGGACTCCTCTGATAGCTCAGGCATTGCAAAAGTACAACATGTATCACTGAGCTGTGCAGATGTAATAGGAATAAAATTCTATCCCCAGTCGAAAGTAAGTTATCTAGACTCAGTCAGGGAGGCAGCATTGGCAATACAATTCACTTTCTAAGGCGGTGAAGGGTGGGGAGGAAGAGTAAGAAATGAACGTGGGTTTCCACTCCTAATTGTTATTGGACAGGCCCTGGTGCAATGTTCCCTGAAAGACAAACTTTGCACTCAATTGGGTTTACATTTGCCAAACAGCTACTGAGTGGTTGTTGTCAACTACTGGCTGAACCAAAATAGAAGTGTTGCATTCCACAGCACTGACATCAACCCATCCCGACGACTGCAAAGAATAATTTAATACAAATGTGATCATTTCCAATGCTGCGTTGCCCTGAAAGGCTATGTATGCAGATGGCAGAGCAGAAAGCTACGTTACTGAGAAAGAATTCCTGGACTGGCCTTTATATTTTCATGCAACTACATATTCTCAATCTTCCCCCCTTACCTCTCCGTGCCCCCATCCACATGACCAGAATATTATTCTTTGCTGAGGAAACTATTGTTATTCTTTGCCATGGCAACTCTCATATCTATGTTCCTCTACTGATTGGGACAGAAAGTACAGAAATATTTGAATGCAAAAGTTCATGAATAATACCAGTCCTCGAGAGGAAGTACATGTTAAAACACTGGTGTTTAAAGAATGGTGCAGATGTAATCGGAATAAAAATTCATGTTCTCATCCATAATAATCGATTTAGCAAATAATTGCCACAGCACTACAATACTGTAGCAATACCACATTACAGTGTTCTTATTTGTGTAACCCATTAATGCTATTTGAGGCTCAGGAAATAGACCTGTCTGCTGCCTTTTTTGACCCCCTCTATCTTCTTCCACAGCCTCTCTCCTCACCTCAACCTTCATGGTTCAGATCACACCGTCTCCACTTCCATCTCCACAAACGGTTTCCCCTCTAGCACCCGATCCGTCTTGTGCGGTCCTCACCTTCAAAGCATTGCTCCCCTCTACTCATGACCCCCTAACCCCACCCCCCCACCACTAACCAGCCCGCACCCTCCGCTCAGTGGGCTCTGGTCTGTTTCACATCCCCCTCCTCGCCCTCTCCACATTGGTAGGTGGTCCTTGAGCCATTCTGCCCCCACCACCTGGAATTCCACCTGTAGTCCCTCCACCTTGCTTTCATCAAGACCCTCCTCTTCAATCTATCTCCATCCCCCCACCCCCACCCCCATCCTAGCTCAGGTCAGAAACAGCGCAGGATGACATCCTCCCGATATGAAAGGTGCTATACAAATGTAATGTTGTTGTTTATACTGCTTATCAGGCTCCACTGGCTCACAATCACAAAACTAATCGATTTAAAGATCCTCTCAATCGTTTTCAAATGCCATCATGCCTCACTCCTTGCTACCTGTCCAACTTGCTTACCTTCAATCCAGGCCTCCACTCAGCCAGCTCCAGCCTCCCATTTGTCCCCGTGCTCTCCATCCTCGGTAGCCGTGCTTTCAGTCACTATATCCCAAAACTCTCTCCCTCAATCTCTCCGCCTTGCCCCTCCCTCCCCACCTTCAAATCACACTTAAAGACCTTTGTTTTTGATCGTGCTCACTGTCACCTCCCCCTTCCCTCTCTCCCTGGCTTGCTGTCACAGACTCCATCACTGTCAAGTGCCTCAGGACGCTACCCTGCATGAAGGGTGCTATATAAATTCAAGTTGTTGCTGTTGCTTCAGTGCAATAAAGTTTCCAGTTATTGAAGTTAAAATGTGTTGCACCTTTTAGCATTTTACCAGATAGTGTCTCAGTGTGGTAGATAAAACATCTCAAGCAAAAATGGTACAGTGGCTTCAGAATTGTAACACAAAAGTAATTTGTTTCCTAAGAATGGTTGAACAGTGAAGGGTAATGAGATCACAATGCGACTGCGTGTTTCTTAACATCGCTTGCACCCCTGGGAGATGTTGTAAATTCTCTTTGGATTACCTTCTATAATTCAATATTTCACCTCATTAAGAAAATCATTACCCACAGGAAGCAAAGCGGTTGAAAATCTCACAGGACAGTACAAGAGGAAATAGCAGACTCAGCAAGGAGCTTTAATAGAAAAGTTTCAATTGTTTCCCAAGGTAGATTGCATCTGTACATCTTGACAATCCACAATGAATACATATTCTATATCTATACAAATAAAGACGAAACATCTTGTGTCTGCATCTGGCTGTCCACCAGGAATGCAATAACTGATTCACGTAGATATGATTTATAGCTCATTATAATAGATAATAATCTTTGCATTTGATATAGCGCATTTTCACATCTTCTAGTCATCTCAAAGCGCCTCACAGAACATACTGTAAAGTGAATTGACTGTATACGTGTGGGCGAAACGCAGCAGCTAATTGCACACAGCAGTGTCCCACAAACAGTCGTGGATTGAAATGACCAATTTTATAATTGTGGTTTACTTTTTGGAGGGATTATTATTAGGTGGAGTAAGGAAACTTGCCCAAGGTTTCGCCCTTCATTGGAAAGGTCTTGCATGAGAGGGTAGGGGGTGTCATGATTATCACACCAATGATTGTACGCACGTCCCCAAAATTGAAATGGCTTCAATGGTGGTGCATTTTCTTTGGAGTATTTTGGTCTATTTTAATTCTGTAGACAATAGACAAGTGTAATATCAACTGAATCATGTGTTCTCAAAGTTCACCATTCCTCAAGTGATAGTAGGTCTTTGATCTCTGTATACACAGATAGTATAAATAAGTTTTTCATGCACCCAGCTCTTTAAAATGAATGAAGTCTCCATTGTACTCCCGTAGGCAAACTGAGTTACTAGAATAGCCTGAAAATGCAGCCCTAAGCCATCACTTAAGTATTCCCCAGTTGTGTAAACTGGTTTAAAGATGGAGATGTATAGTTTTACAAATGTAGAACTTTCATTTTAGAACATGGCATGTTTAAATCGACAAGAGTTCAGTTATTAACACACATCGACAATTCTCCAGTCAACAACACATTTGAGAGTGATTCACCTTCCATTTGTGAAACTTCCTGACTTTTGACACTGAAACCAAGTGAGAATTTAAGTCAAGCACAAAGTACATAAAGGTTTGCACCTGTAAACTAAATCAAATGGATAATGACTTAGTCCGCCTGCCAAGCTACTGCGCCTTCTTAAAGTATAGGTCACAAGTCCTTAAAAAGCTAATTTAGATCTTATTTCCCCCAAATACGTACAGTAGTTTACCTCGGGAACAAATTATGAAAGGAACTACAGTACATCATTCCTCAACGTGGCTGATTCAGAAACAGGTCAACAAGGGCAGATTTATGTAAGATGTACAAAAGGGAAAGGTTTCACAAATGTTTGACATTGCAATGTTACATAATTTTATTAAAGCTACCCATAATGGTACAGACCGAGTTAAAAAATGCAGTAGTAATGAACACTAATACTGTATAGTCAGTAGTACTCTAAGAACCTTTCACATTTTCACAAACGATTGAAGGTGGTCCCACGTTTAACTTCCACTAGATCGTTTTTTGTATTAAATATAACTATCTAAACTATGGGACCCGCCCTTTCTTCAATCAGAAAATGTTTAATAAAGAAATTCCTAGTTGATGTCAAAACCGTAAAGGCACATAAATAAATCTGGTGAATTGTTGGTCCCCTGTGTCCTAATCACCTCTTTAGCAAAAATTTGCAAAAAAAAGTAAATCTCAAAACACGTTATACTTTTTCATTCTTTATATGACTTATTCTGCAATACCAGCATCATTTTCTCAAGAGTACAGGTTATACTATTTTTCTTAATTATATTGGTTGGTCAAATCAAAAATAAACCTTGCATAAGTTAACTGTATAGTTTGTACAAGCAATGAATACACTTGGCCAATGTTACCGAAACGCATAAATTTATCGCCAGCAATTTGCAAGTTCTCCTTTAGGCCCACTTTTGGTCTGCAACAGCCCGATAAACTGTGGAATATGTAGCTTTATACTAAATATAATAACTATAATAACTAATCCTGAAAAAACCTTCGCTGGACCCATCCCTACTCTCCAGCTACCACCCCATCTCCAACCTCCCATTTCTCTCTAAAGCCCTGGAACTAGTCTTTGCTTCCCAGATTCGCTCCTCTCCCTCGCCATTCCCTTCAAACCCCTATAATCCGCCTTACTTGCTGCACAGAGACAGCCCTGCTAAAAGTCTAACGACATTTTAAACATATGTGATCAGGGCTCTCTCTCTGCCTCTTGACCTCTCTGCTACACTTTGACACTTTTGACCGCTCCATCCTATACCGCATCTCCTCCCAGCTCAACCTTCACAGACCTGCCCTCGGCTGTTTCGACTCTTACCTTTCTCACCGTCTCCACTTTGTTGCCATCAATGACTTCCAGCCCCTGCAATGTCACCTGCGACATCCCCCAGGGCTCTGTCCTTGGACCCCTACTTTTCAGTATCTACACACTCCCCCTTGATTACATCATCCAGACATGGGGTCAACTTCCATGTGTATGTGGATGACACCCAACTCTATCTTTCTGCTTCTACCTCGACTCCAGGATCACTGCCTGTCAAACATCAAGTCCTGGATGAGAGCTAACTTTGTATAGTTGAATGTCAACAAGACCAAGGCCCTCCCTTGGCTCGTGGCTCGTGCCAGCGCCTTCATACTTCAGACACTGGCAGTATCAACCCCTATGGTTGCACACTCAACCCCACAAAGCCAGTCAGGAACCTAGGTATCTTGTTCGAGCCTCAATTGTCTTTCTTCCCTCACCTCCACAATATTGCCCGACTACCACTACCTCACCCCTCAGGGTGCTGAAACCCTTAGTCATGCCTTCTTCACTCACATCCAGGCTTGACTACGCCCCTGAGTACTGCTGGAGTCGAACCAACTAAAACCACTAATATCACTGTCTGCCCTGCTTGTCGGCCTTCCCAATTCCTCCATTTTCATGACTGTTTGTGGGACACTGCTGGGCGCAATTTAGCTGCCGCGTTTCGCCCACAAATATACAGTCAATTTTCCTACTTTCCTTCCCCCAACCACAACCCCCCCGTGCTCTGTACAAGCGGCCCAAACCTTGGGACGTTGTTGTATTCTGTGAAGTGCTTTGAGACGTTGATAAGACGTGGAAAGTGCTATATAAACTTAAGGATTATTATTATTATAATCTACACCTAAAAGAATGATTGTAAATTTGGTCAAATGATTGCACATCCTTAAGGAAAAAAATTCTCAAGATTACTTTGTGAAGAACTTACAGAAACCAGTACATGAAGACAATTCACTAAATGATTACTTTTACTGAAATTTCATGGATACATTTTTTTTATATCACAACAGGAGTACAGGAATCCACTTACACAAGAAATGTGGTAAGTTTTCAAAATAAAACAACTTTTAACAGTCAAAAAGTTTGATAACATTTAAGATCATTCAGAAACCAATGAATGGAAACAAGATTAAAATGTAGAACTTTTGGTAACAGCCTACCTATGAACTGCTATCCTGTATAGCAGGAAGCAACCAAGTGGATTGCAATTTTCATGATTGAAAAATTATTTATTTATATTAGGAAAATGTCTGACACATGTGGAATCCCAGATCACCATACTAAATCAAACCAAACTGAGAATTCCATGCATCACACCTCACATGGAAATTCCAGATAACTTGGAAAGGAATGTGCACTCTCTCTCTGGAGGGATGCACCTTGCTTATCTAATTCCAGAAAGTGTCAGGCGCAAGTTGGCAGGAGCCAAGTCTTGGGGATCCCTGAGTACTGCTGGAGTCAAACCAACTAAAACCACTGATATCACTGTCTGCCAAACTTTCCCACCGCTTGTCGAGCTAGGACCACACTATCCATTATGGCTTTGGCTTGCAGGGTTAACAGAAGCTGAGTGGGAGGATCCCCTGACCCCAGTGACTAGTCTGTCCATCCAATTTAAAATTTACGTAATCAAAGAACAGCTTTTAAAAAAAGTACACAAAAACATACTTTCTTCCGAACCAACATAAACTCACGTTATCGCTTCTAGTATCACTAACCAGTACTTTTATCTTATAAGCTCGTACATTATAGAAAGGATATCCTTTGAATCAAGTGGATTTCCATTAAGTCACATCTCAGTGGTGTAGAGTGTACTGGTTTTCAAATATTTCATTACATATATTTAGTGATACATTGGTTTAAAATCATCTTCCAACTGTTCAGCACAATACTTTCAAAAAAGACATACAAATTTTAATTCTTATTTACAAACAAAATTCAATTTGCTTCAGTTTAAAAGTTATAAAATGTGGGCATTACCTTTAAGGCAATGCACAAGAACGGATAACGAGTATTCTGCCGTGAAAGCAACAATGAACATAGTAAAATGTTTCCTGAACGGGAGAGGTGAATACCAGTGCTGCACCCAATTACTGTGAAAACAAATATGGTGGGCACATTAAAACAGTGAGCTTAAAGAATCCATGCTAAATTCTGCCAAGCAAAGTATTTTACATAATTAAAAAGGCATGCAGAAGTAAACGCAAAAAGGAATTGATGTACTTTAATGGCCCAAATATTCTCCATCTGAAAAGAAGTCTTCACTACAGAAGCTCTCAAAGAGAAAAAAAAATTAAAAAAAACTTTACAATAAATGTTGGTACAAATATAGGCATACGTACAAATTAAGACGATTCTGAATATGGACTACTCTAATTACTTTTAAAAATTTACAAGAACATAAATATAGCTGTTAAAACTAGTAAATTGTACAGTACTGGTCCATCCATCAGTGTACGCTGCTCTTTGTTTTTATCTCCAAAGCAGATCTGCTTAGATGATGTCCTTCAATCTGCAATGAAAATGAGCCAAGATTTAAAATTACATATAATGCATGTTATTTAATTGCGTCTGCTCAGAAATATTATCCAGTCATGCAGTTAACTTCCACATAGGTGCAGATGACACCCAAATCTATCTCTCTACCTCTACCTTCAATTCCAGGACCAATTCCATTCTGATTGATTTGCCTCACTTTTCCTTCCAAATTCATATATTTCCACTGCTTTTCTTCTCATCCACTCAACAGTAGGTGAAGATGAGTAACACAACAGCAAATAAAGAAATTTCCATGGAAAAGGGATGGAACTGAACTCGAGTGAGGATGCAGCTGCAAATCTAAATGTTGGTGCAGGTGGTCTCCATCTTCTCCTAATGTAAGTGTAAAAAAACTGCCTCAATCAGCAGTTTAACAACAGATGGTCTGAAATACTTGGCAAACATCCTCTGACAATCTGTTAGATAATCCATTTAGTAAAAGTGGGACTGCCAATGAATTGGCTGCAAATCCTATTTGACTGCTTATTATTGCAATGAGCTTATAAAATGTAATGCAACTTACCGCTTGCTTCAACAGCTTTAGAACAAGCCACAGTCTTTTAAGTTATTTTTTATGATGACATCAGTAACTGCATCAAACACAAACTGCACATTCTTGGTGTCGGTGGCACATGTGAAGTGAGTGTAAATTTCCTTGGTGTCCTTTCGTTTATTCAGATCCTCAAACTGGCACTGTATATAGGCCGCAGCCTCTTCATATGTGTTTGATCCTATAATTCAAAATAAAAAAAATCACAGCTAAATTTAACTCAATCGTCAATGTACTAATACATACTAATGTAGAACTATGTCCTGAAAGAATGAACTCAAATTACACTTGAGGCTCCATTCCTTGAAGACTGGAAATACGTTTAAAAATGCAGAAGATACAAAGGACATTTGTTCTACATTTGGCCAGCTCTATATAATGCAACAATAGAACATTTTATGGAATTATATGGATGGCCAATCATGTTACATAATCAACCTTTAGTGCTCGTCCTATTGTTTTTAAATGCACCTAAACGTACACATAAAATGAACATATTATCCGAAGATGACTATACTATCGGGGACAATGTTATATTGAAAGTATGGCATTCCACATGTTCTAACTTGTATTTTCACAGCAGTTTAGAAGTCACATTCTGTGACTCATTTCTAGCCACTAGACATTGCCCAAAACCTCGGGCAAGTCAGGAGCTCATCCAAAAGAAAAGGCCTCCATTTCTGCCTCTAAAGGCACTGAGAAAGCGTTTCTTAAAATAACTCCCAAATCAATCATTTTCCAGAAGGTATTGGATTCAACACAAAGCCTTGCTATTAGAATAAAATAGAAAACCATGCCATTCACAATGCTGAAAAGACATAGTTAATTGAGCTTGAATTAAGAAATTAACAACCAAGAAATTGACTGAATTAACTCAACTATGAAGTTAATTGATTTTAAAAATCTGTTTATTTCCCCCCCCCAACACAACTGAACAATAATACTCCAATTTAAGTAAATTTCAACCACAAATCTTTTTAACAATGCTAGAAGTCACTTTCTATGAAATATTTCAGTCATACATGCAACAAATTCAAAGACCTAGAAGCATGTTTGAAGTGCAACTATATTTACTGCTACTTAGAGGATACTGTACAAAGGAATCAATTCCTCAACATTCTCTTTAAAACGTTAAATCAATGACGTTAAATATTTGTTGTTCAATCCAATTCTTCTGGCATAGTGCATCTCGCAGTTTCCCAAAACGCAATTTAACATTTAGCATGTGGCAAAAATCTACTGTTTTGGCCACAACACAAAAATGTTTCTAAAATATGATGCTCTCCAATAGAGAAACGAAAATTATCCCTTCGTTATGGAACCACTACTCAAGTGATGACTTGCTATTCTGAGATTACCCTAGTTTTAAGTTCAAGAACCAGATATTAAATAAATGAGTATTCCAAGGAATAAAAACTCTGAAGATTCTCAAAAGATTCTCATTAGGTAGAATGGAAAGAATGTTTATCAAGCAATTTAGATCGATCTCACGTGCAAGAACAAATTCATATTAGGAAAACAAACCTTGAATGAGGACAAGATGCACTTTTGCGATTCATTTCTAAAGACCCTCTTCTTCAAACATGCCTTTGGCCACCCTCCTACCCTTCCTTACCCCAACTCCCACCCCCCCAACTTGGGTACAGGCAGCAATTTTAGACGGAAATTGTTAGTAGAAAACTACAATATTCAACATCAGCATTTAACATTCAAAAAACCTCAAGCCAAAATGACAAACTCAGATCACCACTGACATACATTTACACAGAGCACAATCTTTCCTGGGGCAACAGGTAAGCGTTTGGATCTCACTGTTAACCTAGTATTTAATTAATTTGTCAATCTAATTAATTTGTCTTAGAACATGATAAAAATGAGCAAGTGAAAGGCAAAGGACGCGTCTCTGGCTGCAATCATCGCCAAGTTAGAAGGGCTAGACAAAAAAGTCAATAGGTTAATCAAACCAATGTTTAAAATTTTGCGAATTTTCATGCTGCTCCAAATTTATATTGTTTACCTGCATATTCAGGGAAGCAAATTGTAAGCGGACTCCTTTTAATCTTCTCTTCAAAGAGATCCTTTTTATTCAAGAACAGAATGATGGATGTATCTGTAAACCATTTGTTGTTACAGATGCTGTCAAACAGTTTCATACTCTCATGCATTCGGTTCTGTAAAATTTTGTTAAAAAACCATTAAATTTACAACATGACATTATCACAAACACATATTAAATGATAAGACTATTAATGTCAAATCAAATGTTGCCTTATAATCCAGACACAACACTACTACAGCGCAGGTCTGTTGAAAGGCAGCCCAATTTATCATGGGTTCACTTAAAGATGTACTCAGAATGTGAGCAATGTTAGCAGCCCCAGCTTAATACCACTGACGACACAGCTTACTATGCATAGAACAGCACTGAGGTCACTTTGCAAAGGTGCTTCTTGTGTCTGGAATGCAGGCAGGAATCAATGGCAACCTAACAACCCAGAAATTGACTATTTTTTAAAAAAAAGTCTTACTTTAAAACACTGAGCCTGAACATAGGTTTGCTCTGCATAAGTGACTATGATTTCATTTTAGTTGTGTACAATACATTCATTGACCCAAACAGTACCAACTTACCATTTCCTCATCTTCTGCAAGAACCAGGTCATAATCACTGAGTGCCACACAGAATATGATGGCAGTTACTCCTTCGAAGCAGTGGATCCATTTCTTCCTTTCAGACCTCTGGCCACCCACATCAAACATTCTAAGAAAACAAATTACAAAACTAGTATTTTTTCCTGATTTAAAAATCTGCATATTCTCTAATATGGGGAAGAGATAGAAAGAGAGAGGGAAAGATTGAGAGCAAGGAAGGAGAGGGAGAGAGAGAAAAAGAAAAAATGGGAGAGAAAAAGGAGGTAGAGGAAAAACTGACAGTGCCACTTTACAAGGAAAAACCGTTAATGCCACTACCAGCAGCATTAAAAACTAATCGTACTGTACTCTCATGCAATAATTGACTCATTAAATGTGCCACTGCAATTCTGTCGGATAATATCCGATTATTTGAATGGGGACCTTTTTTTTGAGGTGCCGAGTATACGGAAGTTACGGTTGATCGGGTCACGGATAAATGGGCTTTTACTGTATATGGAAAAAATCCCAAACTAATCTCCATTTTCCCTGCATGGTATTAACTGGGATTGAAATGACCAATCTCGTAATCGGCTATTTACAAGCATTACTTACTTAAAGTGTAGATCCTTAAATGTGAAATGAGTTTCCACAATGCCTGTTGTTTTAATTCTGGTTCTCAAAACATCCTGTTGAGTTGGAACATAGCTTGCTTGTGATATCCTGTCTAAGTCGTTCAGATAACTAAAAAAGAAGAAACATTTGTGAAACCAAACTATATACAATCTTTCCAGTAATAATTGACAGTCCTTACAATGTCTTAGTATTTAGTTTTTGAACAGTAAGTTCAATTGTGTTTATGATTGATTTTGAATAAAGCCGAGGTAAACTAAGGATGTTGAATGGAACAATTAAGCTGGTTCCAGCAATATGCCGATGGAGACAATGGTACAAAATTGGTCAGTTACAAACGGTAAGATGACACTTGAGTTGTACCTTAGAACATAAGAATAAGGAACAGGAGTAGGCCATTCGGCCTCTCGAGCCTGCACTGCCATTCAATAAGATAATGGCTGATCTATAGCTCCACCTACCCGCCTTATCACCATATCCCTTAATCCAGAAGAAATCTATCAATCTCAGTCTTGAATATTTTCAAGGACTGAGCATCCACAGCCCTTTAGGATAGAGAATTCCATAAATTCACTACCCTCTGAGTTAAGGAATGCTTCATTGCTCCGGATCCCAAGGTCTGCTATCAGCAAGATGAGTAAAAGATCCACATTGGAACTTTACACATGTGTCAGACTGATCTCCCCAAAATAGTAAGCCATGCAATGCAGCACTGGAGTGCATTACATTGTTGGAGGTGATATCCTTTGAATAAGACATTAAACCGAGGCCCCATATGCATGCTCAGGTAGATGTGAAAGATCTCAGAGCATTATTCAGAAGTGGAAGGGAGTTTCACAGGTGTCCTGGCCACCAAGCCAAATAAAATTGGTCATTCGTTTTATAGGTGATTGCGGGAAATTCCTGTGCACAAATGGGCTGTGACATTTGCCTACAAATACAGTCAGTCCACCATGTCCACTTTCATTTTGGGAGGATGTTTTAAAACATACTCCCAAATTGAAAGGCGCAATGCCAAATACAGAATAAGGATTATTGTTAATTTCACAGCAGATGACCACCTATGATAAACACACATTCCAGCAGGAATTTTGTTTTGTAGTTTTCTTTGTTTAATCCTATAACATTAAATATCCAGCATTCAAATACAAAATTACATTTCTATAGTATTTTTCACATCGGAGGATGCCCCAAAGTGCTCGACAGTCAGTGAGGACCCAAACTGAGGGTCTGGGTTGGGGAGGGTGGAGGAGAAGGTGATCGAAAGCACAGTAGAAGAGGAAAGTCTTGAAATGGGGCCTGAAGGAAGCAAGGGAGGGGGTGACGCGGAGGGACTGGAGTTCCAGAGGGTGGGGGCAAAGTGGCAAAAGGCCTGCCCACCAATACTGGGGCAGGCAAGATGGGGGACGTGAAGCAGGCTGGAGTCCACCGAGCGGATGTAACAGGCAAGATTAGGAGGTCGCAGAGGCAGGGGGAAGCGAGGCCATGGAAGGCTTTAAAGGTGAGGACCAGGACCTTGAACTGTATCCTCTGTGTGATGGAAAGCCAGTGGAGTTTGGGAAGCTGCGACTGCGCATATGAAAAGCTTTCAGCAGAGCAAAACCTGGGGATGTTGCGGAGGTTGGGTGGGGTGGCAGGAGTAGTGCGGTATGGATGTGGGGTAGAAAGGATCGTTGAAGGTCAAACAAGACGCCAAGGTTCTAGAATGGCTTAGTAAGGTGAAGTGTGAATTCATGGATGATGAATCAATACTTACTATGCAGCTGAATCATTAAGTTGATACTCTCTGGATCTATTAAAGCAGGCCTGAACGCCACTGTCTTTCCAGAGCCTCTTGATTACTCCTGCAAGCTCTGCAGTCATGAACCCTTCTTCTGCTGCACCAGCCAAGACAAATAATTGGCGAGCATCATCCTAAAAGAAGCATATGGATTAGACAAACAGATTCATGTTTTCTGTCAAGACACTGCTCCTACAACAACAACACAAAATTACATTTACAGAGCACCTTTCACGTCGGGACGATGTCCCAAGGTGCTGAACAGTCAGGTCGGAACCCGAGCAAGGTGGAGGAGCAGTGGAGGCGGGAGAGAGTTAGGAGGGGAGGGAAAGAATTGGGAGGGCAACAGAAGGCACAACGAAGAGGAGGGTCTTGAGACCGGCCTTGAAGGAGGCAAGGGAGGAAGCGCGTGAAGGGACTATGGGATGGAATTCTAGAGTGTGGGGGCAGAGAGGCTGAATGCTAGGGTGGGGGTCATAGAGCAGACCAGAGCCCGCAGAACGCAGGCCGGTTCATAGGGAAGGGCTGTGAATGTCTTTGAAAGTGAGGACGAGCATCTTGAATTCGATCCTCTGGGGGATGGGGAGCCAATGGAGCTGAGCAAAGGTGGGAGTGATGTGGTCACGGAGCTTGGTGCAGGAGAGAACACGAGCTGCAGAGTTCTGGATGATCTGCAGCTTGTGAAGGGAAGACCCAGGAAGGCTGATGAGGAGGGAGTTTCCATAATCGAGCCTTGATGTGACAAATAAGGGTTTCGGCAGCCTACTTTAGGTACTGCCCCTTGATCAACTATGGTCTTAATTCTAAGATGGTAAGCATCTTGCAAAGTTAACCCAGACGAGAGAAAAATAACTACAAGACATTTCTCCTAGTTTAGGTTTCAATATTGTCTATGTCCTCAAAAGGTACCTACAAGTGCCTACTTGAAGGGTAAGAATTGATAACTATTGAGGTCCTTTACTCCAATAAAGTACCAGACTGTAGGTAAACAATGACCAGTAATAACACATATGGAAAATCTTCCATGCTGCAGTCCAAAATATGCTTTTCCCCACATTCCCTCAATCCTAATTAGAATGCAATTGAACCACAAGGCCAAGATGACCCAGGTGGAATACAGGAGCCTATAAAGGAGGCTGTCAATTCTGATGGGCAATGGGAAACCATTAAAAATGCCGTGAAGTATTTTAAGAATTCCCCATTGTCCATCAGTTAGTCCCATCAGAAGTGACTGATGAGCTTTGTAGCATTTTTAATACCAGTCCAGCTTTACAGCCACTTCAGCCCCTGGGGACCCCATTTACCTATTCCACAGAAAATACTTGTAAAATCTAACAGTTTTTTTTTTTTTTAATGGTACTACCGTAAAAGCTTGTTTATGCGGCACCCAACCAACCGGAATGCTCAACCAGTATCTCCCAATACAATTCACCATTCCAGCAAACGGATCTCATACCGGAGCTACGCACACTTATTAAACTTAACGAACACTGGAATTTTTATTTTACCGAATGTGCTGGAATGCTTTATTAGTAAGTATCCATACAATATTCTCTTATTATTCAGTCTATTATTAATATGGTATGTTTTAAAATAAGTTCATTTTTTATGTAGGATTTTCGGCAACTTGCCGTTCGAATATCCGGCATATTTGATTAAATGGCACCGGTCAGGTCCCGAGGGTGCCAGATAGCCAAGCTTTTACTGTATTAAAGATTATAGCCCCAAACCATACTGCCCCCAAGTCTGTTATTGAGCTGCCCAGAATTACACATTACACATTTCACTGACAATCACAAGTCAATTGTTTTTAAGCAATGAATAATGTCTGAGAAGGAGAAAGCAAATTCCAATTAATAATCTAAAATGAAGCAAGAACAACCATGTTGTAATACAAGTAGGCAACTAGACTTAGAGATTTTGCAGGATAGTGCAAAAATATAGTGCAGGAGCACCACAAGGAGAACAGATGGCTTTAATGATTTCTTTACATTCCTTTTTATTGAAGCTTGCTTCCGCAAAACGTGGTGGATCCTGGAATTAGGAATGGCAGTTCAAACTGAAGAATGTCTATTAAAAATTATTGGTTGACTACAAAAATAAGTATTTAACATTCAAGAAATTCAAGATTAGTATTAGTATTTGTCACTGCAATGCAATGCTTCCCTTTATAAAACTTACCATTTAAAACTAAAGGGATTTGATCAAAATTAAACTTTAAACAGCTTGCTACTACTTTGTTATAATTCATTCATAATTTATCTCTTCAGTCTATAACTGACACCCTCCACTAGGAATTCAATACACTCATTTCCATCAGGTTGCAAACTGCTGTCAGATAAATGCATTATATAACATTAATTAGAATACATTCTATGCTTAGGCCACCGTTGTGGCAACATTGAGCAACACAACCAAGACATTTGTGCTATCAGTTTTACCAGTGTCTGAATGCTAGAAATGCTGCAAGTAATACCAAATGTACATCTGTATTCACCTTTGCACACATAATAGCCTTCAAATTTATATAATGCTTATTTGAGGGGAAATCTGCTTCACAAAATGATACACTAATGGTACACAATTTGCAGTCACTCAGTGAGACGGAATTGTATTGAAGTAGGAATAAACAAAATGCATCTGTACCAAACCCAACACAAATCCTGATCAGTACACAATTGAAGAGGTTAGTTAAGTGATCCGAGTCACTATCCCATGTGAAGTGTGTTATTTAGGTACAAGAAGTTGTTGTTTCGAAATTTGTATCAGGATAGTGACTGTTCAATAAAAATAAATATTTCCCAAGAACACAAATTATTGAACATTAATAATATGAATATTAATATGTAATATTAATTGATAATAATATTGGCACCGGCATCTCTCGTACCCTCCAGCCCACCATCGGAGGTCTCACTTTCACCCATTACACCCTGAAACTCTGGAACATTCTCCCTGCATGCCTCTACCTTGCCCTCTCCCACCGATCGCTTTTCTAAGTGCCACCAGAAAACCTTCCTCTTCAACCGTGCTTACAGCCATCTCTCCCCTCCACCCTGGTTCAGAGACAGTCTCCACACTATTAAGCTCTCTGCTACCCTGCAGGGCGCTATGTAAGTGCAAGTTGTTGTTGGTGAATAGATAACAGAAATAATTGCATTGTGATGATGGGCTGGCAGAGCAAATAAATCAATGATATGTGCATTTAACAATAACAAATCCCCTTTAAATAGCGTTTTTCATGTTTGGAGTATGGCCCATGTAGCACATGGGCCAGTCATGGTTTTGTACCTGAACTGGGAGTTGGATTTTGGAGAAATGGAGGCGGGAAGATGACCAAAGGTAAAGTAAAAGAGAAAAGACCTTCAGTCTTTCTGCCCACTCGCTGGAACTGAATTCTGGAGTGCCTTTGTTTCGGCCCTTCCCTTGAAGGAGAGTGGGGCAGTATGACTGAAGGTTCAATGGTTGGTGGTGGGTGGGGAGGGTACATGAAGCAGGCCAGTGACCGCAGAGCAAAGGAAGCAGGCTGGGGGTGGTAGGGAGTCCAGAGTACAGGGATCTTGCACTCCTCTGTAGGATAGGAAGTAGGAACTGGGCAAGGATAGGGGTAATAGGCTCGTTGGAAACACAAACAGCTTTCAATAAAAGGATGCCTTTTGGGTGGAGTTAATTAGGACAACTCACTGTAAGCATCAAGCCAATGTGAAATGGTCAAATTGACTAGTTCTGCACAAAGACATTAGTGTAAATCAAGAGAAGCCTTTCTACCTGAACAGATCATTGATGGGATATTCCATTCAGCTATGGGCACCAATGTGGCGGTGGGCTTCAAAGCAGAACGACAAGAACCCTAAATCTTACATTATCTTTATTGAAGAGACTTCAAACAACTGAAACAGTTTCATTAGGGAAAACATTAAATAAAATAGATACAAATTTCCAACATACAGTACAGTACTAAGGATTGTATAATGTAAAGACATCTGGGTCATTTAACATCCAGGTACAATATCACAAGACATTGGAATAAAGCCTGAAGCAAGAATCACTGCATTTTACAGCACAGAAGGCAGATGCAAAGAGCAATTCACTCAGTCATATTCTCTGCCCTTTCTCTGCGGATTTCTAGATTTTTATTTTTCAAATATCTGTCCAGTACCTTTTTTTTAATAAAAAAGATTTATTCTGCTTATAATAAGATTTGATTTAAAACATTTTCTTCCACAACCTATGGTCCAGTATGAAACTTTGGTACAGTACAGGTCAGACAGCATTATAGATAATTCTTTAAATTAATAGGTTCTTAAAACTGTCTCTATGGAGCTGATTAGAAACTGATTTCTATTGAAGTGGTTGAGGCAAGTTTGCAATTAATGTTCAACTATAAAGGCTGCATTAGGGTCAGAGATGAAATTATGTGGTAAACAAACTGAAAAAGTAATGACATTCTGAAGCAATAAAAATGGAGTGCAAAATATTTTTTTTGCTTTAATTCTGAAATTAGGTCCTAGAATAATTAAGTGAATTTTATCTCATCAGAAATGCCATCTTGAAAGACTCCTTAGTGAAAAGTTTAATTTCTCAAAAAAGATAGTTAGCTTAGTTTTTTTTTAAAAAGACTGCATGCCATCTTATTCAGACCCATGCCCTATAAAGACAAAATCCCCAATAAAGATGGATGAAACCCAGTTCAAGCAAATTTACGTGATGCATTTGACAAGTGGACAAGTCAATTCTGGTAGATTATATTCACACATATTCTGCATTTCTAAAATTAGTGAACTTATTAGCCAAGATATAATACATGAGGCCATATTCTTAAAATGACTCATTTAACATTGCACCACAAGATTCCTTGGAACAACACACAGTAAAAACTTGGTTATCTGGTACCCAACCGACTGGAACGCTAAACCAACTAGTAAATTGGTATAATTTTTCATATCGATATGCCGATATTGGAAATTCAAATATATCGATATATCGAAAAATTCGGTATTAAAAAAAATATATTGCAAATATTGGTATATCGTGTCCGGTGATATATCGGTATCAAACAAACTTTTTCAACTTACCTTGTTGCCGGCATTGCAAACCTCCTGGGCCTAGAGCACGGAATGCGCACGCACACCGGAATGCGCGCGCACACTGGAATGCGCGCGCATGCGCAGTACAAAAAACCCCGGAGATATCGATATATATCGATATGAGCCAACCGATATTGGAAAATTTCGATATCGACAAACCCGACCAGCTAGTATCTCCCAATACAGAGCTGCCAACCTTTTTTTTAAACAAAAACAAGTACTCCTGAAAGCTAAAAACAGTATTTTGTAGTAAAAAAAAGTATTTTCCCCAGAATCTACCGGTACTTAACGAACAAATGACAGCGCAAAAAGATGCAAAGTAAAATGGGACTTCAAAACCCCTCATTAAGCAAAAATTGCGTTAAGCGGGTGGGAGGGAGGTCCTTACTGTGTTTCCGTATATGAAAAAAATTGTTCCCAGTAATGCCTTGCACCTAGCCTAGCGCCTACATTTACAGTATATCAGCGACAGCATAAGGTAGGTAGTAGCACTGCTATTGAAGGCAGGGAGAAGATACTGAATAGTATAATTCAGTATCTATACTATACTAAATAAGTACTATACTAAATAGTACTACCGTATTTACTTCAATTTACCGTACTAAATACGGCAAAAACGTATTGGTTGGCAGCTCTGCCAATACAATTCACCATTCCAGCAACCGGATCTCATAACGGAGCTATCTGACACACGCCCGGTAAGCTCACTTTGCGCATGTGCACTTATTAAACTTACCGAATGTGCTGGAATGCTTTATTGGTAAATATCCATACAATATTCTGTTATTATTTAGTCTATTATTAATATGCTATGTTTTAAAATAAGTAAATTTTTTGTGTAGGATTTTCGGCAACTTGCTGCTCAAATATCCGACATATTTTATTAACCGGTCAGGTCCTGAGAGTGCCGGATAACAAAGCTTTTACTGTAGTTAGCTGGAACACTTGGCTGCAGCTCGTTTTTAATCATTTGACTCCCACCCAAACACAAAACACACTGAATGTTCATTACTGCAATTTATTGAAACTTCATGGGAGTCTTACTGAACTACTGTGGTTCTAGCCATGCCATAATTGTTAACTGCACATAGGAACAAGAGTGGGCCATTCAGCTCCTTTAGCCTGCTCCACTATTCTACTAAATCATGGCTGATTTATGTATATGAGACATCCAAATCCTTTTGCTCCTCTAGTTCCTACTTTTCCATCATAAATAAAATAATCTGATTTACTTTTCTTCGATTCATAGTGGATGACCTCACACTTCCCCACATTGAAATCCATCTAGCACAGTTTTGCCCACTCACTTAATCGATCTGTCTGTCTTTGTATCTTCCTACTCCCAGCTACACAACTTACTAACCTTCTAACTTAGTTTCAGGTGCAAATTTGGATATATAACTCTGTATTCCTGAAAAGCTAAAACCCACCTTGGATATTTGTTTATCTTTTTTTTAAGATAAACTCATTCTTTTCTCCACAACTTTTGTTTTATTTATACAGTATTAAATCAAAAATACCTCTCTGACTTGCATTTAGGTTCCTTTGTACCACTGGTATTTTATTCTCTTCCTCTATTATGAAAACTGATACAAAGTATTCATCTAACAAGTCTGCAATTTCCCAATGTTTTAACTGTTTATAAACATTGACGACTTCATGATACAAGCTTAAAAAACAGCTCAAAGATGCAACGCTTTAATTCTGATGGTTCCTATAAGTTAAATAATATTAAAATACAAGTATTCAGCTTACACACCACAGCATTTCACTGATGAAGCCAAGTCATCAAGGATTTCCTAGTTTAAGAAGAGTTCCTGCAGACATTAATTGTCAGTGCCCAGATAATTACAATGGTATGTAAATTTATCAAGTTAATCCTATATGTACTGTAAATATTTTCCTCTACATAATTTCCCCCAAGTGAAGCTTCATTTTGTGCACATTAATTTTAAAAATGCGAAGATTTCCAAAGAAAACATGCCAAATAATCAATTTAATAAGCTTTAATAATTAAAGCTAACCAGTCATACCCACTTGATGCACAAACAACTTATTGTAGGATTACCATAAAAATCATGCCGGGCTATGGGTGCTCCCTACAATCAGTTACCTTCATGTCTCGCACAATCTGCCCCATCATCTGGCCAACTTTCAGTCATTCTGTCCCCATTCACTGAACTTCATTTCCGATTCCCATACTTCACTTTGCCTTTTCCCTCCCTACTTCAAGATCAGTCTCAAGACTGATTGTTCCAACCATGCTTTTTGGCCACTACACTCTCATAGCTCAGGCTATCAGGTGCTTGAGACAACCTCCCTATGTGAAAGGCACAATATAAACATAAATTGTTGTTGATCCCTAAGTCATGGTGAACTGCAACTTAAAAAAAGCAAGAAATGCCTTCATCATATTAACCCAATCATCCCCCATGTATGACTTGTGCGAATACAATTTACCCCGGTTTTAAAATAATTTAAAATGTTAAAATATTAAACGTGTACTTTACATCAAACTCCAAGGATTGAATTAAGTCCAAAATTCAACAACGTTCTACATGTGTTGATGCATTACGTAGAATTCGGTACCTCACAAAGAAACCATGTATGACAGCTTAACAACAAAATTAGTACACGCATTAAACTATTTTTTAGAAACAGTTTCATGCTACTTACAGCTCTTGCTGGGTCACCAAAATCAATTTTCAATCTTCCCATGGCGCGAATAATGGCGATGATAGACTGAATAGTGTTGCTATACACAACAGCTTTGTACTGTTTGCATTCTTCTTCTGAATAACCATCTTCATGTATAATCCTAGAGATTTTTAAAAATACAAATGTGATATCAATTTTGCATTCATACCCACCAGTAATGAAAATTGAACCACCCAAAAATGTTGTACTTACTTCATCTGTTTAACAATGGTACTTTTGCCTGATTCACCAGAACCTGTAAAATAAGAACTTCAGTTACATGCAATAGTCCTGACGCACTCAATTGCAAAATTTCATATTAACTATATTTTAGTATAAAATCATACAATATAAAATCACCACGACTGTGCAGTTCTCTATTCATTTAGCACCACTCTCTGCACTTTTCAGCACCTTGGGACATCCTCCCGACGTGAATGGCACTCTATAAATGTAATTTTGTTGTTTCTCCAATTTGTTTACCATTTTCCCCTTCTTACCCAACACTTTCATGAAATTGCCTATGTGTATGTTCACTCCCATCCACCATCTCCCATCCATGGAAATAACAGAGGCTCTGGCCACAATCTTTCAATCCTTCTCGGACACCACGGTGAGTGGTGTCAGAGGATTGGAGGGTTGCCAATTGTTACTCCCCTGCACAAAAAGTGTCAGAACCATAACCCGGGAACTACAGGCTGGTCAGCCTAACTTCAGTGGGGAAACTTCCAGAGACTATAATCCGAGACAAAATAACTTTTCACTTAGAAATATAAAGAACAGCCGTTTGTTAAAGGCAGATTGTGTTTAACAAACCTGAGAGGTTTTTTTGATGAAGTTGAAGTTAAGACTTCAACTTTCCCCCTCTCCCTCCCTCCCCTCTCTCCTTCTCTACTTCCTTTCCCCTCGCTCCTTCTCTCCCTCCCCTCTCTTCCTCTCTCCTTCTCTCCCTCCTTTCCCCTCTCCTTCTCTCCCTCCCCCTCCACTCTCCCTCTCTCCTCTCCCTCCTTTCCCCCTCTCCCTCCCTCCCTCCCCTCTCTCCTTCTCTCCCTCCCTCCCCTCTCTCCTTCTCTCCCTCCTTTCCCCTCCCCTCTCTCCTTCTCTCCCCCCTTTCCCCTCGCTCCTTCTCTCCCTCCTTTCCCCCTCTCCTTCTCTCCCTCCTTTCCCCCTCTCCTTCTCTCCCTCCCTCCCTTCCTCTCTCCTTCTCTCCCTCCTTTCCCCTCGCTCCTTCTCTCCCTCCTTTCATCCTCTCCTTCTCTCCCTCCCTCTTCTCTCTTCCTCTCTCCTTCTCTCCCAACTTTCCCCCTCTCCTTCTCTCCCTCCATCTCTAAACACAAAATAGAACACACACACACACCAAAAACAAAATCTAGAGATTTATTCTCCTCCATTTCTTGCTTGAAACTAGCATGCAATGTCCACGTGTAAATGAGATCTATTACAATAGAAAAGAGAGAGACAGACAGTCTGACTGTTAGAGTTAGAAGCCAGATTATCACTGCTGTGTGTGTCTGACTAGACACACACATAGAAGCAGTGATAATCTGGCTTCTAACTCTCTCACACACAACAATAACACTTACAGCCACAAAATGCCACTTATTTTTATGTAGTCTGAAGTCTGAATTAATGTCCTTCGCCATTGGCAAGCTCTCCTTTGCTATGCAAAAAGTGACAGCGTTCGTGATACTTTGCCACTTTTTGTCCCCTCTCTGGTACAATGTTCTCCTCTTAAATAAAGCAAGAATTGTTTGAGCTGTACTGGCCCCACTACCTGTCGCTTTCTCCGAAGCGCTGGTTCGACTTCCTGCTGTTGTCGACAATGATTTCGCTCTGAGGGCAGCGTGCTGGGCGGGGTGGTGCTGCTTAATGTGATGTCGCAGGTTGCTCGTGCTCGAATCAGATGTCTTAACCAAGACCTTGCAAACTGTACATCTATACACACCATTACTGACTGCATTGTTTTCAAAGTAGTCCCATTCTTTTCCCCATGATGAGAAAGGTAAATTTTCAAACTACAATTTTCAGCGATGCGACTTTGTTAAGACGCCACGACTCACGTCGAGTATACACAGTAAAGTGTGCGTGCGCATCGGATGTGCGCGCCCGTTAATTGTGCGCGCGCACCGAATGTACGCGCATTCCATGCTCTAGATCTAGGAGGTTGCAATGCCGGCGACAAGGTAAGCTGGAAAAGATCGCATTACACTGATAATACCAACAATATTGATATATTGCCAGGAACGATATTAAAAATATATCGATGTATATTTTTTAAATCGAATCTCTCGATATAACAGTTTTTTTAGAATCACCATATCGGCATACCGATCTGAAAATCATATCGGGTTTAATCGAAAAAACGATTAATCGCCGTTCCCTACGTGGCAGGTATGTGGCTAATAAATGGATAAATGTGAAGTGATTAATTTTGGAAGGGAGAATGATGAGAGGCAATATAAGATAGATGGTAGAATCTACAAGGGGGTGAAGGAACACAGAGGCTGGGGGTTCATATAAGTACAGGAAAAGCCTGTTTATCCATGACCCGATCAACTGTAACTTCCATATAACCAGCACCTCAAAAAAAGGTTCGCATTCGATTAACCGGAATTTATCCGGCACAATGCATTTTGGGGGGAATTTTTTTTTTTGTGTGTTTTTCGGTCGAATATCCAGCACACGCTTTAACCGGCATTGGCTAGTTCCCGAGGATGCCGGATAAACGGGCTTTTACTTTAAATCTTTGAAGGTGCCAGGACAGACAGATAAAGCTATAAAAAAAGCATACAGAACACTAGGCTTTATAAATAGTGGCATAGAATATAAAAGTCAGGAAGGTATGATGGACCTTTATAAAACATTGGTTAAGCCTCAGCTATAATACTGTGTTCAGTTCTGGACACCATACTTTAGGAAAGATGCCAAGGCATTTGAGAGGGTTTCAAATGAGATTTAGCAGGATAGTACCAGGAATGAGGGACTTCAGTTATCAAGAGGCTTCAGAAGCTAGGATTTTTCTCCTTGAACCAGATAAGGTTAAGAGGCGTTTTAATAGACGTTTTCAAAATTATGAGGGGACTTGATAGGGTAAACAAAGAGAAACAATTTCCGCTGGCAAGTGGATTGGTAACTGATTTAAAATAGTTGTTAAAAGAAAGAGGGGAGATGAGGAGAAATGTTTTCATACAGCAAGCTGATCAGATCTGGAATGCATTGTCTGAATGGTGGAAGCCGATTCAATAACAAGTTTTATAAGAGAAGTAGATAATTATTTGGGGAGGACAAGTTTGCAAGGCTATGGGGAGAGTGTGGGGGAGGGGAAAATGGGATTGTTTTGGATAGCTTTTTCAAAGAGCCAGCACAGACACAAAGGACCAAATGGCTGCCCACCTTCTGTGCTGTATAATTCTATGATTACTGAATTTCATGAGTAGGAAAACCAGAACCAATTAGTGAGTTAAGGCTTGTCAGGCACTGGCAGCATCAGCATTCACGGATGCACACTACCTAATCAAGCCAAGGCAGGAATCTGGGTGTCTTGTTTGACCCTGAATTGTCCTTTCACCCCCATATCCCCTCACTGCCTTCCACCATCTCCACAACATTGATTGTCTCCGTCACTACCTCACCCCTCAGGCCGCTGAAATCCTTACACACACATTTGTCACCTCAAGGCAGGACTATGGAAACTCTCTCCTTGTTGACCTCCCCAACTCTGCCCTCCACGAGCTGTAGATCATCCAGGTGCGTGTGTCCGTGTCCCGCACCAAGCAAAAAACATGCCCATGTGTGCATTCCTGGATGGTGATGAGAGGTGGAGGTGCTAACAGAAGTGAAAGACCTCAAGTGCTGCCAGCATTACTATCCAAGGATGCACACTCCACCTCACTGAGCCAGTCCAAATCATTGGCTTCTTGTTTGACCCTCAACCATCCTTTCTACCGGACATGCGGGTTATGACCCACTCTGCCTTTCCCCACCTATGTAACATTGCCCGGCTCCGCCACTGTCTCAAACCAGAGGCCACCAAAACCCTCACACACACATTCATAACATCCAGGTCTGACTATGCAAACTCCCTGCTTGTCAGCCTTCCCAACTCCTCCCTCTATAGGCTGCAGATCCAAAACTCTCCCGTTCCAGGCTTTGTGAGCCTGTGATCCTGGTTCTCACCTTCAAAGCCCTGCTTCATGCACTCCCCTCCCCCCCCACCATTGGCGGGCAAACCTTCAGCCACCAAAGCAGCCTTTGTTAAGTGGAGAAGTGGTACAAATACAAACCTTCGTTATAGTGAAGTTTTGGTAACTCGGCGTTCGGTAAGCGGGGACTACCTATATTCAATTTGAAAGTGAAAATTATTCAGTAAAGCAAACTATTTATATAACCCAACTAAATACAACCGGAGATTAATTTACCCTGAGCTCCAGATTGTTTTCAATAAACCAAACTTTAAATTGTCTGATATTCAATTGAACAAATTAGGACTGTAAAAATCACTGTTTGATACAGTATAACCCCATTATAAAAAGCTTCATAATAGCACTCATAATAATTACATTATAGGCAGGTAGGTTATGGATTCTGATATTTTGTGACATCGATGCATCCAAATTGCATTAACATAAGAAACGCACAACTCAAGTTATTTTGTGCACTACACATGGTGAAATGCACCCCAGCAACAACAAAACCCAGAAACATTGGTAATGGCTGGTTGAAATTTTCTGCATCACAGAATATAGCAGGATTTTCCTACATACTGCCAACTTTACAGTAGACAAACATCTCAAACACAGAATACCTTACCTTATGTGACAAATTCAAGAATACAATAAGTGAAAGACATTAATTTCAGTGTCAGATTTATGCCATTGGACCCATCAAATCAGTTCCCAGTACAGCTCATGTACAATCTCCCTATCAATACCTAAATCAGAGAAAATACTACTCACAATATATTTCATACATGAAATAGAGAAAATAAAAGGAATGCTTTGAAATAGAAAATTTAAAAGGAATGTTTTGTCAAAACACAATATGCTTAAGATGTTTAAACATCTCAGAACACTTCAGGATTTTCCTGTAGTGTGCAGTGACTAACTGCCGGCAAACTTGGCAACCAATTTGCCACAATTGGTTGCCAAGTCCCACAAACAGCCATGAAGTGACACTTTAATAGAACTTTATGATACATCTGTGCTGCAGAATCAGACAGAACCCTAAACGTAGCATAATAAATTAATAATTCTACAAGGGTACTGCACCATGTGATAGAAATTTCCTCTTCGCATCCAGTCTGTCACCAAGACAGTCTTCCTTTATCTCAGCTGGATCGCCCTCCTCTCAAATACCCTATCAAATACCAAATTCTGCCGAAATGCTAATTCATATCCCGTTTAGCTTTCACCATTCACAAGCTAATTTTAACACCCAACTTCTCACTTAAACCAAATCCTATCATCCAGTCCTTGCCAGTCTACACTGGATCCCAGAGATTTAAAGTTCATCACGCTCATCTATAATTCCATTCACTCCTCTCTGGCACCTCTACCCTACTCCTTCACCCGCCTCTCTGCTCAGGTACTCTAGCCAACCTCTCTGCTAACTTGTAATCATAAGAGATAAGAGGCTTCATATCCATCATCACTTATCATCAGTTAATTTATGACTCATTTTTCTGCTCTTATTTTTTCTAAAGTATGAAGTATAAAGCACAATACATTCCAATACACACAATAGCTTATAACCGTAGCTATCTGACCAAGATTCCATGCAGTAACTGGATGTCATAATGTGAGTGCTTTTTAAAAAAAATTGGAAAGATGGTAAGAAAATTGCATAAGTGGTGTAATATTTACAGCCACGTGGTTTGTTGACCAAAAAAAAGTTATGCACCATCTTAACACTACTAAAAGTATCCAGGCTCCTGATACAGACTCTAACGCACCACCTCATTTGTTGACAAAGCACAACACAAAACACAATTGTGATTTTAATTTTTTTATATATCCTGCCTATAACATCAAAATGTTTCAGTGACTATTTGTAAACAAATGCAGCAGCCATTTTAAACACAGCAAGGTCCCACAGTCATGAATTGAATGATCAATTTAAATGGAGAATTTTTGGCCACGATGTCAGGAGAAACTCGATTTTTGAATGTTGAGGGAACTTTAACACACCCACTGGGATAATTAAACTGGACTTCAATTCTTCTAATGTCTCATCCAAAAGTTTTTCCTTCATCTCCAACATCATATGCATACTCTATATTCCATTCATTCTATGCTCATCAAATTGAAAGGTTACTGCTAAGAAATGATTGATGTTTGCTATTTGATTCCTCACCTTAGCATTCTTAGTTTACATATACAGAGTAACCACCTTATAGTAGTCGGCTGGGTCCAATATCTCATTGACCTCATTATAAATGCAGCACACACTATAAAGTGATCAAGACAACGCTTCTTGCAGTGTACTTTATATTAATGGAAGTGATCCTTGGTTCTATTTTTTTTGCATATAGCACACAACGCGAATTCAGCAGTGACCTGACAAATCAACAGTTGGCTCATTTTTGTCTTGCAGTATATGATATGCAGAGTAAAGCTGCATTTGCTCCATCATGTCTCTGCCCCAACTTCAGAAAAGCACCCCGTAACATTGTGATATTTTCCAATCAAACAAAGTCATCCAGTAGCCTTGAGACAGCCAATGTCTGCAGTATTGTACTGTAAGCCCAAAGAGCCGAGTTGAAACTGCCAAATTAATTTTGCATAGCACCCTTATAGCCAACTAAAGAGACACTTCATTCCATCAAACCCACGGCCAAGAAAGATAAAAAGCCAATGTGCTAATCCATTTAAATCTCTGGATTGCCCTTTTGGACTGAGACAATGAACAAACTATTCATTCAAAAAAAATGATTCACTGATGTCCAAGCACACAATACTGAAAGTGGGGGTGGGGTGTTAAGAGTTCACTGTTTGAACTAAGCAAAAATCCCCAAGAGGTTGGAAAAGTACGCATTTTCACTTTATTCCTGACAGCTAAAGTACGCATCATTAAAAAATCTTTTTAAAATACCTCATCCATACTAGTTCCTGCCTGAGATATTCAACCAATGAGTTGATCGCAAAGGATCAACCAAATTCTAACCTTTCATTCAGGCATGTCACTTGAGGAGTCACTCAGCTCCAACAACTGTTTGCCTTCTCTCCCTCCTCCAACAATTAAAACAAACGCCTAGGATACTCCAAATCTTAAAAATAATATCTAAATGTTGACACACACACAAACTTAAGATTCATAAATCTACTTCTATTTAATTTATAGGAAATAACTGCGACACAATCTCGTCCAAATCTGCCAGAACATTCTTTTCTGACTACTGTAAGGTATACAAGGTTGAAATATTGCAAATATTCCACAGCCAGACTTTGTAAACAAAATTTAATATGGAGACAAACTTGATTCAACACACCTTGCAATTATTTAAATAACATTCAATCACAATTTTCAATGTGTAATTTCTTTTCCTAATACCAAAAAATGACACTCTCCACAATTTGCATAGACTATACTACCATGTAAAATGGGAAAGGACAAGAAACAGGAAAGAAAACATTGTTGATTGAAAGTTAACTTCAAATCCCTATAACATTTCATATATATGAAAGTTATAAACTGTTTTTTCCAGGGACCTGACCTCACCACTGACCACGCCTATGATCGTTTTCCCCCTCTGCCTGGTTTGGCATTGTGCTCCGCCACCATCAAGCACTCTGGAACGTTACACTGGCGCTATATAAATGCATGTTGTTTTTGTTGAACCACATCATTTAAACAGTTAGCGCAGACACAGCTTTCTGGTCATTTAGCAATCCTCAATCTGCAATACATCAACTTAAGTTGGTGGTACAACAGACTCTACCGATCGAATTCAAGACCCTCGTCCTCACTTTCAATTCCATTCACATCTCTCAGACCTGCTGTCCCCCTATGAACCTGCCCACCCCCTCCGTTCAGCAGGCTCCTGTCTGCTCCACATCCCCGCCCGACCCGCCCTACCATTGGTGGGACGGGCTTTCAGCTTTTCTGCCCCCACACTCTGGAACTCCATCCCAGTCCCTTCGCCTCACTTTCTCCCTTGCCTCCTTCAAGGCCGGTCTCAAGACCCTCCTCTTCAATCGTGCCTTCTGCTGCCCTCCCAACTCTCTCCTTCCCCTAACTCTCACCCGCCCCTCCCCCCTAACCTGCCGTCCCCCCTGCTTGGTTTAACCTGTTGTCCAACTAATCAAAACCAACTGTTTCCCCACAAGTTTCACTCAATTGATAAAGTAAATTTCCTTTCCCTTCTAACCATATGCATTTAAATTAAAACTCATGTTACCATGAAATAATGTACAAAAAATAATTGAATGTTATTGCCACAAAATTGAATTGCGGAAAAACATTCTGGTAATTTAATGCCAAATTGAGCATTATGCTTTCACTCAGGTTTAATCAATGTGTATCAAGACAAATCATCCTACGTATTTCAGTTTTCCTTCCCCTGAAAACATTAAAAAACAAACTTGTAGTACCACATAAAAATGCGTTTCTTCTTATTCCATGCAATTTTCCATCAATGGGAATGCTCCATCAATGGGAATTTACCAGTCACATAATTAAAAAAATTAAAAATGGTAAATTATAATCCTTGCATTTGATACAATGCCTACACAGAGATGCCAACATTGGAATTCTGTAATCAGGGAGTATCTGTCAAGCGCTGCGAGTGAAGCGAGCGCCATACATATTGGGTGGGGTCCCTGGTGGGGGAACCAGGGGGCAGCATATTTTGGGTTTTAGGTATTTTCAAGCCTTTAGGAGGGGGCTCCTTGTACACATTTTTTAGTTACCACATTTTTATATTCATTCGTCAAAAAGTACTTCTAAAATTCTGTTAAAATTGTGCGATTCACATACAGCCCACTGTGCTGTATGTGAATCGCCCTGGCAATGCCCATTGTGCTGTATGTGACCCTGGCAATGCCCACTGTGCTGTATGTGACCCTGGCAATGCCCACTGTGCTGTATGTAGCAGGCTGGTGGGAGGCGCTGTAACAGCACAATGTAAACCTGGCTCTTTGGGGATGGTCCCTAATGTGAAAGCCAATCAAAAGTGCCGTTGAAGATGACATATTTTTCGTACCTAACCCACCGCCTACATTTTGTATCTTCCAACAGTTTCTCCTCAAACCCCCGCACAGTTTATCACAGTGTCCCCCAGGGCTCTGTCCTCGGCCCCCTCCTTTTCACCATTTACATGCTCCCTCTGGGCGATGTCATCCGCAACATGGGGTAAATTTCCACATGTATGCGGACGACACCCAGCTATACCTTTCTACCTCATTCCTCAATCCCCAGACCATCGATGTTCTGACAGCACGTCTGTCCGACATTGAGTCCTGGACAAGGGACAACTTCCTCCAATTGAATGTGAGCAAGACCGAGGCCCTCCTGATTGGCTCAAGTCAGCGCCTCCGCACATCGGGCGCTGCCAGCCTCAACATCCAAGGCTGTACTCTCCACCTCATAAAGCCAGTCAGGAACCTTGGCATCACGTTCGACCATAAACTCTCCTTCCTCCCCCACATCCGTGCCTTCATCGGCACCGCTTATTTCCACCTACGCAACATTGCCAGGCTCCGCAACTATCTCACCCCCCACGCTGCCGAAACACTCGTGCATGCATACATCACCTCACGGCCGGACTACGGAAACTCTCTCCTTGTCAGCCTCCCCAGTTCCTCCATTCACAGGCTGCAGGTCATCCAAAACTCTGCAGCCCGTGTACTATCCCGCACCCGCCTCCGCGACCACATAACCCCCACCCTTGCCCGTCTCCACTGGCTCCCCATCCTCCAGAGGATCGAGTTCAAGATCCTCGTCCTCACCTTCAAGGCTTTACACGGCCTTGCCCCGCCCTATTTAACCAATCTACTCTCCCCCTATAAGCCCACCCGGACCCTTCGTTCAGCAGGAATTGGCCTGCTCCAAGCCCCCCACCCGAACCGCCCCACCATCGGAGGCCGGGCATTCAGTTTCTCCACTCCCACCCTGTGGAATTCCATCCCCCAATCCCTCCGCCTTGTTTCTTCCCTTTCCTCTTTCAAGGCCAGTTTGAAGACTTTCCTCTTCGACCGTACCTTTTGTTCCCCCCCGAATTTTTCGTCCTCCTCTATGTGTTTCACCCTCTCCCGAACTCCCCTCCCAGCTCGGGTCACACGCCTCCTGTGCAGCGCCTTGGGACGTCCTCCCGACGTGAAAGGCGCTTTATAAGTCTAAGTTGTTGTTGTTGTATTTCTGTCACTCAGAGCGTAACCAAGGGCTGTTGCTAAGCACGTGACCAGAATTACGAGATTTCATTTGTCAATCCTGCACGCCATATCTCCACTATCACTTTACTTCGCGCAAAACTCTCCTGGTAAGTGTCAATGTTGGCCGCTCGCATGTGCTGCATGCACTAACCTACGCTCGTTCGCCAGCGCTACCGGGTACACAATAATACTACAAAATAAAACACATTTTTAATTTACAAATCCAGGAGGATACAGCACAAGGCCGTAAGGTCGGGAGTTGGGCTGATTTTCTGGGAGCCTCCCGGCGAAATCGGGAAGGTTGGCATGTCTGCCTACATTACAACTCAATTCAAGGTGACATGCCTAGCAATACAATCAAATCACTGTGGCTATCTCAGTAATCTAATTCTTGAGCCAAGCAGGTCAAAAACTACTCCAAGGCACCGAGGTGTGGATAATATATCAAACTCTCATGAACAATAGTAAGATAACTGTTGGCTGTAACTTTTATTATTGTATTTCCCCTCCAGAAATATAACAATATTTACACAAGGGGCGCCCTAAAATTGGAAATGGTTCTAGGGCTGGATTAGATCATCCAAATACTCCAATACAAAAACGATCTAGCAAAACATTTCCCTGCTCACAAATTCCAATCCTATAGCCCTGGTTTCAGGAGTTATTATCTTCATTGAAGTGCCTCCTGAAACATGAAGCTAACCAATGAGTTCCTCTGCCATCGGGTGCTGTTGCCATCTCACATGCCTTCTCACTTTCAAACACAGTTCACCCTTGGCAAACGCGGGGGTTATGTTCCTGGAAAACTGCGCACTCGGTAAAATCGCGTTCGATAAGCTAAACAAGTAATGGGAAAAGGGAGGCTAGGGGAATCCAGCCACAGGCTACCCACCTGAAGCCTCCAGGCACATCCACACCCAATCAATGCAAGATACGCACTGAGGCGGGCTAAAGGCGGCTGCCCGCTCACCCCGCTCTCATAACAGTCCGAGGCCGAGGAATCATTGGCCTCAAACTCCATCGAAGTGGATGCTTGGGGAAAGCAGAAGTGGATGGCTGAGAAGATGCAGCAGCAGGTAAGTTTTCAGTGGATGATTGCCGAGACAAACTGGTAGGTTGAAAGAAAGAAGTGATTTTCCGTTGTTTTAACCTGACTTCCCAAGTGTGCATTGCGCGGGGCCGGGGTCCTCACAAGTGCGCATGGCCAGCCAGCACAGCACGTAGATGCAAGTTTTACTCGCTTTACTCAAAAAAGTGGTGCTTTTTTTTCTTTGCGTATAATTGAATTCGCAATCGAGAAAGTCGTGTTTGGCGAGGGTTAATTGTATAATCACATAACCCTTAAAAGCTACAATGCCACTTATGAGCAACCGTAATTTCCGTATAACCTGTACCTCAAAAAAAGTTTGCATTCGATTAACCGGAATTTATCCAGAAAAATGCATTTTTTTAAAATAATTTTTTTTTGTGTGTTTTCCGCCGAATATCCAGCATGTGCTTTAACCGGCATTGGCCAGGTCCCGAGGGTGCCGGATAAACAGGCTTTTACTGTATTCAGCTTAACATCTACCTTTAAAAACTAAAAAAAATTAGAATACAAGAGATATGGAGCAAAACAAACCCTTCATTTAGTAACTTATTTTCTGCCTAAACCAAACATTCATTCAAGTATTAAAGTAAGGATTAAAACAGAATTTCTAAAGAAATTAAAAATCAAGAAAAACTACAAGTACTGGGGAAATGAATAGAAAATATTGCAAAACTCATTCCATATTGATCAGTACTTGAGAGAAAGATAGGTCAATATACGTGACCTACTTTTCACTTCCAGATCATCAGTGGGGTTTAGAAGATGGTACTTGGAAAGTAGAAATGGAGATAAATGGATGTTAAAATCTGCCAGTCAAATATAATGGTAGCATCAATTAGACAAGCTGATAGTCTACGCCTGTTCCTATATTACTGTACAACTCTTAATACAGTAAAAGCCCGTTTATTCATGACCCGATTAATCATAACTTCCATATAACCGGCACCTCAAAAAAAAGTCCGCATTCGATACATTGTGCCAGAATTTATCTGGCACAATGTATTTTTTTTATATATGTGTTTTCGGCCGAATATCCGGCACACACTTTAACCGGCATTGGCCAGGTCCCAAGGATGCTGGATAAATGGGCTTTTACTGTATGCAGTGATTCAACTTATGTAAAAAAGCATGCGAGAGTTCAACAGAAAAGTATTTGTACGGTCACTTTCATAAAAAGCAGAACAAAAATGCAGCATATTTTAGCTTTTTTTTTAAAAAAAAGGTACACACACCATAAAAGAATTGCAAGAGCCTAAAACTATGCTACATTTTCATTCCTTAGATATTTCTAAATGCTGATTTTAAATAGATATGTTCAGTCAGAATATATATTAAATTTCAGGGATGGCTTTCTTGTTCCACCAACTCAAGTAACCTATATTCCTGACAATGTACTGAAGCTTAGAAGTTCCAAGGTCAGCAGTAACCTCAAAACTTGGGATACTATCAGGATTACAAATGCCAAAACATGCTAGTTTTGAAGCTTTTTAGGCCACATGCCAAAATACAGAATAGCCTAATATGATTCAGAGTATACAATTGCTAGTCTACATAAGCAAAAAAAACTAATACATTTAGTAAACTAAAGTGGTACGAAAGATATACAGGTATCCCTCCCCAACCATGGGGGATATGTTCTTGTAAACCTTCATGGTTGGAAAAATCGCGGTTGGAAAATGCAGGGCTCTATGGGAAGCACGGGGTTACAGGGAGTAAGTTTGCGTTTAGTAAAACTAAACACAAAAAACCCACGCAGTTATAACATACATGGGGGTCGAAAGTTTGGACGCATTGGCTGCCAGGATCTGCAGCAATCTGCTACAAAGAGAGAGAGACACAGAGGGCTGGGCGGGTGGTGACACGGAGGGCTTGGGGGGATTGATACAGAGGGTTAGGTAGGGAGGGGTGACACGGAGGGCTGGAAGGGGGGGGGGGTGACACGGAGGGCTGGGTGGGGCTGGAGAAGGTGAGAGAGAAGGGGGGAGTGGTTGGGGGGGGAAGAGAACTTACAGAGAGAAAGATCTGCAAATGCTGGCAGCCAATGCTCCCAAATTTAGGCTGCGGAGAAGTGACAATAAATTCATTTTACTGTACAGTATTTACCTTATTTCTAAGAGAGAAGCGTTGTCGCTGGTTGATTGCAACATCGCAAACTGGGTCCTACTGCTATACGCTAGCTGTTCGCGCACACACAATACCTGTAGATCCACGAGTGCAGCTAGACCACGTGGGGTAGTAAAGATGCTGATAGGCGGGAAACACGGAGCGGACGAATACACACCAATACGCGGATGAATGCGGTCCCTTGTTTGGAGGAGTGAAACTTGAAAATTTAAACCGCGATTTAAATCGCGGATGCGCAAAACGCGGTTTGCGAGGGTTGTCACATTTAGCAAATGTGAGTGAGTTTCGGTTGGGGCAGGATATCTGAATTATATATTAATGTTGAAATACAACAATTGCATCCCCTGTGGCTTAGCACTTGATTTGGGTTTTAAATAAATCAATGGCATTTTTCAATTCAATTATGTTTTAAAATATTATTTCACTGACACTGTTCACCATGTATTTTCATATTCTGCTGGTAAACAGGCAGTGCTCCCACTATCCTAACATTTCATTATCAGTAGCCTGTAGACAGGGAGATAGGGGGGCGGAGGTGATGAGAGAGAAAGAAGTACAGGTAGACCCCACTTAAATATCGTAGTTTGGTTCTTGAAAAGTGCGACTTTAAGCAAAACGATGTGAAGCGAATACATTTTCCCCATAAGAATGAATGTAAAAACTGGAGTTAGGTTCTTTTGGACATTTTTTGTCGACATTTTCTTTAAAAAACCCATAATACTCACTGCCCAACTGCCTGCCCGGCTCACACACTTGCTCCCTGACTGCCTGCTCGGCTCACACATCGCTCCTTGACTGCCTGCCCAGCTCACTCATTCACTGCTGGTCTTGCTCGCTGCCGGCCTGGCTCACTCGCAGGTCCTAGCATGTCATGCCCCCTTTCCACCCGCGCAAAAGACGTAATAGTGAACATTGGAAACATAGTTATTTAACGTTGCAATGCATCAGCAATGTAATAACGAAATAACGTTAAGCGGGGCAATTTTAGCGGGGGTCTATTAGTAATCAGAGAATTACACCAAATTGTTGATGCACACCTCGTAACTACAATGTCTGGGTTCAGATTTTCGATTGCACAAAAAAAACAGAAACTCAAGAGTTCAAATTTTCAGTAAACTTCAAGAACTTATACTGATACCATGGCCTAAAAATAAACTTTCAACCTTAAAAGGTGGACAGTATAGCTTTGCTGCCTCTAGAACCACAAGTCTTACTGAGAGAGCAGGAACTGTTCTGCATGCCAACAGAGGCAACAAGCTAGTGTCTCCTCCCCTCTATATTAATAAATAATAACAATCTTTGTATTTGATATGGCACTTTTCATGTCTTCTAGACACCTCAAAGCGTTCATGGAATATACTGTAAAGCGAATTTACTATATTTGTGGGCGAAACATGGCAGCCAATTGCGCACAACAGGTCCCACAAATAGTCATGGATTGAAATGACCAATTCTTTTATTATTGTTTCTTTTGGAGGGATTATTATTTGGCGTGTGGAGTAAGGAAACTTGCCCCAGGTTTCGCCCTGACCTGCCTGGATTCGAACACAGGTCTCACGCTTGTAAGGCGAGTCCTCCAACCACTGAGCTATGGGAATCCAAGCATTAAATGAAGAAAGGAGAGTTAGACAAAGGTCATTCCTGACCTAAACCAACCATGTCTGCCTGCGCTTCAAGAAGGATCTCAATAACCGATTGTCATAGAGACATGATTCATACCTCATCGGACAGATCCTGCATCACGGAGTGATATGGGCAGATATGTTTTCTAGTATCTCCCATCGTTCACAAGTTATTTTCAGTTTTGCATTTTTTGCTGCAGTTATACCGGGGGACCGCTGAGTCAAAGCAGCACTGTGGCACTGTGCACCACAGAGCATCTACGTATGTACACATACACTTCATTTACACCTGGTGGCCGCACTGGCTGACTGTGGCGTTGTGGCTTCCTGCGTCACACAGCAAGCACATTGTCAAGCGGCGGGAAAAAAAGAACCCAGAAGAAGCCGTAGCAACAACAAAAAAAATTACATTTTTAGAACACTGAGTCGTCCCACAAGAGTAATAATAATCCTTGCATTTGGTATAGCGCTTTTCACAGAATATACTGTAAAATGAATTGACAATATTTGACAGTGAAACACAAAGCCAATTGCGCGCAGTGTCCCACAAACAGCCATGGATTGAAATGACCAATTTTATTATTGTGTTTTACTTTTTGGAGGGATTATTATTAGGCTTGTGGAGTAAGGAAACTTGCCCAAGGTTTTGTCCTGACCTGCTTGGATCAAATACAGGTCTCACGCTTGTAAAGCGAGTGCTCCATTGAACTACAGGGACTTCCAAGAGTATAGATAAAGATGAAATGTCTGTCTGTGCATCAATCTACATTCCATATTGGAGCCTTTGGTTGCAAATGTAGCTGATCAGGATCATAAAAATCAACCTGATCACCCAAGAGGAAGCACTGCATAACAACTCCCTAATTCCCAAAGGTAATCTAGCAAAACTCCAGAATATTCATCAATCTCATACATCCACCTCACCCCTGGATTTCCATCTTTCACAGACCTCATTTCCCTGGCCGCCTCAACCGAACAAGAACAATAATCACTATATTCCACTAACTATTTGATCATCTCAGTTTTTACATTTCCTTATAATCTTGAATGGAATTCCCATGTATTTATCCACATCCTTCAAATAAGTGAAATCAGTCAAAGCGAAAGCTTTCGAGTTTTATTCTGTCTATGTCACATATCTATAAACCTGGTGAAAATACTTAATATAACAGTCACATCAATCTTATTCATTTGAAATCTAGATCCCAGGATCATTGTCCACGTAACAAAATAGTTTGTTTAAATCTATCACGCCTCTATTTTTAAAAATAAGTTCAAATTCAGAATCTGTCCTCAGAACTTAAAACAAACCCCCAAGTTGCAAAAAAAGCACACCTTTGGTTGTTCTCTGAACATTCTGCAATGCAGTAATATCCTGTTGAACGAAGGATCTCTAAACTTCAAACAATATTACAGATGTTTGCAAATCGTTGAATGGCTCATACCACTTGCTTTCCTTCCTTTGATACCATGTGATTTTGCTTAGATAATCTTGAACACCATTTCATACAGCTCATAATATCCAATGTCCATTTTGTTCAAATCAATAAAATGTTGAATTTATGCCTGGTAAATATCAAATGCAAGGATTATATATAATTGTCACTCCCAGATGTATTTGGATTTACAAACTGTTGCTTTCTATCTCCAACACAAGCAACAGAATTACATTTATAGAGCGCCTTTCACGTCGAGAGGACATCCCAAGTTGCTGGGTGCCTCCAATCTCTCAAGAATTTTTTTAATTCATCCTATGAGTTCTTTAGGACTGTCTGGATGAAATCCAGGACTGAATGAAAATATTGTGAGGTTCCATACAATGGTTCAGTCCCTTCACGCCAGTTAATCAAAATAACTTTAAAAAACATTTTTAACATGTACCTCTGCTCTTGTGCTCATTTATCCTGTTAAAAAAAGCAATGTATGAGTACCAGAATGCCTTATAAAGAAGATCTCATCTAATGCAATCACACCACTAAGGCCATTAGTGGATATGTTGCAGAATTAGTCACATACGGTGCCTAGAAAGTAAGCTAGTTTATGCGGCTCCAGTTTTTTTTATTAATACAATGGGAATGTGTTGGTGCATAAACAAAGGGTCCCATTATCAGCAAAGTAACAACAACTTTCATTTATATAGCACCCCTCACTGGTTAGCATCCCAGACCGCCTTTACAGTTTGGGATGGTCAGAAGCAGAAGATTTTCAGGTGTGACCTGAGATCGTAGGCATGATCAAAGAGGACGTTTTTTGGGACAGGTGTGACCTGAAGATTGGTAAGGGGAGAGATAGATGAAGAGTGTTCCAGAGTTTAATGGAGTGCACAAGGGACATACAGAAGGCTGGAACCAGTCAAGTGGAGGCAGCGGGTAGTGGGTTGGGGGTAAGCAGCTCAGAGAGGTGCCAGGGCATGAACGGATTTGAAAATGAATTTGAGCATCTTGAAATTGACCCATTTGATGGGAGAGAGCAAGTGGAGCCTGGCTAGAACTAGTGTGATGGGGGTACTGAGTTTAAAATGGGTGAGTATGCAGATGGCAGAAGTTGAGATCAGCTGCATTTTGTGCATGATGGGAGCTGAGGAGACTGTGAAAGAGGGCATATGAGAACTCGAGTCAGGAGGGAGGTAACAAATGTATGGACGAGTGTTTCGGCTGTGTCTGGGAGAGGGTATGCTCGGAGATTGGCTATGTGCGGAGGTGGGCAATAGTGGAGGTAGAAGACAGTCCTGGTCAGGGATCGGATGTGTGAAAGATTACTGTAATATTGTAACCGAATACTGTACATTCTGTGCAGTTGTGACCTTTCAGTTAGACTGCTACTTACAGTACTTTACTGTTGCAAAATAAATTGCTGATCTCCAGCCTTGAAATTTTTCACAGAACTAACAGTCAAGTGGATCAACTTCAACTTTCATAACAAATAAAAAATATTCTTAGTAAGATTTGACCTATCTTAAAGTTAACATAAGTGTTTTTGAAACCTTGTGAACAATCAGTGGGCAATTTCAGAAATCCAAATCACCGCTAATTATTGCATCCACAATGAAACATCCTTTCCACACCTCAACCACCTTCTCCACCTTATGGAATCCTGTAACTCAGTGATTAGAATACTCATTTTACAAGCGAGAGACCTGGGTTCGATTCCCGTCAGGTTAGGACGAAACCTTGGGCAAGTTTCCTTACTCCACACACCTACCTGATCCCTCAAGAAGAAACAAAAATATATTGGTCAGCTCACTCCACAACTGTTTGTGAAACGCTGCTTTGCGCAATTGACGGCCTTGTTTCACCCACATATATAGTCAATTCACATCACAGTATATTCTGCAAAGCATTTTGAGATCATGCCTCTCCCTAACATCTTCAAGGCTGTGGTATTTTATGCAAAACTTTTAAAATTTTAATTTCGTACAATACGGTAAAATTATTAAAATATATTAAAGTGTGTCCAGCCAAGATAGGTTGACATTGAAGTAAAATCATTATTGCATCACAAAGCATACTTACAACTTCTACAAGGTAGTACTCTAAAAGGTACACTTTATTGTAACATGGTTGTATTAGATACACTCGAAGCAGTAAAATATCAATAAATTTTAACAATGTTCAAAACATATATACACACATATAATATTATTTATTGTACTCTCACCATGAAATGCACTTCAGAAATGTAAATTGTATTATCTAGAAATGGGAAATTACTGTTTAAGTGACAAGTATCCACAGTAACAGTACATACACTTAGCCTACATGATGAGATTTTGCCCAAATCTCAAATAACATTTTTAAAAGTTCATAAGGGATAGTTAATGTACAGACACTGGTTTTCTTTAATGACAGTACAGTAAAGCATTGTCAACAACAACAACGCGCATTTGTATTGCGTCCCACAGGGTAGCATCCCTGAGTGCTTGATAGTGACACCGAACCAGCAGCAGGTAAGCATAACATTTAATATGACTTGTGCAAAGTTGCAGGCAAACTTAATGGCGTATAAAATGTGATTTAATCAATACTCTATATTGCGCATGTGTAATTCAATGTAGGTGTAAGTGCGCATGTCGTACTTTGCCATTGGAGTCGGTTAGTGCGCATGCACGGGTTAAGCGATTCAATGCATCTTAAGTTGCACTGTGGAATCACAGAGAATTAAGTTCTTCTGCGCATGCATCGACTGATATAAATTAAGCTTTCCACAAGTTTAATGCAGCCAACCATGTACATACACATTGGTCAACAGGTCGGGATGTCAACTCCAGTGATTCAGTACAGCTGGTAAGTGCAGGAGTATAGGGGAGGATATGGGAGCTGCATTATGAGTGAGGAGATGATTAATAATAATAATTCTTACATTTGATATAGCGCTCTTCACGTCTTAATACAATTAGTACAAATAAATACAAATAAATAACAGTATAAATAATAAAAATAAATAGTACAAATAAATTTACGTGATTTTGATAGAAAACTCAGGTGCATGTACAACTTAGGCGATATGCGATTAATAAAGATGAGACTTATGGGAGGTTTGCTGTAGTACAGCAATGTGACAGCAGATTAAGCGTTCACAACCAATGCTGCAATGTGAGTTCACGATAGATAGGTTATACAGAACTAAAGCCAATGAGACTACTCCAAGGCTCTGAAAAAAATGATTACTTTTAAGTAAGAATGTTGATTACTGGAGAACTGGTTAATAATCTGGTTAAATGTTCAAATAAGGAATAAAAAGCTTATCTGCACTGCCTAACTTTAGCCCAATACATTGAACTTCAATTGGAAGTTCCAACTGGGCTAATCAACTTGAAAATAACCGATTTTTTTTCCCAGAAGCTTCAAGTTTTAACAAGGACCAATTGAAACAGGAATTTTGTTGCGATTTATATAGGGTAGAAGATCACCCATCCATCTAGTACAGACTCAATTCACTGACAATTAAATATAGCCCTAAGTATAGGTGCTGCAGCTTTGTGCATCTACGACTCTACTGGAACAACTCACTATACGCCCTCTAATCCAAATACTTCGTTCATTGCGGTTTTAATCAAAACGGCATTTACAATCTGGAGCAACATTTAAAATGTCTGCAGGGACTGGTTTCTGGTCAACGACAAAAACAGCATCTCTTGGTGTCGAGAACGCAAATCCACGCAAGCAGGACCAAAAAACCCCCCCACACAAACACAAATAAATCCACTTCATGAATTGTCGCGGTACATACAGTCTTGGGTCGCGATGCAATCCTTGGTTCAGGAAGAAATGAAAGGATTTTTGAGGAAAAAAATCATTGAAAGAGAGAGACTAGAGGCATTTCCTTTTTTCCTTCTTTCTACCCCCACTGCCCCCTCCAAAAAAAAAGTACGTTTCGCAAAAGATGTGTCGCAACTTCTCCACAATCTGGTGAAAGCAAACCTTAAAAAAAAGCTTTTTATTTTCTTTTATTCTATAAAAAAAATCTTTAAACTCCCGGAGGGAGGGGGGTGGGTAGGATAAAGAGGGAGGTTAAAGAGCCATATTATCTCTCATAACCCCCCACCACCACCACCAATTTCAAAATTTCGGTCAGTTTAGTAAGACCTGGATTCACTCACTCACCCAACAACAGCAGTTTGACTTCTCTGGCCGCTTTCTCGCCGTCCTCCCGCAGGTTTCTGTCGATCATCTTGGATCTCTCCACGGCCGCCTTGTCGTCGGTACTCAAGGTGCACCCCATTTTCTCCCCTCGCTTAACAGGGTTGACTGCTGCTTCTTTTTCTTCTACTTCTTCTTCTTCTTCTTCACCTCCTTCCCTCAGCCAAAACCGCTCTCTTTCTCACTCTCACTTACTCACTTCACTCGCTCAACTCGTCTCTGGTTTGAAGCGGAGCCACTGAAAATCCTCTACCTTTTAAACGGCAGCTTACTTCGTTCGCCACCGCCTCCTCCTCCTCTCCCCCGACACGCAAAAATTCTACAGTTTTTTCTCTCTCCTTTTATATATATATATAGCATATATCTATGCGTACATCTATACTATACGAGTACACACATCTATATAAATATTAGTTTAAATGAATATCGAAACGTGTGCAGTGCCTGTCCTGTTGCGCTGGTCGAGTAGAGTCGAGCCGTTCGTTGACTCTCATTGATGTCTCGCTCGCGCTTCCATTCAGCGCCGCGCGAGGGAAGAGTTGTGTAGGGTGGGGAGTGGACAGAGCGAGTGAGACTGACGGTTGGTGCGCACGCGCACTCACGCCGCTCCGAGACCCGGATGGTTTTCGGTTTTTCTTTTTAAAAAGGTTTTCCTTCTCGCGCGTGCGTGCGTGCGTGAGGGGTGTGTGTGTGTACGTGCGCGTGAGGGGTGTGTGTGTGTACGTGTGCGTGAGGGGTGTGTGGAGGGAGTGGGGTGGTGGTCTGGGCAAACGTCACCGCGCACTGTAACCCCTGGCAACCACCACAAGACTCGACTTCCGATCAGTGTCACGCTTGCCTCTCCCTCCCTCTGCCCTCCATCCATCCCTCTCCCCTGTCTCCAACCCGTCTTCCTTCTCCTCCTTCTCTCCACCCTCTCTCCCTCCTGCCCTCCTCTCCCCCTTCCACCCCTCCCCCTCTCCTCCCACTCCATCCCTCTCTCTCCTTCCCCGCCCTCTATCACCCCCCTATCTCCCTCCTCTCTATCTCCCTCCCCTCTATCCCCCTCTCCCTCCCACTCTCTCCCCTTTCCCACTCTCTCCCTCCCTCCCTCCCCTTTCACTCCCTCCCTCTCTCTCTCCCTCCATTTCTCCATCTCTCCCTCCTTCCCCAACTCCCCCCCCCTCCCCCACCTTTCTCTCCCTGTCCCTCCCACCCACCCTCTCCACCACCGTTTAGTTTCCTTGATGGACCCAAGAGACTCGGATGACTTCGGACCCACTTAGAGACACAAAAATCAGAAGCGGCCGGGCTCGGGCTTATTCAACAACAACAACTTGCAATTATATAGGGTTGGGGGCGTCTCAAAGCGCAACAAACCAGTGTGATTCTGAAAGCGCCTCAGCCGGGGTTTACTATAAAGATAACAACAACATTATACGTGTGTATTGCGCTTTTTTACGTATGGAGGACGTCCCAAGGCGCTGGACAAGTCAGTGCTTCGGACCCGAGCCGGGAGTCAGGCTCGGAAAGAGCGGAGGGAAAGGAGGGTGACCGATGGCGTGGTCGAAGAGGAGGAGGGTCTTGATCACAACGATCATCCTTGCGTTTGATAAGAACAAAATAACAATAAAATTACATTTTGTCGAGTCTTTCACGTCGTGAGGATGTCCCAAGGTGCTGTAGCAACAAAGTCAACAACCGTAACGAGCCAGGGGGAGGGGGAAAAGCGACCATAAGGCACGGTCGAAACAGAAGTGCTTTTAGCATGACGTTGTCGAGACTTCTTAAAGTGCTTCACTGGATGAACTGTAAAGTGGTTTGTTTGACCGTTTATTTTTGTGGTCAAAACAGTTTGCTCACAGCAATGTGCCCCGCAAATATGCATGGATTGAGCAACCAATTGTATTTGGGTTGGGGGGAATTGTTGGCAAGGATAAGGGGAAAAACACACTTCTTTTTGATTAGTGGCATCTTTAATGTCATAGCACTAATCAATGCCTTGGGACGTCCTCCCGATGTGAAAGGTGTTCTATAAATGTAATTTTGTTGTTCAATGTCCACCTGATTGTACGGGCAGGATCTCAATTTAATGTCTCATCCAAAGGAGGGCACCTCCAACAATGCAGCACATCTACACCACTGCATTGGAGCTTGAGTTTAGACTATGTGATTCCAAGTTCCAACCTGAGGCTTGAACCCACAACTTTCTGACTCGGAGACGGGAGTGCTACCACTGAACTAGGGTGACACTCAAAGAGTAGTCTTTGTGTGATTTGTAGGCAAAAGGCTCCTTTTTATCTCTTTATATATAATCTTGCATTTGATATCGAGCTTGACCACTTTTTCTCAAAGCGCTTGATTGAATATACTGTAA